>CM060403.1:182075272-182676130 GCA_030545235.1 Helianthus tuberosus
CACTTTAAAATGATTGTGAGCCTACCGATACATCTTATATAGAGCTGCTTAACATATTTCATTTAAGGTTTAAAGAGGTTTGGACAGACCACTGATGTACTATCATTTTCTCTTTTGCTTGCCAGGAAACTCATTTTTGCTTTTCTATTGTTTTTGAAATTTTTTGATGTTTTTGGTTTTTCAAATTTTGGATTTACTCCCCCTAAAAGCAATAAACTAAGACAAATTTAAAACACAAAGGTATTTACAAAAATGATTTTCCGATGTTGGTTTTACTCTTGTTTTACCTCAATGCCGTTTACCAAAATTAATTTTGAATCAGAAATGATTTATCGAATTTTGGAAAAATCAGTTGGCACGTCGGTAAGCGGTGCGGACCATGACAACATTGACGAGTTTCATAGTGAAACAATCACGTGTGAGGTGATATTTGAGATCAATGTGTCTGGTCAAAGAGTGCTGTACGAGATAATAATTATTCATAAAGTAGCTTAAATATCGACAAGTATAGGAGAGATAAGAAATTTAAAACCGTATCCTGCAACTGCTTCGTGCATTGCCAGAAATCTGAGTGCTCTCCCACACTGGATATCCACCCGGTGTGGACTTCAAAGTCGATTTTTGTAGCTACTGAGAAATCTCTTGACAGCAACAAGATAATAAACCTCTGGGTCCGGCTGGTCTTCCACATTGTACTAGCGAAGGTCTTTGTCTTTCTCTTGAGAAGTAGTGTGCGTTTGTTCAATCCATGCCAAGGCATCCGCACACCCGGTTGGTTTGTTCAACCAACACATTTTCTTCGATCACACCGCCAAGAAATGTACACTGCACGTTCATCTTGTTGATTTTGAACTTCAAACGTGCTGCTTGTGCGTACATTTTGTTGGAATCTTTCCTGTTGACCCGATCAAAAACCATAACAACCAAATTTTGGCACATATTTCAACTGGTCGAAATTTTTCAAATTCTTTCATCATCATTCTTGCATCAGACATTTTTGTCTACATTCCCCTTTTCTTTTTTTTCTCCATCAATGGCAACAACTCCTAGATATAATGATGTTTCGGAGTCTGGTGTCGCCGATCTTATGCATGGACGCTCCACTATCAACAATCCTAAGACTATCAATAGTTCCTCCTGGAACATCCTGCACACTCATTCAGAGATTAGTTGGAGAGGGGGACCCAAGCCTTCACAGACTTGGGTCGTCCGTCATCATCGAGGATTCTAACATCCATTTCCCGATGATTCGGAATTGATGTAGCTCCCCCTGAAACAGTTACCGATTTTGGTTTCCAAATCTGTTTTTGTTTTTCATGTTTATCATCCGATTTAACAGATTTTGTTTGGGAAACCTTCGGTTTTAACGCCTTTTCAACTTCTTTTCGTTGTTTCTTTTTCTGTTTCACTTCTCGTTGTTTAACAAGACGAGGGTCCTGTTTTGGTGAAACAGATCTTTTATGGTAATTGTTACCATGGGGGGCATCAACTTTTGCTTTCAACTTATGAAGATACGGACAATTTCGAATGATATGCCCGATTGTACCACATTCAAAACATGATCTTCGTTCAACAAACCCCGAAGTATCATGTGATCGTCTTGCCGATGATGAACTTTGTGTTCTCGAGGTACTAGGTTTTGAACTATTCGGTTCATTCCTTTTCATTACTGTTACTTTCTGGACAAAATCTAAGTTAGATTGATTTGCAAACTTTTCAATTTTGTCCGTTCCCTTCGATTTCACAAAGTTCACATTCTTCTTCTTCTTCTGATTCGGCTTCCTTTGACTTTGAGTCGGTGCTTTTTCTTTTGGTTTGGTATGATTTTGCTGTTTTTGCACTGTTGGTAATTTTTTATTGCCATATTGTTTTCGAATTTCGGCCTTTGGAATCGGAGGACACTGTGTTACTGTAACATGTGATCCTGTCTTTCCCAGAAACTTACTTGTCGAATTTTCAAAAACTTTACTGATTAAGGATTGATTAACATTCTTAATAGGAAAATCTTTGTCAGAATAAATTTTATTATCACCAACAAGAGTGTACAGCAAATCCACACTCTCCGACTCTTTTGCAGATGTGGACTCGGTCGGAACAGTCTTAGCAGGTTTTGCGGGAGGATCACATAGAATATGATTCTCAAGAGGTATGTCCTCTTCTTTGATTACCGCATCAGACTTTTCCGAATCAGTATCATCAGATTCATCATCAGAAGAATCAGTATCCTCAATCACAACTGGAGGATTCTGATTCGGTTCAGCAGAAGACACACATGTATCTGCTGACACATCCGAATCTGACGATACTTCCTTCTTGTATCCGAGTCCTGTTGCACATTCTGCTGCAAATTCCTTAACATCTAGAGGAACAGATGGCTCAAAGTGAGTTCTATATTCCTCATCAGGCAGGGCATCATAATTGTTTCTCACGGGTGGTGGACATTTCTTGTAACCAATGCATGTGACATCCCGTTTCTCTTTCTGTACGTCAATGATGTGATCCAACACATAGCTAGAGCTCAAATAACTGTCTAACTTGAGTCGGATCGCCTCACTTTCAGTTTTGACACAAGCCATTTCTTTTTGCATTATCTCAAGACGTGTGATATACAAGTTTATGTCAGTTTGTTTTCTTGAAACCATTTTTGTCAGTTCTGTTTTATCTTTCTTTAATGTCTCAATCATCGACTTAAAGTTCTTTTCATGGTTTTCATAAAACATGTTGGCTTCAGTGCATTTAGAAAGATCCACGGTCAACTTCTGGTTGTGAATGAATGTCACATCATACTTGTCTTGCAAAGCCTCGTGTTTGCTTTGCAATTCACACCACTTATCATTCAACGAAACATGTTTGTCTTGCAAGTCAAACAAACTAGCTTGTAAAGCATCATGTTTGCCTTGCAACTCAGACATGTTTGCATCCAAATCAGCACATCTATCATTTAATCTAGCACAATTATCACAAATAGCAGCAGTGGATTCATCGACACATACCTGACTTGATGAACTGTCGACATTAGCCATAACGGCTGAATGGAGAGAAGACGAAGAATATGCAGCTTGATCCACCAATATAGATCTTCTATGATTTTCTGCTGCAGCTTCTCCCAATAGCCCATCAATATCTGCATCAACTGACGCACTTGACGTGTCATCCAAATGATCATTGCCTGAAGTTGAGGGTTCTTCATCTGAGCTTCCACTGTAACCAGAACTGTCTTCGTCTTCAGAAGACTCATCACCATTTGTGGAAGATTCTCCACCACTGGCGTGCTTAAGATCCTTGACAACCTCAGCAAAACAAGCTGTTCCATCTGGAGCATCACTACTCAACCGGATTGACCAATCACCACCTTCGTCTATTTGAACCACAAGTGCCTGGTTAGCATTTGATGGTCCTGCTCGGCTTTGGTTGTTGACAGGTATCAACGAACACTCATTGTTCCTGTTCTGATTCTCCTGGTTGCCTTGATTTCTGAAAGGGTTCTGGTTCCCATGCTGAGCTGGCTTAATAGGAACTTGTATCGGATTGCCATACAAATCTGTTGTCACAGGAGGCCTTTGGGTTTGCTGTTGAGGCACTGGTTGAGGAACTGGTTGAAGCGGATTTCCAAACATGTCTGTTTTTGGAGGGACCGGAACTTGGATAGTATTGCCAAATATGTTTTTTTTTTTTTTTTTTTTTTTTTTTTTTTTTAAATGTCTTTGACGAAACAAAGTCCCACGAAACGAAGATGATCGTTGAAGTCGACGAAACAAATTATAGACGAAACAGACAAAACCGATGTTGAATGTCAATGAAATCGGAGCCCAAACATAAGCCCAAATCTATGTTGTGCGAGCCCAGTATTTTGTGTGACAAAACAAATCGGCCCAGTTCAATATGTGAAGCCCAAATCAATATGAGTTAGGCCCAACTTCTTGTGCGTATAAACACGTTTTGTGCGACTCAAGTTGTTGTACGATTAATTATGTTGTGCGACCAGACTTTCTTTTGGGCTCCCAGTTAATCGAAATAGTCCAGGCCCAGATGTGAATTAGGCCTGTTAAGTGTTTTCGGTAACAAGTAGTGATTTTTGGCAACAACACACTAACTGTTTTCGGCAACAAGTTGAACAAAGCTGATCCTTCGACACACAACCAAGGTGATCTTTCGAAATTAATGAGCCTTCGAAACCAGGTATCTTTCAAAGCCAGGTATCTATCGATCCAGATATCTTTCGAAGACTGGAATCTTTCGATGTTGTTGATCGTGGAAGATTAGGATCTTTCGAAATTGTTGATGTTTATCCTTCGAAGTTGTTGATGTTGATCCTTCGAAGCACAACAAATCTGATCCTTCGAGGAAATTGAGATGACCCTTCGAAGTCAGCTGATCTTTCAAAGGATTTGAAGTGGGACTCAAACAAAACTTGTGTGATTGGGTATGTTGACTTGTTAACCTCCTGACACAAATCAGAAACTTTTTGCTTTTGTCAATCCACTTTCGGTTCACTCTTTTCAATATTACCAACCGAATGATGTCTTGTACTATATTATATTTTATAATCAAAACACAATTTTCAAAATACCAACAACTTACACAAACACTTGACAAGATTAAAAAGGTGAAAACTTGAAGAACAACTTGAATATTTGTTGAAGATATGAAGACACAGCCCAGAAAATTTAAATTTTCCGGTAAACTAAAGAGTTTTCCGGTGAACCGACAAATTTCCGAAACGCGGTTTTGCTCAAAACTTCACTAAAAACCAACTTTTAACATGTGAAATGAAAAATAACAAGGTTTTTATGTGAACTTCCAGCATAAAATGCAGATTTTCGAAGCTAAAAACAGAAATTTCCAGAAAATACAAGCTTCTAAAACCCGAAAAACAACCCGGTTTTAACAAGGAGAAGAGCCAAGGCTCTGATACCACTTGTAGGTCCCCGTGTCCGGATACGGATCTAAACGCCTACTTCCTTGTATACGAACCGATCTTGTTGTGCGGAATCCAACAAGATCAGCAAACCGAGATAGAGACGAAAACAAGTAAAGATAACACACGCGGTATCAACGATTAACACATCTTGTATTAAACGCGGAATCAGTTACAGAACAATGTTTACAAACGTAATATGTAAACTCTCTCAACCTCTCGTGTGCTCTCTGTGTTTACAGTATGCTCTCACACTTGTCTAGTGTTCATCTCCTGTCTAACTATTGAACACACACTGCATGGGTATATATATGCCCAGCACAGGTTGTATGGTCGAAGGATCATGTGAACTGCCCGAAAGATGATCTGTCGATCATGAAGCCATCGAAGGATCCACAAACACTTCGAAGGATGGCATATCCTTCGAAGTCCATCAGTATCCTTCGTGTGATATCTTTCGAGCTTATCCTTCGACACCCACCGAATCCTTGTTCGCTCTTTACACACCCACCGAAATCACAAGTGATTTCGGTATAAATATAAGTCTTGTGCTATTGGAGGTGGGTTCGGCCCAATGTTGGTGGCCCAAAGAATCTGATTGGACCAAAATACATAACACATGCACGTACGTAATTTGCATTTCTTCATGTTCTTGTGTTTAGTCAAAGTTGGTGACATCATCATGACATCACCAAGATGATGTCATGGTGATGTGTCGACGGGAAAGTCCGCGGCGCTTCGTGCTTCGCGTGTCGAACTCTGGGACGCACGACGGAGGAATGTCGTGACGTCGGGCTTGAGCCGAACCTAACCGGGTCGAACCGAACCGAGTTGAACCGAACCAAGTCGCGTCCACATAATATGTATCAACAACCGGAAGCCTGATTCGAAACTCAAGCATGTTTTCCGGCCACCTTTAGTAACTTTTTTTACTGTTCTGTTTAAGTTGTTGAAACAAGTAAATCATTGACTACACTACTTTACACATTATTTACTTGCTTAATTTATGTTGTTAGTTATCAAGTTTGAATTTTGTGATTTAAGGATTCACTAAAAAAGATAAACATATGCAATAATCATTAATTGGCTTCATTCATTCTAGTATACAAAGGCCACCAATGGCAGAATAGAAAATAACTGAATAAGTTGCATATCTCACTAACTTACAAACACATATGCATCCAGCATCCACATTCATATTAAATATATTTCATGGCATAGAATATCAGATTCCTGTTGAATTGCACAGCATTCTTGTGTCATTTGAACCACTGGTGCTCTTTGGGCCATATTTGTAGGATTTAGCCCACATGAGATAAACAAGGAAGTTAAGCCCACTAAGTACACACATTAGCCAGTAAAACCTTTCAAGATGATAATGATTTAAGTTACTCCCATAGAGCCATGGCGTGTGACGGAAGGACCCTGTAACATGGTTCACTATAGCCACAAGCACTGAGCTAAGATAATAACCCATGGCTAATGAAGCCCAAGAGAGAGATGTAGCCAATGACCTCATGCTAAATGGTGCTTCTGTGAAAAAGAAATCCATCATGCCAGCTAAACTAAAAAGATCAGCTGACCCAAGAAACAAGTATTGCAAAGAAACCCAAAGGAAAGTAATTGGCAATGGTTCAGTAGAGTTCATTAAAGTGGCCCGGTGCGCCACTTGTTTTCGTTTTATCTCAACTAAAGCTGCAACTGCCATAGCCATGACGGATAGGAACAACCCGAATCCTATTCGTTGTAAATGGGTTATACCCATTTCTGTTTTGGATATCTTCCTTGCAAATGGGATTATGACATGGTCATACATTGGTGCTAGTATCATGATGAAAATGACTGGGAATACAGGAAGAGAAGCTGGTGGAACGCGTAAGGAGCCAATTTTAGTGTTCATGGTTGCTGCTTGTTGGACAGAAAAGGTAGAGAGCTGAGCAAGGCAGCAGTTTAGCATTATGGTTGACATGAATACTGGGAAGATTTTGAGGACAATTTTAACCTCTTCCACTTGCTTAATATTGACCTTAAATGTTGGAGTAGTAGACCTGTCCATAACTGCTCGGTTCAGAAAGCCGAGTTCTTCGGTTATGTTCTCTTCTTCTTCTTCTTCTTCTTCTTCAATATTTTCCATTGAACTTGTTCTGGGTGATGGGTTTGTGCTAACTACATGAGCAGTTCGTGCATTACCTGAAAATGTGTTGAAAATTGCTGCTGCAAGTACCTGGTGTAAACAATTTTACACTTCAACTTTATTTTTTCACATGTATTGGGGATTTTGAAAGTGTTTGTAGGTAGCGCAGCATGGGTTGTGTTTCTAGGCACTTCGCTAGTTGAAGTAGTGAAGTCTAGACTTCGCTATTATTTTGTTGACATTCCGATATAAACCGAGACAAAAATTCGAAGGAACTCATTGTTTAAAAAGTTTTTATGGGAACGCTGAAAAAATTAAACAAAACTAAGTATTAAAATTTAAAAAAAAAAGAATCCATATATTAAAAGGTATCAGAGAAAATTCAAATGATACATTAAATGAATTTTTGAATAACACATAAACTTTAACTAGCAAAGTGCCTAGAAACATAAAAAAAAAAAAAATCCATGCACCACTTGCAAACACTTTCAAATTCTCCAAAACACCTACAAATAAAAGGAAACTTGCATAAAAAAAAGGTGAGTGCTTTAGCTGGTGACAAACTTTGCTTTCACCTATAAAAAGGTTACAAGTTTTTGAAGATTTTATTTTAAGCTAATAACCACCTTTAAAAAGTTTTGAAATGGTACCTTGCATATGGTTGTAATAGGGCTTCCTGTAGGAACTTTGATCCTGTAGAAGGTGGAACCAAGTAGAAATATAGGGATAGATATCAGAATAGCCATGGTGGATATACCAAAACCCCACTGCCATCCTTTATTATCCTCAATCCACACTGCAAATGTGACTGCAATAAGTGCACCACAAGCAAGGCAAAACACATAATAATTAAAAAAAGATGATCTTTGCTTTCTTCCTTGAGTGGTTTCTTCATCAAATTGTTCAGCTCCATGAGGTGGAAGGGAGCCTTTTATCCCACCAACACCCAACGCCACCAGATACAATCCTATGTATAAAATCGCTTCTTTACCACCTTCAACTTGTCGGCATTTATTATTCCGGTTAGCTGATAAACAGCTTTCTGGTTCCAAAGAATGTGTGTAGGCTTGAAGTGTGAGTAATACAAGACCCTGTTACAATAATGAGTGACGAAATTAGAACTTTTTAGCCAAAGGGTTATCACAAGTTCTAACTTCTACTAGTTACAACTAGAGGAGTCCAACTTGATTTAAAAAATAATACTCATATTTTACGTATAAAAATCCAATAATTTCTGGTTACAAAGTCCGCGGATCCTCTTGACCCCTCTTTTTGCCGCTTACAATAGTCAAATTCAATTTACTCCAACATTTTAATGTCTTTTGACTTATTACTTTCTTCTGTTTTGTCTTTTATATAAGGGAGTGGCCCAAGATGATCTGTTTAGAATGGATCATGATTAATGTTTTCATGGGTTACAATGTATGGGTAAGTAGGTTCTGAGACAACAAATGCTCAGGCCATAAAATCTTGTTATTTAATATTTTAATTTTCTTGGATTGCATATATGGACCACACATATGCGCCGGCCATATCCGCCTTTTTGGTTCAACTCTATGCATTGGATCTCACTTGCCTAAGCATGACGTCAGTCACAGTTCATATTGAAAACAAAATGTCGGAATAATATCCGATTATGATAGATTTTGTCATATTCAGCCATCATATTCCTAGCTTCCGAGTTACCTCTTTTCAAGGGAATTGTATATATAGAGAGAGAAGGAGAGAGTGCAATAAAGAAACAATTTTAAGAAGGAAGCATGATCACCCACTTATTGTTTTAACCATAATACATTAAGCACTTATCTAGTTATATAACTTGCTCTTTTTTCCTATCCCTCCCCGGACCAATAGACTTAGCATTCTAGGTACAAGGCCTCAAAAAAGTAGGATAAAACTTTTTTTTTCATATATCAAATGTGTATTTATCCCAAATGAATAAACATATAGCTAAAGACATAATAACCCAAATAAATAAAATGTCTAGACCTCATTAACTACAATTGACGTGAATGATGATTGGGGGAGAAATTAAGTGTAATCAATTGCCGCAGATTGTGCGATTTGCCGTTAAGTAACCGTAAAAAAACAATTTCACGATTTTACGACTTGATTTTGCGATTTGCTATTGACAATTGATATTTTTTTAGGTTCAAGTCTCACAAGAGCCCCAACTTTATAGTTCACTTAGAGTCTCCAAAAATGTTGGGCTGGCCCTAATCCCACCATATTTGACATACACACCGTAAAAACAGTTATACGGTTCTCGTAGCAACGACTTATTGTTTTAACCGTAATACATTGGGCACTTAGCTAATTATATAACCGACTCTCTTTCCTTTCCCACCATATCTGACATACACCGTAAAAGCAGTTATATGGTTCTTGTAATTCTCTATTTAAAATTGGCTATGTAGTATGTACGTATATAGAATTAAGGTTTCTTACGTACCGCAAGTTCAATTGTGGCACTTATGAGATAAATGCAGTAGGTGGTGAAGAAAGCATCAGCTAAGAAGCCACCAAGGAGAGCAAGAAGGAAGGCTGTGCCCATAAAATTGCTAACAATATTTGAACATCTTGATGGAGAAAAGTGCATAAATTTTGACAAATAGAGCACTAGGTTGCTTGCATTGGCCAAATATGCCAAATTCTCCAATACCTCCACAACTATATACATGTTTTACACAATTAAAAGACCAAATTAGTTAAATAATATTATATAAAAAAACCGTCAACTTTGTATCCTAATTTTTTTTTTAACAACAAATTATTTCCCCCTTAAATATTACCCCTAACCAGATTCGAACCTGGGTCTCCCCAAAGTAGTCTTTGACTAGTTACCACTGTATCCTAAATTAACAGTTGACTTACCTAAGACAAAAGCTGCAGCACGTATGCCACCATGTTGACCTTCAATAGCTGGTTTGTTTCTCCAACTGACATACCTGCTGGATTTGCTTATTTGGCACTCTTCATCCTATACAACAACATCACATATTAAAATAATATATTATTAAAGCTAGAATGTGATAGTAAGACAGGAAAAAGAATAAGTGATCATACCATATTGTTCTTCAAACTCTTTATCCTCTAAAGAATATATATTATGCTAGTTACAAAATTTTATTTGTGGTGGGAGAATTATGATGCATGACATCCTATTTATATAGGGGCCGGGGTCCAACCCACCTGGAATGGTCTAGACAACTTGAAAGTGATTGCTTTGCATCCTAGCTCTACTTAATTAATACATGTTTATAACCTAAGAGAGGCGTATCACCAATTAATTAAATAATGTTTTATTAAGTATTAGATTTGAGAAAAAGAAAACTTGATCCGAGCCTTTTCAGCCACTTCTCATAACTCAACTATATATTGTGCTATATGCATGCATATACATAGCACAGAGTACGTTATAACTTCTAATAGTCTCTACTCTATAGTAATATTTACGCCGCTAGAAAATTGGACAGTTACTATCACATTTCTGGTCACAGATAACCTTTTAGGCTAGAGGGTGTGGGATAACCCCTTGGGGCTTTATAAGGACACCTCAGCGCCACGTAGGCACCACGTCAGCTACTTCAGCTTTATAACCCCCCCCCCCCCCCCCCCCTTTAACATGGAGGGTGTGGTGATAACCCTAGGGGCGCTATAGAGGAAAAAAAAAATTGATTGGTGCAAACAAGAGGGCCCCACCTGATACCCCCTTCTCCTCTCGTTACCATGTTGGCGAGTGAAGTATGGCGCCCCAACTTAATATGGTGGGTGTGGGTGTATAGCGCCCGGGGCGCTATAGGCAGTGACGTGGTGAGGGTGGCGCCCCCCACACCCTCCGGCCTTAGGACATAAAATACAATTATGTGGGTAATCCCATTTTGTGACCGCTTTATTAGCGGTGATTAAGTTACGACGGAATTTACAGACTTTTTTTGTGGTCACAAATCTTGGGACCGGTTCGTGTCTGCTTTTACAATTTTATTATATTTTTGTTTTGGTTTGAAATTATTAATCAAATTTTCATATTTTCAATATTCAGATATTGATTTAACATTTGCGAAATTTCAAGAATTAAAAAATGTCCAAAGTTCACTAATCAAACCAAAGATTTCTACAAACTCACAAAGTTATACAATTATCTACAAATATAATACAAAAGAAATACCCAAATTTCAATGGGAAATACAATTATCTACAAATATAATACAAAAAAATACCCAAATTTCAATGTTGCATTGAAATTTCAATGGGAAGTTTGTAGCAAATAAAAAGAAAAAGCCATGAAGAATCAATGTTGCATTGACATATTTCCAGGCCAAGGTGTGTTCCATCTTGCATATAGTCGATACCTTTTCTTGAGTTCTCTGATATTTTCCTATCGAATAATAATCACATGGCTGTTTGGAGATGGAATTATTTTGTGAAAGTGATTGCATTGCATTGCATTTGGTTCTCACTACAAGAATAATGGGTAATAGCGGCGACACCAATAGCGGCGATAGATCATATGTCGCTGCTATTGGTCAATCCGGAACGCGGTGTCCCATATTAAACCCCAGCCATTCATTTGTTATCTTGATCTAACGGCTGGGGTGAAACAAACTCAATAGCGGCGACGTGAAGCAATAGCGAAGACTTATTACCAGCGACATGTGTCGCCGCTATTGGTGCATATCAATAGCGGTGACATGAAGCAATAGCGGCGACACCGACCAAGCTTTACCGGCGACCCTTTAGCGGCGACATGTCGCCCGATAGCGAAGCAGATCAGCCTTTTTAGCGGCGACATGCGTCGCCGCTATTGCCCCGTTATCTTGTAGTGTTTGTTTACCTTCAAAAACAATTATCTTCTCTCACCAACTATTTGTAAAGTGGGCTGCATGATATGATCCAACTTCAGCCTTCAAATACTTAAACATGATCATAAATATGGAAAATGACATAGATCTTATCAATTATATTATTGATTCTTATTAGAAGTTGCACTTTTTGATCATCATTTCAACTGTATTAAAACTAATAAGAAAAATACCTATAATGACACTTACTGATGCTTTTCTCTCAGCTGTTGATCTGTAGGAACTTCAAGTCTCTCTCCAACTTCTTTCATTTGATGTTGTGCTTATATTTCTTACATGGAGTCCATAGTTTATTCAGATTGGAGATCTACATGGTGACAGTCTACAGTGACGGATCCAGAAACTTTTTCAAGTGTGTCTGTTTTGGTAGATTCTCACTAATTTTATCTGAATTATACAAAGTTCTCATTAATTTTTTTCCTTTTTTTTTTCAAACCAAGTGAGTTCATGTAAACCCACAAAACAGGGCTGGAGATCCACCAATGACATGATAGTCAAAGAGAATCCCTAACCTCTCGATACTTTTTAAAGTACTTAGCACATGTGTCCAAATACAATTAGATCAAAAGCAGTTACAAAAAAACACCATAAAAGTAGCGACTATGTCGGTTTTGGATTTCGCATTTCAATCACCGTGATTGATTTTTAAGGGTCTACATATTCACACACCCAAAGGCCTATTTCCACGCCCTTTAAGACGCCTCGTATAGGCCTAGATGGGGGTCTAGGGTTTTTGTCTCCTAACAGTACACTCTTTAAGATGCCTCATATAGGCCTGGACTGGGCGTCTAGGGTTTTTGTCTCCGACCAGATTCTGAACCTCGTACCAGGTCAAATCAATCACATCAGACGAAGCATCTTGGTCTAGACGATAGAGGAAGACGCCTCGTCTAGGCCTAGACGAGGCGTCTTGAAGACTAGTTTGACTATCTTGTCTGACATGTGATTAAAGTAATACGATGGGTGCAGAGCATTCTTCGACCATCGACAAATCATCGAACTTCTCTGCTTCCTCTTTCTCTTCTATTTGTTATCATTCAAATGTGCTGAAATGTCATCATACTAGGACTGCAACTATTTCTTTCGGTCATATTCTAGCGAGTCATGGGTGCCCGAAACCGATCCGGTAACAGTTACTAGCTTAAATTACTTGGTGTTTTAATTATTTACTAATGATGATACCGTTTTTAGGAGGAGACTGGCGTTCCGATTCTAACGAGTAAGAGGTCGTTGTGTCTAGTGTACAAGGAAATCAAAACATACCGTTTCTAGATTTGAATACGTATCACCCTATTGATGAAACATCCCCTGTAGATGACTCATACCATGTTAATGAACCATGTTATAAGGCGCAACAAGGGCATTCGGATTATGGATACGGGTGTGAATATTCTTACGTGCAACAACACTATCTGGATGGATACGGAGGAGAAGGTGGTCATCAGCAAATCATTTCCCCGAGCAAGCCTTACAAAAGTTACAATGCATCACAGTCTTTGTACGTTCAACAAAACTATCCGGACGGTGGAGGATATGGTGGTGAGGCACCCCCAACCCGGGCAATCTGTACTTCACAAAGCAGGTATCAAATTTATTTAGTTACATGAGACAAATTAATAAATACAAAATCTAACCTAACCCTATCGATGTTACATGTTTTCAACTCTCTAGATGAACTAAAGAAATGGGTTCAAGAAATGGCAAACGCGGATGGTTTCGTTATTGTGACCCGTCGATCAAATAAAATTTAGGGAAGGATCGAGAGTGTATGGCTTGAATGTGACCATGGTGGTGAGCACCATACTACAGCAACGGTTAGAAAAGCCTGAAGTAAAAAAACCGGTTACCCGTTTTACCTGTTGGCAGTGCGAGACCAGCCGTATGAAATCTAGGGGATAAAAAGGGAAAGACTAAACATAACCACAAAATTTGTGAGGACCTGTTGGCCTACGCGTTTGTGCAAAGGGTTACTCCCAATGAATACATACTAATCGAGCAGCTAACAACTCAAAACATGGAACCACATAAAATTTATCAAACGATAAGGAAGCAGGACCCCGACAGGTTCCATGTTCAGAAAGACGTACAAAACGCAGAACAGAAGATTAGAGCCGAACAAAGAGACGGATTGACTCCCATGCAGTCACTAGAAAACATGCTGATTAAAAGCGAATTTACTTGTGGAGCACAAACGTTCAAGTAAGGGGCTGTTTGGCAACATCTGAATGTTTAAGGGCTGAACTAAGAAGAGTTCTGAATGGTCATTAAGAGGCTACCTCTTAATGTAACCATTAAGAATTTTACCAATGAGGAGGTAGAAGAATGTGACATGTGATGATTTACCATTCAGAGGTTACCTCTTAACCATTCAGACTTGAGGTTACCTCTTATTCGTTCAGAAGTTTTAAACCATTAATAGGTAGCATCTGAATGGTCATTAAGAGGCTACCAAACAACCCCTAAGTGCTGAACCAGTAAGAGGTCTGAACCATTAAGAGCTAGTATAAAGCTTAACTGTTCAGAGGCAAATGTCTGACGAATTCATATTAGAGGTCTTAACCATTCTGACTCAATATAATGCTTAACCATTTAGAGGCAGTTGTCTGAACCATTCAGATATCTGCTTGTGAAAGAAACAGTCTGAACCATTAAGTGTTGAACCCGTAAGAGGTCTGAGCCATTAAGAGCCCCATTAAGAGGTAAACAAATAGCCCCTTAGGGGCTGTTTGGCAACATTTGAATGGTTAAGTGCTGAACCAGTAAGAGGTCTGAACCATTAAGTGCTGAACCAGTAAGAGGTCTGAACAATTAAGAGCCTGTATAATGCTTAACTGTTAAGAGGTAAATGTCTGATCAATTCAGATTAGAGGTCTTAACCATTCAGACTCTGTATAAATCTTAACCATTCAGAGGCAAATGTCTGAACCATTCAGATATTCGCTCGTGAAACAAACAGTCTGAACCATTAAGTGCTGAACCAGTAAGAGGTCCGAACCATTAAGAGCCTCATTAAGAGGTAAACAAACATCCCCTTAGTTTTTTTAAGAACATATGATTCAACTATGTACATTTAATAAAATATTTTACTTTTTAGGGGTCTTTAAGTACGTGTATGTTCGTCTTTGCGTAGATTGATCAGAGTCGCAACTTTGGTCAGAATCTCTTTTCAAATGGTTAATTACCATTTTACCCCTGAGTTAGGCCTATACTAGGAGTTTTTAGGGGTAAAATGGCAATTCTCCATTTCCATTAGACGGGTCGTCTAGATCCATGGTTTAAAAAAAACGCTAGAAACGTTCTCCTTGAGGCGCGCCTCGAGGCAGAACGACACAAAAACGTATATGAGGTGGCGCCTCACCTTCTCTAATTAAACATACGCCTCAGTGTGGTGAGGCGTCCGTTTCGTTTCGAATCGTTCCATATTAGCTAAGGCGTACGTTTGTTTTTTGGTGGAATAATTAGGGTTTTTAGGTGGCAATCTATTTTGTCGGGACTTTTTTCCCCTGAAAAGTAGCGAGCTTGTTTTATCTATTTAAGTACGCTATTACATCTTTCAATCTAATTTCACAATCATAAATCCAAATCGTATCTAAATTCACAATCATAAATCTAAATCGTTCCTGTTTAAGAGCCCATAGGTGCCAAGTTTCTCATATCCTCTTTTTAATCTGTATTGCTCAACCTCATCTTCCACGTTAGTTTTAATCTGTATTGCTCAATCTCTACTTTGTTTAATATTTTATTGCTACGTTTTATTATTGGTGATTAGTGAGATTATTATGATGATTAGTGATTAGTGATAATTAGTGAATATTGGGAGATTATTGATGATTAGTGTTTATCAATCTATCAGTTTTTTATTGGGAGATCATTGATGATTAGTGATTATCAATCTATCAGTTTATTGGGAGATTATTGATGTTTGATGTATATAATCTGTTAACTGTATAATCTGTTTAATATTGCTATTTGATGTATATAACCTATTAACTGTATAATCTGTTTAATATTGCTGTTTGATGTATATAATCTGTTAACTGTTTAATATTGTTGTTTTTAACTATTAACTGTATAGAATATGTTTTAGTATTGCTATCTAGATATGTTTAATATGTCGTTAACTATTTTAATTGTATAGACTTTGTTTTAATATTACTTTTTTTTAACTGTTAACTATATAGAATCTATTTTAGCATTGCTAATTAGATATGTTTAATATGTTGTTAACTATTTTAATTGTATAGAATATGTTTTAATATTACCTTTTTAACTGTTAACTGTATAGAATATGTTTTAGTATTGTTGTTTAGATATGTTTAATATGTTGTTAACTATTTTAATTGTATAGAATCTGTTCTAAGCAGTTTGCTGATGTGTAATGTGTAAGTAGTTTTTAGGGATGTCTAGTAAAAACGCAAGGAAAGATCCTTCTTGGAAGTATAGGGAAGAAATTTTCAAGTTCCGAATCAGAAAAAAGGGGGTACAAATATATAAAATGCAACTTCTGTAGTAAAGTGATTACCAGATGAGCTAAGAGATTGGAGGAGCATCTTGCTTGTACACACAAAGATGTCGCAGCTTGTTCTCAAGTGCCCGCTGAAGTGAAAGAAGAAATGACACAATACTTGAAGGACTTCAAGAATATTAAATTTGCTGCCCAACGCAATTTTGAAGAGAACGTGGGAAGTGGGGCGTAGTACACCGATAGTAGCGCTAGTATCAGTGATCGGGGTATTAGAGGACCAATATATCGGCATTTAGTAAATGAAGAAGGATCACAACCGACCGAAAAAATGACACTAGTGAGTGCTAAAGAGCACTGAAACCAAGTGTCGATGGATATTGGGAGATTCTTTTACGAGAACGGAATCCCATTTAACATAGCAACTAGTCCTTCGTTTACTAGTATGCTACGTTCGGTTGGAAACTATGGACGAGGATTGAATCCCCCTACGATGCATGAGATAAAAGCAACTTGGAAGACCACCGGGGTGTCATTGTTATCGGATGGTTGGTCAGAGATGAGAAACCGTAGTCTAATCAACTTTCTGGTCAACAATCAATATGACACAGTTTTTTTGAAAACGGTTGATGCATCAGATTGTGTTAAAGACGCTAACAAAATTTTCGAGTTGCTTGATGGGGTAGTCCAAGAAATCGGGGAAGATGTAGTCGTTCAAGTAGTGACCGACAATGCGAGTGCATACAAAAAAGCCGGGGAGTTGTTGATGAAGAAGAGAAAAAGTTTGTATTAGACCCCATGTGCCGCCCATTGCATCGATTTGATGCTTGAAAAAATTAGGGAATTGCCACAACATAAAAATACATTGATTAAAGCAAAAAAATTAGCAATTTCATTTATAATCATCAATGGGTATTGAGTTTGGCACGAAAGATTCTTGGGAAAGATCTTCTTCGATCGGGCGCTACAAGATTCACCACGACTTTTTTGATCATACAAAGTGTGTGTGATTCGAAAGACACCTTGCAACAATGTTTGTTTCAAGCGAATGGAAGGGTTGTGCTTAGGCTTCCAAAAATGACGGAAAAGAGGTAAAGAAAATAATAATGGATGAAAGTTTTTTTTTTG
Organism: Helianthus tuberosus; assembly: GCA_030545235.1. Taxonomy (NCBI): domain Eukaryota; kingdom Viridiplantae; phylum Streptophyta; class Magnoliopsida; order Asterales; family Asteraceae; genus Helianthus; species Helianthus tuberosus. The sequence continues at coordinate 182,092,777 of CM060403.1, forward strand.
GCCTAGTGTGGTCTATGCTATTCAAACCACAAGCCCATTAGTTGAAGTACTGAGGGTTGTTGACGGGGAGCAAACACCCACAATAGGATTTATCTATGGCGCCATGGACACGTGCAAAGAAAAGATTGCAAAGAACCTGAAAAACGATGCCTCTTCTTACAAAGAGATATAGGAAATTATCGATGAAAAATGGGATCTCCAAATGCATCGTAATGTTCATGCGGTTTGCTACTATCTAAATCCACAATTTCGATGGAGTCCTAATGTTTTCAAGCATCCCAAGATTAAGAGAGGATTATATGATGTCATGGCTCGACTCGTTACGGACACGAAAGCTTATTTGAAGATTGAAGAACAACTCATTCTTTACAAGGAAAAGAAAGGATTGTTCGGCTATCAAGGTTCTTTCGCAACTTATCAGACACGTCCACCGGGTAAATTATTAAGTAATTATGTATTAAATTATTATCGTTTATCCAAATTAAATTATATACTAATTTTCTTAAACATATATAGTTACATGGTAGGGAGAATATATAGATGATACTCCCGAACACAAGGCTTTTGCAATAAAGGTTTTGGGTCTTACATGTTCAGCTTCAGCTTGTGAACGTAATTGGAGTACGTTCAATCAAGTTCATACAAAGAGAAGAAATCGGTTGACCACCGAGAGGATGAACGATGTTGGTGCATGTTATGTGACAACAGCTTTGGATTGGTCTTTGGATATTAAACAGAAGATTGGATCATGAAGACTTAATGATTTCGAGATATTGAAGCCCAATCAAGTCCAAGTTGGTATCAAGTCTATTAGGCCCAAGTTTATGTAACAAATGTAATATGGGCAAATCCCAATTCGAGTTATAGGCTGTGTGTATATAAACATCATTTAGGTTGAGTTTTAGGGTTAGACTTTTGGAGATTGTTTAGAGCATTCGAATTTGAGAGAGTTTAGAACAAACAGAAATCGGCTGTTAGGTTCTTGGAGATCTTAGTCATTGTAAAACATTTCTAAGGTTTGATAATCACAGAAGATCAGTTTGAAAGTTTGTGTGTTCGAGTTCTGATTCATCTACGTTCTTGTTTCTGTATTCGAAGGTTAATCAAGGAGATTCCGCATCCTTGATTAATTAGTAGTCTTGTTAAGATCCATACGGGATTTCAAGACCTACAATTGGTATCAGAGCATTTGCTCTTGTGCGTGGTTCAAGACTGATCGAAGGGAATCAAGACAGTTGTTCGTGTTTGAATTTTTCTGGATAAAATTTCTGGATTTTTCGAAGAGCAGGAAGAATAATTGAAGAACAGTTTAAAATTTCAGATTTTGATCTGTTTTGTTTATTAGAATTGACTGTTTTCGTGTTTGTAGGTGACTTTGTTTGGAAAGTTGATAAAAGGAATTAAAATTTCGAGTTTTTGGAAAGGAATATTGATTTCAGTTGCTGATTTTTCGGGATTTGGTTGCTGATTGTGGAATTCAAAGTTTGAAAAACTTATGCGTTTGAAACTTGTGCGACCCAGATAGCTCTTGTGCGACTCGGATTGTTCTTGTGCGACCCAGATTGTTCTTGTGCGACCCGGATTGTTCTTGTGCGACCTGGATTGTTCTTGTGCGACCCGGTTTGAACTTGTGCGATCAGAAGTCAGCTTGTGCGATCAGAATTCGGCTTGTGCAATTCAAAACTTGTGCGATCAGGCCCATTTAGTGACATTTCGGCCCAAAGTTAGTGGATTGTGCGATTCAGTTAACCTTCTGTGACTTGGATAATCTTATGCGACTGTCTCTTATGCGATTCAGAAGTGGTGGAATTTGTCTAAGCAAGCGCAGGAAATATTTCACTGTTTCGTGATTGGGGAACTATCTATAGCTCATCTGGACAAGCCGTCTGCACGGTTGAATTCGTGGGATTTTTAGGACAAAAAAAGGTATTCGACATTATACATCATTGGAATCGTATTTGCGAGACGAATCTAACGGAATATTTTGGAAAAAAAACTGTTTTCGGAGAAATTTTGTACGGTTTTATCAGTCTGCAACGTTTAAAATGTCAAACATGACTAATTTGAATGAGCTTTTGAGAATGGAGCATGAGGTTGGCACTACCAACAAACCGCCTAAGATGATGAAGGTGGAAAATTATTTGACATGGAAGGATCATTTTCAATCCTTCATTGAATATCAGGACACACGCATGTGGATATGTATTGAAGATGGGTACACAAACCCAACACACGACTTTGAGGGTAGACCACGTAGAACAGCCTATGTGAACATGCGAGAGGCTGATAAAAAGATGTATGAGGCTGAAAAGAGAGCCTTGGCTGCAATAACAATGTCCTTACAAGATAGCATCAAGCATACCTTCAAGAAGTACACAAATTCAAAGGATATGTGGGATGCATTAGAAAAGCGATATCAGGGAAATGCAGATGTTAAGAAGAACAAAGTTGATCTACTGAAGAAGCAGTTCGCTGTTTTCAAGTACATGAAACATGAGTCACTTGAGGACATCATCACTCGATACTACCATCTGATGTCGGAAATGGAAAATTATGAGATAGATTGCTATTTTGACGTAGAGAAGAATGACAAGCTGCTCGATTCCTTACCTACTAAATGGGATATCTACACTCTCATGATCAAGGGAGAAGCAGATTATGAGACAAAGGAACTGGAAGAAGTAGTTGGCTAGCTGAGAGCTTATGAGCTCAATATGAAGAAGAAAGACACTGGATATGATCAGGTTCAAGATCCAGGGATTTACAATGGGCTTAAATATTCTTCATCTCACAACGCTTCTAGCGACTTTGCTACTGCGTTTCTATCGTGTGAGAATGAGCAGGTCTCAGTGAATGAGGATGGTGATGTATGTTTCGTAGCTGCCTCAGGAGGATCAACAGGAGCCAAGAGAACATCAGCTTCTAAGCAGAGTAGTAGTAGTACAAAGTCGATGCCTATGAGTGTTAAGTCTGTAGAAGAACATCTTGCTCTACTTGCTTCATTTGTTGCTTCATATGAAAACTACATTCAAGGGAAGATATCTGATCCTGCCACTTTAGATGAAGATTATGATCAGATTGACCCTGATGATCTTGAAGAGATGGATTTGCAATGGCAAATGGCCTTGATTTTGAGACGTGTGAAGAGGTTCATGAACAGAACTGGAAGGAAGTTTGTGGGGAAAACCGTTGGTTTCGACAAGACCAAAGTGAGGTGCTTTAACTGTCAAAGTTATGGGGATTTCGCTAGGGAATGTCAAAAACAAAAGCAGGAGACTTCGAGTCAGAGTTCAAACAATAGAAATGCATCAAACAACTCTAACTCAAGAGCGTTGATCTCTACAGCAAGAGAAGGTTCATATGACTGGAGTGTTCACTTGGAAAATGATGAGGATGTCACTCAGGCATTCATGGCAGAAATCGTGCCAGTTGATAATAGTGAAGCTACAGTAGACGATGCTGAAGTTGAGAAGGAAAGTGAAGCTGAGGAAGAGAAGGGTGATCAGACAACAGATGTTGAAGAGGAAAAGCCAAAGTCTGAGCATGAAAGGGAAGCTGAAGAGAGAGATGCAAAATACGAAAGTATGGAAGCTAAAATTGCTGCTCTCATGGCCAACTCAGACAAATCAACAGGAGAGGTAAGTAACTCTGCTACTTCTGTTTGTTTAAAATGTCGTGAATTACAGGGTGAGGTTGACAGGTTGTCAACACAAAACCAAAGTCTGGTTAACGAGATGTCTAACATAAAAGATTCAAACTTTTTTTGCAAAAAGAAACGAGTCGTTGTATTTGAAAAAGATAAAAGGCTATGAAGCTAAAATTGAAGCTTTAACTTGCAAACTAAACGAAAAACTTCAAGTCATAGACTTAGCTCATGACATGATGTGTCACACCCCAACCGATGGCGGAATCATCGGGGCGCGGCACTAGGCGAATCAGATTGTTCAAGAGAATCCATAACAACTATATTGCGATAATATTTAATACATTCGTTATCCCATACTAACAAATAATACAATCACACAAGTTATCACAGATTTCTTGTCCTCTCGAACAATACAAATCCGACAACCTAGATTTTAGTTCAGTTTCTAGACCTCCTAGCTTGATTTGATATGATCTGCGATCTAACCTGCAACATACGTTAAAATATTTGTCAATACAAAGGTATTGGCGAGTATACATGTTTGATAAGTAGCATAATAGAATAAAACGTGTAGCGAATTTCCACATGCATAAACGTAACACACGACATATATACTCACAAAGCTGATACTACCAACTAAGTCCTCGATGCTCGAATATGCGATGGCAAACTAGACCCCGTCGGGCGCAATAGTACTATACTAGTCATGGTGGGACGTCGCGAGTATAAGCCCTAGCACATATGCAACTAGCATCACGTATATCTATGCATAACAGTCATTCGCAAGTGATAATTCGATTGATTGAATAATTCGTTTGATAAGTCGATTTGTTAGAAACGTATGTTACACCAAAAAATGCGATTAAAAAGGGTTCAAGTATACTCACAGTGCGTATTTAGCGAGAATGCAACTTGATTGGGTCGGTTACGGGTATGTCTGAGTTAAATCATTGAAGGATATAGTAAACGATGCACGGTTAAGCGAGGATGGCGTCGAAAAGTCAGTTATCCGATCGGATGACCATATGGATCGGATGGGCTGGTCCGGTCGGATGGCAGTGGTCCGATCGGATGGCCTCCTGTCCGATCGGATGGCCTGCTTTCCGATCGGATGGCAACCTGTCCGATCGGTTGGGATGCTGTCCGATCGGCTGGGCTGCTGTCCGATCGGCTGGCAGCCTGTCCGATCGACTGGGCTGCTGTCCGATCGGCTGGCAGCCTATCCCGCTGATATTCGACTAATTTTGACGGTTTTTCAGCGCTTTTGATCGAGACGGTGTTCCTTCAGGCTAAACAACCGAAATTCCATCAAGTCTGACCCGTTCTAACGGCCGGGAACAACCCCGTTCCATCAGATCTCGTCGTTCTTGATGGCTCTTCTCAAGTTTAACCCGAAATCTCACACACTATGGCTAGGCAACTTAGGTTGGTGAGATTCGTTATAAAACAAGTGAAATTACTCAGATCCGAGCTGTTTATGGTAAGAACGAGATCACACTTTGAAGTTTATGTGACTTAGGGTGACATCATCCTCAAGGCACCTCGAATCCTTAGGTATCACACCACTTCTTGATTAGAAAACATATATTTAGACTTGATTTATGTAAAAACGTATGGAAATCACTCAGATCTGAGATGTTCTTGCATAGGATGACATTACCCTTGAAGTTCATAAGAACTTCATGGTGACATCACCCTAGAATGCCCAAGATCCAGAGATTCCACGGTTAAAAGTGGGGATTTAAAAGGTAGAAGGGTGTAGAATTAGTTACAGATCAAGGAAATACAAGATTGGAGTTGAAAACTTATAAGAATCGCGAAGAATCAAGAGTTAAAGGGGTTGGAACGTCTGGTCGAACAGCAACAGTGACAACAAGTGTGGTTGAGGTGAATGGGGGGGGGGGTATTTATAAGCAAGGAGGAAGGAAATGAGTGAAAAGTGCGTTGGATCGGATGGCCCGTTCGATCGGCCAGCCTATCCGTCCGATCGGTTAGCATGGTCGTCCGATCGGCTAGCATGCCCGTTCGATCGGTTGGACCGTCTGTCCGATCGGTTGGACATATCCTGTCCGATCGGTTAGGCACATCCTGTCCGATCGGTTAGGCATGTTCTGTCCGTCCGGATAGCCACTCTGGCGCGATGGATTTTCTCCGTTTTTTTATTGTTTCGATAGTTTTCGAAGTACGCGCTTTTCATAGTTAATTTATATCATTATATATATGTATATATATCACTAGGGGTCGTATTTACGTATCCAAAATTCAAAGTTTTGATAATTAGCAATCGGTCTTCGTTTCGAGTATGCGATTATTAACGACGTTTCACGGCCATCAAAGAGGGTAGAATAGGTCCTTTCTCGATGTTATCGTGAACGTTATTGTGTGTTGTGCCACAAGGACGGACGGGGTACCACTCACTCGTATTGTCATCATCGTCACGACGACTGGAGCTATAGCACTCACCCGAGAGTCCTTGTTAGCGTTAATTGTCTGTGTTTCAACACATCACGGCCACCGAGGAGGGTAGAATAGGTCCTCACTCAGTGCCATCGTGAGTGTTAGTGTTTGTGATTGGTGTAGTATAGTGATAATGTATTTCGAAAATATGCGATTATCCTTCGAATAGCGTTGTATGCGATATAGTTACATTATGATCCGAATCTCTGGTGCTAGGCGTAACGAGTATAACGAGTAGTAACAACGCATGAAAGTGCGGGTTGTTACATGATGGCTGAGAAAACAAAGAGATTTTTGAAAAATGCAAAGAGTTGTCAGACGCACAACTCAAAATTCTTGAACTTGAAAAGAAATTAGGTCAATTCAGGGACTCTACTTTTGTTATGAAACACATGATGGGTGGCTTGAAGAAAAGTAATGACAAAACCAGTGTGGGATTCCATGGTTTCAATAAAGTTCCACCTCCTGTTAGTCATGACTATTCTTTCTTGCCTGATGAAAACAAGCTCATAGACTTTGCGTCAACATCACCAAGTAGTTCCACATCAAGTCAAGGTGATGTGTCTGAAAGTGATGATGCTAAGAAGGAAAATAACAGTAAACCTATTTTGAAAAAGAAAACTTCACACCCTAGGAATAAAAATCCAACTTTTGTTAAAAAGGTTAATTTTGTTCAAAGAAGTGACATGAAAAATGAAACAGCTGTTATTGAAAACAAATCAAATGTAGAGTTTGCTAAAAACAAAAACAAAGAAAACTCTGAAACTAAGAAAACTGAACCAAATCCTTCTAAGGCATCATCATCAAAACCAGGATCTAGTTCAAAGGCTTCAGATAAGAAGTCTTCGAAAAAGAGATCATGCTTCAAATGTCATGCCAAGGGACATGTAGCTAGCTGCTGTCCTAACAAAAAGAGTGAAGCACAAATTAGTGAGAAACAGAGAGGGAAATCACCAAAGAAGAAAGGTGATAATGAGGAGAAGGTCTCAAATTTCCAAAGGTCACATAGTCCAAACACATATAGGAACCCTCAGGACCATAGACCTAGTGGAAATCAAACCCCATTTCCATCAACAGGTCTGAGATCCAAGACTCCTGTTGGGAGTAATGGATATTGGATGGATGTTCAAGTAGTTGGTGAATTTGGACGACCCAAGACCATTAAGGCTTGGGTCCCCCAATCTAACTAATCTTTTGGTTGGTGTGTGCAAGAGCTGCTAAGGAGGATTTTCAACTTATGGTATGTTGATAGTGGCTGCTCTAGGCACATGACGGAGGATGCGAGATTGTTTTCTGAATTTGAAGAATATGATGGTGGACATGTAAATTTTGCTGGTGCTAAAGGTGGTAGAATTACTGGACGAGGAAAAGTGACAAATGGGAAGATCACTTTGGACAAAGTGAACTATGTTGAGCAGCTTAAACACAATCTAATGAGCGTGTCACAAGTCTGCGACAAGGGTCACTCGGTCCACTTTACTAAGTCTGAAGCATTGGTGTTGAAACCGGGTTTGGTTATTCCGGACGACTGGATAGTAATGCGTGCACCAAGGAAAAATGATACTTATGTGATGGACATGGGTGCCAAGGATCCGACTGCTGTTGTGGCGTGTTTGCTATCCAAAGCATCTGAAGCTGAATCTATGTTGTGGCACAGACGCATGGCCCATATTCACTATCGAAAAATGAATTACCTTGTTAAAAATGAGCTAGTGAAAGGGGTTCCAATGCAGAGGTTTCAAGTGGAAGATAAATGTCTTCCATGTCGATAGGGAAAACAACAGAAGAAACCTCATAAGTCTAAAATAGTAAATTCCATAGATGCCCCTTATGAATTACTTCACATGGATTTATTCGGTCCAGTGAACGTGAGGAGCATAGGTGAAAAGTACTAATGTCTTGTTGTCACTGATGATTACTCATGATATTCATGGGTTTCCTTTTTAGGTACAAAAGATGAGACGACGGAGATGCTGATAGATCTTTTTACGAAATTGGAAAACGTCCATGATGCAAGGATCAAGAGGATAAGGAGTGATAATGGCAAGGAGTTCAAGAATCGAATTCTGGATCTCTACTGTCTTCGAAAGGGAATTGAACATCAATATTCTGCTCCTTATACACCTCAACAGAATGGAGTCGCTGAGAGGAAAAATAGGACGTTGATTGAAGCCGCTAGGACGATGCTTTCAGATTCAAAGCTACCAGTTCTTTTCTGTGGAGAAGTTGTCAATACAGCTTGCTACGTCCTAAACAAAGTTTTGACTGTTAAACGTTTTAATAAAACTTGTCATGAATTGATGTTTAACAAGAAACCAAACTTGGAAGGCTTTGAACCATTTGGATTACCCTGCACCATTGTGCGAAATAAAGATAAACAAAAATTCAGTGAGGTGGCTGACGATGGCTACTTTCTAGGTTACGTGCCTGGCACACCGAATAAAAGGGTTTTTAATCTAAAAGCTGGTAACATTGAGGTTGTCTTTAATGTTGAAATTACTACATACAAACCTCAACAATCAACGAATGGACCTGATATATTATATGATTATGATAGTGTTTTTAAATCATTTAATATTCCTGAGTTTCCTAATGCAGATGATTCTCAGTTGATTCAAACAGTGATTAGTGACGACGATGAAGGCGAGTTCATGCCTAGATCGAATGTTGATATGACAGATGCTCCGGAAACTTCCCAAGGTGCTGCAGATCCTGATTCAAGCGAGAGTGAACCTGAACCCAATCAGGGGGAGGATTTCATTAATCCGTTTGCGGATCAGAACATTCAGGGGGAGGTTGGATCAAACCTGGGTGACAATCTAGAAGTCGATGCTGTTGCTACTACACGAGCAAATAGGGATCATCCAGTTGACATGATACTTGGGGATCCTACTGCAGGTGTTCAGACGAGAAGAAGCATAGCAGCGAATTCTGGGTTATTTGTTTCGATTGAGAAGACTGGGATAGTGAACGAGTGCTTGTATAGTTGCTTCATTTCCCAAGAGGAGCTGAAGAAGATTCATATGGCTCTTAAAGACAATTCATGGGTTGAAGCTATGCAAGAGGAATTGGCCCAGTTTAAGAAGTTGAAGGTTTGGGAGTTAGTTGACCTTCCTAAAGGTGAAAGAGAGATTGGCACTAAATGGGTATTTAGGTGCAAGAAAGATGAAAGAGGAATTGTCACGCGAAACGAGGCTCGGTTGGTTGTCAAAGGTTTCAATCAGCAAGAAGGAATCGATTACAATGAGGTGTTTGCACCAGTGGCTAGGTTGGAAGCAATTCGTTTGTTTCTGGCTTTCGCTTCTTTCAAGGGCTTTAAAGTTTTCCAACTAGACGTGAAGAGTGCATTTCTTTACGGGAAAGGCCAAGAAGTGGTGTTTGTTTCACAACCAGATGGTTTCGTTGATCCAGAATATCCAGATCGGGTTACAAACTTGATAAGGCTTTGTATGGATTACATCAAGCTCCCAGGGCGTGGTACGAGACACTGTCTACACATCTGATCAAGAATGGTTTTGAAAGAGGTCAGATTGACAGTACACTATTCATCAAGAGGAAGAAAGAAGATTTTCTGCTGGTACAAGTATACGTGGATGACATCATCTTTGGGTCAACAGATGAGAACATGTGTAAAGAGTTTGAGAAGGTGATGAAGAGCAAGTTCGAAATGAGCGCTATGGGTGAGCTGTCCTACTTTCTGGGATTATAAGTTGATCAGAAGGAGGATGGGTTGTTTATTCATCAAACAAAGTATATGTATGACATTTTGAATCGGTTCAAAATGAATGATTGCTCTACTTTCAATACACCCATTTGCGAAAATCACAATCTTGGCCCAGATCATGAAAGCACTGAAGATGTTGATCCTACTCAATACAGGGCGATGATTGGTTCTCTAATGTACTTGACTGCTTCAAGACCTGACATCATGTTTGAAGTATGTCAGTGTGCCAGATATCAGGCTAATCCAAAAGAGTCACACATGAAAGCAGTGAAGCAGATTCTTCGTTACTTGAAGGGGAAACCTAAACTTGGGTTGTGGTATCCAGCTGATAGTGATCTGAATTTTGTCGCTTACACTGACTCAGACTTTGGGGAATGTAAGTCGAACAGAAAGTCTACAACTGGTGGTTGTCAGTTCTTAGGAGGCAGGATTGTGTCTTGGCAATGCAAGAAGCAATCTTGTGTGTCTACCTCTACTTGTGAAGCCGAATATATTGCTGCGGGTAGCTGCTGCTCTCAGGTTCTCTGGATTCAACAGTAGATGCGCGATTATGGTTTGGATTTCACTCGTACTCCTATTATGATAGACAATAATGCCACTATTTCAATCACAAATAATCCCGTAAAGCACAGTAGAACTAAACATATTGACATACGTCATCATTTTATACGGGATTGTGCTGAAAAGAGACAAATTGAATTACACCGAGTCGACACACTAGAAAACCTTGCTGATCTTTACACTAAAGCTTTTGATAGAGCTCGCTTTGAACATTTAGTCGAACTCAACGGGATGAGGGATCCTGAATAACTGGTTTTTCATTAGAATTTTTGTAAATAGTTTACTGCTTTCCTAAAAATCAAAAATCCAAAAACATTGAAAATAAAAAACACAAAAAAATAGAAAAATCAAAAATGAGTTATCACTGTGTGAAAAAAAAAATGATAGTACATCAGCAAGTTAGACTGTCACACTCAATCTGAATTAAATTGCTTAAGTGTGATAGCAGCTTCATCATATGATGTACCAGTAGGCAAAAAGCATGAAATAATCAACTTACCTATGTGATATAAACCTAAATGCACTGAGTATAAGTGGGGAACACATCAGTGGTGTATGGTTTAATTACCTTAAATCTTGCGTTGATAGATTGCCAAAATCTGAGGTTTTGGGTCTTTATACTGTTATTTCATCTGGGGATATCAGGATTGTCCTTCTGCTGCATCCAGATACATGCTGACCTAGGCACAACCAGGATATCTTAAAAGAGCTAAAAATGCCAAAACCCTGAAAATGAAGAAGCTCTCCTAGAGAGTCATTCAAAAAAGTGCAAAAATGCATAATCGTACCAAAAATGGTATTTGTCTTAGCCCTCGTTAGATATTTTGGTCTCTTTGCTGTACGGAAGTACTGACCTGATCACCAATTATCTAAACGTTGAAAAACAAAACGGATGAATTCAGTATACTCACCTACTACGATGAATCTTTGAGCATACCTTGATCGCGGGGGTATATCCTGAAGTGGGACACACTAATATATCAAAAATAAAATTACCTTAACGTATCATACGGTAATGGTACTTGAAATGTTCATGCATTTTGTTTAGGTGGACAAACATACTGGTAATCGTCTTGGACTGCTTTTCACAAAAAATTACATAAAGAATTAACTAATGGTGTGAAACAGTTTGATTGTGCTGATATGATCTTCTTACTGGTGATTCTCATAAAAATAGAGTGTTTATTGCTTTTCGTATTTATTTGCTTTCAGAAAATACAAAAATCCAAAAATAGTGTATTTTTCTGTTGAAATTCTTAACGTACGGAAAACTGTTATTCTTGGAGGAGTTGTTACCGATAGGGTGAGACGGTGTTAGAAAGTGGGTTCAAAATTTTAAATCATGAAGGTTACAGGGTGTTTAATTAAAATTGTTGCGTGTTGGTGCTAAATTGAAAAATGCTTAATCTGTGTTACAGTTGAACTATCTCTTGAATAATAATAATTATTTAACTTTGTTGGAAAATTCTTATGGTTTCTCGAGATGTTTGTTTTATAGTATACAGATTGAAGCAGTTTGTTGATGAGAAGTTGCTGTGAAGAGATGAGGAGTTTGTTGCTGCTTGGTAGAATCCTCCTTCTACAATGCAGAATGGATGTTGTGAAGACTTACTTGGAATGCTGAATCACAACTTGGAAGATTTGATGATTGGATACATCAGCTTAGGGGGAGTCTGTTGCTGACAGAGTTCATATTGAAGCTGACGCTATCCAAAGACCAAAGACTGTGAGATTCTGAAAACTAAAGTTTACCTTTGCAAGCTATTGTCAAGGGAGAGTTTGTTGGTGCATGTTATGGGACAACAGCTTTGGATTGGTCTTTGGATATTAAACAGAAGATTGGATCATGAAGACTTAAGGATTTCGAGATATTGAAGCCCAATCAAGTCCAAGTTGGTATCAAGTCTATTAGGCCCAAGTTTATGTAACAAATGTAATATGGGCAAAGCCCAATTCGAGTTATAGGCTGTGTGTATATAAACAGCATTTAGCTTGAGTTTCAGGGTTAGACTTTTGGAGATTGTTTAGAGCATTCGAATTTGAGAGAGTTTAGAACAAACAGAAATCGGTTGTTAGGTTCTTGGAGATCTTAGTGATTGTAAAACGTTTCTAAGGTTTGATAATCACAGAAGATCAGTTTGAAAGTTTGTGTGTTCGAGTTCTGATTCATCTACGTTCTTGTTTCTGTATTCGAAGGTTAATCAAGGAGATTCTGCATCCTTGATTAATTAGCAGTCTTGTTAAGATCCATACGGGATTTCGGGACCTACAAACGATTTGGTTTATATCATGTACAATAGGAAGTTGAGAATTAATTTATAAAGAAGACTACTTTAAAAGAAGGAGATGATCCTTTACTTGTTGAAAATGTTATGTCTGATGATGAGTGGATAGCCGACCCAAGTGGTGATGAAAATGATATTGGAGGTGACGTGCCAAATGAGGAGGAAATTGACGAGCCCATTAGAACAACTAGAGGTGGTGGGCCAACTAAAACACGTAGAGGTGGCGGGATAATTGAGAAGGGCGATGGAAGTTCATCTAAGAAAAGGAAAACCGTTCAAACGATGTTGATTGACAAGGTTGATGACGATGATGATGCGGATTGGGTTGAAGAAGATTGTGAGGATGAGGAACCTTTAGTTATTTGAGTTTAATTAGAAAATATTTTGTGTACTTTTGTGATGTTTTATTGACTATTTGTGTCTTTTGTGATGTGTTTAAATTGTTATATTTATTTATTAATACCGCCTCGGCCTTACGCCTCATTCCGCCTCGAGGCATATGCCTCGTGAGGCGGAGGGAAAACGCTTCGAAAAGCGTTTCCGTTCTTTTAAACCTTGTCTAGATCTAGATGACCTCTTCATATGACCCCCCAAATATACACACACATAGATACGTATAACTACGCCTAGACCTATTTTTCGCATACAAGCTTCCCTGGTACGTATTAAACCATATATGTCACACGCTCAAATCCCACATACGGAGTATTACCGCGAGGAGTGCGACTGCCCAGGATCCAGCAACAAATTATTTTGAACCGTTTGCAATATTTGTGAATTGTTATAGTTAATACAAATTGTGATTTAATTTAAAAGTTTCCAAAATGTAATTAAGTTTGCAGCGAAAATAAAAGATAAACCCATTTCAGTTTGAAACCACAATTTAGATGAATTTACAAGACGTACAATTTACACACTCCCCCCGTTTGCATTTTTCTGTTTGCAGTTGTACCTAAAAACCTGCAAGCATGCAGTAGGGTGTCAACATAAAGTTGGCGAATTCACGGTTTTCAAAAAAAAAGTTTTCTTGTGTTTATCCAAAAACATCGTTTTATGAAGTTACCATGTTGGTAACAAGCAATGGGGAGCTACCCCATTTGTATGTATGAATGAACCAGCCAATGCACTAAACTGTGCAGTATCGAAACTTCGACGTAATTGTTATTTGCCCTTTTGATCAATATCTACCGTCATTGACCAGAGTTCTAGATAATAGTTCACGCCCGTCCTCCTCCAGAGGCACGGTGTGAGGTTGTCAAACCTAATAGCACTATCAACTAGTATTCCGTCTGCCTCGCACGACGATTAATCGGTATAAGTGAAAAAGGGACTTTTATGGTAGAATTTCGTTTAGTGTATGAAGTTCCCAACCACCGAGAATATGTGAAGTTCCCAAACCACTAGGAATATATATATGAAATTCCCATCCCAACGTAAATATATTTGGAGTTCCCAGCCCACTGAGAATGCATGCTTTTAGTTGTAGTGTGACCTCACCTCGGTTTGCTCGGCAGATTAAGCGTTTGTCCTAAGTTGGTCAACCACACCCTATTATGGTTACCACTTATAAGGACGACATACAAGTAATCACTTATTAAGTATACGTATCTAACACGTATTTAGCAAGTAGTGTACAAGTAACAACCATTGTACGATATACCGAACATGCACGTATTCACAGATATTTTTGCATCATACAGTTAAACATAACTTGAAATGAACAGTGTATAGGTGTGCGGTCCACCATGGGAATACGGCCCAATCATGCGGCCCAAGTGAATGTGCGGTCCAATCTGAGTGTACGGCACACTTTTAAGTGTGCGGCCATGCTTATAAAAGTTGTACATTGTGCATCGGTGATTTGTTCATCAAAAGTGCATAGTTCAGTGTAAGTGTGTGGTCACTAAGGAAGTGTGCGGTCACTAAGGAAGTGTGCGATCACCATTTGATGTGCGGCTTATACAGGCATTTGGGCTCATTCAGTGTGCGGCCCAGTAAAATAAGCCCAACTCATTGGACTGTGCGGCCCACCTGTCAGTGTGCGACCTGTCGACAAGTGTGCGGTCATGCATACGTGTGTTGTATGGTCAAGTATAACTGGGTTGTACCAAGCAGGAGTGTGCGGTCAGGCTTAAAGTGAATTGTACCCCGTGCATTGGTGTCTTGTACCAGGGGGTGTGCGGCTCTGCTGAGTATTCGGTGTGCAGTGTGAACTTGTACAACATGAAGCAAGAAGTGTACATTCAAGTAACCAGTTCTTATCATGGATCACATATCGACAATCATTTTTCTAAAATAATCGACATACATATATAAACCGTGGATTTGATTAAAAAAATAAAAATTGTTCCAAGAGGTAACACATTAAATTAGTTTGATAGAGGGAAACATAGCAAAAATGATAAACACATCAAACGAGTATAACTTAGGCTAGGTAGGAGGGGATTTACAGAGCCCATAATCAACGCACGGAAAGTTCTTGACGAGCCGTATCATGCATCAAATATGCCATACACGGTTTGGCCCAGTTGTCGACCCATCGATGATGAAGAGTACTTTTTCTAATTTTTAGTTACTTTAGTAAATTCCTTTTTCGTATGAATACGCTTAATCCTTGATTGTATTTATTTATGTGTTTACTTATAGTGTTGATTTCAATATTTATCAGACATT
The DNA here is from genome assembly GCA_030545235.1 of Helianthus tuberosus. Taxonomy (NCBI): domain Eukaryota; kingdom Viridiplantae; phylum Streptophyta; class Magnoliopsida; order Asterales; family Asteraceae; genus Helianthus; species Helianthus tuberosus. The sequence continues at coordinate 182,108,123 of CM060403.1, forward strand.
TTGTAATTTTGAAAATTTGGTAAACCTATGAAATTTAGAATTTAATATAAAAGGTCCACCCTCATGTAATGCTTTATTTATTTAGTTTTGTATCAAATTTCTTAAGAATTTATCTTTTAAAAATTCCACTCTGCATCAAGATTCCATAAACAACCCTCACATGAGGATGACTAGGCATTCGGAAGACTCAAGTGAGCATGGTATATATACTAGACATTAATATTCCTCTAGAATATGGTAGGTGTAAAAACTATAGCAAAGAGTCCCATGAATATTCTTACCACCACTATATATAACCATATCATGTTATATTCATATCAGTCCCGTCGATAGATCTCCCCATATCATGTTATATTCATATCAGTCCCGTCGATAGATCTCCTTGCCATGAGGGGCATTCGCGGGCCCCCAATGGGATGTTGTTACTAGGTTACATAAGTTTCAATTCGCATAACCATGGTGTGGTGTTTTCTTCATTACCAAACAAATCATTAGACCTACTTTACGTCATAACCTACTGTGGCAAACATGATTATGACACCGTCCAAACTGGGTGGACGGGAGAGGTGGTCGATATATCTCTATCTTGTGAATAATCAACTCATGTTTTTGCCACTATTCACTGCCCTCAGATTTTCTTAATATTTGGGATTTCAGTTCAACAGATCATGTTCCATACTAGAATCCTACATAGTACCTACCGATGTTACGTCTTCTAGATCGTGACAAATTGTAATCATATGTGTGTTGCAAATTTGCAATACCATTTAATACTAATTACATCTTTAGTTATAAGCAAATATCTTTCTTTATCTACATCCTTGTCACCAGAAAGTTCTTGTGTTGGTGTCAAGTCACCGTTGTACCTTCAAAATGTGTCTTTTGGACCAGTAGTTTCCTGTTCTTCCTGGCCAATCCAAGCCAAGCCAACCCATGGGTTTGGTCCATGGACCACTTGTAGTACTGCACCACATTAATAAGCTAGATAAACGATATATCACGTTTCTCTAGTGTTTTTACACACAGTTAAACCATATCTAAGTCACCAATATGTTACATGTAACATGGTATTTGTTTCTCACAAGAAATGAAGGCTTGTCACTTGTTAATCTTTGCAAGTTTGATGATTTATCTGGTTACTTTTGCTCTTTTGAGAATGCATCCAACTTAGAATGACTGGTGTCTAATCATAAAGTTATGATTGCTTATACAAAGTGAATTTTATCATTTATAAACGTAATCACAATTAACAGCAGCCCTCTTAAGCATTCATCTAATTAAGGTGACTGAATATTTATTTTATTAACTTTTATAATACATCAATTTATCTAACTAACATATTAGGGCATGTATTTTATTGACGATTTGTTCCTCTTTTCATTTGAGGTGTACATATGAGATATTACTCACCTATTTCCGTACTAGGTTGGTTCATATTTATTTACTTAACAATATTTTAAAACTATTATCCTTATATATACTTAATGACATGATTAAAGTGACATCTTTAAATTTTGATCAAACTCAAATGTGTGTGCGACTGAAATTAATCTACGAAATTAAAGACAATCAACCAATTACCTCAACATGGTAATTGCTTAAACATAATAATAAACTAAAAATAAGAAAACAATGAAAGACTTATAAATAAATTGACTAATCCAACAGCAAAAGACATCACTTATCTCCTCAGTTTATTAGTTATTACCAATACCATTTATGAAATGTTTGAATCTAGTTGAAAATGCAAATTACACTAGAATGCTTAATTTGTGACTTTAATTTAACTAAAAGGATTAGGAACGTTAGAATTTCAGGGATTTCTTAACAAAAATTGTTAAATTTTTTGTATTATGGAGATGAATCTTGGTGGGTCTCTAACCTTTGGCTCCGTCACTATTGTAGGTTGTCCTCATGATTTGAACTGAGTAGATATCTCATAACTTCTCATTTTCTACATGTCAAAATATCATTTATGATAAACTGAAATTATTAAAAGTTTAAATTTCCCTATCATTTTCACTCAGTCCAAATTTTGTAATCAAACTTATGACTATTTAATAATGGGTGTATTTACCATCTTAATTTTGTTGATAGTCATTCTCGTATTCACTATGTCATACGTTTTACGGTTTTGTTAGATAAATTATAATATATATTATTAATTTCTCCGGTATATCATACGTGTGTTGAAGAGAATCATAAACTATGTCATACGTTTTATGGTTTTATGTATCTTATGATATGCTATGTCTTTTACAACGAACAATATCAACAAATAACTAAACTATGACGCAATTAGAACTTTATACTAACCTTTTTTCCATAATCAGGTAGTTATTAACCAATGAAAAATAATAACATCTATATCTATCTACTTATCTATAAAAAGAGAAGTAATGCAGACATAAGAAAAGCTTAGGTGTCATCCTCTCAGTTATGCCAACTAGGATTTTCTTACTTCATTATTACATCATAAATCATAAATAATTCACTTTAAAACTTTGCCCTCTTCATTTGAATTTCAAATTTCAAATTAGAAAATGAGCTCCATTATTACATCCTCCAATCTACCGTCATTTCAAATTCACATACGATTTTCACTCTCTATATCCTCTCTCTCTCTCTCTCTCTCTCTCTCTCTCTCTGCAAATTAGGGTTTTTTTCTTCACAAATCCTTTGCAACCAAACGATGGATCGCGATGCTACTGTCGAGATCAACGCTCCTCACTCAATTGGAACAATAATCATCGGAGTATTGTGATGATTCACTTGCAACAAACAACTACAGTTTGGTCTTGAAAGTAACGCCAACAGATTCAGTTGCAATGAGTTGAAATCGATGCATTTCTACTTCACAATCTGATATGATTCTGTTTATACACCTCCAGAGCTCAATTTCGGTAAACTTTTTCTACATTTTTGATTTCGTATGCTTCAGTGTTCTATGATTGAGCTCGTACGGATGTTGATTATTCTTGAATGATGAAATGAAGTATTGTGTTGTTGATTCTTTATGTGTTTTTAGGTTACTTATGATCGAATGGGTTAGTTAGGGGTTGTAGTTTCTGTGGTTTTAGGTTTGGATCTTGAAATTAGGGCTGATTAATGTTTTTTTAGGATTTTTTTTATTTTAGGAGTTAGGTGTTGAATGTGAAATGTTGCTTTTAGTAGATTTTGATCTTATTTTAAGTGTCAGCAATATATATAAACACTTTTGTTTCCTGTTTATTTCTTGAAAGTTATATTCATTGAATTATATAATGAGAGATGTGACATTGATGCAAATGACTTCAAGTTGGTATATAAAAGCTGAAGCAAATTGAATGTTGGTATAAAATGATTTTAAATTCTGAATGTTGGTATATAAGAGCTGAAGCAAATTGAAGGGGTTCTCTATGTTTGGGAAAGTTGTTTTGGTGAATTGTTCTCATGTATATTCATGTGTAGGTACATGGAAGAGACTAGCCATACTTCTTTAAACAACGGCTAAGCTTCATGTAACGTAGGACCTATGAGAACTTACTTCGTGTAGTTTACACTTCTCTTTTCAGTTTATTGTTATTGCTGTAAATATCTTAGATTTGAAAAGTGTTAAAGCACCGGATCGATGACGAACATCAAACATTGCACTTGATTCAAGACATGAAGAACAATCATAAGATGAACAAGATGTAAATATGTAGAAGATGAATCTCTTTATTAACGAATCAGTCATCACAGATTACATACCAAAAGAGTATACATCATCTACAAGCTGGTTTAGATCACTAAGATCTAAACCAAGCTTTCTCTCACTAACACATAGTCTCTCTCTCTCTAGGATGTGCACACCAGGAGGAACAAGAAGTTGGAGAGGTGCACCAAGCTTCTCTATCGATTTTGGATTCGTTGTGTCTATATGTGTATCTTGCCCTAATCCTATACAACACATATATATAGACTAGGGACTAAAACTCAGACAAACCAATCTACACAAAAACCCTGACTTTTGTCCTAAACAAAACTCAGACAAAAGTCTAGCCTAAAACTTGGACAACTTGTCCAAGGATAAACCTTGGACTAAGTTTCAATACATGTACAATAAAGACCCTACAAATTGGAAGACATGCACTTATCACCTAAAGTGCATTAACAAACTCCCCCTTGATCAATGCATGGTCTTCGTGTGGTCTTGAATTCTTCATTATGTTGATTTTAACTTGGACTTCTGCTTTGGTTGACCAGAACTGATAAGCGACGGTTACCCTGCAGGAACTGCACTTACAGTCTCCCCCTTAACTGTTGCTATCAGTTCTATCTGACATTGATATCTTCAGTCACCGGATACTGCACTTACAGACTCCCCCTTGACTGATGATATCATGCATGCTTTCAACTTTAGCTGAGACTTGATCTTTTAGGTAGAGCACAGCGATCTTCAACCCTTCTAATTAAAGACTTGTTGACGATCACTTAAGGCCGCTTTGAGAAACCCGAAGCATCCAACACCAGACGTTGTAGATCCTCCCCCTCAAACTACTCCCAAATCAAGTTAACGTGAACCGACCTACAACCACATGTAAGAGCATCGCTCGATACATTAATCTTCAAACTTAACCGGCAGCAGAAAGAAACATTGGATTTCCAATGTCCAACCTTGAACACTTCAAACTTCACTAAGACATGAATTTCAGTTCGATAACTTAATAACAAACTGAACTCTGTAAAAGTACATCCACCATCATGATCAAAATCTGCAACCCTTCATGTGTGATCTCATCTCGTCACGAATCTTCATGAATCAATCTCCTATCTTCATGAATCCACTGAATCCCCGATGGCTTTCATCTCTAATCTTCCCCTTAACAAGATGCACCATATTATTTCGAGAACTGACTAGCAACCGTCTTGGAAGAGGGACCAAGAAACTAATCTTCTCTACTAAAGAGGGACCAAGAAACTAATCTTCTCTACTCTAAACAGCAACATAATAAGGCTCAATCTTTAACTAGTCGTCAACCGAGAAATCAACTTCATCACGTCAACACTTGATTAACAACACAAACACACATGACGAAATTCCATTACACACGAGCCTTTTACGCACAAGCTTTATATTTACGAAGAAAATAGGAAATTTTTAAATTTTTACTCCCCCTTTTTCTTCGTAAACTGTCAGCGTCCAATCAAGCCCACTGTTGTTGCAGCCACTAACCAACTAAGGTATGTAATGTATGATTCAGTTTCCTGAGTACCAAACCCGGGTTGCAGAAGGGCCCATTTCTACAATGGCCATGGCAACACATCCAATTAGCACTATGTCAGCAAGAGGAACAAGGCATGAACACACCACAAAATTGCTTCCCATTTTTCTAGCAACATATCCATCTAACCAGTCTGTTGCCCCAGACACAACAAGCCCAATAAATACAGGAAGATGCATATCTTGCATAATCATCCATCCAAGAACTGGACCAGAAACCGATCTATTCATGGAAATAAAATTAGGCCAATTAACAAAACTCCACACCAATCCTTCACCACTACGACTTCCAAATATCTCTCAACAAATTGAAATTACGCAACACATTGAAACGTCTACATAGGGTTTCAGTGAATCAAATACACATAAACCCGGCTGTTGAGAAAAAAACCGACCATATTAATCATGAAGAAAGCAAGAAAACAAGGAAACTAGGACATATGAAGGTGTAAGCCAGCACTTGTTTATCTAAAGAGATTCGGAGTGAAGAAGTTGGGACCCTTTACTCGGACTAATTCCAAGAAAGTTTACTCGGACCTGTTTGCATGCAGAGAAAACTCAGAATGAAAAAATCAAACAGTTAAGAAACTCGGAACAGAAGACTCTGTTCAAACTGTTCAAAAACTCCTCTTAAACTGTTCAAAAACTCGGATCAGTTAAGACAACCATGTGAACTCGGAACCTAAACCTCGGAACAGTTAACAAAACCATGTGAACTCAGAACCAAAACCTCGGAACAGATAACCAAACCAAAACTCGGACCTGCAGATCAAACATGTGACTAAAGTTCGGAACTGACCAAAACTCGGACCTGAATAGTTACTAAAACCCGGACCTGAATTTGGACCAAAAACTCGGACCTGAATGGATTTACAGAACTCAGAACTGAAAGTCGAAACCCGGAAGTTTGAACATTCTTTATAACTCGGAGCTGGTTGTGTAAAACTCGGACTGAGACTCGGAACCTGCTGAACTGATTATAAACCTCGGAATGTCCAGTTAAAACTCAAAAACTCAGAATCAAAGGCTCGGACTGCGAAGACTTTTAACAAAAAAACGGAATACTTTGAACATATATAAAAACTCGGAACATTTTTTTTACTCGGAAACTGACCAAAACAATAACTCGAAAACTCTGACTAGAACAGTAACTCGAAAAATCTGACCAACACACGGATACAGTTAAATGAAAACTCAGAACTGTTTGACCAATTAAAATTGGGACCAGGACCAAACAATAACCCAGAACACAAGCAATACCCTGAACTATTGACATTTAACCAAAGCTCGGACAGAAACAGTTTATCGTTTATCAAAAAGTTGGATCTATTTCCAAACTCTAAAAGAAAGAACTCGGACTTCTTATACTCGGACCAAGAAAGAATTTTAAAACTCGGACAAGGCTCAGAAACAAGTCTCCGGACTATCTCCCTAGTGTGACTTCACACTAGTTCACCAATACCCCGGAAACACAAACACAAAGTTTTAAACTCAGACAATCCTTTTTGGATCAAAACCCTAGAACTGCAACAAGAAAAAAAAACCATTACAGCCGACGAACAGCTTCATTTTCTTCAAGTTTTCAGCAGATTCATCACATCTTCAAGATGTTTGGCGGAAACAAACATCAAATCAAGAGCAATGGTGATTCGGATGTCGGTTAGACCATTCCGAATCGGTAACCATGCTCTGATACCACTGTTAAATCACCGGATCGATGACGAACATCAAACATTGCACTTGATTCAAGAAATGAAGAACAATCATAAACACCAAAGATAAAAAGATATGTAGAAGATGAACCCTTTATTATTCAATCAGTCATCACAGATTACACAAACCAAAGGAGTATACATCATCTACAAGCTGGTTTAGATCACAAAGATCTAAACCTAGCTTTCTCTCACTAACACATAGTATCCCTCTCTCTCTAGAATACACACAGTGATTGAGAATGGATGGGATCTTGTGAGAGGTGCACAAAGCTCTCCAGGGTTGCACAAAGCTTTCTCTAGTGTTTTGTCTATATTGTGTATCTTGCCCTAATCCTATACAACACATATATATAGACTAGGGACCAAAACTCAGACAAAAGTCTAGCCTAAAACTTGGACAACTTGTCCAAGGATAAACCTTGGACTAAGTTTCAATACATGTACAATAAAGACCCTACAAATTGGAAGACATGCACTTATCACCTAAAGTGCATTAACAAACTCCCCCTTGATCAATGCATGGTCTTCGTGTGGTCTTGAATTCTTCATTATGTTGACTTTAACTTGGACTTCTGCTTTGGTTGACCAGAACTGATAAGCGACAGTTACCCTGCAGGAACTGCACTTACAGTCTCCCCCTTAACTGTTGCTATCAGTTCTATCTGACATTGATATCTTCAGTCACCGGATACTGCACTTACAAAAAGGATCTTGTATGTTGTTTAGATGAAATAGTTTAGTAAGTAATTCATCTCTCACAAAAGAATTCACCTGATTCATGTCTGCAGGATAATGATCGATGAGTTTCTTAATTCATATATGTAAAGTTCTCTCCGAAACCCGATATCGATATCCGTTCAAACAGATGCTTTAAGACTTCTCTTTAGTTGTTCACTGACTTGGATGGTATGATCTTTAATCAAACTTGAACTGATAAGTTTCTTTATTTTTAATGAATCAATCATGGTTTTCTAACGAGTAACCATGGAATGCAGTTTCAGATAACTTAAAAGGGATGGGACATTAAAATTTGTTACTGAAGGTCATAAAGGGAAAAATTGGTCTGGTGTAAGACAAATGTCAGATTCTGTAATGCTAAAGACCAATTCAACTGCTCTTTTAGTAGTATGTTTCGCTGGGTATGCTCAAGATGCTTGAAAATTATCAAAATTGCACATGACTCTCGATGAATAGTACTACATGTAAAACTTTTAGACCATATTTTTATCATGATGATTTTGATTGCAAATGGTTTTTAACTATCTATAAATATTTTTTTCAGGTGCAGTGGATGGAAAATGAAGGAAATTGGCTTTCATGGTTCCATAGAATGTGCATGGTGAAGGTATACACCCTTTTAGATCATGCAGAGATGTTTCATAACAACCAGTTTTGGACTCGATTTGTAATCATAGAATCATTTTAGATAGTATCAATTTTGTAATCAAAGTAGATACTTGACATACTAATTGTTTATATGAACATAAAGAATTGCCCAAAAAGTGTATATACCAGGGTATTTTGATATAACATACATATAAAAATTTCAAAAAAAATTTTTACAGTGTAATCGTATTTATAAAAAAGCACACGCTATTTATCGCTATTTGCTATGTAGCATATAAGTATGAGTCTATGGTCCTCATCCCCATCCCTATAATCAAACACTGGATGAAAACATATAAACGGTTGCATGTTAATATTAATAATCAAACACTGTCTTTAAGATGCAGTAATATTACCCTTTAAAATACGATCGTTACCTTTTTGTATATTTTGTTTTTGCAAATTAATTTTTATTTCTAAGATTTTTTTTATTTTGTAAAATTAGTGTATAAGTGGCACAAAATGCTTTCCAGAATCCGACATAGGTTTGGAATCCATGATGATGATAATATATGAAATACAGATGCTGACCATAAGGATCTTCATCTTAAGGTAAAGTGCACGTTGTGCTGTATTTTTGCTCGATTTAATGCAATTTGTAGTGTACTAATTGGTTGTGTATTCGGTAAACTTCCATGCAATATGTTGGTTTTAAAGTGTACTAATTGTTTACTACATTATTCAGGTGGGTCTTTTCAAAGAATTGCTTTCATTCAAGGGTAAATTAGACAATGCAAACTCCTAAAACAAGGTATGAGATCCAAAGTAATCATGCTTGTGTGACTGGTATTACATGCATTGAAATTCGTATATTGCACTATTGCAGGAATTTTGTCAGGTTACACTTAGGTCATGGGCTTAGTCTTTTACACTGGTATTACATGCATTCAAATTGATACATTGCACTTAGTTGTTTGTAAACTTCCAATTGAGTCTTTCCATCTCCTTAGAAAGTTGGTTAGCTGAGAACAAGTCGTTTTGTGTTTGAAGAACCTATAACAAAACAAAATTCAGCATTTAAAACAAAACCAAAAAAAAATCGTCAGCCTAAAACCATACCTAAAATTATAATGAAACAGACGCAGGAGGGTCGTAAACAAACTCAACGACTGAAGTAAATGAAGATACATACAAGCAAGAATTTAAGAGATATAATCAGAATATATATGTGGATAACTCACAACAACCATGTGTAAGGTACTATGATCATCATCAACTGTAACTAACAAAGAATCATTAAAATGTTAATAAAACACAATAAATAAACAAATCTTCAAATGGAAGATTTTCTAATTTATCGAGAATGGAACACTGTCTCTTATCTTCAGACTCATATCATTGAGCAAAAATAAACTGTCATAAAATAAATTAATACGATTAAAGTATAAAGTATTAAAAAAAGTAACAATTACATATAAAAAAGAAAACTAATCAGACACTTAAACTCTAATTGTAAGAATCAAGAAACTTTAACTTCAACTCCATGGAGCACTGAACTTCTCCATGTATGTCATTGATCTTTCTCATGAAGTCCAGGTCTCTTTCTCCACACTCTATGTTACTCGCAATACACAGGTCACGAACGGAAGTAGTCGGCCAATACATTAGGTCTCTCGAAACTTGGTATCTTGTCAACAGACCAAGTTGCAGTCCGTTAAAACACCTCTTCAACTCTTTAAGAGTATCCCTGTCAGCAAAAACTTGCTCTTCGATTTGTTTAATAAAGCGTTGCTTGAAATCCTCGGATTGTGCATAAGTATGTGACTCCATTTTAATGTGTTTATAAGAACTAAGGCAAAACAAAAACAATAAGAGTTGCTATTCTATTTCACTGAATGAATCTGGGTATGATGAAACAACATTTGAATTTGCAATGGTATTATATAGAATATGTAACAGCCCAAAGGTCAGATTTAAATGCAACCATTAAATAAAAATTTATATTTAAAAACCTGATACATTTAATGATTTAATAATGAAAAACGTGTATATGGGAGATGTCTCTTCATGGGAAACCAAGTAAAATTAAATATGTAGAAAACCAAAGAACAAAATTTAAACTTTCAAAAAAAGATGATCTTTATTAGCAGACGCCTCTTTGTTTACCCTATCAAATATTTCAAACACTATAAAGGATCATGATTAATCTACTTAAAAACATCAAGACTTCATTTTTAAAAAACCCTTCATCCTAAAACAAAACGTCCAAAACCACTCACAGTCTTTCTAAATGGCAAGCAAAACCTTCTACCACTGGTCGGATACTACCGATCTTAAAATTGAATATTCAACATGGTCACTCCATGAACAGAGAAAAGATGAAGAACTCAACAAAAAAGTTGTTATGGTGAGTGATAAATATTATAAGCAGACGTGGAGTAGCATTGCACTGCTGGATGAAGTTGTCTGTTCTATTTCATCAGAGTTTAAAGAAAGAGCAGAAGAGTTTATCACACATCTGCTGAAACAGGATCAGAAGACCTGTGATATGCTAGCTGATCTGCAAATTAAAACAAAAAATGAAATTGCATGGAAGAATGCGAGAGAAATAGATATCCTAGGAAGTGTTAATTGTAATGTTTAATTTTTAATATTTTTCAAAGTCAGAATTTTGTAATACTATTTAATATCGAATGAAGAAGTGTTTATTGAAAACCCCGGAATTTTGTAAACTCAGAATTTTCAAATTCAGAATCTTGTAATGTTTATGGGAGTCAGGTACAAATCCGACATTTGTAATAATATAGAACATTCGTAAATGTTTTATAACGAAGATTGTTTGATACCAAATAACAAACACAATTATACAACTCATTGTATTTATTAATTTCATCAAACGAACAACTTTATAATATTCCTTTAATATTTTATCTGTTTAATAATTATTCAACATGAATAATATCTATACATATCTCCAGTTAAAAAAAACAATTCTAAGTAAAAAAGTTACTAATAACACTTATACATGTTGTTTAAAATACGTAGTTATTCGTTTGGAATTGTATTTGGAAAAACGAAGATGGGTAAACTTTTAAGTAATATAATATATAAAGTTTGGAAAAAGATAATACGGAAAATATTTTTAAAACAAAAAAAACCTCCATATTAATATTTGAAAAAATACATTTTATTTGGTTTATCCGAAAATTAATTAATATGGTGGAACATACTTTTAAACCACAAATACTCATATCATATTTACCTTCATATTAATTTTGAAAGTATTAGTTTTAAAAATTATTTCCTATGATAAACGGAGGATGGGAACAACTTTTACAATATAATATTTGAAAAAAAAATTCATTTTATTTTAAAAGTAAAATTTTTAAATTGATACTTATTGTTATGGCTCATTTTCTGAGCATATATATCCTGACTAATATTTTGCTTTTGATTGTTTACTTGTGATCATGATACCGGATCAGGATATTGGTAACATCCTTGTTCGATATCCTGGTATTAACTGAACTGATCACGTGCAGATTAAGAGTTACAAGTCTCTAACGTTCAAGAATACTTCTTCCCCCAAGACTCGGGCAAATCAGTTGGGATAGAGACGTTGATCCCGAAAGACCATGACTACAACGGTTATTTGGGAATATTCGGGGCATCTCGGTTTATTAGGAAATTTGGTTGTTTTCGGTTAGCTATAAATAGTATGATCGGATCAAGTTAAGGCACTCACTTCATTCGCACACTTTACTCTCTAGCTACTAGCAATCACTACACACCAACACTTGTACTCAAATTATATTGTAACACCTAGTTTATCCGCATCATATCCTGCACTGTATCCTGATATTTGAAGCAATAGAAGAACAAGGCAGCTGCGATTGTCAGCTCCCGAGGTTTTATGCCGGCGATCTAGATTGATCAAGGGCTTTCCTCGTACATCTCGTGTCACCCCTTTACATTTTTGCTCATTGTTTGATCACAGATACAACTCTATATCTTGAGCTGTATCCTGAAATCTGTTTTTACAAACAACTTAATCAGCATATTTTCAACACATATTTCTAGCACACTACCTCACTTAACTAATTTGATCACTTAATTGCTTTGGTAATTTTTGATCAAAACAATTTGGCGCCCACCGTGGGGAAAGTGGTGTTATTTTTACTAAAAACTTTAGTAAAACCAATACTCGGTTTTCTATTGTCAAAACTTTTTGCTACATTGTTTTCAATGGCCTCGAGATCAAACATGAGCTCTTCCACCATGTCTGCTACAACCTCTGCAACAATTGGTTCGGTGCTTCGACCTCCTCCTCCAAGAATGCAAGCCTCTTCACAAGGAGCTGAGAGTCATGTGGCTCGGGATGTTATCCCCGCTCCCAGTGCCCAGGGATCTGGTCCTGTTTTGGCTTCTAATGACGAAATTCTGAATTTGTTTGGTAGTGTACAGGAACAGATGAGGCAGCAGCAGGAAACTAATCGGATGTTGATGAGAGAGATACAACTCTTGAAATCCGGCCCAAGTAGGTCTGCTGAAGAAACAGTCACTCCTTTGCAACCCAGGGCTTTGAACTTCAGTTCTGTTGTTTACACTGAGGATAACCGGGGGAATATCGTGCCAAGCCATTCCCATAATCATACTCCTGAGATACCCTCTTCAATAAGAGTATCAACCGTGAGAAGCTCAGTTAATGCTTCAGGATATGGCCAGAATCCCCAGACTGGTAATGTATCTAATAATAATAACACTCTTGCTACTAATGGTGTTGGATCTTTGCAGGATGCAGGTATGACATCGGCATTTTCCAGAGAACTCCAAAAGCTGAAAGACATAATATCCAGTGTGCCTGGGGTGGTCCAGCCAATTCCAGAAGTGTCCCAAGACAGTCACAGGATATCCCGGTTTGCGCATCCTATTTGTGATGCTAAAATCCCGAAAAGATTTCAAACCCCCAACATGAAACTCTATGACGGAACCACGGATCCTGAAGAGCATATCGCCCAGTATAGGGAAAGGATGGAGATCAACCCTATCCCTCCAGATCTCAAGGAAGCATGTCTCTACAAGGGTTTTGGTTCCACCTTGACAGGATCAGCCTTAAAATGGCTGTTAAACGTTCCTCCTCACTCAATTACTTCGTTTGCTCATTTGGTTAATTTATTTAATAGTCAGTTTTCTTGCAGCCGAAGTTTTGAGAAACTAACCAGTGATCTTTACAGGATAACTCAAGGGCCTCAGGAATCCTTGAGGGATTATGTGAACAAGATTAGTCGGGAATCCTTGGATATCCCACATCTTGATGTTGCAACAGCTGTGTAGGCTTTTAAGATGGGATTACAAAAAGATTCTCAGTTTTATCAGGATCTTGTAATGAATCCCTGCAGGAATCTCGACGAAGCTCATAACAGGGCCTCGAGATATTCGCTTGGAGGATGATAAGAAGATGCAAGAGAGGATGAATTCCACCTCGACCTATGAATCAACCAATAGGAAATCAGAATCCTCGTATAAACCATATCGCTCTAAGCCATATGGCAGAAATGACAACAAGAAAGTGAATGCTGTTGAAGACGAGGATCCTGAAGAATATCCTGAATTATCTGAATATTGCTTTTCTGTTAACATACCTGAGTTAATGTATGCTATGCAGGGTTTAGGAGACAAAGCTAGGTGGCCTCGAAAGAATCAACAAAAAGCTGATTGGAAGGATAAATCCAAATGGTGTGCCTTCCATGAAGATTTCAGATATATAACTGAGGATTGCATTGCCCTAAGAAAGGAAATAAGTTATCTTCTAAGCAAGGGATATCTGAAGGATCTCCTAGGAAGAAAGAAGAATAAGGGTCGGGATACTGAGAAGGATCCTGAACGAGCAGCATCACCCCCTACGGATGCCAAGATAATCAACTTTATTTCAGGAGGATCCGACATTTGTGGGACTTCATATTCTGCGGCCAAGAGACATGCAAAGGAAGCTAAGGCCGAGAGGGGAGATAAACCAGCCAGGATGACTACCCTCACAACTGATAAAGTGATCACTTTCGACAGTGATGACAGGGATATTGTCCAGGATCCTCACCATGATACTCTCGTAATAACATTATACGTGGCTAACCATTTTGTACGCTGGATATTGGTGGATAATGGCAGCTCCGTCAACATAATCCAACTAGAAACTTTGAAAAGAATGAATGTATCTCCAATGGATATTACTTCAAAATCCACCGTGCTTGTTGGGTTCAGTGGAGAGGCCAGGAACACAGTGGGAGAGATAAAGTTGCCAGTATATGTTGAAGGGGTCAACTCGATACAACGTTTCTGTGTGATGGACTCCCTATCCTGCTATAACATAATACTAGGCAGGCCATGGATCCATGATATGAAGGCTGTGCCATCGACTTATCATCAGTGCATCAAGATCCCTACCCCTTGGGGGGTTGTCAAGGTTGATAGTGATCAGCAGGAGGCGAAGGAATGCTACTCGTCCTCAATGAAATCCTCAACCAAGCCTAATGCAGCATAGCAATTAAAGATACGGGCCCAGGATATCATGGAGGCTTCGGAGCAGGATGTAAAGAAAGTTATCCTGAATCAGGATAATCCGGATATCTCGGTGCTCGTAGGAACCAATATCCCTCAGGATATTGAAAATCAATTGACTAATTTTCTAAAATGCAAGATGTCGATGTTCGCGTGGAAACACGAGGATATGACAGGTATTTCCAAGGATATTATAACTCACAAGCTTGGAATTGACAGGTCTTTCAAGCCTATCCAGCAAAAGAGAAGGAAGTTTGCTCCAGAACGAAACATAATTATTCAAGAAGAGGTTGAAAGACTATTGAAGTCCAAGATGATCAAGGAAGTCAAATTTCCCAAGTGGCTAGCAAATGTGGTCGTGGTTCAAAAGAAGAATGGGAAATGGAGAGTTTGTGTAGATTACACAGACTTGAACAAAGCATGTCCTAAAGACCCATTCCCTCTGCCTCATATAGACTCGATGGTGGATGCCACTGCCGGTCATGAGATGTTAACCTTCATGGATGCATCCTCAGGATTCCAGCAGATCCAAATGGAACCTTCAGACCAGGAGGATACTGCTTTCACGACACCAACAGGTATTTACTGTTATACTGCTATGCCTTTTGGTTTGAAAAATGCAGGTGCAACGTACCAGAGATTGGTGAACATGATGTTTAAAGACAAACTGGGGGACACCATGGAGGTGTACATTGACGATATGGTAGTCAAGTCCAAGAAGGCTGAGGATCATCTCCAGGATATTAATGGAGCATTTGATATCCTGGACTAGTACAATATGAAACTAAATCCTGCCAAGTGCCATTTTGGAGTGGGGGCAGGAAAGTTTCTAGGATATATGGTGACTAAAAGAGGAATAGAGGCAAGCCCGGAGCAGATTAAAGCTATCTTGGATATCAAATCACCTTCAAATATGAAGGATGTTCAACGGTTAACAGGGCGAGTAGCAGCATTGAACAGATTTATCTCAAGATCCTCCGAGAAATACAAGGAATTTTATGATATCCTAAAGAAAAACAAGAAGTTCGAATGGAAAGAGAAGCATGAAGCAGCCCTGCAGGATTTGAAGCAATATCTCTCAACTGCACCTCTATTGATGAAGCCTGAAAATGGTGAACCACTGTCCCTATACCTCGCAGTATCAGGGAATGTTGTAAGTGCCGTTCTTATAAAGGACCATGAAGGTCAGCAATATCCTGTCTATTATGTTAGTAAAAGTTTATTAGATGTTGAAACTAGATATTCTCATCTAGAAAAATTGATATTAGCCCTAGTTATGGCATCAACCAAACTTAGACATTATTTTGAGACACATAGGATTCATGTTAAAACTAATTATCCTGTTAAGAACGTGCTTAGGAAACCCGAGATGTCGGGCAGGATGGCTAAGTTGTCAGTAAAATTAAGTGCCTATGATTTAGTTTATGAGCCTAGAAATGCCATAAAGTCTCAGGCTTTAGCTGACTTTGTGGCTGATTTCAGTAGTGACATTCAAAATGAAGTAGACTTAGAAGTACAGCAGCTAGGAGAAAACTTAGAATCCTGGACATTATATACTGATGGTGCATCTAATGTAAGAGGTGTAGGTTTAGGTATACTACTAAAATCGCCACAGGGGGACATATTACCCCAGGCTATTAGATGTGAATTCCCTGCCACTAATAATGAAGCAGAATATGAGGCTTTAATTGCAGGATTAGAGTTGGCTAAAAATATGAATATTAAAAATTTTCAAGTATATGTCGATTCCTTGTTAATTACTAATCATTTTAAGGGATCATATGCTGTTAAAGGCGAGAAATTAATCGAGTATCTCGAAATTCTCAAAAAGTTAGCAGGATATTTCGATATTTTCACACTTGAACAGGTACCAAGAGAGGATAATGCTGAAGCTGATGCCTTGGCGAATTTAGGATCATCAGTCAGGATACCGGAAGGAACCCGAATACCAATGTTACATATCTTATATCCTGCGACGAATCCTCAGGATAAGGAAGTACTAAGTATTCAGGATCATAATGAGAATCCTGAGAAGAATCCCAAGTCCTGGATGGTTCCAATTATAAGATATCTCAAGGAAGGACACATCCCAAAAGATGAGAATCCTAAGGCCTTCAGAATGAAGGTATCACGATTCACTATTATAAATAATGTCTTGTATAAGAAATCTCTTGCAGGACCATATCTGAGGTGCTTGGAGGATCCCGAAACTAAGGAAGTGCTTCAGGATATACACGAAGGGGATTGTAGTAACCATACTGGGGGCAGGTCATTGTTCTCAAAAGTATTAAGAACAGGATATTATTAGCCAGCGATGAGGAAAGATGCTACAGAATATGCTCGAAGATGTGATGCATGTCAAAGGCATAGTAACATACTATATCAACCAACTGAACCACTATATCCTATAGCTTCCCATTGGCCATTCATGAAATGGGGGATGGACATAGTAGGGAAATTACCAAAAGCTCCAGGAGGAAAAGTCTTTATGCTGGCAATGACTGATTATTTCTCTAAGTGGGTTGAAGCTGAAGCATTTGTTCAAGTTAGAGACCAAGAAGTAGTATCCTTCATAAAGAGGAATATCCTTACCAGATTTGGAGTACCAGCTGAAATCATTTGTGACAATGGATCCCAGTTTATAAGTAAAAGGACTACTGACTTTTACAAGAGTTGGGGAATCAAAATGATCACGTCTACTCCGGTACATCCTCAAATAAGATAATTGTCAACAACTTGAAAAAGAGACTAGGGGCTAAGAAAGGAAGATGGGCAGAAGAATTACCCTTTGTTTTGTGGGCTGATAGGACGACAGTGAAGAATGCTACTGGGCAAACCCCAATTTTCTTAGTATTTGGAGCAGAGGCAGTAATCCCGACAGAGATGGTGATACCTACAGCAAGATCCAACCTCCGGGATCCTGAGCAGAATCCTGAAGTCCTATGCCAGGAACTGGATACTATTGATGAAACAAGAGACGCAGCAAGGCTAAGGATGGCAGCATATCAACAGAGGATATCTAAAGCATATAACAAGAATATAAGGACTAGAAGATTTCAAGTTGGAGATTGGGTATTGAGAAAGGCTTTTCAGAATACTACTAATCCTGCTGATGGAAAGTTGGCTCCAAAATGGGAAGGACCCTATGAGGTTGAATTAGAATCGGGAAAAGGAGCATACCAACTCAAGAATATGGAGGGGGATATGCTACTGAGATCCTGGAATGCTATACATCTAAAACTCTATTTCAAGTGAGTATGGAATTTAAATTCTAACTCAGGATGGTATGGATTCTGTCTTTTTTATTAAATTTTAATATTATTTACTGTTTTGAACCCATTACTGACTTAAGCATCGGAGGGGTGTTAGCCAGGCTAACACCCACCTTAGCTTACAGTTGTTTTGCAGTATATGCTTCGAGATATAGCTCCAGGATATACATTCAGGATACTTCAGAAGATTAGAGGATTGGCCCCCTCTCTCACGTCTAAGGGATCCTGATCCCTTCACAGATTTAAAGGTATTCACCTTTCTTCTGAATTGGGTTTAAACAGCCCGCCTGGAGCGCAAGTTATTCGGGAATAGTTCAAGGTGGCGGGACCAGTTCATGTAAAAGTGGCTGACAATTTCGTTACTGTTGGCTATATCCTGAATCCTAAAGGTATATGAGGATTGATCACCCTCTCTCACGAAAGGGTATTTTCATACTCTCTAAGGTTTAAAGGTTATCACATTTCTAAGTCTTGGAGTTTATACACTCCCGCCAGTAGCGCATGAAAATTTGGGATTTTCCCCAGGATACTAAGGATTTATCTCCAGTATATTTTTGGGTTTAACCCCTGTAACACAAGAATTGTCTAAACAGTTGGAACTGATATTCAAAAATTTTCTAAGTGTTTATAGACTTCATGCACAGGGGACATTCCTTCTAAAGCAATTGTGTGAAGCTCAAAAGATCAAAATTGGGCTAAGTGTCTCGGACTGGGGACATCTTAGTGGGAAAAGTCACAAAAGGGGTTGGAGTTTAATACTAGGGTTACACTCAGTTCCTGGTTTGATCTTTCCTTTGTGAACCTTACATGAATTGTTTAACTCTGTTTAAGGCTCAAAGCATCCTGATTAGGATATATCATTAAGATATATTCTCATAATACGATTCAGGATATCTGGTTAGAATATCTGGGATACAATACTTGGATTTAAAAAATCAGAGTTAAAAATGTTATCAAAACAAGGTTTATAAGTTCTAAGCAAACCATCTTTTTCCTTTAAAAACCCTATTGTTCAAGATTTTGTAGAATAAACTATTTTAAAGATATCGGCTGAGTATCCTGGTCAAGATATTTTGCAAAATTGAAATTCGAACTAAGAAACGAAAAACTGAAAGGCAATAGCAAACAAATTGAAAGATGAAATTATCTGAAATAAGCAATACCAGTTGATAACTGAGGGCTTCATCCTAAAACCTAGGACCCATCCACCTTCGGCTATCAAGTTGTTTTAATGCAGAAATAGAAACTGTTCATAGGACAAGAAATAAAATTGTTCGAACAAGCGTAACTCTCAAATTTAAGGGAAATAAGTTTTAGGAGGCAGCGCCTCCTTCGTTTGTGACATTTTCAGCAGCATCCGTCTCAGGATCAACCTGAGCATCCATCTCAGCATCAGTTGGTTTTTCAACTGCCTTTGAAGATCCTTCAGCTGCAGGTTTAGCAGAAGTGCCACCGAGACTCCTTAGCTTTGTTTCCCAGGCATTGATGTACCAAGAAGGACATTCGAAGCCCAGTGCTTTGGCTTCGTGGGCCATCTTTAGCCTGGCCTGGAGAAGGGAAGTGATGACGGAACTTTTAAGGCTTTCCCGGTAGCTGATCATGTCCTGTTCGTGTTGAGCATGGGCAGCATCAAGATCGGCTTGGGCCTGGAGAGCAGCTTTGTTGAGGGCGGCCTGGTGTTCTTGGGTCATAGCCTTGAACTTGTCCTCGTAATGCCGAGATTTGGCGGCTGCAATCATACCCTGATCAGAGATGGTAACCTCGGCTTTCTTCAACTTGGATTCAAGCGTCTTGTTGAGCCCACAGGATTCTTGATATAAATGAACCAGACGTTCGAGACCCTGCAAAGTAAGAGGACAGGTATTGATTTTAATAAATACTTATAAGAGGTATAAGGTGCAAGATATGGCTCGAGGATATTAACCTGGTTAAGAAAAGAAGTCATGAATCTGCTTGCCTCAATGAACCCGTGATTTTCATAGGGGAATGTATCAGAGATAACAGGAGAATCAGGCTCTTTCCTTTTACGGGAACTTGAACTCTGGGGCTTAGTAGCTGGCGAAGGTTTGGGAATGATGATGACCTTGGGGCTGCTGGGCTTGGATGAGGCCGTGGCCTTGGGACTAGGTTCCTTCTTGATCTGGACCTGATCAGAATAACTGTCCAGCTCATCAAGGTCGAAAACCTCAGGGATCTTGGCTGGTGCTGCATAAAGGGAAAAGTCCTCCATCCTTATTACTCTTTATTATATTATATTACATTGAATAGTCATTTCAAAAGTAACTCTTACCAGACATTTCGGATGATGAATATTGGCTGGAACTCGGGATATGTGTGATAAAACTCCTGTCACTTGCAGGCAATTGGTAAACTGCTTTGATTCTTTTTTCTGATTCCGCAGTAGGGGGAGCTACTTCCTTAAACTTCGCTGCGAAAGGATCAAATAAGAAGATATTAGCACAAGATAGAAGTTTAGAAGTACATGGGGACATTCATGATCCTACCGGTGGTTAACCACTCCACCGGAAGACTAGCACCCTCATGAATGGAGTCTCGTTTGACGAAGAAGAACTTGCGTTGCCATCCATCTTCGTTTTTGGTGGCTTTAAGAACAAGCGGTTTGCTGGAAGTTGAAAAGAGCAGGAACCGGCTGGAACCATGGGATCGGAGGCGGTAAGCGATTGGCATATCTTCGATGCAAAGGTCGGGATAGTGAAGGTTTTTAATTTGGTTGAGCACGATTAATACTCTCCAAACCATGGGCATGGTTTGGGCAAAGGAAATACCGGTAGTGTGGAAGAATTGCATCATGAATTCGGGAAACGGGTACCGAAGACCTAGCGAGAAAGGGTATGCCGGGAAGCAGACCCAATCAGCAGAAGAAACGTCCGATCGAATTGATTGATCAAATGGTCTGAAAACTGTGCCATCAGGGAAAGCACCGGAGGCTCTCAACGCTGCAATGTCCGCGTTATCAAAAGCACAGATCTCCTTCTCGGGATTTTTAAGAAGATTTTGCTGGATAAAGGTCTCAGACGATTCGCCGGTTTGAGAAAAAGTTCTAGTAGCCATTGCAGGTAAAGGAAAAGAGATTGACATGAAATGAATAAGAAGTAAGGAATTACCTGGAGACTCCGTTGATGATATCTGGTTTTCAAACAAGAAGAGAGAAGATATAGGAGCGTTGTAGATGTCCATCGAGTTAAAAGCGCGTTGGAAGTTGTATCGTGCAATCTTGACCGTCATCTCGATTTATTTGCCTTGGTGCGTGAAAAAGGGTTTTTGAAATATATCCGTTGGATTGGTATACCAACAGATATATTTGGGGACAATTGTTATGGGTCATTTTCTGAGCATATATATCCTGACTAATATTCTGCTTTTGATTGTTTACTTGTGATCAGGATACCGGATCAGGATATTGGTAACATCCTGGTTTGATATCCTGGTATTAACTGAATTGATCACGTGCAGATTAAGAGTTAAAAGTCTCCAACGTTCAAGAAGACTTCTTCCCCCAAGACTCGGGCAAATCAGTTGGGATAGAGACGTTGATCCCGAAAGACCAGGACTACAACGGTTATTTGGGAATATTCGGGGCATCTCGGTTTATTAGGAAAGTTAGTTGTTTTCAGTTAGCTATAAATAGTATGATCGGATCAAGTTAAGGCCCTCACTTCATTCGCACACTTTACTCTCTAGCTACTAGCAATCACTACACACCAACACTTGTACTCAAATTATATTGTAACACCTAGTTGATCTGCATCATATCCTGCACTGTATCCTGATATTTGAAGCAATAGAAGAACAAGGCAGCTGCGATTGTCAGCTCCCGAGGTTTTATGCCGGCGATCTAGATTGATCAAGGGCTTTCCTCGAACATCTCGTGTCACCCCTTTACATTTTTGCTCATTGTTTGATCACATATACAGCTCTATATCCTGAGCTGTATCCTGAAATCTGTTTTTACAAACAACTTAATCAGCATATTTTCAACACATATTTCTAGCACACTAACTCACTTAACTAATTTGATCACTTAATTGCTTCGGTAATTTTTGACCAAAACACTTATGATATTTATTTAAATTTTAAAAATTAAGTAGGGATAAATGTGAAAAAATACATTTTAGGCGAGAAAACTCTATAAAGATCATTCCATAATATGACAAGTGTCCTAAATCTGATTTTTTTATTATATGTATAGATTCAATTTCCTATCACAATTGCTTAAAATTCAAAACACAATAACTAACAAAAATTTAGATAATTTTCAAAAAAAAACAAAAATTTAGTTATTTAATAATCACAATTGCTTAAAATTCAAAACACAATAAGTAACAAAAATTTAGATATTTGATAGTGGGGAGTAGATTTCAACATTTAATCACCGTAACTATTCATAATTCTGAAAACTTTCATTCCAGTACTATGGGCATCATTTGTGATCTTCGTGCTTCTGAATGTTAATAAAGTGTGGAAGCGAAGGGTAATAAAGTGATTTAGTGATTTGGTGGTTTCATATCAATGTAGTTCTTTCCATTTACGTTTTTTTCTGTTCATATGTAGTCAAATTGGCTGAATTTATGAAATGTGTATAGAGCTTTATTGGAAGAACCGAGATGAGAGGGTTTTTGAACTAAAGTATACGGATACAACCATTTATACTACAACTCTGAAGTGTGCAGCCGAACAAATGCAAATATCAAAATCAATGATGTTCCTATCAGAATAAATAGAAACCACTTTTGATCGAATTTTGGTTTGATTCGGTGATCAAAGAATGCTAAGGAAAGGGCATGTAAGTAAAATATGTTTTACATTTGGTAAATAATTGTGTTATTGAAATACACACTAGATACATAGCTTTCAATATATCCTTCATAGATCTTTTTGAAGTAAAGGCTTTAGTGTTTCATTTTTCCGTTTCGTTGATAGCGTGATTTGTTGTCTAGCAGTCAGCTCACAATTGGTAAGAAGTTCACGCCTTCATTACCTAATTTCAGGTATGAATTTCAAGGAAATCTGCCATTTTGTTTATTTAAGCTATTTATGTTTTTATAATCAATGACTGTTAGAACATGCATTTGTTCGGGTTTTCACCAACTTTGATTTCATCTTAAAGGTATGAACTATCACATTCAAAACACTAAATGTAGAGGTCTGGTAACTAATTTTTATTCAATTTCTCCTGCATATTTCTAGGTTTCCACCTTTAGATCATCTATAATTTGGCTTGCTATAAAATCTGCAGTAGTAGAATTGTTCAATTCCTTGTCTAAAATTTATGAGCATGATGAAAATTCTGGATTTCTTCGATCGCTTATGAGCACTGGCTCCTTGACTTCTTGGTTCTTGATGTTTTTTTGTGCTTCTTGATTTCAGAGATAAAGATTGAAGACAGGTGTGTTATTACTCATGTTCAAGATAACATACTTTGTGTCTTCCTCTCTTCTTGCGCACATGAACACGAAAGAGGTTATCTTGAACATGAGTAATAACACATTTAGGGTTGACTGTGATGGTGAATAAAAATGACTGCAAAGTGCAATTCTCTTTTTCTTTCAAGATGAGGCTATGATGATTTTGTAGATCTGAGTAAAAACATGTTGAATGAAGATAGCATCATGGCATGGTAAGGTTGTAGGATGGCAGTTGTTAATGCAACCTCTCTTGCAGCCATGGTGTTGTCATCTTGATGCACAATCTGAGCCTGGCATTCTGACAATGGTGTTGGTCAATTAGACCAACTCCACGTGATGTTGCTTCCCGCTGAATCGATAGAACTGGTGTAAGGGTTTCGATGACCTTCAATCGTCGATGATTTACAAACCCAATGCGACTGATTAAATATTTAGTTTTCAACATATGGGCTTGGGCTTTTGAGACAGTTTTAATAAACAGGTCTTGGGCTTGGACCAGATTTATAAACAAAGAATATTTGTCTTAGCAAAAATGAACGCAAAGTGCAATTTTCTTTTTATTTCAAGATGAGGCTATGATGATTTTGTAGATGTGAGTAAAAATTGAATGAAGATAGCATCATGGCATGGCAAGTTTGTAGGATGGCAGTTGTTCATCCAACCTCTCTTGCAGCCATGGTGTTGTCATCTTTATGCACAATCTGAGCCTGGTGTTCTGACAATGGTATTGGTGAATTAGACACACTATTCGGTCAAAAACTCCATCAGAATCTATTTGGTTATCAACTACACTATTCACAGATTCTGATAAACGGTAAGAAGTGGCTGTTAGAAGTGGCTGTTAAACAGTTGAGCCGAACAGGATTACAGGTAAGTTTTGTAAGAAAATTGCTTGACTTTTGATCTTTTGACTTTTATATGTCAACTGTAATACTTTAATTTAAAAATGATTTTTGAAAGTTCTGGTTCTTGATAAAATTCTGTTCCAAATTATGTTGAATTATAATTCAACGTTATTTTGGAACTAAAGATGAAATGACATGTGAGTAGATTCTGAATTTGGAAGTAGTGGTTTTGACTTATTAAGTCAAAAGTGGTTTTGACTTATAATTATGACTTAAAACATTTTCTGAAAACAGTTGTTTTCATGATCATAACTCTAACAAAATCTTTTCATTGATTCAGGTTTTAATTTTTGTATTGAGTTGGAGCCGGATAGGTGGCTTTGGAAGGTATGAAAAACAGAATTGATAAATTTAGGGAAAATGCGCTTGAAAGATGATAACGCAATAGTTGAAGATCTCATTTTACAGCTTCGATAAATTCAGGTATGTTTTTAAATAATGTTTCCTAGATGTTTGAAGACCGACAAATGTCGAAAGAAGTAGCACTGTAGACATTTGTCATTCTTTGTTGACCTTCAAACATCTAGGAACCTTTATTTGAGAACAACCCTGCATTTATCGAAGCTGTAGAATGAGATCCTCCACTGTTGGGTTATCATCTTTCAAACCCATTTTCCCTAAATTTATCGATTTTGTTTTTCATGCAGTTTTATCTAACGGCTTTGGAAAATGCTACGGTTTTTACAGGAGAATGTTTCTAAAGGCATATATGTTTGTTTTGAAAATCCAAATTTTAAACATTGTTTTGTGTTTATATTTATCATTTATATTGGTTTGGAACTAAATGATGTATTAGATAATATATTTATAAGAGTAAAATGCAATTTGCGTCCCTGTGGTTTGTGCGAAACATTAACCTGAGCCCCTAAATTCATTTTTTCGTTTTTTGAGCCCCTGAGCTTATGAATTGATAACACTTTGAGTCCCTCCGCCAGTGTGCTGTCTATTTGACTGTTAGTGCCACGGGTAAGACCGTCTTTTGGCATATATTAATAACACTTTGCGTCCCTATGGTAAGAGTGAAATATCAATCTGAGCCCCTAAATTCTTTTCTTGCTTTTTTGTTAAGAAATCATTGATTTAATAATTAAAATTAATTCTTTTTAGAGAAAAATGCAATCTAATAATTAACTCTTTTTAAATAAATGCAATCTAATAATTAACTCTTTTTAAATAAATGCAATCTAATAATTAAATGGAGTTTTTTTTTTTTCCAAAATGGTGTAGTTTGAAAATTTATTTACCAAAATGGGTAGTTTCAAAAATATTTACCAAAATAGGTAGTTTCTAACTTTATAGTTTCTAACTCCTAATCTCATTGGATAATAATATCAATTCATCAACTAATTATTCAATTAATCATTTTTAGCATGAATGTTGTTAGTTTTATGTTTTATATTCTTTACTTTTTTAGTATACTTAAATTTTTTGTTTATATTAAATTTTCTGTTACCTGTTTCTATTATTTTTAGTATACTTAATTATGTTTTGTTTTTAAAATAATAAAGCTTAAAAGTAAAAATATAAAAAAAATATCGTATATAAACAGTTGTCTAAACAAAAAAGTTTTATGATTAATTGAATTATACTATTTTCAGTTTAGTTTTGCTAAGGTAATTAACAAACACATTTTATTTGATGTATTTGTATGAACTACTACAGAACCGAATATTTAAAAAAATTGTTCTTTTGTTATTTACACACACATATATTTCGCTTAAAGTTGTATATTAAGCAATATCGATACGTGTTTTACGTCCATCAAAAACCATATAAACGAACGATTGAAAAAGAATACTGATGGTAAACTTATATCAGAATGTTGCGAAAAAAAAATAAACGCACCTGCGTATTTAATTTTTTTAAATAGGAGTGAGAAACTATAAAATTAGTAACTACCTATTTTAGTAAATACTTTTGAAACTACCCATTTTGGAAAATAAGTTTTCAAATTACACCACTTTGGAAAAAAAAACTCAATTAAATGTATACTATATATAACAAATTATTAAAGCCTAAATTGTATATTAAATGTAAACTTTTAATATATACAATACAGAGACAAAACTTCATACCAACTTCGTAGACTTGACGGAACTTACATACTCGATAACAAAAGACCGTAACATACAATACAGAGACAAAACGTCATACCACCACAAGCAATTGTGGATCTTTACTGACGGGTGCACTTCGGAATGTAGCAGATATGAATGAATATAACCCCAATGTAGCTAATTACATATCTGCCACTGGGGTTATATTCATTCATATGAATGAATATAACCCCAGTGGCAGATATGTAATTACCGAGCTCTGGAATTTCAAGGAAAATCGAAGAGCTACACTGGGGTTATATTCATTCATATGCAATTGATCGTTTTGATCAATCAGTTCCTTATGTGCACCGCACCATCTTCTAGGAGGTTGTCAAGTGTTCTCGCCTTCGTAGTTGGTGTTTTGCGTATCTTTACATCCACAGCCATTATCTACAATAAAAACATCCATAGTAAGAAACTCAGATTTCAACAAAACCCACAAGAATCAAACAAAACCTCTGTTTTGAAACCCGAGACAAAAACCCACAAGAATCAAACATATTTTCACAAAAACATCATAAACAAACCTTCTGTTTTGATACTACTACGATAGCATAGAACGAAAACAAAACAAGCAAACATGTTATGCACAGTAGGTAATAGAAACTTTCCAAGAACAAACAATATTTTCACAAAAACTTCACAAACAAACCTTCCGTTTTGATACTATTACGATGGCATAGAACAAAAACAAAACAAGCAAACATTAAACAAAGTAGGTAATAGAAACCTTCGAAGAACAAACAATATTTTCACAAAAACTTCACAAACAAACCTTCTGTTTTGATACTACTACGATAGCATAGAACAAAAACAAAACAAGCAAACATTAAAAAAAGTAGTTTCAGCAACCCATTTTGACCAGAGTGACCCATTTAGCTAACAAAAAAATACCCAAATCAACCCATTTATTGACACTTTTTCTTGAATGTTAACCAATTAGTAAGTTTATTCACTGATAAAGATTTGGTTATCAAAAACTGAAACCAAAGCAAAACAAAGAACTGATTATCAAACAACTCTAATCATCCTCATATGTTTTGTATTGTCAGTACTCCAACAAACAAATTGGTGAACTATACATATGCAGAACAAAGAACTGATTATCAAAATTGTGTTCTATTCTATACATATGCAGAACAAAGAACTGATTATCAAAACTTTTATCATTATAGTTATTATATAATACTAACACAACTGTATCATCTAAACTACCAGAATTTATAATAATTCGTAAAGACAATTCGACTATGATTTAATATGATCAATA
This sequence comes from Helianthus tuberosus, assembly GCA_030545235.1. NCBI lineage: Eukaryota > Viridiplantae > Streptophyta > Magnoliopsida > Asterales > Asteraceae > Helianthus > Helianthus tuberosus. Next base: position 182,135,936 of record CM060403.1, read on the forward strand.
AGATTGTGAAAGACCAAAACTGATATGAACATACATAACATGTGAAACACCCAAAATATTATAACTCAATCTGTGGAAGACTTAAATTATTTATCTAATCTTTTTCAATATCATGAATACCAACTGAAACTATACTAAACATTGAACAGTGATTTTTAATATCAAGAACACCAACTGAAACTTACAAGAACAGAAAATGAAACTTACAAAATCTTTATACCAACTGAAATTTACAAAATCTTTATACAATATCAAGAACACCAACTGAAACTTACAAAATCTTTATACAAAAAGTGATAAACAATGATTTTTAACATAGCCCTAATTTATCAAATATTACATACATATACTACAATCTAAATTTGTTAAACACTAAAAATCTAAATTCTATCAACAAAACATGTTTAATATCTATACCCAAACAACGTCACTGTCACAAACAGTTATAATCTTCCGATTAAGTATCATAAATAGACAAAATCGACAGAATCTACATGTAAATAATCAACAACATTGACTCATACAACGTCAAAAGAAAGCCAAATGATAAGAAATTTTTCGATCAAAGCAACCAAACATACTAAAATAGTAAAAGATGAAATTGAAGGTGAAGAGAATACTGTAGTGGATTCGGCGATGATTATCCGGTATCGATTGATCTTCGTTTGTTTTCTGGAATCAACGATTCTTCCCTCTGAATCGATAGAACTGGTGTAAGGGTTGTGAAGATATTCAATCGTCGATGATTTTTACAAAACCCAATGCTACTGAACAAATATTTAGTTTTCAACATATGGGCTTGGGCTTGGACCAGATTTAATAAACAAGTTTTGGACTTGGACCACATTTAGTAAACAAGGTTTGGGCTTGGACTAAATTTATAAACAAAGAATATTTGTGTTAGTAAACATGTTTTGTGAGTTCGTTATGTTTCTCTTGTGTCTAAACTTAATTAGTCGACAAGTTGGGAATGACAGAATCCGTAGGGGCTTTTTCGTACTTCGGTTAGGTTTACATATAAACGTTATTAATGTATTCTTAAGTATAATGCGAACGTGAATTTATTAAATAATTTCACATCAAATTTAACATATAAACGTAGGCTTACATTCAATGTTTACGATCTACCCGCGCCCATTGGGCGGGTGTCCACCTAGTACTATATAATAAAAGAAACCTGGGGACACTTGTCATCATATTAAGTCATGTTTTATAGATAAGTATTATTTTAGTTTAATCTTTTCTAAATAATTTTAGATAATCCTCCTACTAAATATTATTTAGTTTAATTTCTTATAGATAATTATTATTTAGTTTAATCTCCTTCTCATTTATAATATTATTTATTTAACTAATAGAGTAAATTATGATTTTGGCCCCTGTGATTATATCACTTTTACTCTTTTAGCCCAAAAAGAATTTTTAACATCTGAGCCCCCAACGTCTTTTTTTCTAATCTTTTTGGCCCCTAACGTCTTTTTTCTAACCCTTTTGACCCCAAAAATTTAATGGATGAGGTTAGTGTTAGGGGCCAAAAGGGTTAGAAAAAAAGACGTTTGGGGCTCAGATGTTAAAAAATTATTTTTTAGGCTAAAAGGGTAAAATTGATATAACCACAGGGCCAAAATCGTAATTTACTATAACTCATATTATATATCATTTATACATTTACGGAGTTTTAAATAATAACGTCTTTTTTTCTAACCCTTTTGGCCCCAAACATTTAATGGATGAGGTTAGTGTTAGGGGCCAAAAGGGTTAGAAAAAAAAAAGACGTTGGGGGCTCAGATGTTAAAAAATTATTTTTAAGGCTAAAAGGGTAAAATTGATATAACCACAGGGGCCAAAATTGTTATTTACTCTAAACAATATTATTTATCATTTATACATTTACGGAGTTTTAAATAATGGGTTAAATTTATTGATACTTCGTCAACAAATTTTGCTACAACAAAATAATCTATTTATATCAATCTAAACTTTTATCTATACTATACTATATAATAAAACATTAATGTGTGACACATGTCGTTCATTGTAGGTATTTATTTTATGATTTTCTCGCCTCACTTCCAAACTTATCTTATGTTAATTAAATAAATAAATGAATAATTAGCTAATATTAAATTTTATCCTATTTTAAATTTCGAATACCATTCTTCTATTTTTCTAATAAAATATTATCCGAAATTGTAAATTGTTAATTTGAAACATTTTAAATAAAACAAATTATTTATCACGAAAACCAAACTTTGTATTAATATATTAAATATTTTTATTTTCCCCAAAATTATATTTACTAACTTTTTTTATTATTTGGTATATAAAATTACATTTATTTAACTCGTGTAATAAATGAGGTCTTTTAAAGACGTATTATTATATTATTTGGTAAACAATATTACATTTATTCAACCCGTGTAATACATGTGGTTTTAAAGATATAATTTTTTTTATTTGGTATATAAAATTACATTAATTCAACCCGTACAAAATGGTTCTTATATATATAACTTTTTATTATTTAATATATAAAATTATATTTATTCAACTCGTGCAATAAAGGAAGTTTTTAAAGATATAATGTTTTATTATTTAGTATATAAATTTATTTACTCAACCCGTGTAATACACGGGGTTATAACCTAGTTTAATATATAAATAAATTAATCACATTTAAATGACAAATGATTATCATATCCACGTACTACATTAATTCCCTTGTTAAAAAGACTAAAATTTGGAATTATTTTGAAAAAATATATAAACCTTTAAACAAAGGATAAATTACACTTTTCGTCCTTTATGTTTGCAGCGGGATGCAATGGATAGCTTTTAACTTTAATAATTACAATCACAATCCTTTACTTGTAAAACTCATTACACTTTACATCATTTATCACTAATCAGGTTAAAATTTTAAGTTAAATATGACAGGTGCTCTGAACATGGGGTAATTTTGTAAGTTTACCCATTTATTTAAAACTACCCTTATAAAAAATGAAAAATAACAAGATAATATATATAACCAAAATATTCTCGCACTTTCTTTTTATCTCTGTAAACCCACCCACTGTAACCCCACCACCACAACTTCGACCCCATCCGGCTAGGGCTGTTCACGAGCCGAGGCGAACCGAGCGGAACTTTATTCGTGCTTGGCTCGTTGACAAACCGAACCGAGAGGAGTGACTCATTTAAAACCGAGCCTCAAATCAAGCGAGCGTTTTTTGAGCCGTGAATATTTCGAGCGAGCGTCGAGCGAAGTTCAAGCAATTTAAACAACCGTGTCTCCCAATTTAAATTTGTTGAGAGAGATAGTGACAATTTTTGTCTCAACTTTTTATGTCTTTAAAAACATGCACATTTCATGGTATAATATTTTTCTGATGAATAACAACGTTGTGGCCAACAAGGCGATGATCATATTGCACAAACAATTACGTTGAGAGCAGAAGACGATCGACCTAGGGTAACGACATGAAACATTAAGGCGATGAGCAGCCTTTCGTTTTTTTATTTAGGGTTTAACTTTTAGATTTGATATTATTTTTTTTATTTGCGTGGTTTGGCTAGTTCGTCTAGATATAGTTGTAAAATTGTATGTAGTGAACCAAAATCTAATATAATGGTATATATAAAACTATAAATTTAATTTATATTTTAGTATATATGTATGTGTAATGTGTGTGTATATATAGGTATGTGTGTGTATATGTATAATTTATATTTGTATATATATGTATATATGTATAGAGTAGGAGTTGGGTAGAAAGTGTATTTTTCCTAGAAAGTTAGGAAGCAATGAGAATTGGACATGTGGCATTGAGTTATTTTAACTAGAAGGGCAATTATGTAATTTCACATTTTAATTTTATTTTTAGAATTTATATTTCATTACCTAACATTGCATGATCTCGAAGGTAACTGATTATGTCTATGATGTTTGGAATTTTGGTTGTGTTTCGAATCCAAATGTCATTCAAATCATATGTATATACAATTCTTTTTATCGTTTTCTTCTTCACCAACAGTATTCGTATTTAATAAATTTTTCAGAGAGAAAAATCATGGCTTCAAACACACATGTTGATTGTGGAGATGGTTATTAACATTTAACTGCAAAACCATCAGCTTGTTCTTGGTGATGTGTTTTAACAGCAAGCAGATTCATACAGTTGTGTTTTAGCATTCAGATTCATACAGTTGTGTTTTAACAGCAAGTAGATTCATACAGTTGTGTTTTAACAGCAAGCAGATTCATACAGTTGTGTTTTAGCATTCAGATTCATACATTTGTGTTTTAACAGCAAGCGGATTCATACAGTTGTGTTTTAGCATTCAGATTCATACAGTTGTGTTTTAACAGCAAGCAGATTTATACAGTTGTGTTTTAACAGCAAGCAGATTCATACAGTTATGTTTTAACAGCAAACAGATTCATACAGTTGTGTTTTAGCATTCAAATTCATACAGTTGTGTTTTAAGAGCAAGCAGATTCATACAGTTGTGTTTTAGCATTTAGATTGTGTTTTAACAGCAAGCAGATTCATACGCTGTGTTTTACCATCCATGCTGGTAATGCTGGAGGATTTCTTGACGCTGTGTTTTAACAACAAGCAGATTAGCAAGCAAATTGATACGATGTGTTTTCTTGATGTGTTTCTTCATGAAGGATAGAAGAAAGAGAGAGAGAAAGAAAAAATCGCAAGAAATGTGGGGTGGTTATGGAATGACAATTATTTCCATATTTAAAACAAGCTAAATGACATATCTACCCCTGATTAATTAAATAATCCTATTTTTAAGAAACACATATTACCAAAATGCCACCAAGATAATCTCAACCATTAAACACACCCATTGGATGGCCCAGATCGCTTCCTAGACTTTCTAGGAAAAACACACTTTCCGTAGGATCCCCACTCTATATGTATATACATGTTTATATATATAGTGGAGAGTTCAAATGAGAAGTTACAAATTGAGAATAAAAAGAATAAAGAGTACAAAGGTAATTTGAACAAATCATTTAATGAGTCTATCATTTATTTATGTTATTTAAATTAATGAAACCTAATTATTTAATCAGTCATCCTATAAAATAGTTTTACACCTTACACCATAAAAAAAATCATGCACATGATCCTACATATTCAACGTCTCCTACATCATAAAAACAATGTTTCCTACACCATAAAGACAATGTTTTGGTGTGAGGTATAAAATGTGTAGGACCCCAACATTTTTAAATAATTTTACGACTCATAATAAAATATGTGTAGGACACAACACTTTTAAATAGTTGTCACCTCTAATAAAATTGTTGTATTAATGGTGATAAAGGAGGAAACTATGGTGGCATTAACAAGACTTGAGTAACCCTTTATAATATTTATTAATATTCTACATCAAAATGTCTATCATACCCTTATTAATTAAAGCATTAACTAAAAGTAGATAAAAATTATATCTTGATTCACAACCATTGATAAAAAAAATATAGGGCCTAGATTAATTTATTTTTCTTCTTACAAGAAGATTTTTCTCCAATGAACATCCCCCTATATATGTATCTGTATGTGTATATGCATATATATACTAATTAAAAATAATAATTCGAGCCGAACCGAGCCGAGCGGATCATTGCTCATGCTTGGCTCGTTTACAAATGAACCGAGCGGAGCGGCTCGTTTACAATTGAGCGTCAAATCAAACGAGCATTTTCCGAGCAATTTCCGAACGAGCGTCGAGCGAGCGATGAGCGGCGAGCGATTTGAACGGCCCTACATCTGGCCACCACACCGGCGACGGATTAAACACCTCACTACCACCATTTTGCGCACATAGTTTGCTTAAACCTCAAGTACGATATATTAATCTTTGCCATAGCTAATTGCTAGGGTTTTACGTTACAATTGAAGTTGATAGAAATGGAGAGTTATGTGAGATACAGTGGAGACTCAAGCACTCTCAGGATCTCCAACAATCTTCTTCCACCTACAGTTAAGTACGGCCGATCTCCAACAATCTTTCTCCGCCTACGGTTAAGTACCCCGGTGACGTTAGCTCCGTCAAAGTCTATGCTAAGCAGAAGATCCAATTCGATTCTGACACTCTCCTTCAGGTATTTCTTTCAACACTATACGTTTCAATTGTTGTTTCACTACAAGAAAGAAAGTTCAGACGCGATGTTTACTTACAATTTCTGTTTTGGGTTTTATTTGTGTACTGGTAATTCTGACAATTTTTAATTGATTTAATAAGAAGATTCGACAAGGTTGAAATTAGGGCTTATAATAATATCACACTTAGATGAACATGCCATGGATAACCAGGGTACAGGATAAAACAAGGATTGCAGGTCTGGGATCTTTGCGATTAAACATCATAGACTGAACTGTGAAACGATTTGGTATAAAATGTAAATTGGATCAGAGATGAATTTGTTGTTGCGTAATAGTAGTTGCAGATAGATAAAGGGAGAGAGAGAGTTAGGTAGAGAGAGGGTATGTTTGAGGGAGATGGAGAGAGAGGGAGATGTGTATGAGAGAGAGGGGTTTAGTTGTTTAAAATATTTCTAAATAAATGAGTAAAATAACCATCATACCATCATGTGCAAAGCACATGCCATACTTAACTGAAAATTTTAACCTGGTTAGTGTTAAAGGACGTATGGTGTAATGAGTTTTACAAATAAAGGATTGTGACTGTAATTATTGAAGTTAAATGCTATCCATTGCAACCCGTTACAAACATAAAGGACGAAAAGTGTAATTTACTCTTAAACAAATTTAATAAAACAAATGGCTTATTGTTTTGTTGCTCCCAAAACCAGATTTGATTTAATGGGGAATGAAATCAAGATCTTGATTCAGAGGCGTCAAAGGGGGGACGATGATGGTTTAACGGATCGAAAACCACTTTGCCGAAAATCAAACACTGATCCAGGTCTTATTCGGTGATGGTTTAAAAAAAATCAAACACCATTGCATCCAGTCCTTTGGAAGGTAGAGTCAATTACACAGATGGACCCTATGGTTTATAGCTATCACACCCCTTTCTAAGGCGGAAGCACGAGGTGTGATCTTGAAAGGTTCTCATTGCATACGAAAGGTAAACGTACTACATGCTCGTAAAAAAATAATTCCAAATGCCAATAACATTACGTAATTAAAAACATAGGTTAAGTTTAGAGTTTACATCACAGCATAGAACATTGTCTGAAAAGTTTACAACATTATTCGAAGACAAACATAAAGGTTTAGGTCCTTATATCACCACACGGAGTGGGACATAACAACCAAACCCAACAAAACGGCATAGGAGTCTTGACACAACATAGCTAACAACATAAACAACATCCAAGAACAAGAGTATGACCGCGCGCACATCCACTTTAGTTACCTGAAATACATGTGAGTTTTTGGAAAATCGTCAACATAATGTTGGTGTGAATTCATGCAGTTTTTGTATTGAACGTTTGTATACTTGAATGAAAACATGGTATGTAATTTGTATGAAACAAGTATTTCTGTAAATATAAGGAAATCGAGATCGCTAATGGTTTGCAAGGCCATAAACATGTGACACGGCATAGGAAGCATCCAAACCATAGGCATTTTTAGCTGTCGAATCCACGACTGTCGATTCACGACTAAAGACACAAAAGCACTGCTTGGTACTAGTATGACCAAGAGTGTGACTGCCTGAAACCCATTAGATCTAACCTTTTGTTCCGCGGTCTTGGTATATAACTGATTAATGGTGCTTATGGTACCCTATTCGTGACATGATCTAAAGTATCATTCCTTAGTTTTAGTATCCAACATACCATAACACATGTATTTTCCCCAAGTTTAGAAAACAAGTAAAAGTTTAAAAGTGGGGACATGAACTCACAAATTTGCGTTTCCTGCGCCGTAAACTTCACCGGGTTTGCTTATATAGCGTCGTGACCTATACGTGTTTTATTAACATTAGTCACTAGACTTGTATCGCACAAGTACAAGTCACCATCTTTTATGTATGTGTTCTTTGTTGTTAAAAATAATTTATATTTTTAACTATGTATCTTACTTATATTATTTTCTCAAAAATAAATATAAGTATCTTGTATTTTTCACACGAGTTATATCTTCGTCCAAAATACATTTTAAGTTCATAACTTGTCCAAGTTAAATAGTGTGTTAAGAAATATATTTTCGTAAATATATTTTCTTGTATTCGTCTATACACGTTGTATGTGTATTTTTGTATTTTTTTTACTCCTTAGGAGTGTTTAGTGTATTTTCAAGTCCTAATACACTATTATTTACAATACATATTACATACACTTAGCACAAAATTTGGTGACCAATAAATATATATATATATATATTCCTCAAAAATATACATACTTAATATCACTTTTTATCTTGAAGAAATCATCATATCTTAATCTTGAAATTTACACAAAAATTAGGGAAACCTTGGTAAATATTTTTAGGGAATAAGTTTCACCAAAACTTATATTTTTCTAAGTGTCAAAATTTTATAGAAATTTTGACATGGTTTCCCCTAAAAATGGAGGTTTCTCATGTTTTCAAAACATGTGTTTATTTTCTTTTTAAAATCAACCATCAATCATCAACAATACAATCAAGACTTACCATAAGCCAAGATCATGTAATTTATACTACATAATGAACTTGAAGTTTTTGTAAGAACTTGTAGTAACTTACCATGTTAATTAGTAGGTTTAGTTACCCTTTAAAACATTGTCATTTGTTGGCAAATCACATTCTTGAAAGATTTAGTCATTTACAACTTGTAAGATGATTTTTTCTAAAATTATTTCTTTTGTATTTTTCTTGTTACAATCATGTTCCTAGTCTTGATTTAACACTAAAAATATGATTAGTTTACTTAGAAACCATGACTTTGTAAATCTTATAAATAAACTTGGTTTCTTTAGAAAATTAGTTTTGTAATCATCTATTTACAAGATTTGTATTTTGTTTAAATCATCTTTACATATGAAAACAAATTTCATCATTCAAGTTCATGTATATAAAGTATGATCATCTTGTTCTTTCACAAGATCATCACCTTAACTTACTAGATCATGTGTTTAATCACAATCTAGTAGGTTTCTTATGATGTCTAACACCACTAACACAAATCATCAATCATCAAGAAGCAAATAAACACAATCAACATGTATTCATATGTTTATAAGCTTATGTTAGAGATTTATGTTTATGTTCCTTTAGTGTTCTTCAAGATTAACAATGTTCATCATCTTTTAACCATCAAAATATGAAGTAACAAGAGATTAATAGGGCCTTACTACTAGCTCTATGGCCAGGGATGAACACAAGAAGTTGATGATGGCAAATGTGATGGATAAAAGAAATCGGGAGAGGTCTTTCAAGATCCACAAGCTTCAAACTTCCTTAGACACCTTCTAGCATCTTGTGATAACTTGGGATTGGATGATCAAAGTTGAATGAAGGTGGTGGTCTGGATGATGGTTTCGGCCGAGAATGGCAAGAGGGGGAGGAGAAAGTTGATGGTGTGAAGTGGGTGATGATAATGAGAGTTTAGATCTTCTTATAACCATTTATTCCTTTTAACCAATGTGTATTGTTTCCCAATAGTACATAACATGATCTAGATCATATCTAAGGAAGATCAAAGGAAATCAAGAAAGATCAAGTAAAGATCTTGATGGGGGGCACCTTGTGACCGTCCCAACCAGGGGGGGTAAAGTGTAAGTTTGATGGATAGTTAGGAGATCTAGTTAGGATTTAAGTGTATTGATTGGTGTTCATGCATTTGATGTGTTATGTAGTGTGTTAGGGTGTAAGTTTGATGGGTAGTTCGGTTAGATATCGGTTCGTTAAAGTGTCAAACTATTCCGTTTAGTGATCTTTAAGTACCCTTTTGTGACACTTTTAATTCCCAACACTTAGGAAAGAATTCAAGACCACTTAGTCATATTTTTACATGTTATTAACTCGTTACAATGCCGAATTTTGCTGAAATATTCTGAAATATGTAAAATTCAGCATTTAAAGTGTGTTTCGGGTGCTTTTTAGTGCATATTCTAACTTCCGGAAAGTCTATATGTTAACCCTTATATCCATACTTGGGTTTTAATGTATTTTAGATATTGGACCTACTCCCAGGCCCTAATTCCATTATCTGGCTGCTTTCTGCAGAGTAGCTGACATAGTGTGTCTTACCGGTGAGTTTACTAGTCTTTCCGACGCAACGCTAACAGTAATGCATAAAGCAAAATTTGAAGTATAAAACGTGCATGAATTCACAAGTATAGCATGAAATCAGACAATGTTGACATTTAAGCACATAATTGCAGATATTAAATAGTAATCAAATTGTACGGAAATTACCGGTTTTGTGCCAGTTGTCACAGTCTCCCCCCGTTAGAAGAATTTCGTCCCGAAATTCAGGCTGAGTTATCTCCCGCATGAGCTTTCTCGAACAGATGGGGGTACTTGGCTTTAAACTGGTATTCACGTTCCCACGTGCACTCGGGTCCGTGCTTAGAGTTCCAACGTACTTTGACAAGTTTGACACTACTCCTCCGGGTTTTGTTGACTTTCCAGTCTGTAACCTCAACGGGTTGTTCTGTAAATCGGAGTGTGTTATCAATATGCACATCATCCGCAGGGATGATCACTGTTTCTTGGGTTGGACTCTTCTTAAGGGTGGACACATGAAATGTATCATGTACTCCGTTAAGTTCTTCCAGTAACTCCAACTTGTAAGCCACCGTACCAATTCTTTCCAAGATCTTGAATGGTCCGATGTATCGAGGATTCAGCATTCCACGTTTTCCAAATCTTGCTACGCCCTTCCAAGGTGAGACCTTCAACAAAACTTTGTCTCCCACCTCGAATTCTAAGGGTTTTCGTCTTCGATCGGCGTAGCTCTTTTGTCGATCTCGAGCCGCCTTAATGCGTTCTCGGATCTGTATGATTTTGTCGGTTGTCTCTTGAACAAGTTCAGGACCAACCATACGTTTGTCTCCAGCGTCTTCCCAACATAATGGCGAGCGGCACTTGCGGCCATATAGAGCTTCGAACGGTGCGGCTTTTATGCTCGTATGGTAACTATTATTGTAGAAAAACTCAACTAAAGGTAGGTGAGTATCCCAGCTGCCGCCTAAGTCCATAACACATGCGCGAAGCATATCTTCTAGCGTTTGTATGGTTCGTTCGCTTTGGCCGTCTGTTTGCGGATGGAAGGCCGTGCTTAGATCTAGTTGAGATCCAAAGGCTTCCTGGAAGGATTGCCAGATCCTCGAGACAAAACGTCCATCTCGGTCTGAAATAATCGAGATAGGCACTCCATGACGTGCCACAATTTCTTTCAAGTACAGCTCAGCAAGTTTTCCAGTGCTGTCCTTCTCTCGGATCGGTAGGAAATGCGCAAACTTTGTTAATCGATCGACTATTACCCATATCATATCGTGCCCTCTCGGGGTCCTGGGTAATTTCGTTATGAAGTCCATCAAGATTTACTCCCACTTCCACATGGGTATCTCGGGTTGTTGCAATAGACCAGACGGTTTCTGATATTCAGCCTTAACCTTAGCACAGGTTAGGCATTTTCCAACATAGATAGAAACATCACTTTTAAGCCTCGGCCACCAATAGTATTCCTTCAAGTCTTGATACATTTTGTCCGATCCTGGATGGATCGAGTATCTCGACTTGTGAGCTTCATTAAGGATGACTTCTCGAATACCGCCATAGAGCGGAACCCAAATACGCCCTTTAAAGTATAAGGTCCCCCCTTCGTTTGGCACCAAATTCTTCAGCATACCTCGGAGGTATTCAGCTCTACGATTTTCCCCCTTAAGGGCTTCTTGTTGTGTGTCGTGAATGCGTGCAGTGAGGTTCGTTCGAATAGTCATTTCCAATGCTCGAACCCTTAGGGTCTTGACCCTTTCTTTTCGACTTAACGCGTCTGCTACAACGTTTGCCTTTCCAGGATGGTACTTAATCTCACAGTCGTAATCGTTTAGCAGCTCGACCCATCATCGCTGACGCATATTTAATTCCTTCTGATCAAATATGTGTTGTAGGCTTTTGTGATCTGTGAAGATTGTACATCGAGTACCATATAAATAGTGTCGCCAGATCTTCAAGGCAAATACCACTGCGCCTAGTTCTAGGTCATGAGTGGTATAGTTCCTTTCATGCACCTTCAACTGTCTTGAAGCGTAAGCGATGACTTTTTGGCGTTGCATGAGCACGCAACCCAAACCTTGACGCGAAGCGTCACAGTATATCACGAAGTCTTCAGTGCCTTCGGGTAAGGATAGTATCGGTGCATCGCATAGCTTATTTTTGAGCAGTTGGAAGGCTTCTTCCTGCTTATTACCCCAGTCGTACTTCTTGTCTTTCTGCGTGAGGGTAGTCAGCGGTTGAGCTATCTTGGAGAAATTCTCGATAAATCGTCGGTAATAGCCCGCTAAGCCCAAAAATTGTCGAACTTCAGTTGGGGTTTTGGGGGCTTCCCAATTCTTAATTGCTTCTATCTTGGCTGGGTCTACATGAATGCCCTTCTCGTTCACAACGTGACCAAGGAACTGTACTTCGCGAATCCAGAATTCGCACTTTGAGAACTTTGCATAAAGTTTCTCTTTCTTCAGTAATTCCAAAATGGTCCTGAGGTGTTGCTCGTGCTCTTCTCTAGTTCGCGAGTAAATCAGGATATCATCGATAAATACAATCACGAATTTATCGAGATATGGTTTGCAAACGCGGTTCATCAGATCCATAAATACCGCTGGTGCGTTCATCAATCCGAATGGCATCACAATGAATTCGTAATGCCCATAACGTGTTCGGAATGCAGTCTTTGGTACGCTTTCCTCTTGGATCCTTAACTGATGGTATCCAGATCGAAGGTCGATCTTGGAATAGTAGCTCGATCCTTGCAACTGATCAAATAAGTCATCAATCCTCGGTAGTGGGTACCGATTCTTGACAGTGAGCTTGTTCAACTCTCTATAGTCGATAGACATCCGCAGAGTTCCATCCTTCTTTTTCACGAATAATACTGGAGCTCCCCAAGGCGAGAAGCTTGGCCTTATGAATCCTTTATCCAACAACTCCTGAAGTTGTGTAGATAATTCTTGCATCTCGGATGGTGCAAGCCGATAGGGTGCCTTGGCTACAGGAGCGGCTCCTGGAACCAAGTATATATGGAATTCGACTTGTCGTTGCGGAGGTATCCCTGGCAGGTCTTCGGGAAAAACATCAGGGAATTTCTTCACCATAGGAATGTCTTCGAGTTTTGGCTCCTCATCCTTCTTATCTACAACGTGCGCCAGGAATGCAACACATCCTTGCCTTAAGCATTTCTGCACCTTCATACAACTGATGATTCGCAGAGGCGTGTCTCGTTTTTCTCCATGCACGATGAGAGTTTCATCATTCGCAAGAGGGATGCGAATGATTTTCTCGTGACAAACAACTTCAGCCTTGTTCTTGGACAACCAGTCCATTCCGACCACTACATCGAAGCTACCCAATTGAATAGGTAAGAGGTCGATGCTAAATCTTCACTCACCAAGTTCTAATGAGCAACCCCTAACAACTTCGCCCGATTCAACAAGTTTACCATTGGCTAGTTCTATGGAATAAGGAATATCTAATCTACTAGATTCTATTCCAAGTATGCGTTTAAATTCCACAGACATGAAGCTATAATCGGCACCAGTGTCAAATAGTATGGATGCAAAGTGATTGTTAATGAGAAACGTACCGGTGACCAAACTAGGGTCCTCGCGAGCGTTCCTTGCTCCAATCACGAATGCTCGAGCCTGAGTAGTGTTCTCCCTTGGGCAATCTTTCTTGAAATGATCTTTGCTTCCACAACCAAAGCATCCTTGGTTCTGCCCAGCTCCATTACCATTCCGGTTACCATTGCCATTGTCATTTCCACCACCGTTTCTATTACCAGCACCGTTGCGGTTTCCATTTTCGTTCCTTCCTTTTCCCCAACAGTTCTCAGTATGGTGACCCCGCTTTCCACACTTGTCGCATTTTGGGATGCGACAAGCTCCTTCGTGATGACGCTTGCACTGGTTGCAAGGGGAGAGTGCCCTGGTATCCCCTGGCAGGAGCGCCATTCATGGCTGCAAGAGTTTTCGCCTCCTGAGACGGGTTGGGGTCACGCTTCATATTGTTGGACCCCTTGTTGTTGCGTGTCGCTTGATTCAGGCTCGCATGCTTCCTTTTCTTGTCACTAGACGACTCAGCATGTGTATCGGTCTTTTCAGCTGGATTTAGTGATAACTTCTTCATACGAACAGCATCTTCAGTAAGGCTGGCAGCCAGAGTTACAGCCTGAGTGATCGTTTCAGGTTTAGCCGAAGTTACCATGTTGCGAAACTCTGGAGCCAATCCCTAGTTGTAGCGCTCGACACGCTTAAATTCGGGTGTCGCCATATAAGGGATCACTCTTGACAAGTCATGGAACCTTCGGGTATAACCAGTAATGTCAGCACCTTCCATGGTCAAGTGCCAGAACTCAGTCTCCAACCTTTGGAGTTCAGCACGAGAGCAATACTTTTCTCTCATTCTCTCCTTTAGCTCATCCCAAGTCATCCCATACGCAGCATCATCACCCAGAGTCTGGACTTGCAAATTCCACCAAGTCAAAGCTTCATCAACAAACAACCCCGTAACAAAAGTGACTTGCTGGTCCGCGGTACACTTGCTCATACGGATAGTGGAATCCGTCTTTTCCGTCCAACGTACAAAAGCCTCTGCACCTCCAGTGCCATCGTAGTTCAGTGGTTTGCAGTCAAGAAACTGCTTGAAGGTGCAGCCTTGAGCTGTGTTTCCTCCAGATGTATCTCCCTGTCCATTACGTCTAGCATTGCTTGGTCCTCCACTTTGTTCGGTGCGGTTTGCCTCGTATTGAGCGATAGCTGCGGAGATCCTTTATTCCAGTAGGGAGTTCAGTTCTTCAACAGTCCTCGGCAGAAGAGGAGGAGGGGGTTGATCGGAATCCTGATTGTTCACAGCTCTCCTAGGTGCCATGTTCTGAAAGAACACAACACAATAGGGTTAGACATTTGTTTGATATCGTCATACGAGACAGTAGTAGTATATATACACAAACATATACTCACATAAGTGACATCAAACAATCCGCCAAACGTATAAATCAATTTATACTGCAACAAGCATGCATAAATAGATAAATACTGGTGTGTCATAAGATATTCACTGAGTCTTTACACATATCAGGGCAACTTGTTACATCATTGTTTTCGAGGTAAACAAAATGCATAAGGGTTACATCTCCCCAAAGTACTTGTTTAATATATGTAAAGGATAAAATATCTTTCTTCACATTGGCGGTTCTTGTCTTCATACCCTAAATTATTACTCCAATAGAGCATTTAATAGGCTGGGGGAGGGGTGAGGGTGTTCACGTTTGACCCTTTTCTTGGATTGAAGGAATCTCGTTTGATACGTGACAAGACTTGCTGTGGTTTCTGTGCACTGAATTCCATAATTATGTATGCTTCCATAATTACGTAACTCCTTGCACAGTCCGCACAGTTCGTTTCATCCTCGGATCACTTCCTTCAGATATGCCACTATTCTCAGACGAAGATGCGTGTACCTGTGATATTCTATTTCCAGTATATGTATATATTAATTATCACACATAGTTGCAAGTAATTTCTAGTCAAAGACAAGTGCTACTCCAGTGCACCCTAAGTTTCGTAGTGTCCTTACTTGACTCTTTGAAAATAGTTTCAGGTAGTGGATGTCGCGGGAAGTTTTATGCAATGAAAACTTTTGGAAATTGTTTTCGTGAGAGGATCCTAAAGATTGTAGTCTAGACTCGAGAAGGAATCCTGGTTCACTACAATCGCAGCTCTGATACCAATCTGTCACACCCCTTTCTAAGGCGGAAGCACGAGGTGTGATCTTGAAAGGTTCTCATTGCATACGAAAGGTAAACATACTACATGCTCGTAAAAAAAATAACTCCAAATGCCAATAACATTACGTAATTAAAAACATAGGTTAAGTTTAGAGTTTGCATCACAGCATAGAACATTGTCTGAAAAGTTTACAACATTATTCGAAGACAAACATAAAGGTTTTGGTCCTTATATCACCACACGGAGTGGGACATAACAACCAAACCCAGCAAAACGGCATAGGAGTCTTGACACAACATAGCTAACAACATAAACAACATCCAAGAGCAAGAGTATGACCGCGCGCACATCCACTTTAGTTACCTGAAATACATGTGAGTTTTTGGAAAATCGTCAACATAATGTTGGTGTGAATTCATGCAGTTTTTGTATTGAATGTTTGTATGCTTGAATGAAAACATGGTATATAATTTGTATGAAACAAGTATTTCTGTAAATATAAGGAAATCGAGATCGCTAATGGTTTGCAAGGCCATTAACATGTGACACGACATAGGAAGCATCCAAACCATAGGCATTTTTAGCTGTCGAATCCACGACTGTCGATTCACGACTAGAGACACAAAAGCACTTCTTGGTACTAGTATGACCAAGAGTGTGGCTGCTTGAAACCCATTAGATCTAACCTTTTGTTCCGCGGTCTTGGTATATAACTGATTAATGGTGCTTATGGTACCTTATTCGTGACATGATCTAAAGTATCATTCCTTAGTTTTAGTATCCAACATACCATAACACATGTATTTTCCCCAAGTTTAGAAAACAAGTAAAAGTTTAAAAGTGGGGACATGAACTCACAACTTTGCGTTTCCTGCGCCGTAAACTTCACCGGGTTTGCTTATATAGCGTCGTGACCTATATGTGTTTTATTAACGTTAGTCACTAGACTTGTATCGCACAAGTACAAGTCACCATCTTTTATGTATGTGTTCTTTGTTGTTAAAAATAATTTATATTTTTAACTATGTATCTTACTTATATTATTTTCTCAAAAATAAATATAAGTATCTTGTATTTTTCACCCGAGTTATATCTTCGTCCAAAATACATTTTAAGTTCATAACTTGTCCAAGTTAATAGTGTGTTAAGAAATATATTTTTGTAAGTATATTTTCTTGTATTCGTCTATACATGATGTGTATTTTTGTATTTTTTTTTTACTCCTTAGGAGTGTTTAGTGTATTTTCAAGTCCTAATACACTATTACATACAATACATATTACATACACTTAGCACAAAATTTGGTGACCAATAAATATATATATATATATATATTTTCCTCAAAAATATACATACTTAATATCACTTTTTATCTTGAAGAAATCATCATATCTTAATCTTGAAATTTACACAAAAATTAGGGAAACCTTAGTAAATATTTTTAGGTAAATTTTTAGGGAATAAGTTTCGTCAAAACTTATATTTTTCTAAGTGTCAAAATTTTATAGAAATTTTGACATGGTTTCCCCTAAAAATGGAGGTTTCCCATGTTTTCAAAACATGTGTTTATTTTCTTTTTAAAATCAACCATCAATCATCAACAATACAATCAAGACTTACCATAAGCCAAGATCATGTAATTTATACTACATAATGAACTTGAAGTTTTTGTAAGAACTTGTAGTAACTTACCATGTTAATTAGTAGGCTTAGTTACCCTTTAAAACATTGTTATTTGTTGGCAAATCACATTCTTGAAAGATTTAGTCATTTACAACTTGTAAGATGATTTTTCTAAAATTATTTCTTTTGTATTTTTCTTGTTACAATCATGTTCCTAGTCTTGATTTAACACTAAAAATATGATTAGTTTACTTAGAAACCATGACTTTGTAAATCTTATAAATAAACTTGGTTTCTTTAGAAAATTAGTTTTGTAATCATCTATTTACAAGATTTGTATTTTGTTTAAATCATCTTTACATATGAAAACAAATTTCATCATTCAAGTTCATGTATATAAAGTATGATCATCTTGTTCTTTCACAAGATCATCACCTTAACTTACTAGATCATGTGTTTAATCACAATCTAGTAGGTTTCTTATGATGTCTAACACCACTAACACAAATCATCAATCATCAAGAAGCAAATAAACACAATCAACATGTATTCATATGTTTATAAGCTTATGTTAGAGATTTATGTTTATGTTCCTTTAGTGTTCTTCAAGATTAACAATGTTCATCATCTTTTAACCATCAAAATATGAAGTAACAAGAGATTAATAGGGCCTTACTACTAGCTCTATGGCCAGGGATGAACACAAGAAGTTGATGATGGAAAATGTGATGGATAAAAGAAATCAGGAGAGGTCCTTCAAGATCCACAAGCTTCAAACATCCTTAGACACCTTCTAGCATCTTGGGATTGGATGATCAAAGTTGAATGAAGGTGGTGGCGTGGTTGATGGTTTTGGTCGAGAATGGCTAGAGGGGGAGGAGAAAGTTGATGGTGTGAAGTGGGTGATGATAATGAGAGTTTCGATCTTCTTATAACCATTTATTCCTTTTAACCAATGTGTATTGTGTCCCAATAGTACATAACATGATCTATATCATATCTAAGGAAGATCAAAGGAAATCAAGAAAGATCAAGTAAAGATCTTGATGGGGGCCACCTTGTGCCCGTCCCAACCAAGGGGGGGTAAAGTGTAAGTTTGATGGATAGTTAGGAGATCTAGTTAGGATTTAAGTGTATTGATTAGTGTTCTTGCATTTGATGTGTTATGTAGTGTGTTAGGGTGTTCGGGGATAATAACTAGCTCAGAAACATTAAAAAAATGCTTCTAGTATAATTTTGGTGTTTCGGGTAGTGTCCGGTTGTTCGGTTAGATATCGGTTCGTTAAAGTGTCAAACTATTCCGTTTAGTGATCTTTAAGTACCCTTTTGTGACACTTTTAATTCCCAACACTTAGGAAAGCATTCAGGACCACTTAGTCATATTTTTACATGTTATTAACTCGTTACAATGCTGAATTTTGCTGTAATATGCTGAAATATGTAAAATTCAGCATTTAAAGTGTGTTTCGGGTGCTTTTTAGTGCATATTCTAGCTTCCGGAAAGTCTATATGTTAACCCTTGTATCCATACTTGGGTTTTAATGTATTTTAGACGTTGGACCTACTCCCAGGCCCTAATTCCATTATCTGGCTGCTTTCTGCATAGTAGCTGACATAGTGTGTCTTACCGGTGAGTTTACTAGTCTTTCCGACGCAACGCTAACAGTAATGCATAAAGCAAAATTTGAAGTATAAAACGTGCATGAATTCACAAGTATAGCATGAAATCAGGCAATGTTGACATTTAAGCACATAATTGCAGATATTAAATAATAATCAAATTGTACGGAAATTACCGATTTTGTGCCAGTTGTCACAATAGCTACTTTCACCTTTGTGTACTAACTTTTTTTAACAGATTTAGGTTTTATGGTTTCAATTTTGTAACACATTTGGATACTAACACCAAAATTAGTTAATTTTATCAATATGATGAATTAGTGACTAAAATACCCTTTCATTTTTTTTATTTTATCAATGTAACAACACATTTGGGTACTAATACCTAATTTTTTTTAGTTTAAATCAATTTTACAAAATCTATTTGTTTTTTTATTTTCATCTTTTTATTATATCTCTTAATTAACAGAAAATCTATTTATTTTTTTTATTTTCATCTTTTTATTAAATTTCTTATTTAACATAAAATCTACTAGTTACACCAATATTTTTAAATAGATTTTTTAAATAAAATCTACTAGCTATATAGTTTTATTTAAATTAAGTATCTAACTAGTTTTAAATAATGTAAACCTTACTTGTTTTCAATTTTGGATAGATATGATAGATAATAATAAATATCCTTCATGTAAATTAAAAAATCGACATGTATAAAGATGTTAGTTTTAAATAATGTAAACTTTACTCGTTTTCAATTTTGGATTCAACTAACATGCATCGAGTAAACTTTTCAACTGTGTTTAATTTTTTAGAATGGGATTGTGCATATAATTAGTTTTATATTAATATGTATTTTATATCTTAGTGATCAATATAATAAATATAGAAACTGTATAAGTTCTAAAATAGTAAAGTGTAAATGAACAAAAAAATATACCGGTGTAACTAGTAGATTTTATGTTAAATAAGAAATTTAATAAAAGATTAAAATAAAAAATAAATAGATTTTATGTTAATTAAGAGATATAATAAAAAGATGAAAATAAAAAAAATAAATAGATTTTGTAAAATTGATTTAAATTTAAATAAAATTAGGTGCTAGTACCCAAAGGTGTTATATTGATAAAATTAAAAAAAAATGGAAGGCTATTTTAGTCATTATATTGATAAAATTAACTAATTTTGGTGTTAGTACCCAAATGTGTTACAAAATTAAAACCATAAAACCTAAACCTGTTAAAAAAAGTTAGTACACAAAGGTGAAACTATCTATAAACCATAGGGTCCATCTGTGTAATTAACTCTTGAAGGTAATTGGTTGGTTTGGTGGTGACTGTAGGCCAAAATCGACCCCGATGCAGATCTTTATTTGTTTTTTTTTTTCTGCCCAATTTAAAAAACACTAGGGTCATTGGAAATTCGCGAAAGGAAGATGAGGAAATGGTGGTGGCAACTATTGCTTAGCTAGAGATCTGTGTTGTAAGAATCAATAGGCGTTAGTCGGTCGGTGAGGTATCAACTAACGATTAATCAGGATTAATAGGGATTAATCGGATTGGGAATTTTATACGTAATTTTTGGTTTTATATATATACACACAATTTTATATGTATTTTTTAAAGTATACATTTTTAACCCTTAGTGGACCCATTTTTTAATTAATCGGAGAGAATTTATAAGGTTTGATAGAAATTTTGTCGGAATAGAACCACCGTTAACCGCCTAGCGATTAATCACCATTGCTTAGTGAACCTCCGATTAGTAATTAATCGAGGATTAATAGAAGCTTAGCGCTCATGGGTGATTAGAGATGGTGTGGTGTTTTTATTAGGGGGGAGGGGGGGGGGGCAAATGGAGAACAGTGAGTCATATGTATATTTGTATTTTTTAAGTTTTTTTTATATTTATTATTCCAGTAATTTATTTCTGAACTAGATTTGTACACATGTATATAAAAGAGCATAAATAATTTTAAATTAATATAATAGCATAGGGATTTTTGTATTTTCACATAAATTTAACAGAAACAATAGATGATGCTAAAGTACCTAACTAAAGCTGAAACAATAATGAAATTATTGGATAATAAATAAAAACATATATACACGAAACTAACAGTGTTATTTTGTACAAACTAAAAAGGACGAAATTGTAGTTTACTCTTATCCTTAACAATAATAAAACTTAACTATACTAACATAATAACTTTTACGTATCTATCTATACATATAATAAAAGAAACCACTTTGAGAACACTTGTCATCATATTAGGTCATGTCTTATGGATAATTATAATTTTAGTTTAATCTCTTCTAATTAGTTATAGATAATCCTCCTACTAAATATTTATTTAATTTAATTATTACTTTTATATTTATCTATTTATTTCAAATTCAAACTTAGTTATCTAATTTGATATTAGAGTAAATTACGATTTTGGCCCCTGTGGTTATATCACTTTTACCATTTAGCCCAAAAAGGAATTTTTTAACATCTGAGCTCTCAACGTCTTTTTTCTAACCCTTTTGGACCCAATGTCTTTTTTTCTAACCCTTTCGGTAGGGGCCAAAAGGGTTAGAAAAAAAGACGTTGTGGGCTCAGATGTTAAAAGATTCGTTTTTTTGCTAAAAGGGTAAAAGTGATATCACCACAAGGGCAAAAATCGTAATTTACTCTTGATATCAACTATATATCTGAACGTTTTGTTTAGTTTGGTATCCAATAGATTTTACGAAACTTAAAATAAAATTAACTAATATTATTTATCATTTCTACATTTACAAGTTTTAAATAAATGGTTAAATTTATTGAAAATTTGTTTCATTTACAAGTTTTAAATAAATGGTTAAATTTATTGAGACTTTGTTAACAAATTTTACTACAATATAATAATCTATTTATATCAATATAAATATATATTTATACTATACTATAAAATAAAACATTAATGTGTAACACCTATCATTCATTGTAAGCATTTATTTTATGATTTTTTCGCCTCACTTCCAAACTTATCTTATATTAATTAAATAAATAAATGAATAATGAGCTAATATTAAATTTCATCATACTTTAAATTTTGAATACCATTCTTCGATTTTTCTAATAAAATATTATTCTAAGATTTAAATTGTTAATTTAAGATATTTTTAAATAAAACAAATTATTTATCACGAAAACCAAACTTTGTATTAATATATGAAATATTTTTATTTTCATTACTAAAAAATTATTATATCAATTTTATTACATAATTTATAAATCAATTTGTCGGAATTGGTACCAACATTTTATCACCCAAATAGATGTTGAATTGCTTCTTGAATAACATATCTTCTTTTCAAGAACCATCTTCACAATCACCATATCCATCGCGTATCGAGTATTATCTATTAGTATATTGAAAGATATGACTTTTTTATTGTTGGTATATAAAATTAGATTTATTAAACCCGTGAAATACACGTGGTTTTTTATAGATATACCTTTTATTATTTACTATACAAAATTACATTTATTCGACCTGTGTAACAGATGAGGTTTTTTAAGATATAACTTTTTATTATTTGATATATAAAATTAGATTTATTCAATTCGTACAATACACGGGTTTTTTTAAGGATATATATTTTTTATTATTTAGTAAAGGAAATTACATTTATTCAATACGTGTAATACACCTATTTTTAAAGATGTAACTTTTTTTATTATTTGGTATATAAAATTACATTTATTCAACTCGTGTAATAAATGATGTTTCTTAAAGATGTATTATTTTATTATTTGGTAAACAATATTACATTTATTCAACTCAGGTAAAACAAGCGGTTTTAAAGATATAACTTTTTTATTTGGTATATAATTTTTTATTTATTCAACCCGTACAATATGGTTCTTATATATATAACTTTTTATTATTTAATATATAAAATTATATTTATTCAACCCGTGCAATAAAAGAGGTTTTTAAAGATATATTGTTTTATTATTTAGTATATAAAGTTTATTTATTCGACCCGTGTAATACACGGGGTTATAACCTAGTATTTACTATATCAATTTTTGTTTACAATCTAGTCTCACACAATCTCTTATGTAATGAAATAAATATTTATAATTACATCTTATAATCTGAATCCGTTGCAAATTAAGAAGTGTTTGATATAAATCGCCAATTAATTTTTCTTTTTGCTATATTACATATGTATATGTATACATTATTATAAGATATTAGTTATATAATTATAGTCTGTAGAACACACGTCTTTACATTAGTTATTTACGATGGAAAAACGTTCGTCAAGTTATTAGATCCAAATTAAATTTCTGGGTTTTTTTCGGTTGATTTGTTATATAAGATATAAAAATAATCTACTTGTTATGTTAACACACATCTTTAAATTTGTTATATGCGATGGAGAAACTTTTATTAAGTTAGTAAAATCCAAATCACATTCCATGTTAGGTTTCGCTATTCAAAAGGGGGTAGCGGCGCAGCTTGTTGCCCGCTTACCGGCTATCTTGGTGTAATTTGTTTGACCTTATATATAAATATTATGATCAGTTACTAAAAAAAAAAAAATTCCATGTTTTTATTCGCAAATCAGTCTCTTAAGTTTTTTTTGCTAAAATTGCTTTGTGTGGCAATAAAAACTCCCTCCCCCACCGTTTTCGTGCATCATATGATTTTTCTGATTTTCTACTTAAAATTGGGTTTGTGTTTAACGACCGTTTATGTTTATAAACATAGTAATAGTTAAAAGTTCATCATAGATATACATATCATGCATTAACATGTAAAAAGAAGATTCCAGACCAATGTTGCATTTTAAAAAAACAGGACAAGTGTCGACATCAATAACATAAAGAAATTTGGATTCATATGCAAGTGGGTACTATGGACGGTTCCTGAATAGAGTAGAGAGGCTAGATTAATACAACGACCCAGGTTGTGGTCCAACCATCATATGAACTAAAGCCATACAAGTCAAAACTTCATGATGATCAAGATAGAGGGTGTAAAGTCTCATTTACTATTAGTTAAGGGTGCATGTTGTAAGATGGGTTAATGGTCGTTAAGTTAGGTATTCAACCATATTTTCATCTCTCTCTATCTTTCTTTGCTCAATCTGTATATACCACAGTATAATCTGAATGACAAACGCTTTTAATTCTGCACTCTAGCTTTGATCACTTTTCGTGTGCGATTCAGAAGTGATTGAATTGATAAAACTACAACATCAATACGAAGGTTCGGTTGATCTCAAAAGGGTGGTTTGGTGGAGATCTAAAGTCGAATGATTAAACGAGTAAAATATTAAATGTATTTAAATATTATTTGAATTATCTTAGCATTAAATTTGATTAGTGTCTAATTGTTTAAAGATAAGTATGAGTAAGAGTAGAGGTAGAATTAAATTGTTTTCTTTATTTATATCCCTTTAAGTCTTATAATTTTTATTTCTTAAAAATTAATAGAAGAAGTTTGTGAATCTCGTATGTATTCAACTCTCTCTGATTTCATATCTAGATTTAACACGAATAACAAACGTTTGTCAATCATGCTGGTTCTTTGTTATATTCAATTTTCATTCATGTCAATATTTTGTTGTTATTGAAATAGTTCATCATCTCTTTCACAAATTCAAATAAGTTCGTCAAGATTGTGATTTGTGAACTACGTTCCTAGCCTTTTCTCGAGATATTATTTATATACTCTTAAAAGAGAAAGTCGGTGATACTCTTAAAAGAGAAAGTCGGTGGACATCACTCCACCGACTTTTCCTTAATTAGATATTAAAAGTGAGGTTCTTAAATAACAGCTGAAAGTGTAGCAGTGGTTAATGAGTTTACCTTTTATTGCTGCACCCGAGATCGATCCGGACATTCACCATCTTAATTTTTTTTCTCAATTTTGCTTCTATGGGCTTGGCCCAATTTTGTTATTTTATTTTCTTCGCTGCAATTTTACTTATATCTTAAAAACAAATGAACAATCATAATAAAAATCTACTTTTGTCAAATCTTACTTTCACCCCTTAACTTTCTAAAAAGTTTGTAAAATGTCACTTTAACCCCCTCAAGAGTATATATTTTCATTAATAACTTTCGTTCATTAACTTAAAAAAAAAAAAAACTATTTGTTGCGTGCTTAATTTTATATACGTGTTTGTATAAATTCGAGTTGTTCCACGTTTCGACATAAATTTTGTTTGGAACCGAGTTGTTTTACCTTTCTACCCTTAAACTTTGTGATAATCTCAAAACTAATCCCTCTAATTTTGTAAATGTCACTTTAACACCTACAAGTTTCTAAAATTTCGTGTTTACCCTAAAACTAATTTCTTAACGTTTATATTTTTTTGTATGTGTCGATATAAATTCGAGTTCAACTACGCTTTAACGTAATTTTTGTTTGGAAACAAGTTGGGTCAATTATATAATGTTTTGTTTTTATGCATGTTTGGAGTTGGACTACGTTTTGACGTAAATTTTGTTTGGAAACAAATCGGGTGAAATATAATACGTTTTCATTCGACGATATAAATTTGAGTTGCTATACGTCTCGGCGTAATTTTAGTTCGAAAACGAGTCGATTGTAGTCTATATTTTATCACGTCGTGTATGATGCCAACGTACATGTTTATTTTATATACGTTTTGAGTTGGTTTACGTTTCGACGTAAATTTTCTTTGAAAACAAGTCAGGTCAAATAAAATACATTTTCATTCAACGGTATAAATTCGGATTACTTTACATTTCAACGTAAATTTAGTTTGGAAACGAGTAACGTCGATTGTGGTCTACAATTTATCACGCCGCGTATGACGCCGCCGCAACGCGCGGCGGGTAAAAAAAACTAGTGTATATATTAAAGTTCAAAGTCGGTGAATTTTTCATTAATGGCCCCTTCTTTGCAAATTGTTATGCTAACCACTCCACTTTACAAATTTTTATTTATAGTTCTTACTTTATTACAAGTTTTACAAATTAACCCATTTAGTTTTTAATGTTTTAACTTTAGCCTTGTACCATATATACGTTTTTAACGTATTAAGTTTATTACTAACTTATTTTTTCTTCATTAACTTTCGTTCGATAATTTCGGTTTTCAAAAACTAATTCGTCGCAGTGTTTAGAAAGTTTGTAAAATATCATTTTGACCCCCCTCAAGTTTCTAATGTGTCGAGTTTACCTCTTTCGTTCTTTACTTTAAAAATACTATTTTTACGTGCGTATTTCTATGTACGTGTGGTTATAAATTCAATTTGTTATACATTTTGACGTAAACTTTTTCTTTTTGAAATGAGTTAGGTTAAATATAATACGGTTTAATTCTTATTTTATGTACGTTCATAGTTGGTTCACATTACAACGTAAATTTTGCTCCAAACATAATAGAGTTAGATATAATACGTTTCATTCGACGGTATAAATTAAAGTTGTTTTACGTTTCGATCACGCCGCAATGCGCGACTAGTAAAAGTAATATTATATTATATATATTACATCTCATGACTTTGGTCCTTTCCCTTTGCAAAACACTCATGTTTACCCAATATGTTTTCTTTTATTATTTTGTGATTTTTAAAAAGTTATAATAAATCTCTTTTGATTACACATGTCAATTTGTCCTTTATACACATTTTATGTTTTTTTGTACTTTTCCTATGTATGAGTGAGATAACATATAATATACTCTATGAGTCTATGATTGTACATTATAACTTCGATTTACTTTACATTTTTATCCAACCGCAATGCTTATATAGGTTACATTAAGTTAAATCAAATACATTGAAACATACATTTTCATATGATTAACACATCACATAAAATTTGAGCTAAACCATCCATTAGATGTTGCAATGGACCCGCAGGCATATTACTAGTATTTAGGGCTGTAACCGAACCGAACGTTCAGCGAACAGTTCGTGAACCGTTCGGCGGGAAGTTCGTTTATGTTCGTTCGTTTAATAAACGAACGAACAAGAACAAGAAATTTCGTTCGATTAGTCAAATGAACGAACATGAACAAAGGTCTCGTTCGTTCGATTGCGTTCGTGAACATTCGGTAAGGTGTTCGTGAACGTCTTCGTTAACATGTTCATGAATATTCGTTGATTTTTGTTCGTTTATGTTCGTATATTTGTGTTTTAATTGAAGATCTTTGTACTTTTTTATATTTTATTTGTACTTTTTATATTATTAAACTTTTATTTATTTTATTACCCTAACAATTAAACTAGAAAACCCACTTTCACCTTGTTTATGCATCATTTCCCTTTCATTTCTCATTATATACATCGGCGAATACGATCGACCTCCGTTCCACAATAAGGGATGGAAGTTCGAGTGCTACTCTCTGGGCCATCTATCTTTATCTTTCGTCGCGTTCGCCAAATTTATTTGTGTTTGTTTGTGTTCGTGAACCGTTCGCGAACACGCTCATTTCCTTAATGAACGAACACGAACGTAAAATCTCGTTCGGTAAGTGTTCATGAACCGTTCGTGAACACATTTATTTCCTTAACGAACGAACACGAACAAGGCCTTGTTCGTGTTCGTTCGGTTCGTTTACAGCCCTACTAGTATTTTATTATAAAGGAACTCAATAAAGTTTCGGTTTTGCCAAACTGGATGTGTAACTAGGGCTGTAAACGAACCGAACGAACACGAACAAGGCTATGTTCGTGTTCGTTCGTTAAGGAAATTTGGGTGTTCGTGAACTGTTCACGAACACATGACGAACAGAAGTTTGTGTTCGTGTTCGTTCGTTAAGGGATTTTGGTTGTTCGCGAACAGTTCGTGAACACTAACCACGAACACAAACGAACATTAATTTTGAAAATTAAAAAAATGCATCGTTAATCTTAAACATTGTACACAACGAAAGTAGTTAAATATAACCATTTAAAGATTGAAGGGATGGATGATATTGGGTTCAATCTATTGGAGATAGGTTGAATGAAGGAGCGTGATATCAAAGAGGGAGAGGGCCAGAGGGGTGTTGAACATTCAAATGTCGTACTGTTAGGGTTTCAACTTTCAATATCTTTATATTTAGATAAGGCCACATGGGTTATTAGTTTTTACTAATTTTTAATATAATTAGTGTACATATGGGGAAAGTAAAAAATTAATAAAACATTAAAAACTTTTAGAAAAATAAACATAAAAAACCGAACACGAACGGACATAAACGAACGAACACGAACGAACATAAACGAACATATTACCGAACGTTCATGAACACAGTCGAACGAACGAGACCTTTGTTCGTGTTCGTTCGTTAAGCTTATCGAACAAAATTTTTTGTTCGTGTTCGTTCGTTAAGCTTATCGAACGAACATAAACGAACTTCCCGCCGAACGGTTCACGAACTGTTCGCTGAACGTTCGGTTCGTTTACAGCCCTATGTGTAACTGCTTTAAAAGAAATAGGGCCAATAGGAACCACATATCATTTTGATTAGATATAAGAAGACGAATGGTATATCATTCAAGAAAATGTCACTATTTGGGCCGTTGAGGAGCCCGCCCAAAGCCCCAAATTACCTTCTACAAAGGGCATTCACAATCCACATGACATTGGGGCCCACTCTAAGTACATATTATTGTGTGAGTTTACACATGCAACTTTATCAAACGTATATAACTAAACTCCATCCTTTATATTCATATTGGAGTTTCATCAACTTGAAAGGCCAATTAATGGATCCTGGTAAAATGACCCTACTTTTATTTTGGGCTATGGTAACAGCATTTAGTCATTTTCAAATGTTTCCTTCTGGTTTGGGCCAATTGGTCCACAAAATTGGGTGTTTAGTTGTTTATTCGTACCTCATAGCCCACCTTTGTTGTGATAACTTTTTCTTTAACAAGACTAAACCTATAGGTGCACAATTTTTTGAGACTGCCAAACCGGTTTGGTTTGAAACCGGTTTATTAGAGGCAAAAGGATCGTTTTGGTTTGGCTTTAATCAGTTTCAACTGAGGGGTTCTCAAACTGATTACAAACTGGCGGTTCAGTTTGTTTTAAACTGCTTTCTCTCAGCATGATTATGAGCAGTAGTCCAACAAAAGGTTAGCTTTTAGACCACACAGAGTGGGCGGGAAAAGTGGCGTGGAGGCTCCTCCACGCCGGGAACACCACCGCGGCCGGACATGGCGTGAAGGGCGGCGTGGTGGTGAAGGTGGGGGGGGGGGGGGGGGGGGGGGTCTCCACCGGCGTGGGCGCTTAGGTTTGTTGATGTGGAGGTTTTTCATTGGTTGGTGGATTTTGGTTGGTTTTAATTAGTTCCTGTTTATTTATTTTTTATAAAAACGCAACTAACCAATCCGCTTCCACTCCTCTCTTTTTTTACACCACACCACTTTTCCAACGCGTGCTGACATGGCAACCACATGTCAAATAACACCACTCTTTCATGCCCCCCACTACGTATAGTCTTACAAGCATTATTATTTTACTAAGTATAAACTAAATTAAACTCCATTTTCAACCGTCGAATTCACGGAGCTTCTGGTCTATATTATAGCTTAACTAACTTTCATTTGACCTCCCTATAAATCTTATTATATCAAAATAGCCCCATCGCACTTAAATCACCCTAAACCTTATTGATAATGAAATTACTTGCTAACCTTTTTTAATGCCTTGCATCACCATAAAGCACTTGCAGAAAGTTGGTTGGTGGGACTGAGTAATATATTTACTTAATTAAGCATGTTTTACTCGTCATTGCTCTCGTACGCAATTTAAGTACTTGTTTAATATACAAAAAGTTAATTATATGCTAGAGAATTCCTTAATAGAGCATTTCACAGTTTTTGTTTCAAAATGACTTTAATGTTTAACTTTAAAAACATAAATTAACAACTCAGATATATATCATTAAATTTAGGAATAATGAATTTTAATAATCCCAGTTATTACTTATTGGACGACAACGGTCTCAACTTAAAAAATAACATGTGGTGGTCCCACATTTTTACATATTATAAACCAATAAATCTTTATTAACAGAAAAGAAAAAGGGGACAAAAAGAGTTTAAGGTTTTGCTAGTTAAGGTTTATTAGTTTACAATATGTGAAAAGGTGGGACCACTGGTTACTTTTGAAGTTGAGACCGTTGCAGGCCAACGACTAAAAGTTGAGATTATTAAAATACAATATTTCTTAAATTTATGAAAATCCCAATATAAAAAGAAAATTAAAAATTATTTTAAACATAATTTTTATGTGTGGGTGATGCAGGAAACAGAGAAATTGAGAGGCATGGTAGGAAAGTGTAAAGCAAGAGTTATAAGTGGAGTCTTAGCAAGTAAAGTGATCGACGCACAAAGGTTAGCCGATGGGAAATTCCACTTTTGGTTTTGCGCTTTTGAGTTGAGTGGTGGTATACATGACACCAACCCTACATTTTCTATTAGGAAAAAAGGCGCCGGTTTGAGTGGAATGTTGTATGGGTTGTGTTCATGTGTAGGCAGGTCGAACCTACATACGGTATGAAGCCAAAATTGAATAAGATACCTGAATTTGAACACGACATAAATTTTCGCGGGTTGATACAAACGCAAAACGTTTAACCTGGAATTTTACTTTATTTTATTGCATTTTAATACTCTAAAATTATCAATTTACGATATGAAATAATTATATTTAAAGTATATAAGTTCGCTCATCTAACTTTTAAAAGAGGGGCCTACCACTTTTCGCATTAATAACTTACTTAATTATCTTTCAATATTCCGACCATTTGGGATTGTATCCCTTCTGACTCAAACCACTGGGTTGAGGGTAACGTCACATTCAAAAGAGGGGCCTACTACTATAACTAAGATAATCTATTAAAAAGTCCAAAACTGCGAAAATCATCAAAGGATACATTAAAGACGAGTCGGGTCCAAGTGATTCTATTTTGTCTATCTGTTTTTATTTATCTTTTCATCTTTAGTTTTTACTTATATGTTTCAAAAACTTTTCTCAAAAATTTAGATTGATTAGATGTTGAGTATAAACCGGTACTAAAAGCTCTTGTGTCCTTGTACGACCTCAGTAACTTACCAACGTTATACTATGCTCACGATGGGTGCACTTGCCCAAGTGTGTGTTTAGTGTTAGTAGAATATCGTGTTTTATAAATTTAAAACTTGACTAATGCGTAAAATGGGCTCAAAATATTAATAAAAATATATCGCACCAAACGCACACCAATACCATCAAAGTACAGCAGCAACAAACAAACCCATCAAAGGGTCGAAAAATACATATTCAAACCAACCACCAAAACCCTAGGATCTTGGGATAAACGGACCCTAAATTAACCCAAACAACAAACAAAGTTCATTGCTTACGATGTAGATGTGGTGGTGTTAAAGAGGGGGGAGAGCGGCGATGCAAGCTGAGGAGTGGCGGTGGAGCCGGTGGTGGGGGTAAGAGGAAGAACGGGTGTGTTAGTCGTAGAGAGAGAAAGTAGTGGCTTCACAATGAAGCCACGCAACAAAGAAACAACCATTATATACACAAATAGGTTACAAATAAATAAGCCTGATGTACAAAAACTATATACCCAACAAACCAATTAAGAATAAGGTTCAATGAACATAAGACTTGTAATGTTGCTAATTGATAATATATAAATATAAGTATAAGAATTTTAAGCATTGAAAACTTGTGGTGTCTCTTTTAGTTATTTAACTAGGTTATAACCCCGTGTATTACACGGGTTAAGTATTTAAAAAATCAAATAGTTAATAACGGAGATTTAATAATTAAAAAACGATATTTTAAGACGTTTTTCTAATATCCGAACAAAATTTTGTGCCATGTATGATCAAAACTTGTGATGTTTGTCAAGTTTATAAATATGAAAACATTTGAACCATCGATTAGAAGACAAATGTATCATCTACTTTTTCATGAGTTTTAAAAGTCATGTGAACATACATTTAATAACCTAAGTTTTAGTTAAATAACAGTGGTCTTAATTTATTAGTTCTTAAAAATTATTGAAATGTCAAGATTAGACATATAGCAATTAGCCAATTAGATAAACTTATAGCTACAAAATAATACTTAAATTAATTAGATAAGTATAAATATTGGTAATTATATATAACTTTAAAATTTAAATATCTGGACGTGAGTTGCATCTTAAATGAATGGTTATTTTTGGATAAATTCATTAGTATGATAAATGTAGTTATTATTCTTCTTGCATTCTAAATTACGATTTTGGCCCATGTGGTTATATCACTTTTACCCTTTTAGCCCAAAAAAGAATTTTTTAACATCTGAGAAATAATTTGTTAAGCAAGAAAATCGTTCCCTTCACTCTCGTTATGAAAATGCTCGATATTTGTTTCAATTATTAAGATATAATTTTTAACCTAGTAATTAATATAAATAAATAATAAGATATTTTATGGAACTTTATCCGTTATTTTTTAAATGTTTGAAACATATATTAAATTTAATAATTTAAATTAAATAATATTTATCTACAATTTATATTAAATAATAAAAATTATTTACAATTAAGTAGATGGTGTATCTACAATTTATATTAAATAATAACCCATCTACTTTCCATGATGTTATACTATTTTTTTATTCCGTTAACATTTTATATAATATATATTATTAAATTAAATAATGTTTAGTAGGAGGGTTATCTATAATTAATTAGAAGAAATTAAACTAAAATAATAATTATCTATAAGAGATGCCCTAATATGACGACACGGGTATTATTAAATTAAATAATGTTTAGTAGGAGGGTTATCTATAATTAATTAGAACAAATTAAACTAAAATAATAATTATCTATAAGAGATGCAAAAATATGATGACACGTGTCCCTAAAGTGCTTTCTTTTATTATATAGTATGGATTATTTATATCAGTGGCGGAACTAGAAGAAAAATTCAGGGGTATCCTAAAAAAATTTTTTACTGTACATTTATAAAAGAAAGCAATTTTTTTACCGTACATTCAGTGGCGGATCATAGATTTTTTTTGTATGAAGTCATTGTAGTGGCGGATCATAGATTTTTTTTGTATGAAGTCATTATTTTTGAATGCTTTAATTCATACAAGCGAGCGAACATAAAAAATTCCGAGTCGGTTCGGGTCGGGTTCCAATCTAAGTTTTTGTATCTACTGATATCATCACGAACTTTAATTTAGTATATTTGTTAAAGTGTTTGATGTTTTTAATACTAAATAATTTTGACAATAAAATATATTTATACGACGAAAAGGGTCATATGTTATTTACATAATTTAAAAAATAGATGACTTATAATAAAAAATTGTTATAAGTATTAAGTTCTAAATAAAAAAGAATATAATTGACTAACAATTTAGAATACGTAAATCGCCGTTTAGTTTTAAAATTATTTAAGTTATCAAATTTTAATATTTTGGGATATGTAAATAGTAACAGAGCCCACGTGCTACTTTACAGTTTGAGTTAATTACTGTTTTCGTCCCTGAGGTTTGTCAAAAATAACGGTTTCAGTCCATTAGTTTAAAAATTGCCATTTCAGTCCATTAGTTTCATTTTTGTAACCATTTCCGTCCACTAACTTAACTCCATCCATTTATTTTGTTAAGAGTTAATTACTGTTTTCGTCCCTGAGGTTTGTAAAAAATAACGGTTTCAGTCCATTAGTTTAAAAATTGCCATTTCAGTCCATTAGTTTCATTTTCGTAACCATTTCAGTCCACTAACTTAACTCCATCCATTTATTTTGTTAACTTTGAGTTAACTAACTAATTCAGGGACGGTTTGCGTCAGTTTTAGAAACACAGGGACTTAAGTGCAAACTCTAAAACATTAAAACAAAAAAAATAGTAAATTCCAAAAAATCAAAAAAATTCAAAAAAACCAAACAAATTCCAAAAAATTCTAAAAAATAATAAAAATTCTAAAAAATCATAAAAATTCTAAAAAATTCTAAAAAATCCAAAAAGTCCGTTTCGGCGCGAACTGTTTCGAACCCGAACCGTTTCGAGCTGAACCGTTTCGACGCGAACCGTTTCGACCCGTACCGTTTCGACCCGAACCGTTTCGAGCTGAACCGTCCGTACCGTTTCGAGCTGAACCGTTTCGACGCGAACCGTTTCGACCCGTACCGTTTCGACCCGTACCGTTTCGAAGCCGAACCGTTTCGAGCTGACCCGTTTCGAACCGAACCGTTTCGACCCGTACCGTTTCGAAGCCGAACCGTACCGTTTCAAGCCGTACCGTTTCGAACCGAACCGTGCCGTTTCGAACCGAACCCTTTCGAGCTGAACCGTTTCGAACCGAAACGTGCCGTATCGAACCGAACCGTTTTGAGCTGAACCGTTTCGAACCGAACCGTTTCGAGCTGTACCGTTTCGAACCGTACCGTTTCGATGCGAACCGTTTCGAACCGAACCCTTTGGACCCGAACCGTTTCGACGCGAACCGTTTATACGCGAACCGTTTCGAAGCCGAACCGGTACGGTTCGATACGGCACGGTTCGCGTCAAAACGGTACAGCTCGAAACGGTTCGGTTCGAAACGGTTCAGCTCGAAACGGTTCGGTTCGATGCGGCACGGTTCGGTTCGAAACGGTTCAGCTCGAAAGGGTTCGGTTCAAAACGGCACGGTTCGGTTCGAAACGGTACGGTTCGGTTCGGCTTCGAAACGGTACGGTTCGGCTTCGAAACGGTACGGGTCGAAACGGTTCGGTTCGGTTCGAAACGGTTCAGCTCGAAACGGTTCGGCTTCGAAACGGTACGTGTCGAAACGGTTTGGCTCGAAACGGTACGGGTTCGCGTCAAAACGGCACGGTTCGCGTCAAAACGGTACAGCTCGAAACGGTTCGGGTCGAAACGGTACGGGTCGAAACGGTACGGGTCGAAACGGTTCGCGTCGAAACGGTTCGGGTTCGAAACAGTTCGCGCCGAAACGGACTTTTTGGATTTTTTAGAATTTTTTAGAATTTTTATTATTTTCTAGAATTTTTTGGACTTTGTTTGGTTTTTTGGAATTTTTTTTTATTTTTTGGAATTTACTATTTTTTTTGTTTTAATGTTTTAGAGTTTACACTTAAGTCCTGTGTTTCTAAAACTGACGCAAACCGTACCTGAATTAGTTAGTTAACTCAAAGTTAACAAAATAAATGGATGGAGTTAAGTTAGTGGACTGAAATGGTTACGAAAATTAAACTAATGGACTGAAATGGCAATTTTTAAACTAATGGACTGAAACCGTTATTTTTGACAAACCTCAGGGACGAAAACAGTAATTAACTCTTTTGTTAACTTTGAGTTAACCAACTAATTCAGGGACGGTTTGCGTCAGTTTTAGAAACATAGGGACTTAAGTGTAAACTCTAAAACATTAAAACAAAAAAAATAGTAAATTC
This sequence comes from Helianthus tuberosus, assembly GCA_030545235.1. NCBI lineage: Eukaryota > Viridiplantae > Streptophyta > Magnoliopsida > Asterales > Asteraceae > Helianthus > Helianthus tuberosus. The sequence continues at coordinate 182,171,513 of CM060403.1, forward strand.
CAAAAAATCAAAAAAATTCCAAAAAACCAAACAAATTCCCAAAAATTCTAAAAAATAATAAAAATTCTAAAAAATCAAAAAAATCTAAAAAATCTAAAAAATCCAAAAAATCCGTTTCGGCGCGAACTGTTTCGAACCCGAACCGTTTCGAGCTGAACTGTCCGTACCGTTTCGACCCGAACCGTTTCGACGCGAACTGTTTCGACCCGTACCGTTTCGAAGCCGAACCGTTTCGAGCTGAACCGTTTCGAACCGAACCGTTTCGACCCGTACCGTTTCGAACCGAATCGTGCCGTATCGAACCGTACCGGTTCGGCTTCGAAACGGTTCGCGTCGAAACGGTTCGGGTCGAAACGGTTCGGGTCCAAAGGGTTCGGTTTGAAACGGTTCGCATCGAAACAGTACGGTTCGAAACGGTTCAGCTCGAAACGGTAGTTTTCTAACGGGGGAGACTATTTTTGTTTTCTCAATCCATTCATTTTTCAAATTTTCTAGTTCCGTTTATGATAATTTGTAAAGAAACTAAATTAGAACAAGTTTTCTAACGGGGGAGACTATTTGCACACTTGGTGTGTAGATAGTCAGCCCCAAAGCGCTTTTTGTCCTATATGCACACCCTGCAGTGTTGAGCTGTGGTTAAAGCGTGGCGTTTTGGTCCGGCCAACCAGATAGAGACTGGCGGGTGTCTGACGGGTCTTTTGATCAGACCAAAACGCGGAGCTTTGGCTGCGTTTTGGTCCTGTCAACCAGACGCCCGGTCAGTCTTTTGTCTGGCTGACATGACCAAAATGCGGCCAGAGCTCGGCGTTTTGGTCCGGTGAACAGACCCGTCAGTCTTTTGTCTGGTTGACCAGACCAAAACGCCGCGCTTTGGCCACAGCTCGACACTGCAGGGTGTGCATATAGGACAAAAAAACTCTTTTTGGTGTGTATATTGGCTTTTGGGTGTGCCAATAGGGACATCCTTTTCTAACCCACTCGCCTCTATCTAGTTAATCAAAATATGAGTATATCAACTCCTGAATCAACTATTATCAAATGCAAGGAGACGAAGAAGAGGAGGTTGTTGCACACCTTTTTTGGCATGTGTAAATGTTTTCTAAATAACATGTACAAAACCCAACACTAATCAATGGGGTGTTTTGTAACCACACCCAATTTAACCTATGGCTTTTACTAACTCAAAAGTATATGTTTTAGATAAGAGAATGTGATACACCCCATGTAAAAAAGTATCAACCTACGTGCCCATAATATTCTCCTCCATGATACCATACAATTGTGACCGTCAAGCTCTCATTCTTGGAATCACGTGAGAATTTTTTTACAGGTTCGTGGCACCCATCTTAAGGGTGTAAAGAGTGCATGTCTAAACCCTTTAAGCAAAGTTCTCTCCACCCAATTGAATTGTGTCATGTAATTTGCCTAAACTTTTTTGACTATTACCCAAAAATAAAAAAGGGTGCATGCCTAAATTGACTTTAGGCAAAAGAATTTTTTTTAAACTACCTAATTAGTAAATAAAAAACATTATATTAAAAAAACATTATACCAAAATAAACTAAGTAAAATAACATTAACTAAATTAAAAAAAGACATTACATAAAATTTAAAAACTACATGGCCATCCATATTTTTTTGTGATCTCGCATTTTCAAGGTAGTGTGATTTCCAACATCTCGAATCGGATGACTTTCTTTTTTGCCCCGAAGCACCACTATCCTCACCCACCAATGACATCGGGGGCCCATTTTTCATGCTTTCTAACCACCTCTCACGCCTCAATATGAGGAAAGCCACCCGCATGTCGTTTTTTGTAATCTTTTCGCGCTTGTTTCATAACATAAGTATCGTCACACCAGCTAGGACATAAACGATCCTATAATAAAAATATAAATTATATTAATGTAAAAAACAAGAATATATTTTATGGTAAAAAATAATAACTATGTAAATGTTAAAAGTTATACCGCTTGATGCCACCGTTGAATTCGTTCAACTTTGATTGCATATTTTTCCATTTCGGACGGACTTGATGAATAGTCCGTGAGCTTCTCCAACGGTTGCATTGTAGTCTGCGAGAACATTCTTCCAAAAACTTTTCGCTTTTTGTGCATTTCCTTTTTTCTTGTTAAGAGTACAATGCACGTACGTCATCGCTCTTCTTGCTTCTACGTCCATCTTTGCGGATTTGCCCTATTCCCTTTTCCTTTCCCTTCACATTCGGCTTCTACTTCACCTTGAACATCTTCCTCTTCTTCGACCTCTTCATCTTCATCTAAGTGTTGAGTTTCGGGTACAAATTCTTCATCTTCGTCGTCATCGTATATGGGGAGCACCGTTGAATTCATTCAACATTACTCGTATACACCCGGTGCAACCATTGTGGGACCTTATAGTAATGAATACAATTGTGGTGGATAGTTGGGTTGGGGTTGGGTGTTGTAAAAACCCGTTTGCGGAAAAAATTGCGGTGGGAAGTTGGGTTGGTACACATTTGATCCGCCTCGTCTACTTTGCGAGTCACACCTCTCTCACTCGAACCCGAACCCGATACTTTTTTCTTGTCGTTGCTCTTGTTTTGTCTATCCATGATGTGTTTGAGAATTTTTTAATTAGGTGAAATTTTTTTTGAATGAGGTGAGAATTTTATTGAATGGAATGATATTTATAACGGTGTTTAACTAATTTTTTTATAATGTCCAACGGTCATATATAATTCTATATTATACTATATAACAATTTGGGTATGCTCTTAGCTACTGTTTCGGTTCCCAGATTTGTCTAACCCACATCTGCCAATCATCACCTCCACCGCTCTATTCTGCCTTCACCCATATGATATTTAGAGCAAGATGATGCTTTGATTTGGGGGTTATAAAGCGACATGGTGGAATACCATCGGTGTATCGGCAAAATGGAAATCCAAATAGATGAAGATCAATCGGAAGTAAGTGAAGTTGCCGGAACCCTAAAAAGGCCTAGATTAATTCATCGTCGACCTGTGTTTCTTTAAGGCTTGGCTTTAGATAACGGCCGTGAAACAATCGGAGCGTTTGCAGGGTACTAACAACAACAACATCGTCTAATTGTTGTTAGATAGAATGAGGTTGTTTCTAATTAATTTGATTTTTGTGCGATTTGTTATTTTGGTTATTTTGGTTATTTTTTATCACTTTGTTCGTCTTGCTGATTGCATATTTGTTCACTCATCTCTATAACTTATCGTCTTACATTTTTGTATTTTTTTGTAGCTGGACTAAAAAAGTCAAAGATTATAGGATTTACATATTTATATTTGGTTGTGGCTTAACTCAAAAAGTCAAAGATTATAGAATTTTGTTATGGATGTTTACTTAGGTTATAAGCACGAATTCTAAGAATCTTTGTGATCTTTTAAAGTAGTCTTTTGCTATGTCTAAGTCTTCTTGCTTTTTGTCAATTAGAGACGCCCCAATATCAGTTAGGATGAAGCTTTTTATAGCTAATTTTATGGAGTTATACATATTCATGGTTGTTTGGGATGTGGCACGTCATGCTAGATAACCCAAGCTCCCACCATTGCTTCTCATTTTAGTGTTCAATATGGTTCAGATTCTTAATTTAGCTCAATTTTTAATATTCTTAGTAAACTAATGAATGGGTAATGCAATTAATAAGTTTTATTATTGTTCTGCAAGACTTCTTTAAGATTGCGCCAATTGTTTTTGAAGGTCGTAATTGCACTTCAAGTTAACATTTCGAGTCGCGGTGCTGCTATTCAAGGATCATATGATCGAAAAGTATGGTTACCAACATCACATAATTGTTTTGGATAAACTACAACTTGAAATTTGTAGTTTACGACAAGAGATTTGTAATATGTGGCATGGAATTTGTACTTCATCAACTACCTGTATTGAATGATTGAATGCTTTTTTTTTCGTTAAGAGGTGATCATCCTTGTGTCCATCTTTTGTTTCAGGTTTATACCAAAGTGATTGTGTTGGGTGATCTTTCTTCAATCAAGTAAAGTTATACTTTTTTCCCGTACTATTATTATTACATTATATCTTTTTCTATACTATTTTGTTGCACGTGTTTTATAAGGATTTGTTTTTCTTTGCTTAAAAAATGTTGCTGACGGACACGTTTGGTAAACATCAAAGGATAGCTGCCTCTTATAAAATAGGTGAAACTTCTCGCACGCCTTCTTGCTGGAGGATCTCGCATCGGCTACGCCTCGTAGTTTCATGACCTCCGAAATAGTACAGACGCCACTCCCTTTGTATTCTGATTTTTGAGATTGCACTTGTATATGTGTCACATGTTGGGCACCCTCGCTAATATCAATGTTGTAAATCAGGTTCTGTGGGGTTGCCTTTTTTACACTTGAACCGCCACCTATTATTAAGTTGTTGTTTCGAGATCCTTAGTTTATGGAGAATATTAGAGCATATAATAATATGTTTTTCATGACCTCATTTGGGACAATGGTTGATGACACTACTAATGATGGTCGTGGTCCTTACATTTTTTAAAATTTGAGGGCACGTTTCGCATTGGATTGGATCTTTGTGCCCTCCAATTATTGACACTTTTTTACAAATGTATATATACGACAAAGAGGATGAGATTTCGAATAGGCCCCGGTTTTTCAGTAGCTCGGATCAAGGCAACCTTTCTCCCTATGCAGAGCACGAGTTTGTATTATACTAAGGTGGTTTACATTTTCAGTCGCTCGATATACTAAACTGGTTTACATTTTCAGTCGCACAAGTTTGTATGTTTCACTTTTGGCCCTTCAATTTTTTATTTTTTATTTTTTTTGGTTATTGAGTTAAGCTTCCTCAATACAAATTCGAGTTTGTCTAAGTTTACGTTTGTCCTTTCTTATGTTTTACGTCACGTGACAACATAAATTCACGTTTTTGTTTTACGTTTTTCCCAGTTTTTCGTCGTTTTCAATACTTAGCACGATTTTACAACCCCCGCACCCCGCAACGCGGGGTTTAAACACTAGTTATACTATACAACATTTTGCGTACACTCTTAGCTACCGTTTCAGTTTCCAAGTTATCTTGACCTACATTTGCCGGTCATTACCACATGACATTCAATTATTCATGGCAAGATGATTCTCTAATTTGGGTTACAAGGCCTAAACATGGAGGACCGATGGAGGACCGAGGCTGAAGGTGGGTTGGAGTCCAACAAGACGTTTGAGATGTGGAGACGGTCATGTTTTTAGAAGCGGAAGCAGTTGGTGATGCGATACGAGGAGGAATGTGGAGCGAGATGGAAGTGCGGCGGAGGGTGACGGATGCTTGGTGGAGATACCGGTCACCGAGTTACTCGGTTAATACCACACTCTATCGCCGCTGCTTCTGATTTTGGTGAACAAAGAAGCTGAGCTCGGCGATGACTCACCCTGGCCACCAGGACCTCTGGCCTGTCACACCCTGACTTTTGCGGAAGCGTGTGCTTGTGACTTGATCAATACCATTGCATTCAATTATAATAAACAACTATATGACTAAAATATGATGTTCATCCATTCATAAGTTTTTGAAACATTACAAACATGAGTTGTTTAAGTTAAGTTACAACCATCCAAAGTAGTAATAAGTTACATAAGAGGACTTTTAACAAAAGACTAGGAGACCAAGGCTTTGCTCCATATATCTTATCTGGGATAAGATATACAAATCAAACCCTTCAAAATAGGATGATATCAAATCTTGAAGTTACTTCTTGAAAACATTCTCAACGTCGCCATATCTATTTAGTTTCCTGAAATACATGTAATTTGAAAACATCAACAAAAGTTGAGCAAGTTCATGTGTTTGTATGTGAGCTCGTATAAACTATTCCTTTGATAACCTGTATGCAAAGCGTCTATGAACAGATCATTAATGTTTTGCAAGGACATTAATATGTGTGGTGCTTAGGAAGTGCTCAAACCTAGCGAATTTCCTCCGGTCCATCTGGCGGGAACGGCATAGTCACCACATGCGGGCACACAAGGACCCATGAGTGGGACTCGTGTAACACCCCGAAATTTAAAAAGGCTTTATATTAGCATTATATAAAGTATAAAATAAACGAGAATGAGCTAACTAGGAATAAATACCCTAGTTAGTTAATTGTCCCGTTTTAAAACATGAATGAATTTAAAATGCCAAAGATATAAACTAAATAAAAGTGGAGGGGCCTATGTTGTTAAAATCTAAACTTATATTATTAAGTTTAATAAAAAAATAAAAACCAAATACACCATTGAGGTGCCTGGTTCGATCAAAGCAGGAGAGGGGCGACCCCCACTCTCAAAACCCTAACAACTCACTAATCTCACAAATTGAAGGCTCAAACCAAGTTAAAATCGAAAATCGAGCATAGATTACTGATCCCCATTGCAAGGGGGTTGTAAGGTATGTAAAATTTGATGTTAATTCTCTGTTTGAAATTCTCATGAATTTGGGAAATCCGAAATTTGATGTTGCATGTTTGCTATTTGGATAGAATAGGGATGATATAGTGTCTAGGAGTAAAACCTAGACAATAACATGTGAAATCATGCCTAAATTCTGGAAATTTCATGAGTACATTAAAGGTCTGTTAGGCCCTTTAAGGTTTATGGATAAGACAATGTGTGGATTAGTGGGTATTGTGGGTTAATTATGGGTTTTGGGTCTAATAGTGTAGTCATGGGCCTAGGGTTTAGGGAGCACACTCCCTAATCCCTTTCTATAAATAGTAAATGATGTAATAGGTGCATGGTTGGTGATTTTGGCAAATCTTGTATTAGACAATCATTGTATGCAAGATTATTGAAGCTTTTGAATATCAATCATCCTACTTTTCATCTTCATTTCTTTTACAACTTGTTTGTGTGATTCCGCCACCTTAAGAGTTGTGCGATATCATTGTGATCTCGGTTTCGGGACTTACAATTGGTATCAGAGCCTGTTGAACCTGATTTCCAGGCTCGGATCTGATATCGCGTCGTTTTTGTTCGCTGTTACTGTTCAGTGTTGGCTACTGTTCCGTTTTTCTGGAGTTCTGCTGCATTTCGGAGTGTTTCTGCTGATTCCGGACTGTTTCTGCTGATTTCGGACTGTCTTCAAGGGATTTCGGACCATTACGGACTGTTGTTGATCATCACGGATTTGAAGTTTGCTTGATTTCAGATCGTCTTCATCTGATTTCGGATCGTATCATCAGATTTCGGATCGTATCATCAGATTACGGATCACAATCATCAGATTACGGATCACCATCATCAGATTACGGATCACCATTATCAGATTACGGACTACAATCATCAGATTACGGATCACAATCATCAGATTACGGATCGAATCATCAGATTTCGGACCACAATCATCAGATTTCGGATAAGATCTTCAGATTACGAACAAGATCATCAGATTTTGAATTAAGTTTGTCATTTCGAACCATTTCGAACCATTTCGGACCTCAGACCTCATTTCGGACCTCAGACCTCATTTCGGACCTCAGACTTCATTTCGGACCTCAGATTTCGGACCCCATTTCGATTGTAATCTCAAATCATGTTGAACCAATCCGGTGTCATGAACGGTGATGTTACCGCAGCCGATCTCGCTAATGCCACACTGGCTGCAATTCAGACTCAGTCTTTGGCATTTCATCAAGAACTTGACCAAGTTATCGGCACATCCACAAAAGTTCCACGTTTCTTGTACGGGGATGACTACTACGAATGGAAATTTCGATTTGAACAATACTGCAAGGCAAAAGAGCCTCACGTTTGGAGAAGTATCAAAAACGGGCCACGTGTTATCATGTATGCCACTGAGGATGACCCTCAAACTCAAATTCCGAAGCCTGAAAACGTTTTCACTGATGATGACAGAAAGATTGTTGCAGAAGATGAAGCTGCTTATGGTACTCTGTCAATGGCTCTCGGACCAGACATCTCGATTGGAGTCAGGAACTGCAAAAGCGCCAAAGAAATTTGGGACACACTAGTACATCTATTTGAAGGGAATGCCGATATGAAAGCCAGTCGTGTTAACATGATGAACCAGCAATTCAGCTCCTTCAATCATATCTACGGAGAAACGGTTGAAAATCAAATCAGAAGATTCGTTAAGCTTGTATCTCAAATGGTGAGTGCTGGAATCGATGTCTCAAACAGTGCAATGAATCGTCAACTGCTTAACTCTCTACCTAAGGGATGGGATGCGGATGTTTCAATGATCAAGCGTACCAAAGATCTGAGTGAAATGACACTAACTGAGTTGATTGCCACTATTAAGTCTTGCGAGATCGATAATAAGCAAAGAGAAATCAATCACAAGAACTCTCTGATGGCTGCAGGAGTAACTAGTCCAAACAATGCTCCACTGATGTCTCAAGCTCATCCAAATCTGGTTTTCAGTCCTGTTCATGGAATGGTGAATCACAACCCAAACATTGTTTTCAGTCCCATCACTGCCCCAAAGCCAAATTATGTGTATGGAATGGCTGCTCCTTCCTCTCAGGCACCTGTTATCAATACCACAAATATCGCTGCTCCACAATCTCAACCCCAGCCTCAGCCACAACATGCAAATGCTGCTTTCAGCTCAAACACTCAGTCTGCTCCTCAGAACACCCCATCAGTAAATCACATGGCTTTCTTGACCAAACAGAATGAAGAAAAACTTGCTCTTGCAGCCTCTATGATCAACAGTTTCAACGCCTTCTTGGCAGGAGAACTCATACCTTCAACAGAACTGACACCAGAAGTGAATCAAGTCGTGGAAGAAGACTTGGATGAGCTGGATGTGGCTTGGAACATGGCTATGTCAGCCTTTAAAGCTGATAAGTTTGCAAAAAGATATGGGCGTCGTCCTATGCATGCCAGTCCAAATTTTCTGAAAAACAGACTAAGGTGCTACAGGTGCTATGAACCAGGGCATTTTGCTAGGGATTGCAAGAAGGCTGTGACAGGGTATGAAGCTACTCTGGCAGCTGCAGCAAGGAACAAAGAGAGGTCCATGGTTCCCGTCACGCCTGCAGAAACTTCTACCTCAAGTGGACAGGGAAACTCTGGAGCTGGAAGAGCTTTGATTGCTCAAGAGCAGAATGGTTTTAGCTGGGCTGATGCTGTTGCTCAAGTGGAATCTATGAAGCTGTCTGAATCTGCTGCTGTGGACAAGGTTCATCAATGCTTGATGGCCATGACCGAGGAACCAAAGTCACTCGCTGAGACGGTAAACTCCCTTTTATGCACTGAACACTGTAGGAAGAAAGTTGCTTTGCTGAGATCTCAAAATTCAGCATTAATTACCGATTATAATACTGTGATGGGAAAGTACATCAGTCTTCGAGAGAATAACAAAATTCTCTATGAGAAGATTGAAGCACTTAAAAAGGACATAGCTCAACTTCACAGAGACGTAAACCAGCAGCAATGTTGGGTTCATGACTATAAACATAGACTCACAGTCAAAACTCTTGAATGTGACTCTGTGAAGGGTGAGCTAGAGCTCCTCACTGGAAAGTACAAACAGAACGAGTTTAACATCAAGAAGTTTGATACTTCCAGTGCCACAGTCCAGAATCTGTGTAATGTGCAACTTGCATATCAAGAAAACAAGGGAAAGGGTCTGGGATATAAAAAGGTTGCGCCACCATACAATCATAATTATTCCAGACTGCCAGTCACTGAGCAAGAAATGGAAAATTATGATACTATGATGTATGGCAAACCTAGTGATTATTTTGATTATGATCCATCTAAATCTAAAAGAAGTCAATATACCGATTTCAAGAAACCAATGTGTTTTGTAAAAAATGAAACTGTTCAAAATAAACCAGCAGGTAATGAGTCAGATCAGAAAAATGAAACCATGGTAAATGCTGAAACCAAAACTGAAACAAAAACGGAACCGGTTAACAACCTCGCAGAGGAGATGAAGGAAAGTTCATCGAATTCTGATTCTGTTGAAAATACTAACTTTTCTAGTTCGTGTGCAGAGTCAGTAAGAACTGAGGAAGAGTCTAAGGAGGATGATGAATCACGTCAAAGTGCTGCTAATAATGTTGTTTCTGATAAAAATGGCATTTATGCTTGGAACACTGTTTTTTCTTGGTTTGCTGAGACTTGGGGTGTTCCCACTAAGGCTGATGAATTTGGTGCTATTATTTTGGATTATGCATGTGATAAGAATGACTTTGTTGATAATGCTGAAAATATTGTGAATGTTGAGAATGATGTGGCGGGAGAGCCTGATGTGTCGTCTGAGGAATTCGAAACATCTGTTTCAAATAACTTAGAAAACCATTCTGATAATTCGGAATACCACACCTGTATGTCTGAGACATTAAATGACACATCAGACGCTTCCTGCAACAATGATGATTTTGAAATAACGAATTGATATGATATAAATTTTACTGTTGAACAGGGATCATCTGATGATCTTGGCAGTCAATCAGAGGATTCATGGATCCCAGATAATGAGCTTAAATCTTCAAACGTCTCCGATTGTGACAATTAATCCGATTCTTGCAGCGTTACTAAAGAAGAAAGTCAAGTTGTCCTCGACACAGACTGTTCATCATCTGAGTTACCAGAATCATCTAATGTCGAGAACTCAGAAGGTGATTTGACTGAAGAGGAGACATCCATTGAATCCTATCCTGTAGAAACTCATGAAGATATGGAAACTATGGAGAAGGAACTCATTGAAATTAACTCCACAGTTGAATCAAATGATGAAACTGTAGAAGAAATTAATGTGGAAACCTTCTCTCAAGATTCTCCTAAAGACATGACCTCTACAGAAAAGGAAGACGTGAAAGTAACCTCTACAGACAGCTCACCTATTGATCCCAACAGTAACTTCAACAAGACAGAATCGTCTGAATCTGTTCCCCTTAAAAGAAAATGATCACGTAAAAACAGAAGGCCGAAAAGGAAGAATGCAAAAAGAGAAACCTCAAATCTCAAGCAAACTGAACCCAAGCTCAAGGGCAAAGTTGAGGATACTAGCTCTTGTGCTGACAGCTGCAAAGCGGGTTCCTCCAAGAAAAAGCACACTCCAAGGCACTCAGCGACAAATAAATTGAAAGGACATGATCAGTTCTCGAGAATAACGCAAGCCGAACTAGATGTCTTTTTCTCAAAAAGGCAGACATGTTTTCACTGTGGAATTCCGGGACACATCGCAAGAAATTGTGTTCATCCTTCCTACTACTCTAGGAACACGTACCATCAGAAGGCCATGCACTCCAGTTTTACCAAACGACAATGTCCAATGGCAAGGCCTTCTGACAGAGACTAGAATCTGACCAAACAGGAAAAGCAAAAGTTTTTTAAAACAAACAGTTTTCAAGACAAGACAAAAACATTTTCCTCAAACAGAAATGTATCGGATGTTAAATATTGGAGACCAAAAGGTCCTGTTAGATCCCATTCTCCGTGTTCACAACCATCAACTTCTACCACGCCACCAAAAGTCACAAACAATGATAAAAACTGTATGATCTTTCGCGAAGTCACCTACACAGATAACGATGGTAAACTCAGGTCCTCTATGGCCTGGGTTCCAGTCTCTAACTGATTCCGTTTTATGTGCAGGAACGACTATGGAGGGCTATCTTTAGACTTTGGTTTATCGATAGTGGTTGTTCTAGACACATGACGGGAGACATATCCCAGTTGAATGATATCAAGATATTCGACGGTGGATGTGTCAATTTCACGGGAGGAGAATCTGGAAGAATCACTATGAAAGGCATTGTCAAGAATGGCGTCCTCACTTTTTCAGATGTTAACTATGTCCCTGAGCTTAAGCATAGTCTGCTAAGTGTATCACAGATGTGTGACAAAGGAATGGAAGTTCTGTTCACTAAGAGTGGGTGTGTCATCCTGAAACCAGGAATCCTCATACCTGAAGACTGGTTTCTGATTGAAGCTGAACGAAGAGGAAATGCTTACGTTATTGATATGAACAAAGCCCCTACTGATCAAGTTACTTGTTTGTTTTCAGAAATTGCTGAACATGATGCTATGATGTGGCACCGTCGGTTGGGTCACCTAAACACGAAAAATTTGAATCGGTTAGCAAAAGGAGGTCTCCTCAGGAACTTGCCAATCAAGGATTTCATGCAAATAGAGAAATGTGAAGCATGTGCTCGAGGGAAGCAACATCGCAGACCTCATAAGTCCAAACCTGTTCACACCACTTCGAAAGTCTTGGAATTATTGCATATGGACTTATTTGGCCCAGTCAATGTCCTCAGCATCAGAGGAAAGGCTTACTGTCTGGTCATCACAGATGATTTTTCACGCTTTACTTGGGTATTCTTCTTGGAGCAGAAAAGTGAGACAACTGGTTTAATAAAGAAATTCGTAATACTCATGGAGAATCAATCAAATGAACGTGTGAAGATTATTCGCTGTGACAATGGAACAGAATTCAAGAATTCTGAGCTAAACGAATTTTGTGCCCTCAAAGGAATCGATCGTCAATTCAGCACAGCAAGATCGCCCCAACAAAATGGGGTTGCAGAAAGACGCAACCGTACTCTCATCGAAGCTGCTCGCACAATGCTGATAGATTCAGGTCTTCCACTTATATTCTGGGCTGAGGCAGTAAATACGGCTTGCTACATTCAGAATCATGCTTTGATTAACAAGCGTCACATGAAAACTCCATATGAAATAGTTGAAGGTCAAAAACCCTCGGTGCAACATTTTCGCACTTTCGGCTGCCCATGTGTTCTTCTTCTCATGGACTCCAAAGGAAAATTTGAAGCTCGAGGAGATCCATGCTACTTCATTGGTTATGCTAAGAATACCTCCTATCGTGTGTACAACAAGATCAAAAAGCAAGTTGTGGAAGCATATCATGTTGACTGGCTTGAAGAAAATCCAAAAGACGCTCGCATTGGCCCTGACTGGCTATATGACTATTCCTCCTTGTTTAAATCGTTTCCTATTTTGTCTAACGAAACTGTTGTTGCAAAGAATTTAACAGAAGAAATTCCTACTCCTGTTGAAGATGAAGATGAGAATGTGCCTTTGCAAGATCTAATCAGAAATCTTACTGTGAATCCATCGGGATTTAACAAAGAAAATGCAAGTATTTCATCATCCACTTAGGCTTCACATCCTGAACCCCCAACGGAGAACTTAAACAATGAAACCAACAACACGGAAAGCTCCGCCGGTCCGTCAAATTTTCAGGGAAATTCTCTATTTCAAGATTCAATTCCGTCTGACTGCACTGTAGAAACACATGTGATCAGCATCACAGCACCAAGTGAGGGGGAGCCATCTGGAATAGCTTCCAGAAGTTTTCCAAATTTGCAAACAAATCTGCAAGCTCCTGCAACAGCAATTCCGCAACGTGTTCAGAGAAGTCACCCAATCACTAATGTCATTGGCCCAGTATCTGCTGGTGTTCAAACTCGCAGCAAAACTGGAGACATCAACACATGTTTGTATTCTTGTTTCATATCTCAGATTGAGCCTAAAAATATTAATGTTGCCTTGCAGGAACCTGGATGGGTCGATGCAATGCATGAAGAACTCAATCAGTTCGAACGGCTTGGAGTATGGAAACTGGAGAAGCTGCCCCAAGGAAAACGGGCCCTTGGCACACGATGGGTATTTCGTAACAAGTAAGATGATTCGGGTGTGATCGTGAGAAATAAGGCCAGATTAGTTGTCCAGTCAAGTGGAAGGCCTAGATTATGATGAAGTGTATACCCCAGTCGCTCGTCTAGAAGCCATTCGCATCTTCTTGGCATACGCATCTTTTATGGGATTTACTGTCTATCAAATGGATGTTAAGACAGCTTTTCTTTATGGAAAGGTCAAGGAAGAAATCTATGTCGCTCAACCGCCGGGGTTCGTTGATAAAGAAAAAGAAGGGTATGCTTACAAGTTGGACAAGGCTTTGTATGGTTTGCATCAAGCACCTCGTGCATGGTATGCAACTCTAACGGAACATTTGCTCGCTCATGGATACACCCGAGGAATGATCGATCAGACATTATTCATCAAGCGTGTTGACAAGGATATCATTCTTGTGCAAATATACGTTGACGACATCATCTTCGGATCAACCAATGATGATCTTTGCAAGGAATTTGAAGAAGTCATGAAGAAAAAATTTGAAATGAGTTCCTTAGGAGAAATGACGATGTTTTTGGGTCTGCAAGTCCGTCAAAACAATCAAGGAATACTAATTCATCAAAGTAAATATGTAACTGACGTCCTTGCTAAGTTCAGCATGACAGAATCAAAGCCGAGTGAGTCCCCAATTGCAGAAAGGGCATTGCTAACTGAGGATCCAGAAGGAAGTCCTGTCAACCAGACACTGTATCGCTCAATGATCGGGTCACTAATGTATCTGAATGCCAGTCGGCCAGACATTCTGTACGCCGTGTGTCAGTGTGCTCGTTATCAGGCTAACCCTAAACTCACTCATTTAACTGCTGTTAAAAGAATTTTCAGATACTTGAAGGGAGCTCCTAAACTCGGACTCTGGTATCCCAGAGATTCGAACTTTGATCTGTTTGCCTTTTCAGATAGCAATTTTGGAGGAACTGACAGGGATAGGAAGTCCACATCAGCTGGATGTCAGTTCTTGGGAGAAAGGCTCATATCTTGGCAATGCAAGAAGCAGCAGACAGTATCTCTTTCCACAGCGGAAGCAAAATACGTTGCAGCATCTGCATGCTGCTCCCAAGTTCTCTGGATGCAGCATCAATTGGAAGACTACGGTTTGACTTATCTTGACACAACCATTTATTGTGATAACGATGCCGCCATCCAGATCACTAAAAACCCTGTTTTTCACTCCAAAACCAAACACATTGACATTAAAATTCATTTCATAAGAGATTGTTTTGACAGAGGTCTTATTAAACTTGAACATATCCATACTGATGCTAACACAGCGGATCTTTTTACCAAACCTGTCAGCATCTCTAGGTTCAATGTGCTTGTAGACCTCTTGAAAATGATTCGCTTCACCGACTGAGCAAAAAAAAAAAAAAAAAAAAAAAAAAAAAACAACCTTGTAAATAATAATAAGGGTTTTTATGTGTTTCCATCTGATAAATTTGGGCATAAAGTACGTTACTTTTGCACAAATTTAGGGGGAGAAAAGTTGATGAACACTAGGGTGTAGAATACTAATCTAGTGTAAATTGATACATAGAACTGTTTTCTGAAAATATGATGTGTAATTCTATATGTAATAGCTCAATTGATGTTAATCAAGGCTAAGTACCAAGCCATGAATTAGAAAATAAAAGATGTAAAATTCTGCCCGTTAAGTGTTTGTAAAAATGCCCCAAAGAAGGCTCGAAATTGAAATTTAAAGTTAAAACGCATGATTGTGATGATTTGGCAAATTATGCGATATATTATTGAAAAGGATTTCTAAACGAATCATGATTGAACTCTATAGGAAAAGATACCGGAGCGTCGAGTGGACAAGCCGGTGGCGATTTGCGTTTGAAGGGCGTGCACTAAAGGTATGTAACTTGATTTGTTACATCGAGTAATTTTGATAACTAGAGTATGTTTAGTTGCGTTGTATATTAAAGGTTGTGTTGATCGAATGACAATATCTGTTATTTTAAATAATAGGTTAAGAATTGGTTAGAAGTCGTTTGGTAGTCATCATAATGGAGGATTCCGTAGATGAGCCAAACAGGGTGAATAATGGTGTAATAGTATCGTTAGAATTATTAATAGTTAGCATAGGCGGTTACAATCATACGAGCATGAAACCATAAGACTGGTAATAAAATGCCGGTGATAATAATCCCCGGAAGTTGGGTAAAAAGCGCCTATGTTTACTAATTAAAAAGGGTAGTAAGATGAGTGTAACTTGAATGGGTCGAATAACGCATAAGTGACTTTTATTCGTTCGGCCCGTAAATCAAATTTTCGGTATGACAATTGTGATAGGCACGTCGGTAATGAATTTACATACGTATAGGAAAAAGAATCACCTAAAACGGACAACCGAGCGAAAAGTTATGAGCATTTAAAGTTGAATTTTGTGAAATTCCGGAGCTGAGCGAATATGCAGGACCAGCTCCTGGACCTGCTGGAAAACGTACTCCCCCGCGCCACGCGGGGGCACCTGCGCCACGCGACAAAATGCATGATACCTGGCGCGACACGCGACAGGATCGAAAATAAAAAAAAATATTTTTTTATGATTCGATGTCGGAACTTATTTATATGTACTATATCAATGTCAAAACTAACATTTTTAGTGGTTTTGACCTTAGGTGGTAAAAAGGGGATCTTACGGATGGCGGTCAAGCAAGTTTTGAAGAACCGAACACAACTTTAGAAGCTTCCGTGATTTCATAACTTTGTTAAACAATGTTTCTATTTCTTTTGAATGTAAACAAATTGCTAATCATGTCATGAATATTTTAACTAGTCGGTAGTTGACTAGTTTTTGATTACTTAGAACTTTGTTTTGGTAACTATGTTTTAATTTAGACACCTTTTATATAAATCGTATGAATTTTTATTAAATTCAAGTAGTAATTAGATGGGCGTTACAAGTTGGTAATCAGAGCTTAAGGTTGTCAACAAAGTGTTCGGTTCAAGCTTGATCGATCGTCCAGTAAGAATTAACGTATTATTTTAATAGATTATATCTTATGTAAGAAATGAGAAGTGAATTGATGTGCATGGGAAGAGTGTGTTAATTCACTCAAACCCGGAAAGTGCACCAAAAGTGAACGGTTAAAGCAAGTTAGGAACTTGGCTAAACCGAAGCAAATAAAGCTATGTTAAAAATGAAATGTTTAACGTTTATTGTAAACATTTCAGTTTCAAGATGTCGGAAAGAAACGATGATGATCCGGTGCAGACAAGCACCGAACAAATGAAAGAGATAATTGCCGAAGAAGTGGGGAAGGCAATTGAAGGTAGTCTATCCGGGTTTATAGACAAAATTCAAAATACAGTGTTGTCACTTGTCGAAGAACGAGTCAAAAAGTTGGAGGATAGTGTCAACCTTATGAAAGAGAAATCGAGAGGAGGTAAAGGGTGTTCATATAAATAATTTATGGCGTGTAAACCGCCAATCTACAACGGGGAGGTTGACCCGATAATTTGCCAAAGATGGTTGGGTGACGTTGAAGGGGTGTTTGAAAGGACCCATTGTGACGAAAGTGACTTTGTTGCTTACGGAACGGGTCAGTTGAGAGGTCAAGCCAAAGATTGGTGGGACAATAAAAAGAATGAAATAGGGGCTGAAGCGACGAGAGCCATGACATGGGAGGAGTTTAAGACGCCATTTCTTAAACATCATAGTCCCAAAGCGGTCATGAATATAATCAAGGAAGTGTTCATGCAAATTAGGCACAAGGGCGAGACCATAGACAAGATTACGGTGATGTTTATGGATAAGATGAAGTTTTGTAATGAATTGGTGACGAATGAAGAACAGAAAATATATTACTATTATAACATGTTGAGCGCCGAGTATAGGGAGTTTATGACTCCTTCAAAATACGAGACCCTTACCGAAATCATAAACGTTGCTCGGGAACGGGAAATCGAGTTGAAGAAACAAGTTGAAATGGGTGAGCGAAGGGCACAGGATGTGAATCCAAGCCCTACAAAGAAAGCTCGAACTAGGGAATCGGGAAAGAAGGTGGATGCTAAAGGTGGGTCGCCAAGTTGTAAAGTGTGTGGGAAAGGACACAAGGGAGAATGTCGGTTCAAAGACAAACCGTGCCCCATATGTAGTAAGACGGGGCACATGGCGTCGCTATGCCCGGGTAAAGTCTCGGTTTGCTACAAATGTTATCAACCCGGCCACAAAAAGTCCGAATGCCCAGACTTAGTTGGAAGGAGAGACGTTAAAGAATCTCCAGCAGAAGCTCCTAAGGCGAAGGCTAGGTCCTTCCAACTTACCGCGGCTGAAGAGAAAACAAAACCCGATGTGGTCTCAGGTATATTCACAATTAACTCAATTCCTGCACGTGTATTGTTTGATACGGGTGCGAATAAATCCTTCATTTCGCATGGATTTATTCGACATCCTTCATTTGTATTGACGAAATTATCTGTGCCCTTAGAAGTTGAAATATGGGACAACAAAAGTTTTATAGTTTGTGATATTTGTCGAGGCTACAAATTAAGCATCGATGATGAAGAATACTTGATAGACCTAATTTCCCGATGTCAATGGGGGAGTTTCAAGTAGTCGTTGGGATGGATTGGCTATCTCAGCACCACGCAAAGGTCGTGTGTTTTCGTAAGGAGAAAAAGCTAACATCTCCGAGCGGGAAACACGTCACTATCTATGGCAAAAAAGGAGGTAACCCCATAATATGCTCGATGTTGAAAGCTCACAAGCTTATGAAGCAAGGATGCAAGGCTTTTATGATATACGCGAATGAGCCTGAGAAGGAATCACTGAAGATTGAAGATGTACAGGTAGTACGGGACTACGAAGATGTGTTTCCGGAAGATTTACCGGGGATACCGCCCGAACGGGAAGTAGAGTTCGGAATCGAATTGATTTCGGGCGCAAAACCTGTAGCTAAAGCACCGTACCGACTCGCACCGTCGGAATTGCAAGAGTTGATGTCACAAATTCAAGACCTGCTCGACAAAGGATTCATAAGGACAAGTGTGTCTCCTTGGGGCGCACCGGTACTATTCGTGAAAAAGAAAGACGGAAGCATGCGCATGTGTATCGATTACCGGGGGTTGAACAAACTCACGGTAAAGAATCGATACCCGCTTCCGAGAATAGACGATTTATTCGACCAATTACAAGGTGCGAATTGGTTTTCAAAAATTGACCTTAGATCGGGGTATCACCAACTAAAGGTCAAGGAGGAAGATGTGCCGAAGACGGCTTTCCGCACGCGATACGGACATTACGAATTCCTCGTGATGTCATTTGGGCCGACAAATGCACCCGCGGCTTTCATGGACCTCATGAACCGGGTTTGCAAGCCAATGCAGGATAAATCAGTCATCGTGTTTATCGATGATATTTTGGTGTATTCGAAAAGTGAAGCTGAACATGCACACCACTTACAAGAGGTGTTAGAGACACTTAGACGAGAAAGGTTGTATGCGAAATTCTCTAAGTGCGCCTTTTGGTTACGAGAGGTGCAATTCCTCGGCCACATCATAAGTGCCGATGGAATATTGGTAGATCCGTCAAAGATCGAGGCCGTGTCGAAATGGAATCCCCCGAAGAACCCTTCGGAAATTAGAAGCTTCTTAGGGCTTGCGGGGTACTATAGGAGATTCATTCAAGATTTCTCCAAGATTGCATCGCCACTAACAAAGTTAAGCCGGAAGGAGGAAAAGTTCAATTGGGGTGTTGAACAAGAAAGGGCGTTTCAAACGCTAAAAGAGAAGTTAACTCAAGCTCCGGTATTAACGTTGCCGGACGGAGTCGAAGACTTAGTGGTTTACTCGGATGCCTCATTATCGGGGCTCAGATGCGTTTTGATGCAACAGGGCAAAGTTGTAGCTTATGCCTCGAGGCAATTGAAGATACATGAAAAGAAGTACCCCACGCACGATCTTGAATTGGCTGCGGTGGTATTTGCGTTAAAAATATGGAGGCACTATTTATATGGGGTAAAGTGAACCATATTCACCGATCACAAGAGCCTAAAATACTTCTTCGATCAGAAGGAGTTAAATATGCGACAGAGGAGATGGTTGGAAACGGTGAAGGATTTCGACTGTGAATACACTACCACCCCGGAAAGGCAAATGTGGTGGCAGATGCTCTGAGCAGAAAAGCGGACTATGTCCCAATACGAGTAAGGTCGATGCAGCTTGTGGTGACCTCGGGTATACTTGAACGTATCCGAGAAGCGCAAGTAGAAGCAGTGAAGGAGGAGAACTGGAAGAAGGAAAGAATAATCGGCCAGTTAAAAGATTTGTTGGATGGAAAGAACGGGTTGAAGACTCGATCCGGAAGAATATGGGTTCCAAATAGTTGTGGGGTGAAGACGCTTCTACTCGATGAAGCTCATAAATCCCGATATTCTATTCATCTTGGTACGACCAAGATGTACAACGATCTGAAATGAAATTATTAGTGGCCCGGAATGAAGAGGGATGTGGTGAAATATGTGGAGAAGTGCTTGACTTGCTTACAAGTCAAGGCGGAACACCAGAAACCTTATGGGAAACTGCAACCTTTGGAGATCCCGGTTTGGAAATGGGAACATATCACTATGGACCTATTGACCAAACTACCTAAAATGATTCGGGGATTCGACGCTATATGGGTGATTGTGGATAGATTGACGAAGAGTGCACATTTTATTCCTATACGCGAAACATATACTTCGGAAAAGATGTCCGAGGTATATACAAATGAAATAGTGGCATGTCATAGAGTACCGGTATCCATCGTGTCGGATAGAGATACCCGGTTTACTTCAAATTTTTGGATAGATTTTCAAGAAAAAATGGGAACAAAACTCTTCATTAGCACCGCCTACCATCCTCAGACGGATGGGCAGAGTGAAAGAACAATACAGACGCTAGAGGATATGTTGCGAGCATGTATCATCGACTTCGGTGGAAGTTGGGATGTTTATCTACCTTTGGCCGAATTTTCGTATAACAATAGTTATCATTCGAGTATCGGCATGGCACCTTACGAGATGTTATATGGTAGAAAATGCAGAACCCCGGTGTGTTGGGGTGAAGTGGGTCCGCGTGAATTGGCACACAAAGACATATTTCAGGCCACTAATGAGAAAATTGAAGTGGTGCGAGCCCATTTGAAAGCAACCCAAGATAGGCAAAAATCTTATGCCGACAAGAGACGAAGACCGATTGAATTTCAGGTAGGCGACATGGTTATGTTAAAGGTTTCCCCATGGAAGGGCGTTATCCGATTCAGAAAAATGGGGAAACTAAGCCCGAGGTTTATCGGGCCATTTAAAATCATCGAACGGGTTGGCAAGGTGGCTTATCGCCTCGAGCTACCGGAAGAGTTGAGTGGAATACATGGCACATTTCACGTATCACAGCTACGAAAATGTTTAGCAGAGGAAACAACTTATATCCATTACGACGATATCGAGGTGGATAATAGCCTGAATTACGCGGTGAAGCCACTAGAGATTCTAGATCGAAAGGTTAAACACTTGCGAAACAAACAAATCGATCAAGTCAAGATCAAGTGGGAGCATAGGAAAGGTTCGGACACTACATGGGAGTCCGAAGAGGAGATGCAACGTCTCTATCCTGCACTTTTCGGTACGTATTCTGGTTTCGGGGACGAAACCCTTTTTAAGGGGGGTGGACTTGTAACACCCCGAAATTTAAAAAGGCTTTATATTAGCATTATATAAAGTATAAAATAAACGAGAATGAGCTAACTAGGAATAAATACCCTAGTTAGTTAATTGTCCCGTTTTAAAACATGAATGAATTTAAAATGCCAAAGATATAAACTAACTAAAAGTGGAGAGGCCTATGTTGTTAAAATCTAAACTTATATTATTAAGTTTAATAAAAAAAATAAAAACCAAATACACCATTGAGGTGTCTGGTTCGATCAAAGCAGGAGAGGGGCGACCCCCACTCTCAAAACCCTAACAACTCACTAATCTCACAAATTGAAGGCTCAAACCAAGTTAAAATCGAAAATCGAGCATAGATTACTGATCCCCGTTGCAAGGGGGTTGTAAGGTATGTAAAATTTGATGTTAATTCTCTGTTTGAAATTCTCATGAATTTGGGAAATCCGAAATTTGATGTTGCATGTTTGCTATTTGGATAGAATATGGATGATATAGTGTCTAGGAGTAAAACCTAGACAATAACATGTGAAATCATGCCTAAATTCTAGAATTTTCATGAGTACATTAAAGGTCATTCATGGGTTTTGTGAGAAAATGATGAACACTAGGGTGTAGAATGCTAATCTAGTGTAAATTGATGCATAGAATCTGATTTCTGAAAATATGATGTGTAATTCTATATGTAATAGCTCAATTGATGTTAATCAAGGCTAAGTAGCAAGCCATGAATTAGAAAATAAAAGATGTAAAATTCTGCCCGTTAAGTGTTTGTAAAAATGCCCCAAAGAAGGCTCGAAATTGAAATTTAAAGTTAAAACGCATGATTGTGATGATTTGGCAAATTATGCGATATATGATTGAAAAGGAGTTCTAAACGAATCGTGATTGAACTCTATAGGAAAAGATACCGGAGCGTCGAGTGGACAAGCCGGTGGCGATTTGCGTTTGAAGGGCGTGCACTAAAGGTATGTAACTTGATCCGTTACATCGAGTAATTTTGATAACTAGAGTATGTTTAGTTGCGTTATAGATTAAAGGTTGTGTTGATCGAATGACAATATCCGTTATTTGAAATAATAGGTTAAGAATTGGTTAGAAGAAGTTTGGTAGTCATCATAATGGAGGATTCCGTAGATGAGCCAAACAGGTTGAATAATAGTGTAATAGTATCGTTAGAATTATTAATAGTTATCATAGGCGGTTACAATCATACGAGCATGAAACCATAAGATTGGTAATAAAATGCCGGTGATAATAAGCCCCGGAATTTGGGTAAAAAGCGCCTATGTTTACTAATTAAAAAGGGTAGTAAGATGAGTGTAACTTGAATGGGTCGAATAACGCATAAGTGACTTTTATTCGTTCGGCCCGTAAATCAAATTTTCGGTATGAAAATTGTGATAGGCACGTCGGTAATGAATTTACAGACGTATAGGAAAAAGAATCACCTAAAACGGACAACCGAGCGAAAAGTTATGAGCATTTAAAGTTGAATTTTGTTTAATTCCGGAGCTGGGCGAATATGCAGGACCAGCTCCTGGACCTGCTGGAAAACGTACTCCCCCGCGCCACGCGGGGGAGACACAGGGGACTGGAGCGACACGCGGGGGCACCCGCGCCACGCGACAAAATGCATGATACCTGGCGCGACACGCGACAGGATCGAAAATAAAATAAAATTTTATTTTTTTATGATTCGATGTCGGAACTTATTTATATGTACTATATCAATGTCAAAACTAACATTTTTAGTGGTTTTGACCTTAGGTGATAAAAAGGAGATCTTACGGATGGCGGTCAAGAAAGTTTTGAAGAACCGAACACAACTTTAGAAGCTTCCGCGATTTCATAACTTTGTTAAACAATGTCTCTATTTCTTTTGAATGTAAACAAATTGCTAATCATGTCATGAATATTTTAACTAGTCTGTAGTTGACTAGTTTTTGATTACTTAGAACTTTATTTTGGTAACTATGTTTTAATTTAGACACCTTTTATATAAATCGTATGAATTTTTATTAAATTCAAGTGGTAATTAGATGGGTGTTACAGCTCGATACACCTGATAGATCTACCACTCCTGCCCCTCGGTCTTAACTAGATTAATGGCACTTAGGAGAGATACTACACATCCACGTGATCTAACAGTTAATTCCTTAGCTAAACCATACCATTGAAACCTTTGAAACATGTATTCCACCCCCGAAAGTTATAAATCCGAAAACAGTTAAAAGAAAAGGGGGACATGAACTCACAAGTTTGCGTTGCTGTCTAGTATACTCAAAGTTTCGCTTCCCGGGTCGTATCACTATCTACACACGTACTACGTTTCATTGGCCGTTTAGGTCGTGTAACAACTCTTAGCCTTAGTTGTTTATTAAGACTTATTTTGGAATTTAATATACTTTGAGTTATACGTTTGGTGTACATTATATAATTCCAAATTATATAATTATTAGTTAAAATAAAGATATTTTAACTTAAACTATTTCCATCCAATTATTTGGAAATATTGTTAAAAATAATTTATTTTTAACTTGATTTGTCATATGGTCCACACATATATATTCTCCAAGTATAGAGATACTTGTATTTGCGTATTTTTCCAAGTATTGGTAGTGTATTCCGGTATGTATTTATACGTATAGGAATACGTATTTTCTTGTATTTATCAGGTATTTTATACTTAATTTTTGCACACTTTTCCGGAATATTATTTTTGTACAATTAAAAATCACCAACTTTTCATTCTTGAAATATATATATTTTAAGAGAAATCTTTATAGAAAAATATCTATAAATTTTTATTTAGCAAAATATGTATACTTCCAAATGTATCTTAAAAATAATATATTTTTAAGATTAAACTTAGAAAAATATATATTTTTAGTTTTTACCAAAATAATATATTTTTGTGTTGTTTTTGAAAATAAATACTTCAAAAATAATATATTTTCTATTTTGACAAAATATGATATACTTTGTAATATTTGTAAAAATTCATATTTTGCCGTTTCTTCGGTTTCAAAAATACCGTTTATCACATTTTTCAAGTTACGAATTTATTTCCGATATATATATATATATATATATATATATATATATATATATATATATAGGGAGAAGATCATGCGAGAACCACCTCTTATTGTGAGAACCGCGAGAACCAATGTGAACACACCAAAAATGCCTAAAAATAGCTAAAAATCACAAAAAAAAAAAATTTTTGAATTTTTTAATATTTTTTATAAAAAAATCGCTACTTTTCGAAGCCAAAATTTTTTTTTTTTTTTTTAAATTTGTTTTTTTTTTTAAATTTTTTTTTTGTTGCTTCTAAAAGTAGCGATTTTAACATAAAAAATATTAAAAATTCAAAAAAAAAATTTTAGATTTTTTGGGGGTTTAGTTTTTAGCATTTTAGCTGGGGGGGGGGGGGGGGGTTAGGTTTTTGGGGGGGGTGGGGGAGGGGGGTTTAGGTTTTTTTTTTGGGGGTGGGGGGTTTAGGTTTTTTTTTTGGGGGGGGGGGGGGTGGGGGTTAGGTTTTTTTTAGCTATTTTAGGTTATGTTCACATTGGTTCTCAAGGTTCTCACAATAAGGGTGGTTCTCGCATGAGCCCCTCCCTATATATATATATTCCAAATGTCCTTTGTCTGATATTTGGGTATAAGATATATATTTATTTTCTTGTGATTTTAGTAATATTTTCTATTACAATTTTTTGTGTGATATATTATTTTGGGTAAATTACACTTTTCGTCCTTTGTGTTTGTATCAGATTGCAATGGATAGCCTTTAACTTCAATAATTACACTCACTATCCTTTATTTAGAAAACTCAGTACATCTTTCGTCCTTTAACACTAATAAGGTTACAATTTTCAGTTAATTCTATTCACTTAAGGGCAGTTTAGTCTTTTTACTTAATTATTTATAGTATAAACATCTCTTTTCTCTTGTACTCTCTCTCTCACACACACTTTGAACTCTCTCTATCTAAACAAACCAACAGCCACCAACATCAAACCCATCACCACCTACCAACAACCACCGTTACCAGATCTGAAACCACCCACCAACAACCACCATCACCACAACTCTCTCTCTCTTTTAACTGAACACCGCCACCACGCCGGCTAAAGCCACCACCACCGCCAAAATCCACAGATTTTCTCACTACTAATGTTGTTTTTCACAACCCAGCCTCCAACCTTCTGTAACCACCACCACCACCAACTTTACTACCACCACACTATCTGTCCACCAAAAATAAAATTTGTCACCACCGTCATCCCCATCAAGATCACCATCTTTAGAAACCCAGATCAAACAAACTTACAAACCCAGATCCAAACTTTTGACTTGATCTTTATCCGAATTCCATAAGATACAAACTAATGATTCCCACATATTTCTATTTAAGGAATCGTTAACAAAAAACTAATCGTTTCCCCCTAACAAATGCAACATATGGCTTCCATCCAACCTACATAACCATTTATAAAATCACTATCATAAGGAACTAATAGCAACTAACTAATAATCTAATAATGAGGGTTTTTAGTTCAACACACCTTGGTAAAGTGCAAGATTTAGGCTTCCGTTTCAGCATCTGATATGCATTATCCGGTCTACCATTATAAAAACAACTGAACTGCTCATCAATCAACAAACACGAACTGGGTTTATACAACCTATACGACTCATCCTTCACTCATTCTCCATCAAACAAGTCATAATTCACCAATTTCTTCACCATATCACCAAAATCCCAACTAGATTTTGTTCCATTTGAGGAAGCATTTGTGATAGTTTTCTGTAACGGCGTTGTTTGATTATTATGATTTGAAACGGATTGAACCGAAGGAGACGGCGTCGTTTTCTGATTTGGCTTCAAATGTGTTTGATTTCGCACAACCGGCTGATATTTATTATTCCAAATTTTCATGGTTTCCTGAAACGGCGTCGTTTGATTAGTCGAATTCGAAGCAGGGAGAAACGGACGAGACGACGTCGTTTGATTATTCTTCACTATCGGGGCTTGACTATTCACACTTCTAGATAAACCACCACAAGCCACCGGCACCCCACACCTGGATTTCTTTTGCTGCAGACATTTAAGAGAGAGGGAAGGAGAGAGAAGAAGATGTACTAGTTTTATTGAATTATTTTTTTAATAAGTGGTAAAAAGACAATTATACCCTTATATGTAATGCACATGACTATATTTAACCATTAAAAGTAACCAGGTTAGTGCTAAAGGACGAAAGATGTACTGAGTTTTCCAAATAAAGGACTGTGACTGTAATTATTAAAGTTAAAGGCTATCCATTGCAATCCGATACAAATATAAAGGACGAAAAGTGTAATTTACCCTATTATTTTCAAGGTTCCTAATTTTAATATAACTAATACAATCAATATACATGTAGCACATAATTTTGTGACTTCTAAATATATGTTTTCCTAAATATATACTTAGTCATTTTTATTATTAAAAATCAACCTCCAAAACTTGAAATTTTTATAACAAAAATTATAGCAATTTTTTATATTAAAACCATGACCAAAAATTACTGGTAAACACTTGTTTAAGAATATTTTTCTAAGTGTTTAATTTTTACAAAAATTTTGCCGTAGTTTCTCTTGAAAATGTAGGTTTCCATGCTTAATAGCATATCATTTTCTTTTGAAAAATTCATCGTCAATCATTAACAATTTACCATACATCTTACCATAAGCCATAAATATGCATTTTTACAATATGGTATGAACTTGAAGTTTGTAAAATCTTATAGTAATTTAACATGATGTTTAACATGTTTAACTAACACCAAAAACATGTTTTTTACTTCTTAAAACTCATTCTTGCAAAATTTCCATCTTTACAACTTGTAACATGATTTTACAAAAATTAATCTTCTTGAGTTTTTCATGACTTCCATATACCAAGTGTTCCATTTAACACCCTAAACATGTTTACTTTCTTTCAAAAATCAAAATATGTTAAATCTTGAAGTAAACTTTGGTTTCTTGAAACTTTTATTTTTTGAAATCTTACATTTTTAAGACTTACAACTTGTAGGAATCATCATCCTACACAAAATCAAGTTTATATTCAAGTTCATATTTTACATAAAGGATGATCATCATAGATTTTTCAAAAATCATCCTCATACTTGCTAGATCATGTTTTAAATCATCATCTAGCAAGCTTCATATGGTGATCTACACCATACATACAAGTAATCAACAAACAAGTTCACTACATACACTTAAACAACTTAGATTTTCATGATTTCAAGCTTTATGTTCATGTTCATGTTTTTGTTTTGATATGATCTTTAGATTATTATGTTACTTCATACTTTAACTACTACAATTAAGTGTAAAAACAAGATCAAAGGAGCTTACTACTAGCACTATGGCTAGGGAAGAACAAGATGGAAGATGATGAAGAAATGAAGTGGATAAAAGCTCTCCAAGAAGGTCCTTCAAGTTCCTTTGCTTCCAACCTCCTTAAGTGTGCTTAAATCACCTTTGTATGTGCTTAGAAAGTATGGAAGTGAATTAAAAATGAAGGAGATGTGAGGGGTTGTTTGGGTCGTGAGTTGTAGAAGGAGAAGGATAAGTGTTGTGAACTTTGAATCTTGAAAATGATAAGGATATTAGGGTCTTGTGGTTTTTAATAAAAGATCTCCAACACTTTATTACACCAAGGATAATATGTTCAATATCATCTTAGCAAATCCATTAAATTAATCAAAGAAATCAAGGGTGGGACCCCATTATGTAACCGTCCATTAGATGGGGGGGGGGGGGGGGGGTTCTAGTTAGGTTTTAATGGTAAGTTAGTTTTCTAGTTACATTTCAAGGGTTAAATTTGGTGTTTAAGGTGTTTAGGTGTTTTTAGGATGTAATATGATGTTTAATGGTAATAACTAGCTTTGGAATATTAAAACAATGCTTCTAGTTAAATTTTGATGTTTCTGGTAGTGTCCGGTTGTTCGTTTGGTTACCGGCTCGTTAAGGTGCTAAATTGCGCAGTTTAGTGTGCTACGAGGTACATTTTATGACAGTTTTCATTCCTGACACTTAACAAGTTATTCTGGATCATTAAACCTTATTTCTGCATTATATTTTGAGGTTAAAATGCTGAATTTTGTTGTTTTCTGCAGAATTCTGCAGTTTGAGTGTGTTTTGGGCACGTTCTGGCACTTAAATCGTCACTCGGAAGGCAGTTTTATAACCCCCCACTTTCCTACATAGTATTCTAGTGTAATCTTGATCATGGGGCTCATTCTGTGTTCTAACAACCTGTCTGTCTGAGTATTGAATCTCCCGTCAGTAGTACTAGTTTGTCTGTTAAGTGTGCTAGTTTCGTCTTGTGCACTAATTGAACTATTCCGGGTTGCATTTAATAATGATAAGCAACATGCGACATGTAATGTATTTGTATGTCTTTGAAAGTAAACAAGAAATCATTCATATCATAGTTCAATCATGCACAGTCATAAATTACAAATTATTGTTCATATTGTATGGAAATACATGGAAAAGTGCCAGTTGTCACATCGCCGCCGTCGTCAGTAGCCTTCTTGGTGAGGGTATAACCGTTGTCGATGGAGGTGGGTGGTGCCTGTTAGTCACCACTGTTGTGGCCAATCGTGATGAAGACGATGGTAACCGCTGTCAGCAGCTGTGGATCTCGCCAGAGAACCATAAGCCTCTCATCTTTCTCTCTCTGTAGGTAGTTTAAAGTATTTTAAGTCGTAATTGATTTGTGGAGGGGGTTGGATAACGAAAAGATGATGGGCAACTATGAATATAGTTTTGAAATGAAAATGCAAATATTTATATATTAAACATGTGGTTTAAAAGTGGGTTAGAGTATTTACAGATAAACAAATGTTTGTGTTAGAAGATCTAAATAATAGGATTACCACACTAAAGTTTTATTATATTTTTCCCCATTATGAATACAGCTAACTATAAAATTTCAGATAAATTTATAACCTCACATTTATTTAATATGATGCTTAAAAAATAGAACTTAACTTAGATATATGTAATTATTTAGTGCATCAAAAAGTAAGTTAAATCTATAAAATGATAAAATCATATCGCAATGACTTAAACTAAAAAGGTTAAATTGTTAATAGTTTCGCAATTATGGACACAAATAATTTGCGTTCGTTTAAAAAAAGTTAAATGTGTAACTCTCTTTAATTTTGCCATCCATGTTTTGGTATAGACTTATTGAAAACGAAGTTGTATTTAAAAAAGAGTATTTTTGTTTCGTAAACTATACGAGTAAAGTACCGTGACGAACCTAACAACATAAGTTGGTATTATGATAACTAGTACCACTATATAGCTATTTTAAAGTAAAATATGGTTTTCAGTTAATGTAAAACATGTTTTCGGGCATACAAGGACTTTGTGTTTTTTTATATTCTTTTTTTGTTGCTACAGAGGGTGGTGGTACCATAACGAACCGAGTTGATATCGACTGAATTCCCGCCGCTAGTATAATAACAATTTATGAATTGTCTTAGGAACATGGAAATACAACTGCTTAAAGCATCTATATCTATATCTATACTATATAATAAAAGAAACCAATAAAAGAACACTTGTCATTATTCTAGACCATCTACCATTACTTAATTGTAGATAATTATTATTTAATTTACATTATTAAATTTAATATATGTTTTAAACATTTAAGAAATTACGGATAAAGTTCTATAAATTATTATATAATATAATATTAACGTTAGACAAGTTTTATATGTATAAACTATCAAACACGTGAACCAATTTCGTTTAACATGATTATCATGATTGGTCAGATTATTCTTCGAAAGCCCAACCCTTTTATTTTTACTTTGTTTTCGAGTATATGAATTTAACATGATTATCATGATTGGTCAGATTATTCTTCGAAAGCCCAACCCTTTTATTTTTACTTTGTTTTCGAGTAGGTGAATTTTTTTTTCGGGTACGATTTAATAAAAAACGGTGGAGTCACAATATAATTTCACCTATTCTATAACTATATAATATTACGAATACATATTAAATATATAAAAAATAGACATGCATAATCTATATCTATACTATATAATAAAAGAAACCAATAAAAGGATATTTGCCATTATTCTAGACCTACTATTACTTAATTGTAGATAATTATTATTTAATTTACATTATTAAATTTAATATATGTTTCAAACATTTAAGAAATTACGGATAAAGTTCCATAAATTATCTTTTTATTTATTTATATTAATTACTAGGTTATTATTATTCTAGACCATCTACTCTTACTTAATTGTAGATAATTATTATTTAATTTAAATTATTAAATTTAATATTTGTTTCAAACATTTAAGAAATTACGGATAAAGTTCCATAAATTATCTTATTATTTATTTATATTAATTACTAGGATAGAAATTATATCTTAATAATCGAAACAAATATCGAGCATTTTCATAACGAGGGTGGAGGGAACGATTTTCTTATTTATATTAATGACTAGATTAGAAATTATATCTTAATAATTGAAACAAATATCGAGCATTTTCATAACGAGGGTGGAGGGAACGATTTTCCTGCTTAACAAATAATTTATTTATTTAATATATTTAAAATACAAGAAGAATAATAACTACATTTATCATACTAATAAACTAGTGGGTTTACCCGCGCGTTGCCGCGGGATTTAATGTGTACAAAACGCAAAAAATGCATATTTAATAGTACAACCAAGTAGTCAACGTTGTGTTTCAAATAAGCCCTTCTAAAATAAATTCTTAGATGTTCGTGAAGTGGGAGGTGACCAATTTGAATAACATCATTACTTTTGCACCCCCGTTTGTTTCGTATTTGACTAAGTTGACATGATAACTTCCATCTAGCCAAAGAATATATTGGATCAACTAAAACACTTGTTTCTTGAGGAATTTGTCACATGCTTCTATCTCCCTTTCATCACATTTCACCAGTACCCTATTTGAAAAATTCGTTGGCCGTTAAAAAAAAACACAAATTTGGAAGTTCGGTAAAATATCAATAAATTAAAAGCTCAATGTGCACAATCGAAAATTTAGTAGAATTGAGAGTTTTAAAAGAGAAAATGATGTAAATGTTAGTCGATTAAATCATATTAATAAAGGATTTTGATGTTTACTTAACAAATATACGAAGTTTTGTAAAATAACAAATTATAAAAGAACTTGAAATCTACATTTACCGGTAAAATAAATTTACTAAAGACAAACCCAGTGCACGAGGCTCCTGCATGTGCGGGGTCCAGGAGGTGTCAGGCTAAACTTGTGCTTGTTGTAAGCATTCTTGGTTGGTATTTCTGCAAGAGCTCGTGACCTCTAAGTCACATGACAACAACTTTACCGTTGCTCTAAGACTCGCCCCTCATGAATAAAACTACTACAAACTCTAAACTACGAACTTTAAATCCATTTTAATTACATGCCAAAGACTTCTGTTTATAAAATATAACTATACCAAACACATAAATACCTTCTAAACAATGTAAGTCTATGATATCAATTTTATAATACTTGGTCGTCCTTGTAAGTGAATGTGTCAAAGTCAACCAAGCAGCTACATTGTCTAGTGAGGTATATCAATCAGTGAGTTATATCATTCGTAGATCATATAAGAATTTTGGGTCGAACTCGTATTTTTTTTAAATTGGGTGACTTTAAACTTTACATAGTAAGTTGCGAGAGCCTTTACGTATATGAGATTAAACATATGAGTTTACATAACGAATCCGAGCACAACATGAGTTTTTGTGCCTCATTTGACCCCAAAAAAATAGTTTATTTTAGATTGTTACATATCAATAGTCTAATATTTAGAGAAAAACAAGTGTATGTAGTAGAACCTTGAAGCTTGATGCTCATTTCTTTTTATCTTTAAAACTTGATTGAAATAAATTACCCAATTAGTTTAAGTGACTAAATGATTTTTTAATTACATATAAAGTTAAATGGGTTAACATGGGTCAACAACTTGAACACAATCCGTTAAGCTAACGTGTTCAATCCGAAACCCACCTAGATTCATTTAGAGTTTAGACCACACTCGAGACGAAAATTTCGTGTAAAGTCAAACACACCGGGCGGTTAAACCGTCCAACCTACTGCAGCCAGCTTTGGTTAGCCAGCTTTGATCTACCGCTTCTGCACCTCTAGAAGTGTCAACTACAAGCTCCGTAGTAACTGTATGAAGATAAGACCCAACAATAAAAAAAAAGGCACCACAACAGTTATATATAAACAAAGATTTCTAACAACAAAGCAATAGCAAGATGTCTACAAGTTGAAAGTAACAAAAGGCAAGCTAAAAGGTCATGGTAAGTTTTGTTTCAAGTTGCCTAGATAAATACCCCATCCCCATCTCATGATAGAAGAATATCTATATTCATTTCCACCATTATTGGCTTAGTGGAGAGTTCAAATGAGAAGAAATTTTTTGTAAGAAGAAAAAAGAAGAAATTTCAACCAATAAGAATGCTTTATTTTACTTCATTTAATAGAAGTATTTAATGTTACTATAAGGGTACATTGGTAAATCTACATAGTTCATTAATTTGTAGTCTTCCTCTTTAATAGCTAAATAAATTAAATAATTTGTAACTTATCTTCAAAATATATATTTTTTCAAAAAAATAAAATAAAATAATTTAAAGTGTAGGATAAATTACGAGTTGTGTAGGATAAATTTTTACGTGTAGGATGAATTTTGAAATATGTAGGATAACTTTTGATGTGTGTAGGCAAAAAAAGTTAGTGTGGAGGATAATAGTCTTTATGACTAATTAATTAGTCAAAAATGATAATAAATGAGACAAGTGAAAAAGCTATTTAATGTTTTACAAAATTACCCTTTGTTCTTTTTCTTCTCAATTAAATTTTCTTCTCAAATGAATCTTCCCCTATTGGCTTATTGCTTTATTTGTAATTCTTATTTAACTACTGAGATTAAAACATCACTAGTATGTTTCTTAAATGCGAATATGAGAAGACATACAAGTTGCTATCTTATAAGTTTGATTGTCTAACGACCAGCTCATATATGAAGTACTTATATGATGACAAAATTAAGAAAACATTTAATTTACAACAATGAAGAAACTTAATACTAATCACTATATAACTTAATATCACAAAGTAAACTTAAAAAACAAAACCAATAAAAACAAAAAGAGGGGGTATGGGCAGTGGAAGAGAAAAAGGAAGGGATCAGAGTGCATAAGACTATAGGAGTGGAGAGGTAGGTAGGTTTTGTGGGTGCGAGTGGCGGCAAGGAGTGCGATGTGTTTGAGCGTGAGGTTAAAATAACAAAAAACAAATCGGGCAATTAAGATCATGGTCCAACATTCCAACTATTAAGATTAGTCGAGTCGTGGGCATGGTCATGATCCATAGTTGAGGGGTCAGATACGATCGATTTAGTGGGTTCATGGTTAAGATGAAACAAAGATCCAAATACCTCTAAACTGCAAAGACATGAGTCATAACAGTTTCTTAAAAGATTCGTTTCTTTACCCTAAGCAGCCCATTTCTTGAAGATTAATTCATACTTGCAAGGTGTAAATGGAAGTAAAAGCCTCTCAAATCAGGTTTTAAGAACAAGGAAATAGGTAATAATTGACGCCTGGATAATAATTTTTGTAGCCCATAGGATACTGAATAATACCAAACCGTCACATATAAACAGATATTCAGGAGTAGAATCTGTATATCCAAACAATTATATAAAAAAAAAGAGTTTTATTATCTAAAAGGAGGCATACAGAGCACGAGACTCGCTCACCCAAATCATCCAAAATATTGTCATTTGTAACAGATATTTTTAGGTATCTTTTCAACTGAATATTCAGGCAAACCTTTAGAACCACCAATATCAAATATGTAATGAAACTCTTCAAAGCTCCTTTTTACCGCACTTATCTAAATAAAGGCGTAAAGATCAAAAACAAGAAAGAACACCAAACAAATTATACTTGATAAAAGCTTTCAAATTTTACCTGGCTTTGAACTGTGCACTCAACATAGCTGCGCCCATCCATTCTCAAACAAGTATTCACCACTTCAAATCAGAAGCCCTAAATTGTTTGACCCGTTAGCAATAATGTCACGGCCCCCGACCCGGTTTGACCCGTTTCAGGAGCCGCGGGACAGAAATCCCATGGTATTTAATTAACAGCGGAAGTTTCTTCAGGATCTTTTTAAAACTGAAATATTTCCCGATTATTATATTTCACAACTCGGGATAAAACCCGGTAATTTACAATCTTGAGATTTCACAAAAGAAATCTTTTATTTTACAAAACATGTTTCTTTATTTTATACTGAGCCACTTCCTTAAGCTGATAGTGCTTCACGGCACTTTTCCTGGATCACAACAGATCACCTGAAACATGTTTGAAAAAGGTTTTGTCAGCGGGAAATACTGAGTGAATCATTCTATTTACATAAAACGACCTGTTTGTTATAATTTACAGTATTAAGAGCGATTACAATGTTTCTATCTTTTGAATTAACTGATCCAGCTGTCACTTGACCGGACTTGTGACTGTGGACATATCACTTGCTGGGTCCGTTCACCCACAAGTGATAAATAATTAGTAGCTATGTGCACATCCCCCCACATACTGGCAGTAATTTCAGATTACATAGACTTAATCCCTGTAATTATAACCTTTGAAAATAAACATGCTTTTGTAAAGTAATTTGATAAAAAGAGAATGACTCACATTGCAGATTTAACAGAGCTTAACCTACTGATTAGCCTTGATAACCTAGTTTAAATAATCAGGCACACAAACTAGGTTAGTAACTTAATACAGCATTTACGATAACTCACGAGATTAAAACCTTCACAACGAATGACAAAGTGCGATACTTAAACATCCATCGATTTAACGACGAATGACAAAGCATAAACCCTAATGTGGGCAGCACTTAAACATCCATTGGATAGTTTAATCGATCGGACATTGAATCGTAGCAGCGATCGAGTTATTACCCTGAATTGTGGCAGCACTTCGTGATCAGTGTGTGTTTTGGGACTATTTATGCTATAACTCAACGTACAATTCGAATTTGAACGTCGAACGAACACTCAGTTGCATGAAACAGACTTTTCTATTTATACGTGAAATTGGATTCCCCCGCGTGTCGCGGGAGATGTTGCTGCTCCTGTCGCGACTCGCCTGGGGTACCAATCTACCCTAGGGTAGCCTTGTCACTAGTATAGGGCTGCTGAGTTGATAGTTCATGAATTCTCAATTTAGACAACGTATTTTAGAGATAATCGTTAGTTAGGGTTTACCCCCCTTAAGTTTTAGGGGCCCTAATCCTGATTCCAAATGTTCTGAAAATTTTAGGGTTTGTTCAGAATCACTTGGGTTTCTTAATTAGGGTTTCCTATTGGTCAATTTAATTAAATAAATATGACTTTTAATGAGAGTTGTTACAAATAAAGCATAACTAAAGTATAACGATTAGATTATTAATTACAAAAGAACAAATAACTAAAGTATAACGATTAGATTATTAATTACAAAAGAACAAATTTGATGAATTGGAGGGTGCATTACGCTTAGACACACAGGACACTCGAGTAACTCATGAATCGCATTATTTGAAGTCATTCAATGTCTTGCACCAGCCGATACACAGAATCTCAGGCAACTTCGGCCTTCAACATTTGCAGATTTAACACCATAATCGCCAACCGATTCAATAACATCTTGATAAATATTACCATTCGATCCCATATTTAACCGCCGTTACAGTTTCACCTTTTATCACCCTTAATTCACGCCTGTGAATCACAACCAAACAAGATAAATGAACAAAGCACAAATCAAATGTTACCCTTTTTAACCATCATTATTAGCAATCTTTCTTATAAATCTACAATCCCTAAACCCAAAATTGTCAAAATGGGAAATTTCGTAAAATCTCAGGAAATACAAATTGCAAAAACAAACAGTGATATCTCATCCAAACTATTCACAAATATATATATATATATATATATATATATATATATATATATATATATATATATATATATATATATATATATATATATATAACAGCTTAAGTTAACCCATCTGACACAAATCAAGCATATATTCATTCACAATCAAGTTAGCACAAAAGATGCTAAACCTAATTCACAAAAAAATGATCAATAAAAAGGGAGTTAAGACATCAACAAACCTTAAAAATCAATAAAACTAAAAAAGATCACAAACTCAGATGCAAAAACACTTTAAATCAATCAAGAAACACAAAAACAACAAATTACTAACCAAAATAGCAATAAAAATCTGACCTTTAATCAAAAACCCTAGATGATCAATGTAACACCCATCTCATTTAATTGCGGTAAATACACATTTTTAAAAGGAAATGCTTCATTACACAATTTAGAAAAGACGGAAGTTTGCATAGTAACAGCATTCGAGTTAACTACCAACTAATTCAAACATCCCAAAACAACAAGTTAAGTGTTTACAACATGAACATTGTTTACAACAAAGTTAGATAAGCGCGGAAGCTTCAAAAATTTGTGTTCGGTTCTTGAAATCGTACTTGATCGCCATCTGAAGTGAGTTTAACATCACCTAATGTCAAAACCACGTTAAATGTTAGTTTTGACAATGTAAAAATATATATATATATATATATATATAAACAAGTTCCAAAATCAAATAATCGAAAAACAAAATAAAATTTCAGTTTTAAGTCTGTCGCGCCAAGCGACAGACATCGTTAGAATTTTCGCGCCCCGCGAGGGCTCTCGCGTGTTGCGCCAGAGCCAATGGCTCCTGTCGCGTGCCACGGGGGAGACGAGTTTTCAGCAGGTGCAGGTTGGAAACTTGCATTTCCTGCTCAGCTCAAATTTTCACAATCTCAACATCAAATGCTCATAACTTTTTATCTAAGCGTCCGTTTTAAGTAGTTCTTTTTCCTACGCGTCCGTAATTAAATTACCAACGCATCTATCACATTTGTTTTACCGAAAGTTGAGTTTACGGACTGAAAGTCTATATATCCTTATTATATTTGTTCGACCCGCATAGTTTGTACCACATATCTAACACTAATATTTTTATGACCGATAGGCATATTTGCCCATCTTCCAGGGCTTACTTTCATTGGCGTCTCATTACCAATTCCATGGTTTACGCTCCCGAGAATCCAATTTGCCAATTTAACTTTCAACAACCTCATATTATCAACTTAACACACAATTATTCGACCCGTTTGGCTGAATTATGGAATCCACCATTTTCAATGTCTACCAAACGTTTTCTAACAAGTATTGACTCGATTGACTAGATAATGTTCATCATCACTTCTACTATTGCTACCATATCTACAAAACATAATTTCAATCGACTATAATAGTCAAATAACATAATGTAACGGAATCACGGTTACATACCTTCAAACGAGCGTCACCACCGGCTTATCCACTTGACGTTCCGGTTTCCTTTCCTATATAGTTCAACAACAAACCATTTAGAACTCTTTTCTTAACATATAACGCATAGTTCGCCATAATTTACAAATATGCGTTTTGTTCAAATTTCCAGTTTTAAACCTTCTTTTAGGCATTTTTACAAACACCATAAAAGCAGAATTTTACACAATTCACAATCAAGTTCATAGCTTGTCCTTTTAGCCAAGATTAACGTCAATTAAGCATGTTTATGTAAATTTTCCATATCATATTCTGAAATCACTTCCTACAACTCAAATTACACTAGAATAACAATCATAATTCTAGTGTTTAACATGTTCCTACAAAACCCACTTATCACCTTCAATGGTGATTGTGAATTCACAAGAAATAAGCATAATTTCAA
Organism: Helianthus tuberosus; assembly: GCA_030545235.1. Lineage (NCBI taxonomy): Eukaryota > Viridiplantae > Streptophyta > Magnoliopsida > Asterales > Asteraceae > Helianthus > Helianthus tuberosus. The sequence continues at coordinate 182,209,743 of CM060403.1, forward strand.
CAATGATTGACTAGTGTTCATTCCTAGACACAATATCATTCCAATTTCATTCCAAACAACATTCAACGAAATTTCACATACCTTATGATCCCTTATGATCCCTTTACTGAGGAGATCACTAATCTATGCTCGGATTTCGTTTTCGATAAGATTTAGGCCCTCAATTTGATCAAATTGCACAACCTAGGGTTTGAGAGTTTCTCCTGGTCGCCCCCTGTGTTCTAATCGACCAGACACACACTTAAGTGTGTGTTTGGTGCAATTATTTTTGTTTTGATATTACAAGTTTCAATTTTAACAACTTTGGTCCCCCAACTATAGTTTACTTCATGGTTTTAGGTGTTTTAACCCACTTACATGTCACTACAAGACCTTTATCTAACTAGGTTATCTTTATTCCTAGTTAGTTTATTTTATTTATTACCGACATCTATTATGTAATAAAGGTTTATATTTTAGGGGTGTTACAAGTCCACCCCCCTTAAAAAGGGTTTCGTCCTCAAAACCGGAATACGTACCGAATAATGTCAGGTAGAGACGTCGCATCTCCTCTTCAGATTCCCATGTAGTATCCGAACCCTTTTTATGCTCCCACTTGATCTTCACTTGATCAATTTTCTTATTCCGCAAACTTTTGACCTTTCGATCTAGAATCTCAATTGGCCTTACCACATAGTTAAGGCTATTGTCCACCTCGATATCATCGTAGTGGATATAAGTCGTTTCCTCAGCTAAGCACTTTCGGAGTTGTGACACATGAAATGTGCCATGGATTCCGCTCAATTCTTCCGGTAATTCAAGGCGATATGCCACCTTGCCAACCCGTTCAATGATTTTGAATGGCCCGATAAACCTCGGGCTTAGTTTCCCTCTTTTTTTGAATCGGATAACGCCCTTCCATGGGGATACTTTCAGCATAACTCTATCGCCCACCTGAAATTCAATCGGTTTTCGTCTTTTGTCGGCATAAGACTTTTGCCTGTCTTGGGCCGCTTTCAAATGGGCTCGAACCACGTAAATTTTCTCATTAATGGCTTGAACTACTTCTTTATGGGCCAGTTCATGCGGACCCACCTCACCCCAACACACCAGGGTTCTACATTTTCTACCATATAGCATCTCATACGGGGCCATGCTAATACTGGCATGATAACTGTTGTTATAAGAACATTCTGCTAACGGTAAATACACGTCCCAACTCGCCCCCGAAATCAATAATACACGCCCTCAGCATGTCTTCTAGTGTCTGTATCGTTCTTTCAGTTTGTCCATCCGTCTGAGGATTGTATGCATTACTGATAAAAAGTTTCATTCCCATCTGGTCTTGGAAATCTCGCCAGAAGTTTGAAGTGAACCGGGTATCCCTGTCAGACACGATGGATACCGATACTCCGTGGCGTGCCACTATTTCATTGGTATACACCTCCGACATCTTTTCTGATGAATAAGTCTCACGTATAGGAATAAAGTGAGCACTTTTTGTCAGTCTATCAACAACCACCCATATGGCGTCAAATCCTCGGTTCGTCTTTGGTAGTTTGGTCAACAGGTTCATGGTGATATGTTCCCATTTCCAAACTGGAATATCCAATGGCTGAAGCTTGCCATAGGGTCTTTAGTGTTCCGCCTTGACTTGTAAACAAGTCAAGCATTTTTCAACATACTTAGCCACATCCCTTTTTATTCTGGGCCACCAGTAATTTTGCTTCAGGTCATTATACATCTTGGCCGCTCCAGGATGGATAGAGTAACGGCTTTTGTGTGCTTCGTCGAGTAGAAGCTTTTTGACTCCACACGAATTAGGAATCCATATTCTGCCAAAACGGGGTTTCAACCCATTGTTATTATCCGTTAACTCTTTCAACTGGCCAACGATTCTTTCTCTTCTCCAATTTTCCTCTTTTATCCCCTCGGCTTGTGCTTCTCGGATTCGTTCAAGTAGACCCAAGGTTACAACAAGTTGCATCGACCGCACTCGTATTGGAACATAATCTGTTTTCCTTCTCAAAGAATCCGCCACAACATTGGCTTTCCCAGGATGGTAATGTATCTCGCAGTCATAATCTTTCACCGTTTCCAACCATCGCCTTTGCCTCATATTTAACTCCTTCTGATCGAAGAAGTATTTTAAGCTCTTATGATCAGTAAATATAGTGCACTTTACTCCGTATAAATAGTGCCTCCATATTTTTAATGCAAATACCACCGCCGCCAATTCAAGATCGTGTGTGGGGTATTTTTTTCGTATACCTTTAGTTGTCTCGAGGTATAAGCTATCGCTTTGCCTCGTTGCATCAAAACATATCCGAGCCCCGAATGTGACGCATCAGAGTAGACTACCAAATCGTCGACTCCGTCCGGTAACTTTAATACCGGAGCGTGGGTTAACTTCTCTTTTAGCGTTTGGAACGCCTTTTCTGAGTTAATTTAGTTAGCGGTGACGCAATCTTGGAGAAATCCTGAATGAATCTCCTGTAATAGCCCGCAAGCCCTAAGAAACTTCTAATTTCCGAAGGATTCTTCGGAGGGCTCCATTTCGACACGGCTTCTATCTTTGACGGATCTACCAATATTCCATCGGCACTTATGATGTGGCCGAGGAATTGTACCTCTCGCAACAAAAAGGCACACTTTGAAAATTTCGCATACAATCTTTCCCGCCTGAGTGTCTCTAACACCTCCTGTAAATGATATGCGTGATCCGCCTCATTTTTCGAATACACTAGAATGTCATCGATAAACACAATTACCGACTTGTCTAACATAGGTTTGCAAACCCGGTTCATGAGGTCCATTAAGGCCGCGGGTGAATTCGTCAATCCGAATGACATTACGAGGAACTCGTAATGTCCGTACCGCATACGAAAGGCCGTCTTCGGTACATCCTCTTCTTTGACCTTTAACTGATGGTATCCTGACCTAAGCTCAATTTTCGAGAACCAATTCGCACCTTGTAGTTGGTCGAATAAATCATCTATTCTTGGAAGCGGGTATCGATTCTTCACCGTGAGTTTATTTAACTCCCGGTAATCGATTCACATTCGCATGCTCCCGTCTTTCTTTTTCACGAACAATACCAGTGCGCCCCAAGGAGACACACTCGGCCTTATAAATCCTTTATCGAGCAATTCTTGAATTTGCGACATTAGTTCTTGTAACTCTGATGGCGCGAGTCGGTACAGCGCCTTAGCTACGGGTTTCGCGCCCGGAATCAATTCGATTCCGAACTCTACCTCCCGTTCGGGCGGTATTCCGGGCAAGTCTTCCGGGAACACGTATTCATAATCACGCACCACCGGTACGTCTTCAATATTCGGTAATTATTTCCCTGGTTCATTCGCGTATATCATAAACGCTCTACATCCATGCCTCATAAGCTTGTGAGCTTTCAACATCGAGCATATCATAGGATTGCCTCCTTTCTCGCCATAGATGGTAACGTGTTTTCCGCTTGGAGATGTTAACTTTATCTCTTTACGGAAACACACGAATTTTGCGTGGTGTCGGGATAGCCAATCCATCCCAACAACCACTTGGAATTCTCCCATCGACATTGGGATTAGATCTATTGAGTATTCTTCGTCATCAATACTCAATTTACAGCCTTGACAAACATCACACACTATGAAACTCTTGTTATCCCCTATTTCAACTTCTAAGGGCACAGATAATTTCGTCAATACAAATGAAGGATGTCGAATAAATACATGTGAAATAAATGATTTATTCTCACCCTCCCAAATAATGTCTAACATCCTCATCAAGTGGTTCCACATACCCGAACAATCCTCAAGCTTTGCTCGGATACCATTTGTATACCTCTCCCACACCAACCATGCTATTTTTCGATTACACTCAAAACTTTTCGAGTTGTAAGTCATCCGATGTACTTGTGGCCCATAAATACATTGTTTCATGCATAGTAGGATACAACATAAGCACCGATATGATCATATACCTACACTATCGCATTGTACTTCTTGTGTGTTCATAGGTTGAATCCATCATATTTCTAATTAAACCCTAACACGTCAAAAGAAATCATTATTGTTGTTTCATTAGTTTTCTCATATTTGGGTTCATCTAAATGTTATTGTGGTGGATGGTGATGGTTTTGAGTGGTTAAAAAGGATTGGTGTTAATTGTTTAAGGTTGCACGCCAGAAACAAATATTCAAGAACACCAAAAACTATTTGAACAAGAACAACAAAAACAAAGCATATGATGATATTTAACGGCATTGTTAATAGAACACGCAAGCCATGATAATAATTTAAAATCGTAGTGAAGCAACAAAAATGAAAAGTGCAAGCAATTACTCCCAATAAGGACCTGTAATGTATTTAATAGTAGAGTTAAATGCCCGATTGGTCCATGTGGTTTGCCATTTTTGCAGACTTGGTCCTAAGGGTTTAATAATTACAGTTAGTCCTAGTAGTTGCAATTTTTAAATACGGGTGATCCTTATCACTAACCTAAGTTAAGTGGGTATGAAATCTCTAGTTTACCCCTAGGTTAAAAAAAACAAATAAAAATAAGTGGTCCTTCTTAAGAAGGTGGATGAGATGGGACCAGTTATTTTTATTTGTTTTTTAACCTTAGGGATAAACTAGACATTTCATATACACTTAACTTAGATATTTAACTTAGGTTAGTGGTAAAGATCATCAGTGTTTAAAAATTGCAACTAATAGGACCAACTCTGTAATTATTAAACTCTTGAAACCAAATCTGCAAAAATGGTAAACCACAGAAACCAACAACGCATTTAACTCTTAATAATAAAATTAAAGCACAGAAACGGGGTAATTTTACCGTCGTGCCTACGGGCGGGTGGATTACCGGGTTTTCCCCGGAATTGGTGGTGGACGACTCGGGTTACTCTCGAAGTATCCCGTTTGTCCAGTGGGTGCCCCGAGAGTGTTCGGGATTGATTTGTTGGCCTTTAAAAAAAATTAAAGCACTAAATGAGTGATTTCTTGAGGTTCTGGACCAAGTTTAAAATAATATATACCTCAGTAGTCACCAAAACAGTATGTTGCAACGACGTCCACTTACTTAACCAAAAGGAATCCCTCTATTTGGGCTTATATATTAACTTCTTCAAACCCTTTCTTTATCTTTCAATACTTCTTTACACAAAAGATATATACAACAATCTCTCTCTCTCTCTCTCTCTCTCTCTCTCTCTCTATACACACACAAATCTGCTCTTCTTTTGGCTTCTGAGATCGGAGGCTGACTACCGACGGGGAGTTTTGTTATGATGGGTGTGTCCAACAGGTGTTCACATACTTCCCACATCACCGAGATCATCATCACCAGCTTCTTCCGCCACAAGATCATTTAAACAAACTCATCTCTTCAACAATAACAAGATTCAGTTTTTCTTATTCACAGTTTATACATATGTAATACGTAAAACAATGACAGCTCGTTGAGTAATCATCAATATACCCAAGCAGTTCTTGTGGGTACTATTATAGTGGTAGCCATGGCAGCTCGGAGCTATCTCTATGGTGGTGATTCTGGTAGTGATGCCGTCGGTGGTGGTGGTGGTGGCTCAGGTTTTATGCTAACAAACAAGAGGGAGTCTTCTTCTTCTAAGCCTCTTGATTCCTTCTTTGTCTCTGGATCCTCCTCTCATTCTTTCGTAGGTAACCACTTATGTTTTTTGACATTTTTAGATCATATACTGTTTAATTGATTATACTCAAACCTTTGACTTTAGACCCTGTGTTGTCTACTTATAGATTTATTTGGGATGTTGAAAAAACAATCAAAGTGGTGTGTTTTTTGCTCTTTGAAACAATCTTTTTGATGAAAACAAGAAGCTTTATGTTCCCTTATAATCATCAAGAAAACACATGTATGGTTGACTTTTGTAATCATCAGCAGGGTCCAGATCAATGGTTAGTTTTGAGGACAAAAGAAACGGGTCAAGTGGCTCGTTTTTTCGAACATATGATCAAGAAGACAATGGGGATGATGAATATGATGATTACTTTCACCATCCGGAGAAAAAAAGACGACTCAAAGCCGATCAAGTTCAGTTTTTGGAGAAAAGTTTCGAGACCGAAAACAAACTCGAGCCCGAACGAAAGATTCAGCTAGCGAAAGAGCTCGGATTGCAGCCGAGACAGATTGCGATCTGGTTTCAGAACCGCCGTGCACGGTGGAAAACCAAACAGCTAGAGAAAGACTATGATGTTCTCCAAGAAAGTTACAACCAACTCAAGGCTAATTATGAGAATCTACTTCAAGAAAAGGAGAAACTAAAATCTGAGGTAGTTATTATACCCTTAAAACTTATGAAATCTATGGTTAAAAAAATGTTTAAATATTTTTGTACGCGAAACTTCTATATAAATATAGAAACCGGCCAACAAAAAGCTACAAAAATTACATCAAGAAATATAATATCACACAAAAGATGAAATTTGGACCTACTTCTCACACACAAGAACGAATCTCGTATTTAGTTACAAACGTAATTTCTTGTTTTAGGTTCTTGATTTAAGTGACAAGTTACTTCTGCAAGAAACTGAAAAGGGAACCTCGGATTCATCAAGTACTAAAAGCCCATTTGAGCCACTACAACAAGAGCATGTTGCAGATTGTGTGAATGATGAAGATGTAACAAAGACCTCAAATGATGGGATCCAATCTTTATTGGAGCCGGGTGATTCGTCTTATTTGTTTGAACAAGATCAAAGTGATGAATCATTAGATGAAGAAGATAACTTTGGGAAGATGTTTGTAACTCCTGTTAGTGGCTACATGCTGCCAAAGATTGAAAATGGTGAGTACCCAGAACTGGATGCTGTGAATTCTTGCTACCTTGGGTTCAATGGTCATGATCAAGATGGTAGTGAAGACCAGTCCTTTGGTTTTTGGTCTTACTGAGTTAACTCAGAGACCTATGTTAAGTTATTATGTAAGTTTTATTGTTGTTATATATTCTTCATGAAATTTCTCAGGAATGATGTAGAAAGGAATAAAGTCCCAACTTGTTACACCCTCGATCCATGAGTGGTGCTGTTGGTTTCTTGTATTTTTTTCTTTTTTTTGTATTTTCATTTTGATAGCTAGTAATAAAGTAATGTAAACAACTATAACGTCAATCTTGTCTTTATATATTAAGTTTTTCAAATATTACTTAGTGATGTTCTTCAACTAGGTGTTGCCCCGCCCGTGTTGCGGGGCGATGACCGAATAATTCTTAACCAATTAAAAAAAAGTACCATAGTTTTGCTAGAAAGAAAAAGTAAAAAGAGTGTTAGGCAGCTACTTGACACGATTTTTAGATGGGGGCAAAGTCATTTTTATTTTTACTTGGGGGAAAAATCAATTTTTTTTTCCCGAGAGTAAGCTAGGGAAAAACCATATTTTTATTTTGCACTGGGGGTAAAAAAACGTAATTTTGAATTGAGGGTGATATCGTAATTTTGAACCGAGTGGAAAATCGTAAATTTTAGCTGGGGGAAAAAGCATAATTTTATTTTGAAGTGGGGGCAAACGTGTAATTTAGAGTTAGGGACAAAACAATAATTTGTCATGAACAATTAGCGAGTGTTAGGCAGCTGTTTGGGACAAATAAAAACTAAATTGAGTAAAAGAAGTAAAATAAAACACTACCATAGTTTTGGCCAAAAAAACTAAGGCAACATTGCAATCTTTAGCTTGGGTAAAATCGTAATTTTAAAATGAGGGTAAAATAATATTTTTAACTGAGGGCAAAACCATTTTTTATTTTGAATTGGGGGCAAAATCGTAATATTTTCACTGAGTACAAAATCGTAATTTTTGCCTGGGGGCAAAACAAAAATTTTATTTTGAATCGAGGGCGAAATTGTAATTTTAAACTGGGAACCAAATTGTAATTCGGCAGGATTGTAGCTGTGGCAAAACTATAATTTTTTTTAACCAAGGCAAAATCGCAAATTTAAGTTGGGGGCAAAGCATAAATTTAATTTCGAACAGCAGGCAAGATCGTAATTTTAAACAGAGGATAAAATCGTAATTTGGCAAGACTTATAAATAAATATTTTATACCAAACCAAAAAAAAAAAAAGAACCGGCCACTTTTGGCCTACCACACACTTTTACTATTACCGCCGGCACTTGTATTTGTATGTGTTGAAAATGGTTAGTTTAGTAAACAATTCATTTACACCAATACATGTGCTTCACATGAGTCATGACCCACATATAATTGGGATAGGGTCGTCTCTCAACAACTCATTTTGCATAATTGTTTACATGACCCGGCAAGTGCATAATTGCTTTACATAACCCGGGTCTATTTAGATGGTTGAGTTACTTTATTATTTGATGCTTACACTCATACGCAATGTTGTAAAACGAGGTTTACAAGGGCAAGTAATCGCTACAATGTAAGTTGTCGAGACGATTTTCTTCAACTACGCCTAATTACTTGAAATCGATCAAACACGATCAACCTCGGTCAGAATCGGATCTATTTGATCAACTCGAGCCGAGTTTGACTTAGAAAAAAGGGAATATTGCACTTTTCGTCCTTTATGTTTCAAGGTTTCATCAGGCGGTGTCATTTAACTATAAAATTTACAGTGGTTGTTCTTTACGTTTGCACATGATAACAGACAATGTCCTTTCCGAAAAACCAAGTTAAGATTTCTCTTAACTCCATACATGTGCCTCTCACATTAGGGCATAATGGTCATTTAACATCCCTTTTTAAAAAAAAAAAAAAAAAAAACTAAATATTAAACACCGACCACAATCACCGATTTTGTAATCCTTAAATCCCCAAACATAGACAACCACCCAACCTTGTTATGATCTTACAACACTCATCATCCGTGGCTATCGTGAACACTCAGGTCTTCTACTTCTACAAACTTTCTCCACTAAGAAATCCATCAATAGCTGGAAAATTTCATGATCAGCCACTGTTAAGAAGACAATTTGAAAAGAAGAAGACGATTTAAAGGACACGTTGTAATTTCCAGCTAACTCACAAACCTGCAACATAGATTTGTACATTGTAATTTCCGGCTAAAACCAAATCGGAAGCACACAACTCTAATTCAAATTAGGTCATAACATCACAACCATGACCTATTTCCAATGTTTATCTCGTCGTCGGTCTAACACATCAACCACCAGTCTCCAATCACCCTTAAAACATATCTGAATCTCAATCTCAATATCAGGTTAATATACCTTCACCGAATTAGAATCGCTCATCGGGAAGTATAGTTTCGCTAATTTAGAAGTGGGTTTGCTGGAAAATCAAGTCACGGACTTGTTTCTCTCTTTGCTTTCTCTCACTAAGACACACACTCACTCACTTCCTGTTCTCTTTTGCATAAACGAAGAACAAGTCAGTTAGTCCACTATATTATGATGATTGCTTGTTTTACACACCAACGAACCACCATCGCCAATCGTTACATGCCTTCATTGATATTCAATTGCTAATTAGGTTTCGAGAAAGGAGGAAACGATTCAAAGTGGGTAGGGTATTTTAATAAAGGGATCAGACATGTTTAATAAAGAATGACTCTAATACCCTCACGTGACTAGCACGTTATAACACCCCGACCGCGTAAAACAACAAACCACGGCGGACACGTCGAGGAGTCATGTCACAGAACTATTATTTCACAACACATGGTACATAAAGTTTTGTATTATTGAATTTAATTGTTTACGTTTTCTTGGGAAAATAAAATCATAAACATAGCAACTGTCTTGCAAATTTTAAAGTCACTAAGGCCCAAGTCCGCCCTTTGTGAAGCATGCTCAAAGTCAAAGATTAGCTCCTAAAACATATGTGAAAATAAAACGTCAGTATAAGAATGCATGTGAGTAACATAGGTTTTGTGATGAAGATTCATGGCTTTGAATGTTAAAAGAAATGTTTAACTATTACAAAAATAGCCATGAACCATTATAAAATGTTTCTTTTATGAAATCATATGAAAAATCAAATGATTTAAAAAAAAGATGCATGGTTAACTTAATAACCAAAATATGTTACTTCTAGTATAAAATATGTCATGTCTCGTATAAAATATGTCATGTCTTGTATTTTGTTTGAAGTGGTTTATATAACGCTACGATATGTAATATAATAAAAACACTTATATATAGGAAGTACCAGCGGCGTATCCACCATGCTTTTACCATATTACACACGTCTCGTTATCTAAGTCCCTTACCATAAACCAATGTCTTGTGTAAACCAATGTCATGTATAAACCATTGTCATGTATGGTAAACAAAAAGGTTTTTGTTTAAACCACATGAAATAATGTCTTGTATAACCAAAATGTCTTGCATAAAACAATGTTTTTGAATGAACAAAGGTCTTATTTAATCAAAGGTTTTATTTTACAAAATCTTTGCTTTTATTGTTTAAACATATTTATGGATTGTTGGCGAATACATTCAAGCCTTGTCGACTGTCGGATAAACCCCTTATAAGGACAAAGGTTTATCAAATGTTCATCGGATTCTGTCATTCGCTAAGGTCACTTCCCAACAAACCTAGGAAGCGGGAACGAGATTGTCAATCCTATGGTACCATTACATACTACCGGTCGGCATGATCAATGTTAATGATTGTATCATTGTCGAGTTCAACACACCAAAATGTCTAGAACAATGTAAGCATGTCATGAAAATGTTTTGAAATCATGTGCTACGTATGCTAGGTCAACATACAAAGCAAAAATGTTTTTGAAAACCATGTACTAGGTATGTTAGGTCAACATACGAATCAAAATGTCTTTAAAAATCATGTACTAGGTATGCTAGGTCAACATACGAGGCAAAATGTCATTGAAAATCATGTACTAGGTATGCTAGGTCAACATACGAAGCAAAATGTCTTTCAAAATCATGTGCTAGGTATGCTAGGTCAACATACGAAGCAAAATGTCTTTGAAAATCATGTACTATATGTGCTAGATAAACAAACCATGTATAGTGTCATGAAAACAAGAAAGTAATGATAGGCACATATGAATCACCCCAAAACATTTGAAAATGTAAAAGAGGCGACTATGTACTCACTTGGGATTACGTAAAAGTCTTGTTCAAATGATCAAACAAAGCTCAACGGATCAAGAGTTCAATGGTCTCCTAATGTCGGATAACTACGTTAGTGTGTCGAGACTTTAATCGAAGGATTGGATAGAATGAAGTCTTATAAACCAAACGAGGGTTGGGACTCGTATGATTTGGTTTAATAAACTTAACATTCTGATTTGAAAGTGATCCTAAGTGCCTTTGACCCGTTATGACTCGTTAAAATAGTTTACGCTACTTTAACGGGTCATTAGAGTAATTATAAGTTCGGATGATCAAATATGTCCTATGATGAGTCTTACATGCCAAAACGTGTTTGATTATGTTATAACATCAGTTTAGATGTCAAAATTTTGGTTACATATGTTTAAAACCAATTTATGCGCAAAAAGGGCTTTTTGGTCATTTTAAAGAACATAAAAGTGACTCGTCATAAAACTAAGCAAACTTTATGACCATAAGGTATAACCTTAGAGGGTTATTCCCTATACAACTATGGTCACAAAAATATGCTTGGTCGAATCCTAAGATCGACCAAACAGATATGTAACACCTCGTAAAATCACGTCCAAAGATGTGTTGACACGTGTACTAAACCCTAATGAAGTCAAACGTTGACTATAAAGGACTAATTTTGCGAAAAATCAAAAAATTTGAATGTGGAAGGACTGAAAGTGTTAACATGCTTAAACTAAGCCTCTGAATAACAATACACGGTATTCATAATTATATTTGAGCCACTTGTTGATCGAAAGGAACCGTTTACGTAATTAATTAAAAGTTTGCACGACGAAGGGTTAAAAGCGTCAACATGTTTAATTATACCTCTGAGTGACCTCTTAACAAACTCGGAGTGTTATAATATCTGATTGTATTCTGGGGAATACATAACATTGGCCATATAGGGCTTTAATGCCGATAAATGATAATGCGCACTAGTTTGTGCGTTAAAAAGATTAAAAGTGTCAACATGTTAATTCTTACCTTTGAGTCACCTTTTAACGAACCCGAAGCATCGTGATGTTTGATAATACTCACAGAAATGCCTAATATTGTCCGTTTAAGGCTTTGATGCCATTAAACGATAATACGCACAAGTTTGAGCGTTAAAAGGACTAAAAGCGTCAACGTGTAAATCTACATCTTTGAGAGACCTTTTAAACGAACCGGGAACTCCGTGATGCTCGGTCATACTCCCAAGTGTGCCTAATATTGGTCACAATGGGCATTATTATTATTATTATTATTATTATTATTATTATTATTATTATTATTCATTACTTAAAGCTCACACATAACTAAAACCATTTGATGAATCTATGAACTTGTTAATGGTTTTAAAAACCTAGTATAACACTTGTAATCATCTCATAATTTCCCTAAACACATGGCATGATCTTATCATTTCTCAAAAACTATATAAAGTCCATGAAATTTCATTTTCAAAGTACACCATTCATTCTTTCTTCCTATCTTCTCATCTTGGAGGATCCTAAGCAATTGGGAACCACCTTTGAGTTTTCTTCAATCCATAGGACCACTTGTTAGTGTTCCTTTCATGACTAGTTCTTTTATTTGGCTTAAAAAGTCGAAAAGTCAAGCATTTACGATAAACGCTTCGACTTCTAGTTAGACCGTAAACGGTCAAGCCATTGTTCGCAACGAACATGGCTACGTGATTGTAATTAGGTAGGTGTTAAACCCTCAAAATGGCACCTTCTAAGAATCACGTTTGCTTGGTCAAATTGACGAGTCAACGTAATATTGTTTTAAAAAGTCAACGGGTCAGTTTTTGAAATAATTGTGATATGAGTTTAGAAATGTTCTAAAATACATTTATCACTTAAAAAACTTGGTAATAATTATTAGAACATGTGTAAGCATGTTCGGCTCGTCAATTCCAGTTTTAGGGTCGGTTCGCAACCGAAAGTCGCGAAGTTTGACTTCTGCGTTGACTTTCGATTATGAACCGAATTAGATTAGTTTGCTACTGATTATAGGTTCCGTTATGATCCTATTATAATGTAGCATAACCCTATAAGGTTATATTACACGATCATATTAGAAATCTGAGTTTTTGCTCATGTTTCGTTAATATGACGTACTTTGACTATTATGCCCTTTTTAGCAAAAATAAGGTTTTAGACATCAATAAAACAACTTAGGTACTGATATGTTAACATTTTTAACATATTTTAATGTTACAAATCTGATCATAAACTGAGTTTGCATATAATATCGTAAATTATGCTTTAAATTGACCAAAATGCCCTTTATGCGCGTAGATCGGTTTTAAGCATAATTTTTCATACCAAACTCATTGTATACTGATGTAATATCATAATTAGGATAATTTGGGATGTTCATTCAGTTTACAAGCTGAGTTTACGCATACGTTCTTGAATTAAGTCCTTAAATGACGATAATGCCCTTTTTGCATCTAAAATGATTTAAAAGCACAATTTTCATACAAAACCTTTTTATTATCGATATGTTATATTAATTAACATATTTTGGTCATATAAACCTGATCATAACATTAGTTTTCCTAAAAGATCGCAAATATCGTCATTTAACGACTTTAACGCCGTTTCGGAGCGTAGTAAGATTTTAAACCATAACTACCAATCAAGACTTGTTACCTACTGATTTTATAAATCATTTTAAATATTTTTACAGTTGGTATACATTATAAACTCAGATTCCCAAATTAGCCTTCAAAACTATGTGTGAAATTACCAAATTGCCCCTACAGAGCATAGTTTGGTTTTTAACTATAAAACACACATATGTTTGGTATCATACTGATATTATATCATAAATAAAGTGTTTTCAAATATTTTTTATGATCGCAACATCAATTTGTGCTCCACTTTCTTTTATACGTCGTAAAATGACCAAAACGCCCTTATGAGGCATAGTTTGATTTAAAAACCTTAACGGGCATACGAGTTGATATCCTACTGATATTATGACTTGTCTAAAGTATATCGTCATATGGAACTTGTTCATGACTTATCCGGTTACTCGTTATCGCATATACGCGTACGGTTAGAGGTATGTAACTAGTTTGCGTAAGTTTACCGAAGCGGGTTAAACCTTATCATTTTTACTTTAAAATCCAGAATGTATTTAGTTTACCCATATTATACAAGTCTTCATACTTGTTGGGTCTAAATTACATTCCATTCCGGTCATCGCTTAATCTAGCGTATCGTACCGTTTCTAATACTTTAAGTTAACCGGTCTGGGTCTATGACCTAAACAAGACTCGTTAGCATTCTAAATTGGTTATTTATACCATCATTCCAGACTAGAGCCTTACGGTAAATTGTACCTACGCTTACTTAATTGAATACGGCTGAGTTATCATAAATCTTGCAATTTAAGACAGGAGCTAGCTCAGGTAAATACTCTTAACCTATTTTCCCTTATACGGGCTTGGGATATGGTAATATAATTACCGCATGGTCAGGTATGGGATTCGAAGACCAATAAGTCAGGAAATTCAAATAACATGTTTTAATTCGTATTGCTTGACTGAAACATTGGGGGTTAATGCGACCGTGTCCTGGATATCCTTAACTCATTAATTGCAAATGGCCACGACCTAAGCACGGGGTGTAGGCATACACCCGACAGATGCAATATAGTTTATTGCTTTATTAAATAATTTTATACCCAATATGGGTTTCCCAATAAGGGAATAAGTGGTTTGTCGGTTAATCATGAACCGGCATAGTACCGGGCCCCGTATGTAGAGCAAGTTATGTAAAACTGATAACATGAGATATAGTTTATCCCAAGTATAAAATATTTCGTGCCCTGTGCACCTAAACCAATTTTCATAAACATTTTCAAATGTGTCGGTTGATTGTATTTACCAGTGAAAACTGACGTATTTTCAAAAGTCTAAGTGACAGGTACAAATACGTAAATAGGCTGGAAGCTGCTCGGGATTGTTAGACGAGGAACTTGCAACTCCTTCGCATAAGCCATTAGTCTGATAAACTTCTTTTATTTTAAATGATCCGCCTGTGGATTATTGCAAGCTTGTCTGTACGTAATACTTTGATATTTTCAGACATTTGTGTTTGTAATAATATTTTATATTCTAAGACTTCCGTTGTGCTATTCTATGTATGTTTGACCATGACGATACCAATCTTACGTCACGATACTCGCCACCGGGCCCACCGGGCTGAGTTGTAAATATCGGGGTGTGACAAGATAGGATTCAAAAGTCAAAATGGTGGTCAAAACCGCTCGACTTAAGACCCTAATAAATCACTAAACTAGAAATGACGAGTTAGAAATGTTGGAACATGTCTAACTAAGTTATAAAACTGATTTGGTGTCAAAACTTTAAGTTTTAGAACCCGAAAACAATTTCGTCGTAAAATGCACATTATGCGCATTTTTGAATTCTAATGATTAAAACTTTGACTTGTAATTTTGCCTAGTAAACGTGGTAATCAGAAGGTGCAATCGCAAGGGATTATAACCTTCGTGATTACGATCACGTTGCAAAGTTCAATTGAACTTTGACTTGACCAAAAATGGTCAGAACCGAAAGTCAAACAGAAGTCAAATTGTTTGACTTTTAGCTCAAAATAACAAAAATAAATGAAATAGACTAGGAGTGAGTACTTACTTGATTTAAAGAACACTTAAGATCATTACATCATTACATCAAAACCCTTATATAATCCCCTCTAACTTAAAATCCACCTTCATAATCGATGTCTTCCTTATTCATCCTTCCATTTCACACCATGGACACCGCAGATAATGATGAATGTCGATTTATGATTATCTTGTTCTAGGTTCTGAAGTTCTGCTTCTTAAGAACATAACTACGCCATAAACAATCATAAATAACTAGGGTTTTTTCTAGGGTTTAATCAATTGCAATAATAAACAAAAGTATTCTCAAATCAAACACTAAACTTACAAACATCACCAACAAAATAAAGAAATCTCATGTCCCCATCAAAATATAACGCGAAATTGAGGTGCATCAGAGGCAATGGCCGACAAAATCTCCCAACAACAAGGCTCAAGCTCGTCAAAAAACAGGGCCCAAGCTCGTTACCTTATAAGATGACGCAGCAACGTAACCGAATTCGAAGACTGTCCAGAATTTCAAAGGCACAAGTAGGTCGCAAGACCTCAACGACGACGTTCATGTCTAGAATTTCATCAGCTACTTTCTTGGTCGATACAATGCCCTTGGGGGTTTGGGTTGGGTTGGGTTGTAGTTGGATCGGGTCCAGCAGGCAATGCGGCTAAGCTTGTCAGAGCAGGAGAAGGGGACGAAGGGGAAGTTAATAGGGTGGTTGGGGAGGATTGGTATGGAGGAGACGGCTGATTCTAGTGGAACGAATTATCGGGTTAAAGGGTACATCGACGATTTCAAATCCTACAATAGTTGTTTTCCGATCACACCAACAAACCATTGTGTTCGGTTTGGTCTTTAGCAAGCCTGGTTTTTTGTTTCTTCAAAACCCTAATTTGATACTAGGGAAGATGATGGATAAAGGGATTGGGTGTTAATGTGTTATAAAGAGGTATGTTAAATCAATAGGGTGTGAACTACAAGTTATGCCCCTACTTTAATTGAAGTTAATCGAACAATTTAACTGGGTTTGATTTAAATGACACAATATGTTAGAAAACACAAGATTTTGGACATAAACTGCAATTATTTTTAGGAGTAAACTGCCATTTTGGTCCCTGTGGTTTGGGCACTTTTGCCATTTTAGTCCAAATCTCAAACTTTTTAAATTTGGGTCCCTGTGGTTTCACTTTTATTGCCATTTTGGTCCAAAATCAAAAAACCCACCATTTTGACTGTTGAAACCTGGTTGTTTTGTCCTTTGTGCAGGGGCATTTTGGTCATTTTATTTTAATATAACATAATATAATAAACACAGAGATTTCTCACCACTCTCCGGAGATTTCTCCGATAAAACACCACCTGCCACACCCTCTCGCACCACCACCCCCACCACCACCTGCAACCACCCTCTCGCACCAGCACCAGCACCACCACCTGCCGCCGTCATTTATATCCAGAACAAAAAACTCACCACTCTCCTCAAACTCCTTCTTAACCATCTCCGGCTCCATTTCGCCCAACCGATTCAGATCCGAATCACACCAATTCAATCAAACCTGATTTAATCAACAATGAGGTAACTTATGACAAAAACCTGATTCAATCAACAATGACGATTCACACCAATTCAATCAAACCGGCGTCATCATCTTCATCATCGGCATCATCCTCATCACCGGCGTCATTAATCATTCAAAAAACCCTAACCTAATGATGGATCTCCTTCTCGATTTACCACCGTCGTTGTGTCCAAAACCACCCCGTCTCCACCAAACTCTGCACACACACACTCTCTCTCTCTAAATACCCATCTAATGATGGATCTCCTTATCGTCTTCACCAAACGCTTCAGTTGTTCCTGATACTGCAACAAATAGAAAACAATGATTGTATTGGAACCATTAAATAGCTGCAAACCGATTCAGATTTAAGGTTTAATAACATACAGCAAGTATATAGATTAGAAAATTGATGCTTACTAGGAGTTTTTGGAGGATGAATAACTGATGCGAGAGATGATGTGGTGGTTCGAGCCCTAATTAGATGAAAAAATCCCATTGCGTTCGCCATTGCTTAGCAGGAGTACAACTAAGAAATTGCTGGCTTCATGATTTCATCTTCAATGCCACACCGCCACCGCCTACCTTTCACAAACCCTAGAACGAGTTTAGAGAGAGAAAGAGAGGGTAAAAGCTTGGGTTTTAGATTTTAAAGAGAGAAAAAGGGGGTGTTTTAGATGATGGTCTGCAGATGACCGACACACCGCCACCGCCATCACCACCACACTGCCACCGCCTACCTTTCACCCTGCAGATCCTCTGTGTTTTAGATGATAGCTCTGTGTTTGAAGGTTTGGAGAAGAGGTGGAGAAATCTCTGTGTTTATTATGTTATATTAAAATCAATGACCAAAATGCCCCTGCACAAAAGGACAAAACAACCAGGTTTCAACAGTCAAAATGGTGGGTTTTTGGATTTTGGACCAAAATGGCAATAAAAGTAAAACCACAGGGACCCAGATTTAAAAAAGTTTGAGATTTGGACTAAAATGGCAAAAGTGCCCAAACCACAGGGACCAAAATGGCAGTTTACTCTTTTTTTAAAAGGACACCTTTCATCATTTTGGTAAACTTACTCTTATATGTCTGAATGCTTTCTGTGTACTATTCGTCTATGCCGAGTACTCCCCAGTCGATTGACTTAGAAACGCCTAACGACTTCTACAATCATTCTCATACGTGTATGATTCAATTTAATTCCTAAACAAGGTCCTTACACCCACTTTCCAAACAATATTGTTTTTGAAAGAAAGTTTATTAGTGAAGTCTTTATTTCTATCAAAATTTTCTCTAAAGTTTGAGTTTTCTTCAAACTTGCACTCTCTGTTTTCTTTGATTCCCCTATAGTTTAATAATATCGACTCAAATCTATTTCAAGTTTTTTTAACAAACATTATTTTTTACTATGATTATTTTCAATTATTATTTTTGTTGTTAATTTAATTATTTTATTTACCTGGTATAGTAATGAACCGGTTAATATAATTATTCTTTTACACTGTATAGAAACGAATCAATATCAACACTGATCGAATTTTCATCACGCTCCGTGTCAACGCACGGGCATAGTTATGCTAGTTCCTATTATTTCAGTTACTTACTTCCCAACATGCAAATGATTTTGAAAGCAATTAAATTTCGCTAGTGATATCAAGTATGGCTTGTTACGTAAAAACCAACTTGCACAATTTTCTTTAACTTTTTGAGCTAATTGCTAAGGCATTGAATATCTTATTTCAATGGTCAATACTTTTACATATGCCTTTTACGCATTAATCACATTTGTTGATTAATGCATTCTACAAAATCTTTGTACTCACTTTTACTTTCGTAACACGTTATATTTCATGTAACTAAACTTATATAAATGTTAAATTGGATTCTCATTAGAAGGCTCTATATTGTTTACATCAAAGGAATGATAAATACTTAATGGTGGCAAGGATGTAAGTTGAAAACCCACATGTTGCTTTATTTTATATATGTCATACATAGGTTAAGAAGGAAGCTACGTATTTAACCCTAACCCGCTCTCGATCTCCTTTCCTTAAAATCTTCACACGTCCTTATTTATTCACTTACCTTCTTCGTAATTAACCCCCCCCCCCCCCCCCCCAATGTTCAAGACCATGTGATCGGTTACCAACATATGACGACTTAAGAATGTGAGACAAGTGAAGGGTCGAACCATAAACTTATGTAACTAACAATGACCCGACCCTATACGCCGTTCATCATCTTCTCTAATTTCTGAAGACTAATTGTTTATTTTGGTGAAAGACAAACATGTACAAACTAAAAGTGGCTAGGGTTTATTCAATCTAAAACATTAGAGAACATTAGAAACAAATGAAAGGGAAATACAAATTATATAGTAGGGTAAACTAGCTAGTGAGCCAAGCCCATACTAACATCTTTATTATGCTAACATTGCTGTCGGAATATGAGGTGAACCCACCTATTATGCTAACATATTTGTCGTCGGAATATGAGACGAACCCACCATTAGTAGTCGAATCCATAATTTACTTTCACAATTTCACCACCATCCGGGTTCGTTTAGCACGAGACAAATAACCGAGCCTCCAACTTTTCTAACTATCGGTCCATGCTCCTACATATTGTCGACTACAAGAACAGAAACTTCACTCTTTGAGTTGGTCATTCTCTTCTCCATCTAGTGAAACCTCCTAACCAACACGTCGCCCTCTTTGATGACGAAAACCTCTTCAGGTAGCTATGTTTAGTCTGCATTTAGCCACTTGAATGAAGACAAGACAACATTTATTTGAACATATGCCTCTTTGTTCTTTTAGAAATTATTGGAATTACAAGTTTGTATTTAGTTGCATATGTACATACTTGTATATGTTTGTTCGTTAGGTTTAATTGAATAAATAATAAAATTCACATTATAAGTACATCACACATACACATACACATACACATACACATACACATACACATACACATACACCAAATTTGTATACCAATCCTTGCGTGTTTGATTTATGACTGATGATCAATACGAGTGATGAGGTCTGAAAATGATGTAACCTCTTTTTTAATAAATATTTAGCCATTTGGGTCATTGAAGACCAATCAATTTTCAACTCCATGTTATATATAAACTAAAATTAACACATAGATCGAATAAACAATTGTGATGTGCCTAGCACACTGTTTAATTTAATATCAAATTACATGTATTCTACTTCATTATTTTTTTAATTTCTTTTTGGAATACTTTTTCATAAAAAAACCTAAAAGAAACAATTATAAAAATTAATTATTATTTAATAACTTTAATTTCTCACCATTGTTTTCTACTTCATATATGCTCATTTGGGTACGTAGTAAAGCTTATGTGATCTTGATAAATAATCACTTAAAAAAATATTTAAGAAATAATATATAATACGTTAAAACTTTATAGAAAAGATTTCATTCAATGCATTTATCTTGTTTTCATTTTTGGTGCATGTGAAAGACTGAAAGGTCTCCCACAAAAGTAAAGGAGGCAACGAGAAATATAAAAACATATGGTTGTTCACTTTGTTTGCTCCGAAATAATATTATTATAAAGAAAAGGGGCCCACGAAATGGCAAGGTGTCAATTATAATAATATACTCTAGCTTTCTTTTTCTCCAACCGTTCACTCCTGTAATATCAGCCGTAGGATGAAGTTCACAGTCGACAGATGATCGACACTTTGGCGTCGTCTAGTGCACGTCAAACGTGGCAGATCGCTTTCGAGGCACCCAAACCGGACCGAGTCCCAAGTTGTAAAAGAGTGAGTTGGGCTTTTGTGGTCGACACTGTCTGTGCTGGGGCCCACTTCAAGTTTTAAAAAGAATTAGTGGGGCCCATTTGATGGTACGTGTCACCTAGTGCTCCCACCCCCTCACTTTTGTTTTAGGACAAGGTAACCCCCTCGTTTAAGTTTTTGTTTCATTTATGGACCTTTTTCTTTTGGATTTTTTTATTTTTGAGAACGGATTTTGGTTTCCTTGTTTGTTCATAAGAGAGATGTTAATCGGACTATAAGTTAAAATTCGACTTGATTTAAATTCGACTGAAACACGTATAGTAATTGTTATTTTAGACCTCCCTTGAAACACTATATAAAAAGCTAAGGCCGATAATAATATGATTTTAGAGCCCTTTAGTAAATCTCAAAGTTCAACTTTCATCCAGGTTTAAATGCTTTAGTTCATAATTAAGGAAGTGTTTTTTTTTAATACTGATAACTATAAAAAAAAAAATAATAATAAAAAAAAAACCTTGATGTACTAGAAAGAAAATCAGTCATTATATTAAAAGTTACGATATATACTATAGATACAGAAGTTGACTATTTTATTGGTTTCTATATGATGATTGATAAGGAGTTTGGGTTATTAATTTAAATTACATATGGGTAAATTACTCGAGAATGTTCTTTCAAACTAATAGTCAAGGTGATTTGTTTCGTACTGCTTGTAGTTTTGCCAAAATCAAAGATTCACGACTTTTATGTTTGATATAAGTGGTTGCATTTATGGATGAAAATGATCCTAAAATGGACGGTTTTAAAAATGATTAAAAAAAAAAGGCTATGTACACACTATTCATTTAGATTAAGGTGCTGTTTGTTAGCCTTTGAATGGTCATTAAGATTCTACCTTTTAATTGAACCATTAAGAATTTTACCAATGAGAAGGTAGAAGAATGTGACATGTGATGATTTCTCATTCATAGGTTACCTCTTAACCATTCAGACTTAAGTTTACCTCTTATTAATTCAGAGGTTTTAAACTATTAAGAGCTAGCATCTTAATGGTCATTAAGAGGCTACCAAACAACCCCTAAGTGTTACTGGGTCACGCCCCTACCATATGGATGTTTAAACACCTCTCCAATGGGGAGTTATATAATGTTAAAAAGGGGTGGGAGATTTAGGGCGTTTGCAAATTCACATTTGCAACACAAAAAAGGTGCGTGAGGATGAGGAAATTAATTTCACGAAGAAATTCCACATCACATGTTTGACTTTTCTTTTTTTAATTTAACTAGTTATAAAAACAATTGCCGTGTTGCGGCGAACTTTTTTTGTTATTTAGTCTGTGTTTATATGTGTTTGAAATCACTACAAGCGCATTGCATACGGAACCGCTGACAAGAAAAAAAAAATAAAAATGTAGGACAAAAACACTAAAAAATAACCGAAAGAAAATCAACTAAAAAAGTTGTATGGTAATGATGTTGTTCGGTAGAAACCCGTAGCCAGAGATGAGCAAATAGTAATGGGTACCGGTACCGAATTTCCTGAACCGAAAGAACCTAAGTACCAGTTCGGTACTCGTACTGACGTTTGGCGTTCCTGGTACCGATTCGCTACCGGTTTTTATCTTCATATACCGATACCGTAACCTGGGTATCAGTTGGCACCGAGCTCATCCCTACCCTGAAACTAAAAAAAAGTTGTACGATACCGTTGTTGTTCGTACGGTACCTGTGATCAGAGATGAGCAAATGGTACTGGGTAGTAGTACCAAACTTATCGAACTAAAAGACTATCAAACTCAATCCAGTACCGACTTTTGACGTTTTATATATCAGGCTGGTGCTGATTTTTACCTTCATGTACCGATAACGAACTGGTATTTTCGATACAAATACTGGTTGACACCAAACTTATAATAAGCTTAAAAAGTAAAGAAAATAACAATTTTATAATATTAAAATAATAAAACCATAAAAAAGTGTATCAAATATTTTATTATAATATTTTAAAACACTGTTCATCACAATTGTTTATATAATATTTTAATAGATGATGTTAATAAAATCATTACATGTAAATGTTAAAATAAGATAGTGAAAGCTTATATCTATGTCACCATGTGAAATAAAAAAAAAAACAAACAAACAAACAAACCATAACATATGATGGGATGAAAATGAATAGGAATAATCAAACTTAAACCTTTTGAGACATTCTATTTTTTTAAAATAAACTTCTAAAAAATAAGTTAGTGAAAACTCATGTGTAGGTGAGACTTATGTGAATTAATAAAAATAAAAGGAATAAAAACCATAACATACGATTGGATGAAAATGAACAGGAATCTTTAAAATTAAACCTTTTGAGTCATCGTACTTTTTCCAAAATAAACTTTTAATCTATAATACTCTTTAAGCCCGATTTACCAAAATATAATATTTTATGGAATGTATATAAGCCTGATTTACCAAAATATAATATTTTATGGAATGTATAAAGTAGGCTTATTATAGAAAGAAATTTCAGATTAGTCAACGAAGTTATGAAGCCTAAGATTGTGGGGTATGGGGCGGGGTTAGGGCGTGGGTTGGCTGAAAACGCCCAAGCCACCACCCCGGGTGGGCTTGGGTTTGGGCGTGGCCCAAGGGGCAGGAGTTTAAAGCTGGGCGTGGGGCGGGCTAGCGATTCTATGTGGCCGGCTCCTATTCGCTTGTTGGCTAGTTCATAGCGGGGAATTTAAATTTCAAAATCTAACCGTTTGGCCAAGCCAAGCGGTTCACCCAACCCAACAGTCAACCACCCGACTATATATATAACCCCAACCCCACCGGCTACCCCAACCCAAACAAACTTGTTGGCTGTCCACCGATACCCCAACCCACTTGATCGAACCCGTTACCCAAACACACTTGATCGATGGCCTCTTGGACACACGAAGAAGAGCTAGCTCTTGTCACGAGCGTTGTTGACGCAATGAAGGGCCGACAACCCGGTGAAACGCGTTATTGGCCGGAAGCTTTTGCTAGCTACCGACATAACGTCAGAAACGACCGGCACAACTTAAACGCGTGCCAACATAAATGGCGCAAGCTACGGCCGAAGCTTGATCGTTTCAAAGCCTACTACGAAGCCGTTCTGAGCGGTGAGTTAAGCCACGAGGACCGGGTGGCGGTGGCGAACATTGAGTGTCGGGGCAAGGAGCGAAAGACATTCGACAAGCTCGCTCTTTTTGAAATTTACCTAACGCTCTAGGTTTTTTTTTTAATCCTTTTTAGGTTTTTTTGTAATTTTTATGAATTTTGTAATTTTTAAGAATTTAATAAAATTTTAGGCTTCTTTTTAGTGTTGTGTGTATTTTTTTAATTTTTTTAATTATTTTTTTTTAATAAATTGCCAAGCCACGCGGTTCACCCACGCCCCGCCATACCCCACGGACACGTCACTCACCGGTGGGGGGCTCGAACTCCACGTGTCAACTCATGCCCCCAACCCCCACCCCACCATACCCCATTGGTCTAAATGAATGGATCTTCTTTTGCCACGTGTTATATTTTTGTAGACGTGCTACGTGTAACCACAAAGACTGCTACGTGTAACAGCTTTTGCAGACTTTCAGTTGTTTCTGAAAAAACAAAAAGTATAACATGACCAATCTCAACCCTTGAATTTTTTAAATGGGTGGTGGAGATAAGGTTTCGAAAGTTTTTGTAACTCATATGGGTTTTATTTCTATCTTCCTCTTAATAGAATGTTTCATACATATGTTATTGAATTTTAATAATTCTAAGTTTCATCTATTGGCCGATAATAATCCTAACTTTAAAATTTCTCTCCAACGATCCTAACTTACAAGAATTCGGCTCACATTAATCCCTTTCTAATATATAAGAATTTGGCCTCTTTAATAGATTCAAGTGCACCTACAAACTCCTTAAATAATTTAAGTGCACCTATGTTGGAAAAGGATCAACGGGGGCCAAATTCTTACAAGTTGGGATCGTTGGAGAGAATTTTTAAAGTTGGGATTATTATCAGCCAACAAGTGAAACTTAGTATTATTAGAATCCAATAACCCTTCAAACATAAACACTATAAAAGCTTGAAACATTATAAGTTGAAAAGCAAGTGTAAAGCAATTCATTGGTCCCGAAGAACAAAGTTGAAAGGGACTAAACCCCATTAAGTAAAGTAAAGTAAAGGTGCGGTTACATCGTGCAAACCAAACTTCTATGATAAATGAAGACAAGTCGGTTACATCACGCAAACCAATCTCGTATCCACGAGATCAAACCTTAATTTTTTATTATCTTTTTTTTTACTACGACAAACTTGATGATTGCAGGTTAAAGGAGCTAAGGATGTGCAAAGAAGAAGCATGGAACAAACGGGAGCTTAAAATTGAAGGAATACAGAGCATAGATGAAAAAATAACTTATTGGAATTGAAGAATTAAGAAGATAACATTACAGAGGATGAAATTACGAGAACGTGGGCGAAAATGGCGAAGAAAACATATTTGAAACGACAAAGTTATGACGAAAACAAAATTGCTTAGCTGCAACCTACCATAGCTTACGGTAGCCACCGTAAGCTACGGTAGCCCTGACCTAAACCGTAAACTACGGTAGCCCTGACCTAAAAATGTGCACCGTAACACAGTAGGTCATTACCGTAGGATTTTTGTGGCCACCGTAAGCTACGGTAGCCACCATAGCCATCGTAGCTTGGGCCAGACGCAGAATTGTTGTTTGCTTCATAATCAGCATTTGGGGGTGACTTTTTCATGATCTTTTTCATTGTTTTTGGTTCAAAACTTGTGGGAGACGAAATTAGGGTTCCAAGACAATATTTTGCGTGCTTTTATTGTTGCTTTATCATCCTTGATTCACATGAACGAATTTGAAGTTATGATGATCAACCGAATTATGCGTGGCTAAGTCCTTTATATTTTTCTCCGGATTATAAGGTTTTCTTATGAATAGTTGTCATTGTTTATGATATTTGTGGGGTAGTAATTTAATCATTTTGATTGCATTGCTATGGTGATTGTGTGTTTGTTTAGTGTCGCAACCCCCGCCCCCTATCTGGCCCGGGAACGGGCGGCTGCGAACTCAGTGTCGGTGGTATCGGTGTTTATTAATTTGGCAGCAGAAATTACATCAGGACCGTAGTTAGAAAAAATTTTATCAGAGTAAAACACCACATTTTATATAAATAAACACATTGGGATGAAACCCAAGTTTTCATTACAAACTGATTTATAGGGATAAATCCCATTTTATTGAAATAAAACGCCTTCTTTATTTAGGTAACTTTTATAGCCACTTTTCCAAGCCTTCAGTGCTGTCCAGCTGGCTTCTAATTGGCTTTCACATTGTGTTACCTGAAAAGCGTTTTTAAAAATAATTTGTCAGTGGGAAATACTGGTGAGTGAATCCCAGTTTAATCAAGAAATGCTAATTTAATTTAAACAATATTGAGAGCGATCACAATGTTCACATCTACCCAATTACTCATTCAGTACTATCAATCCTGACTGGTGGGTCATATTACACATTGGCTAACTCTTTGTCCAATGGTAACGTGTCTCACATTTTGTATACAAAACCCCAACATACCGGCAGTAATCGTAGAATTACAAAGACTAAATCACTGCTAAATTGCATTGTAAAATAGTTAAGGTTTTGTAAAAACTGTTTACAAAAAGAAGATTACTCACATTGTTGTCTTAGGTTTTCTGTAAGGGTTTCCTGGTGATAATCTATAAATTACACAAATGCACACGTGTTAGTATAATAACCCATTTTAACATTAGTAATACCCTCCCCGAGACGGCATTCCAACGACTATGTCGGGCAGAACCACGACAGCCGTTACGGAACCCTAGATCAATCGGACAGGGTATCTAATACGTATCCAGGGGTTATGATACTTACAACGGAGCAGAATCTCGTTATTTAGGGGGGTATTATGCCCGAGTATAATGCCTACTATAAGAAATTTTGAGAGAGAAAGTCGAATTTTGAACGATCAGACTGAAGATCCGATGCCCTCTACTTATAGGGCCTGATTTCGACTTTTACGCGACCCGCGTAAGCTTCGTCTTCGGTCTACGCGGCCCACGACATAGGGGAGTAGACCTTAGCCTTGACTAGTCACCTCCCCTAGCCTCGACGTGTGGCTACCACGTGGCAGGCCAGGGTTTCGCCAGCCTTCACCCGGTCGAGGCCCGCGTAAGCTTAAGGACGCGGCCCGCCTAAACCCCATTTTTTCATGTTTTTAATTTATTTTTAATGGCATAACGTATTTTGGACTCGGTTTTCGCGTATGGGGGTATTTTAGGACATATTGGGATATTTTAAAATATATTAGGGTGTCGGAAAAATATTCAGGAGGGTTTCGGTTTATTTTTAGAGTTGTTATATCATCCCCACCTTGTTTTAGAGCTCGTCCTCGAGATCTACTGAAATAGGTGTGGGTATTTTCTTTGCATTTCTGATTCAAGCTCCCATGTGTACTCTGGTCCTCTTTTGGAGTCCCATTTCACTTTGACCAGGACTAATCTCTTGTGCTTGAGGTTTTTTACTTTCCTGTCTTCAATCTGTAGAGGTCTTTCTACAAACTTGAGTTGTTCATGTACCTCTATATCCTTAAGAGGTACTATAAGTGATTCATCAGCTAAGCATTTCTTGAGATTAGACACATGAAATACGTCATGTATTCCTGCCATTTCCTCTGGCAGTTGTAGCTGATAGGCTACAAGTCCTATTCTTCTAATAATCTCAAAAGGTCCAACGTACCTGGGGCTTAGCTTTCCCCTTTTGATGAATCTTACCACTCCTTTCCAAGAATAGACTTTTAACAATACTTGGTCCCCTACTTGAAATTCCAATGATTTTCGCCTGTTGTCCGCATAGCTTTTTTGTCGATCACGTGCTGCTTTCAGTCGTTCTTTGACTTGAATGATTTTGTCGGTCGTCTCCTGCACTATCTCAGGTCAGATAGTTGCTTTTCCCCAATTTTTGCCGAACAGACTGGGGTTCGGCACTTTCGTCCATAAAGTGCTTCGAATGGTGCAGCATTGATACTTGTGTGATAACTATTATTATAAGAAAATTCTATTAACGGTAAATGATCGTCCCAATTACCTCTGAAATCAATTACACAAGCTCTAAGCATGTCTTCCATTGTCTGAATTGTCATTTCGTTTTGTCCGTCCGTTTGAGGATGATAAGCTGTGCTTAGATTCAACTTGGTTCCCATTGCTTTTTGGAAACTTAACCAAAAATGAGAGGTAAAACGGCTATCCCTATCAGAAACAATTGATAAAGGAATTCTATGTAATGAAACTATTTCATTTACATATAATTTAGCTAGCTGTTCCATACTGAAAGTTTCTTTCATTGGTAGAAAATGAGCTGACTTGGTTAGCCTATCTACAATCACCCAGATTGTATCATTGCCTTTCCTTGTTTTGGGTAATTTGGTAACAAAATCCGTTGTTATCAATTCTCATTTCCACACTGGCATTTCTAATTGTTGCAGCAATCCTGAGGGTTTCTGATGTTCAGCTTTAACTTGTGAACAAGTTAAACATTTAGAAACATAGGCTGCGATGTCCTTTTTCATTCCTATCCACCAAAAATTCTTTCTTAAATCCCGATACATTTTATCATTTCCTGGATGCATTGTATACTTAGATTTATGTGCTTCTTCTAATATACGGTGACGTAGGTTTCCTAATTTAGGTATCCACATTCTCTTCTTGTGGAATCTCCAAATTCCATCTGTTCCTTGTTCTAATTCCTTAATCATACCTTTTAGTTTTTCAGTATCATCCTTGATTACTGATTCTTGTGCTTTTCTAATCTGCTCATTTAAATCTACTTGCAGATTTAATTTAAGAGAACGTATCCTTTTTGGCTGTTCGTGATATTTCTGGCTTAAAGCATCAGCAACTACATTTGCTTTTCATGCATGATACTGAATATCACAGTCATAATCACTAAGCATTTCCATCCAACGTCTTTGTCTCATATTCAATTACTTTTGCTCGAAGATATACCTTAAACTTTTATGATCAGTGAAAACAGTACACTTACTACCATACAGGTAATGTCTCCAAATCTTAAGAGCAAAAATTATAGCTCCTAGTTCTAAATCATGAGTGGAATAATTTTCTTCATGATTCTTAAGTTGTCTGGATGCGTAAGCTATAACATTTTGGCGTTGCATTAACACATATCCATAACCTAACTTAGAAGCGTCACAATAGATTATAAAATCTTCAGTACTTTCTGGTAATGCTGGTATGGGTGCGTGGGTTAATCTTTGCTTAAGGATTCTAAAATCTTCTTCTTGTTTTGGTCCCCATTCAAACTTAATGGATTTACAGGTTAACTTAGTTAAAGGAATGGCTATTCTAGAAAAATCTCGAATAAATCTTCTATAATAACCGGCCAATCCTAAGAAACTTCTAACCTCAATTGGCGATTCAGGAGTTTTCCAATTGGTAATTGCCTCGATCTTTGTGGGATCCACATGAATTCCTTCATGATTGACTAAGTGTCCAAGAAACTGTACCTGTTCTAACCAAAACTCGCACTTTGAAAACTTAGCATAAAGTTTTTCCTTCCTTAATATACTTAAAAGTGCGTGCAAATGCATTGCATGATCTTCCTTACTTTTAGAATAAATGAGAATATCATCAATAAAAACAATTATGAATTTATCCAAATATGGCTTACATATTCGGTTCATCATGTCCATAAATGCAGCTGGGGCATTGGTTAAACCAAATGGCATGACAGTAAATTCATAATGGCCATACCTTGTTCTAAATGCGATTTTAGGAATGTCCTCTTCCTGTACCTTTAATTGATGTTATCCTGACCTTAAATCGATTTTAGAGAAAAATCGAGCTACTTGCAACTGATCGAACAGATCATCAATTATGGGTAATGGATACCGATTCTTAATTGTGACCTTGTTCAATTCACGGTAGTCAATGAATATATGCATTGATCCGTCCTTCTTTTTAACGAATAAAATTGGTGCTCCCCATGGCGATGAGCTTGGCTGTACAAATCCTTTCTCCAACAGTTCGTCTAATTGTTTCTTCAGTTCCTGCATTTCTGCTGGTGCCAAACAGTAAGGTGCTTTGGCAATTGGTGTTGTTCCTGGTAGTAAGTGAATTCTAAATTCGACTTCTCTGTCTGGCGGTAGTCCTGGTAATTCTTCTGGAAACACGTCTGAAAACTGAGACACTACTGGAATGTCTTTTAGTTCTTTTCCTTTAGTGTTAGTGATTATAGAAATCAAATACACTATAGACCCTTTTCTTATATAGCTTGCAGTTTTCATCACAGAGATGAATTTCGTTGATCTAGATGGTTTACTTCCTTTAATTGTAATATTTTCACCTTTTGGTGAATTTACTTGGATTGACTTTTGATCACATAAAATACTGGCTTTATTGGCTATTAACCAATCCATTCCTAAAACGACATCAAATCCTGCCAGATTCATTGGGTAAAGGTTCGCAATAAATTTTTGATTTAAAAACTCTATTCTTGCTCCATGCAAGATTTCTGAAATCCTAACTCTTTCTCCATTTGCTGTCTCTACTAGACATTCTTGTGGTAGTTTAGTTAATGACTGATTTAGAAGTTTGCAAAATGAATTATTAATAAAACTTTGGTTCGCACCAGAGTCAAATAATACTTTAGCAAAAACATCATTAACTAAAAATGTACCGGCTATCACGTCTGGAATCATCTTGGCTTCATTTGCTGTCAGAATGAATGCTCTAGCATTTTTAGTGTTCTTGTTGTTTGTAGCTGGAGCTAATTTTGGACAGTTTGGCTTGATATGACCTTGTTCTCCGCAGTTGTAGCATATCCTGTTGTTTGCTTTCTTCCTGCAGTCTTCTTCCTTGTGTCCTGATATTTTGCAGAAATTGCAATATATGGGGCATCTTCCAGAATGCTTCCTTTTGCAATACTTACAATAAGGTGCAGATGTGGAACCTATATTTTTCCCACGGTTGGAATTTCCAGATCGGAATTCCTAGGTAAGTCTGTGAGCTAGATTCCTCATTTGGTCTTCTTCTCTAGTACGGATTAATTCATCTATCAAGGTGTTTGCTAATTCTACAGCTTCTTCTATGGTTTGAGGTCTAGCTGCGTTGACTACATGCCTAATCTCCCCGATTAATCCCCAGATGTAACGGGAGATTAATATTGGTTCAGGTGATGCAAGGGTAGGTACTATTCTAGCATATTCAAAGAATGTAGTAGTATAACCCTTACTATCTACCTCAGTCATCCTAAGGTTCAGAAACTTATTTGCTATCTGTTCCTTTTAATTGGGAGGGCAAAATTTCCTTTCTACCATGTTCTTAAATTCCTCCCATTCCATGTTGTATATCCTATCACTTCCTCTTGACTGGAGGATAGTGTTCCACCATTCTAAGGCTGAGTTCTTAAATAAATTAGAAGCAAACATTATCTTGTCTTCTTCAGCACACTTGCTTATTTTTAAAACAGCCTCAGTCTTTTCTATCCAGCGTAAAGTTGCAATGGGTCCTTCATTGCCCGAGAATTCTATTGGTTTCCAGGACCATAATTCTTTATAAGAACAACCATAAGGCATGGTTCTTCTTCTTTTGGGAATGGGCATTTGAAGTACGGGTCCATTGTTCACGCTGTTTGCAGGTTTAGAGGGTCGCTTGCTATCATGTCTACTTTTATTATTAGCATCCTTAACAGTTTGAAGAATATATGGCATTGCATCTATAATTCCTTGTGCCATTATGTGTTGGATGACACTATTATCCACTTGGTTTCCATTATTATTGTTGTTGTTCGGATTCTCATTAACCAAGTTAATGTTACTCTGGTTATCGTTATTCAGATTTTTCGGATTCCCTTCGTTGTCCATCTGAATTTTAAACAGTTACCACGTATTAATATCACAAAATAATATTTAATATAGCCAATCACATGACATGCATTTGGTCAAAAGCGTCGATCATTGCGACTTTACTCTATTTTTATATAATATGCATCTACTACAAACCAATACTAGAAATTAAAAATTACAATACCGACTGAAATTTTAAACTACACTACTAGTAGTAGGCATCCGTAGTTTTTTTTAAACACACATATTATATTATTATTACTATTACTACCGTTTCCACCATCACATTTATGGATATGGATTCATCCAGAAATCCATATTGCGCTCGTCGTACTTCCAGACGAATCGCTCTCCTACCTGTATCATTCTTTCACTACTCTCTAAAATTTCCTCACCAAATGTCCTAAGTTCTTGTAAATTGTCTGAACTCATTAGGGGTGCAGGTTCTAGGACTGGGTTTGGAATCTGGGGTGCGGGTTCCTGGTATGGAGGTGTAGGTGCCTGAAATTGGTAAGGATTCTCTAAAATCTCCCTAATGTATACATCGTTATCGTAATAGGGATCTAGAGGGTCCAAACCTGGGTAGGCTCCTAAGTTCGGCATGGGCATGTCTTCGTGTATTGGGTAACGTTGCACATAGTCCCTATTATCGTCCCACCATGGGTCGTAATTTGGGTCTAAGGGGTTAGGTGCGGGTACCCTAGGTATTTCCTACGAGTTGAAATCATGCATTTCTACTTGATTTTCAGGGTTTTCTATTTCCATTGGTTGGTCAGGAAATGGTGGTTGTGGTTGGGGTGCTATCATTTGTTCCAGGTTAAGGTCAGCTGCAGTGGTTGCTAATATATGGATGTTGGCTATACCCCTATTAAGCATGTCTTGGGTATGGGCATCCGTCTCTCTTTTGGCTGCTGCTAGTGCTCTCTGGTCTTGTTACTTTTTCATACGTTTCCTACGCTCATGTGCTCCCCTACTGAACCATCCTCTCTTTTTCTGAGGGAATGACTCTTCATACTGAGCCTTAAACACGAATATTCCTTCTTCAGTATCAGCAGAGTACCCTGAGAGGGCAGGCTGAGAAGAGGCACCTTCGCTTCTAGGCGAACTAGACAATTAACGGTACGCGTCAGATGGTCCTTGGATACTGTAAACTAAGAAATAGTCAAATAACACATAACAAGAAAATACAATTATGCACGTATTTCAGTAATTTATTTCCTAACAAATTGAATTTTGGTGTCAGCAGAACACTTCTGTGGCTGAATTAGTGGCTTAGCTCTGATACCACCTTCTGTCGCAACCCCCGCCCCCTATCTGTCCCGGGAACGGGCGGTCGCGAACTCAATGTCGGTGGTATCGGTGTTTATTAATTTGGCAGCGGAAATTACATCAGGACCGTAGTTAGGAAATATTTTATCAGAGTAAAACACCAAATTTTATATAAATAAACACATTGGGATGAAACCCAAGTTTTCATTACAAACTGATTTATAGGCATAAATCCCATTTTATTGAAATAAAACGCCTTCTTTATTTAGGTAACTTTTATAGCCACGTTTCCAAGCCTTCAGTGCTGTCCAGCTGGCTTTTAATTGGCTTTCATATTTTGTTACCTGAAACGCGTTTTTAAAAATAATTTATCATTGGGAAATACTGGTGAGTGAATCCCAGTTTAATCAAGAAATGTTAATTTAATTTAAACAGTATTGAGAGCGATCACAATGTTTACATCTACCCAATTACTCATTCAGTACTGTCAATCCTCACTGGTGGGTCATATTACACATTGGCTAACTCTTCGTCCAATGGTAAGGTGTCTCACATTTTGTATACAAAACCCCAACATATCAGCAGTAATCGTAGAATTACAAAGACTCAATCATTGCTAAATTGCATTGTAAAATAGTTAAGGTTTTGTAAAAACTGTTTACAAAAAGGAGATTACTCACATTGCTGTCTTAGGTTTTCTGTAAGGGTTTCCTGGTGATAATCTATAAATTACACAAATGCACACGTGTTAGTATAATAACCCATTTTAACATTAGTAATACCCTCCCCGAGACGGCATTCCAACGACTACTTCGGGCAGAACCACGACAGCCGTTACGGAACCCTAGATCAATCGGGCATAGTATCTAATACGTATCCAGGGGTTATGGTACTTACAACGGAGCAGAATCTCGTTATTTAGGGGGTATTATGCCCGAGTATAATTCCTACTATAAGAAATTTTGAGAGAGAAAGTCGAATTTTGAACGATCAGACTGAAGATCCGATGCCCTCTACTTATAGGGCCTGATTTCGACTTTTACGCGGCCCGCGTAAGCTTCGGCTTCGGTCTACGCGGCCAGCGACATAGGGGCGTAGACCTTAGCCTTGACCGGTCACCTCCCCTAGCCTCAACCAGCCACGTGGCAGCCCAGGGTTTCGCCAGCCTTCACCCGGTCGCGGCCCGCGTAAGCTTAAGGGGTGGCTTACGCGGCTCGCCTAAACCCCATTTTTTCATGTTTTTAATTTAGTTTTAATGGCATAACGTATTTTGGGCTCGGTTTTCACGTATGGGGGTATTTTAGGACATATTGAGATATTTTAAAATATATTAGGGTGTCGGAAAAATATTCAGGAGGGTGTCGGTTTATTTTTAGAGTTGTTATATTTAGTAACGGTTTATGTTGTTAGATTTCATGTTCTAAACCATAAGTTCTTGGTGCCATAGGCAATCAGGATTTAGTGGGAGGGATTTGGGATTGGCTATAGTAAACTGGTCATCAGGTGACAACCTTGCGTTCTCGTAATCCAAGTACTCGGTCCCCTTTTATCACAATTAAACGCGCATTCACGAACTATGTCTATGTAGTTCACATCCCAAGTAAATTTGACATTGTTATTTATAGAAAACCTAAACCCAGAGGAAAACATTCTCTCTCATTTCTGAATACAAACTTGTTAAGTGATAATTAGTTAATCTAAATTTTATAAACCAAACAAACCAAACTTCGAGATTGCTTTTCTGCATTTTAGTTTTAATTTTACTAATTTTAAAACTACTTACTAAACGCATTTTCCACAAACTCCATGTGTTCGATACCCACTTACCACTATCAATTTAGTGTAATTGGTTTATTTTTTAGTGAGACTTCGGCCTCACGTCAAATGCCAACCCCAAATTTCGCTAAATGTGAGTACCAATACTGGTATTAAAAAATGTTCGGCATGGCATCGAATTTGAAGGTAAAAATCGATAAAATACCGGTACCATGACAAACTGATGCCGAACCAAAAGTACAGTATAGTACCGAATACGATACCAATATTTTTCAGTACCGATACCGAAATGCTATTTCCCATGCTACCGCTGGACCAGATGGCCTTTGGTTTATTAACCTTAAATTAAAACAACACTTCACAAATAAATGACCATTTGATAATTTTGAAAACAATGACTGCACCTACAAAATTTTACAAACCCGAAGGACGATTTTATAATTAACTCTAAAATAATATAAATAAAATCTTCATTACTTTATTAATGACCCTTTTTTTCCTTGTGCCTTTTTCCCGTCCCTTTTGAAACCACCTTTTTTATACATAAATCATGAAATATAAAAATCTAACTTACTTCCAATTTGCTAGAGCGAGGAGGACCACTTAAAGGCTAGCACAATCCAGGTCCCCAAAACCAGGCACTTACAATATGTGTGTCTACATCATAATTTAAATATCTCTTAATTTATACACATGTTAAAATTAAAAAAGTAACAAAAAATATTCTCGGCTGCAAACACCATCCAAAAGGCATTATGTTAGCAATGTTCCATAACTCAACTTGCCTAAATAACTAAGGCTGAAGAAGCGCGCAAACTGAAACCGGACAGGTTACGTAAAGTATGTTCTCATCCGGATCCGATACAAACCATTTATCTCAGTCCGGTCATCATTCACCAGGCTGGTTTTGGACCCTTGAACAAAATTTTTAAATTTAAACCAAAGGTTCAGTTCACTCATGCATTCATTTTTTTGGTAGAGGTGAATGGACATTGAACAGAATCTCTCGGTCCCAAAACATTGCTATACATACAAGCCCCAGCCAAGGGGAACAAAATCGGAAACTTACCTAATTTAGAAAGTTTTATCAAGAAATCCTCCATAATTAATGTCATTGAATCAAGCATAATCTGAATGGGAGTCATAGAAGTCACTTGGGCAGGGTGACATCACCTCCTGTTCGAGAAACTGCAACACCTGTTGCATCGACGGTCTGTGATCCGGGTTCGCATCGGTGCACCGCCCTGCTATCTCCAGAACTGCTTCTACAGTTGACGCGTCTGCATCGGTGCACCTCCTGTCCACCACATCCTCCAACTGGTTCTCTTTCCTCAACGTGTTCAACTGTTGTGCAAAAAAAAAAAGTTTGGATTTGACTTTTTAAACCATCATATTTGACTTTATTTATAAAAAAAGTAGGGGTGTGAATTTCCGGCACAACCCGAAAATATGACATAAACCTAACACGAAATTCGCGGGTTTGGGTTTAGTCAAAACAGGTTCGGGTCAGTTTCAAGTTGAACCCGAGAACCCATATAGCCAAATGGGTCGGGTTCATGGCCAGCCCTGAGGGTGGGCGGGGAGGACTACCGGCCAGGGCCCAATATTTCGAAGGGCACATTACTTAAAAAAAAAAGAAAATCCAATATGTATATGTAAAAAAAATAAATTAATAGGGTATACCCATACAAACACCAACATAGGCCTACTTACAAAGCTATTTTTATGGTTTAGATTAGTTATTTGCCCATGACATTAGGTTTAGACCTTTAGTGAACCCAATACCAAATTCGTTAAGGCCTAAAGGCACGTTTTTTCAAGCTCGATCAAGGTACACAAATTCTCAGGGCCGGTCCTGGTCGGGTTTGTGCCGTCACCGTCAGGTTGAGCTGGTTAACCCATTTATATTATATTATTATTTTTTCAAAATGTGTTTTTATGTCATAAGTTAAATTGGTTTGGTATTTTATGCAATAATTATATACATTTGTATTTTTGGCAGTAATTTTTTTTATTTTAAAAGTATTAACGTGTGAAAAAAAATATAAAAAATCGGGTTAGATGGGTCGTGTTTAGGTCAACCCGCGAATATTCGGGCCGTGTTCGGGTTCATGTGTTTGAGACAATTTTCAGGTTCAGGTCGTGTTCGGGTTCGTGTAACATTTTCAGGTTCGGTCGGGTTGGACCCGCCAACCAGCGAACATGACCCATTTAGCGCCCCTAAAAAATAGGCTCACAAATACATACCCAACCAACTACATTTAGGCCTTGTTTCACGAAAGCTGGATCTGTCGGTCTCTTTCCTGTTATAAGCTCTAGTAACAAAACCCCAAAGCTATAAACATCGGACTTCACAGTGGCTCGCCCACTTTGCAGATACTCTGTTTCACAAAACCCGTTAATGAACGTTACGTGTTCCAAACGCAGTATGTGAAGAAAGTGACAAACCTGGTGCGAGATAGCCAAAAGTGCCAGCAACGACAGTGGTTACATGAGCTTCCTCATCTACCAAAAGCTTAGCGAGACCAAAATCGGAAACACAAGGCTCGAGATTTTCATCGAGAAGAATATTACTAGATTTTATATCTCGGTGAATTATTTTAGGACTACAATCATGGTGCAAATAAGCCAATCCCCGAGCTGAGCCGTAAGCTACTTTCAAACGAGCATTCCAACTTAATGTTTGATCTCCATCCCGACGTTCTAAGAACGAAAAAATAAAAAAGACGTTAGCGAACATATAAAATTATCTACTCTTCGTTTTATAGTCGGAGTATAAGAGTATAAGACTTACCATGTAAGAAACGTTCAAGGCTACCATTGGCCACATAATCGTAGATAAGAAGCTTTGAGTCAGAAAACCGACAATATCCTCGTAGATTCACAAGATTCATATGTTTAACACTACCCAATACTTCCAGTTCACGTTCAAATGCTTGATCTTGACCTTTTTGGGTTTGATCAATCCTTTTAACCGCAAACGTGCCACAATCGTTCATCACCATTCTGTACACGATCCCGAACCCACCAGACCCGACCACATGTTCATCATCAAGTGACTCGAGCTTCTCTATAATTTCACTTGAAGGGTAAGGAAGATCACCGTGGAATGTTATAAGTTGTGTGCCTACAAATAAACAAAAAAAGCCGTTAAGAAATTCATAAAGTTAACTGAAAACGTAGACAAAAAAAGAGTTTTTATTTTTTTACTTGTTTCTTGATGAACTTGTTTCTTGACAACCACGTATTTTTTTACAGCCCTTTCTTTCTTTGTAAGCATCCAGACTAATAGGAATACAAAGAACACAACGGCGAGTGCCAAAGCGGTAACAACACCGATCAGTGCTCCTTTCAGAGAACGAGATGAACGTTTAGGCACTGCAACAGTCAAAATACATCATAGATGGTTGAGAATAACGATACTCCACACAGTAAGATTCTCAACTCTTAGTATTTATAGTAGCAAACAGAATAGAGAGTGGTTGCTTGCCTGCTGCTTCATCACTTTCTGCATGCGGTAAGACCGCAGGGAATCCCAACGACGTTTTACACGGTTTGTGTATTTGCTGCCCGCACAGATCTAAATTACCAATAAACCTACACATAGTGAAGCATGTTTTCAGAATAGTCACTTTGAAAAAGGGAATAAACTATGAAGAAAACAAGAAATTCAAATCCTAGAATATCAATGAACAGGATTGGTAACAACTTAATATTGTCATTTACGGTTGTACAAACTATAAAGTGGAACTTACGAATTGTTTCCAAACTTGGTTAGTGCTCCAAAATTTGGAATTTCACCAGAAAAAAAGTTTGTCGATAAGTTCCTGCAAGTAAATGAAGAGATACTTCAATAACTAGAGCAATGTGATTGTCTAAATTTTCTATAAATTAAATAAAAAATGTGGTAATATACTAGTGAACGAACTCACAAGTACTGTAGACGAATGAGATGACCAAGGGATGAAGGTATTGCGCCCTTTAAAGTATTGCTTGACAAATCCCTAGATGATGAGAGCGAAATTACGATTAAATATAATACAAGAAACAAATTTTAATAAGTCAATTCATGAGATTGATATATACAGATTGTGATTTTTTTTTTGTTTTTGTTTTCATGTGAGTGCTAATAGGATTGGGTCAAATTGCTTGCAAACTTCTATCTTAGGGAATAAACTTTTATATTTACCATTCTATGTTATAGCTTATAAGTTCATCATCATATTATTTTATTGCTAACTTATGTTGTAGCCACTAAACCAACTATTTGACTTTCTTAAAAGTTAAAGTTGACTAAAAGTACTAGGTACTAGGCAAACCACATCCACTTATATAACAAGTTCATGTTTCAATCAGTATACTATAACATTAAAACCAAAAAACAAGTTAAATCAAAATAAATATATAAAAATAAACTTACAGTATACTAAGGAGGGAAAGATTTCCTATATTTGGAGGAATGCCACCCTGAAGATAATTAGCCCTCAAGTACCTAAACAAAATGTCAACATTCCATTGCATTGCACATCAGTAAAATGTGCTATAATCATTGTACATTGCTAAATCTTACTCACAAAGAGATAACCAACAAAATAAACAAGATGCCAACTTCACAATTTGACTTACACAGCTCTTAGTTCAACACATTGACCGATTTCATTAGGAATTATACCATGTAATCTGTTCTGGTGAAGTGCCCTGATAATAAACATTAAACAATTAACAACCCCACACTTCAAAAATCAATGTACCACAAAAACTGCTCATTTTTTGACAACTGATATATACTTACAGTCTCTGTAATCTACTGAGTTTACCAATGCTTGGAGATATAAACCCTCCAATATCCATATAAGGCAAGTTTCTGCCAAAACCCCAAATTTACAACAAAGATTAGAACTTGCAACAAAACCCAAATTAGGGTTTTTCCATTTCTTGAATAAAGTTGAAAACTTTGGAATAAAAAGTGAGAATTTACATGGCTAGAACTCTTTGGTCACTCTGATAACAAGTGATACCAGTCCATTGACATGGGGTTTCATCATTATTCACCCAATCACTCAGAACATTCCTACTGTCATTCAAACTTTCTTTAAACTCCAACAAAGTTAACCCTAAAAGAAACAAGAAAACACATTAAAGGTCAAAGCTTGCAGCTGAAAAAACACAATCTTTGCATTTTAAGATGAAAAAGATTGTTACCATCTTCAGTGAGAGCAAAGGAGCAGGTGCTGAACAGGGTTGTTGAGACAAAAACAGCTGAGAAAACCGAAATGAAGATCAGATTTGTTGAACTCATTTGGCAAAGTTGATGATGAGTAAGAACAAGAGTAGAGTATTCAAATGTGTGCCATGAAATGGAACATAAAAAGGATTCAAAGTTAAAGCCACAGTGATGATGTGTTGAGTACGCTGTGCTTTTACAGAGGGAGGATGGTGGGGTTTTGTGGCTGGCGTGACTTATGATGGTGTTTTGGGAAACTAAATATGTAATGTAGTGACATAATAAATAGTAAATGTTTTTAAAATTTAAACATGTGGTTTCTTTTATTATTTATAAACTTGATATTAAGTTTGTTATTTTAAATTTTAGTTCTTCGTTGCTTACTTGTTAAAATAGTTATTTTGTGTTTAAAGTTTGCACTTAACTGCTTGATTTTGGGTAACAAAAGGGACAAGAGAATGGAATGAAAGGGTTAATGAATAGACAAAGTTTGCACTTTGATTTTTGAAGTAGCTCCCAAGAATTTAGCATGGTAAACCGGACATCATACATGACTTTTAATTGTTTATGGGTCTCCATCATGATGTCTTAATCGCTTGCTCTATTGCGATTGTTAGTAAGGCGGTTGAAATAATGTTGAAATTACTTATTTTAGTTCACATTGTTGTCTATTTTCCTGAAAATGAAACTGGGGTACGGTGTTCACCGTGGCTCACAGGGGCGAAATTTTTTTCACTAATACACATCCAAAACACGGTTGCCTCATGGTTAGTACCTTTTCAAAAAAGGTAATTTTAGTTGACATAAATTATTATACGTTTAAAAATAAAGGTGATCATAGTTGACTTGGGATAAGCGGATTAGATATGATTTACTAAAGCTACACCTCTCTGAAGACATGATCCATAATAGAAGTTCGTGGAGATATAGAATTATGGTTAAGAATTTTTAAGGGATGATACAAATGTATTTTAGATAGGTGGTAAGATTTTTTTTTTTTTTTTTGCATTTATGTTAGGTAGATTTTACATGTAATTGTCTTCTTCTAGCTATGTTTAGTTTCTGATGATATATCTGTATATTTCTGATGATATATCTGTATACATACATAACTCATTGAAAAAAATTTTACAATAACATGATCTTCGAAAACATCAAGCTACACTCGTGACAATGCAAACTCTTTCACGGGTGTCCACCTCTTGACGGTCTTTGTAGTAGGTGCCTTATCCCCTTGCTTTTTTGGTGTTTATGTTTGGATCTAGTCGGTTGGATTTCGCGTACAGATTACGACATTTGTGCTGAAGAGAAGCACAAATCGGGTGACGGTTGTGACATTGTGGGGTTTGTGACATTTGTGGGGTTTGTGGGAATTGTGGCATTAGTGGTTGATACTCGAGCTCGTTGGTGTTTAGATTGACATAAAAAGGTTGTTTTGATCGACTGGTTGACAGTTTGCATAATACGGATGGTTTGGATCAAACGCGTTTATGTTGCTTGGGAACATGGTGAGTGCAAGAAAATATAAAAAAAAAATTAAAGTTTAGAGAAAAGGATCTTGTATGATTTGATAAAATGTGATAAGATGTGTATATACCATATACATTGTTTTTAAACTTTAAAATGTATTTTTAAATTTTTATCATTGTTCAATCCGTAGTAGGGATTAGCCCCCCATTTTCTCCTTGTTTGGCGCTCGTATTCACAAAACAAGGGGCAACGCCTCATAATGGTGCATTGGTGCCCCCGCCGGTTTTATCAGTGCTAAAGCGTCGAAATGACAAGTGTAACCTGGCCTTATTTCACTATGGCAAATCAGTGATCACGCAATTACATACCATAGTTAAAAATTTTAATAAATAATATTGATTTAATAGTCGAATATAGAAACTAACAAACTAATATTTAACTTATTTAATATAGAATTTAAAGCTAAATAACAAAAAAACATGGAGCAAAATCTGCAAACATAACAAAATTAAGTGGGGAATTGTGCTCACGAAGAGAGAAACGAACCGTTACTTTTTTTTTTTGAACGACAAATTAGGATCACTGACGGACCACTGGAGTATCATCGTATCACCAGCAGAACCACCCGATCATATCCATCTCCACT
Organism: Helianthus tuberosus; assembly: GCA_030545235.1. Classification (NCBI taxonomy): domain Eukaryota; kingdom Viridiplantae; phylum Streptophyta; class Magnoliopsida; order Asterales; family Asteraceae; genus Helianthus; species Helianthus tuberosus. Next base: position 182,252,076 of record CM060403.1, read on the forward strand.
AGGCTATAATGCCTATACACCAATTCAGGAGGAAACCCAATAAATCTGGGAAAAACCCCCCTTTGTGAGAATCGAACCTAGAACCTAATGGTCCCAAAGTTTTATCCCACCACCAAGATGCCACTAGACTATAATGCCATGGGCGAAACGAACCGTTACTAAATGCAAAATTCAAAAAATAGTAGGATTGTCTCACTCTCACCACCATAGAATGTGATCTTCACGCTCTTGAATTAGATGACGTGGCAAATTTTCATTGGATGTTCAACAGAGAATGAAAGGTGAGGGACGTAAAGTGGGAAGGAGATTTAAAGACATTGATTCAAAAGTCTTAACGGGACCCTGACCAATTCTGATCCTTCACGTACATCCAAATCTACGATCTTTTTTTAAGACTATGGGCTTTGGGATGTGTGCGTGGTCGGGGCGGCGGATTGGATTTAGTGCCGGCTACATTACACCGGCTAAGTGTTGGGAATGGCATCACCGCTTGGCGTGGAGATTGTGCCTGGCGTGAGGCGGAGGAGCTGGGCGACATGACGGGCCATGGTTGGCTAGTATTTGATGACTGTTTGGTTAGCCGTTAGGCTATGCCGTTGACCAACGGCTATTAAAAAAAATCTTTTAATTATTTCCTACATAAACCTTTCATTTCTTACTCATTTTTACCATTCAAAAATTGAAAAACCACTATCAAACTCCAAAGAAATATATAAAATGGATTCTTCAAGTTCAAGTGATTCGTATGATAAATTTGTTTTCTCATCCTCATCCGACGATGAGGCGGAATTATTATTATCAGCAATGTCGATGGCGGTGAAATCTATTATTGAAGATGCAGATGAAGGAACTTCCCAACCCGCACCCAAACGGAGGAAATATATTGTTCGTGAACGCGAAACCGCAAACGATTTGCTGGTACGCGATTATTTCTCACCCAAACCAACGTATGATTAAAGAGTGTTAAGGTGTCATTTTCGTATGACTAAAAATTTATTTTTAAGAATTTTTAAGAATATCAAAGGATTTAAATGATAATGAGTTAAATGCCATTTTAGTCCCTGTGGTTTGGGTCATTTTGCCAGTTTAGTCCAAAGGTTTCATTTTTAACATGTGGGTCCAAAAAGGTTTCACAGTTGCCATTTTAGTCCACTGGGTTAACTTCATCCATTTTTTCTGTTAACGAGAAGGCCAATTCGGTCATTTTATATGGCTGAATTGCCATTTTAGTTAACAGAATTACATACAAAATGACCAAATTGGCCTTCTCGTTAACAGAAAAAATGGATGAAGTTAACCAAGTGGACTAAAATGGCAACTGTGAAACCTTTTTGGACCCATAGGTTAAAAATGAAACCTTTGGACTAAACTGGTAAAATGGCCCAAACCACGGGGACTAAAATGGCATTTAACTCAATGATAATTATGTTTTTTTTTTCCGACAAAGACCCGATGTGCGTGGTAATTTAGGATTTATCACGTGATAAAAGTTACGGCCGCCCTAAGACAATTGCCTTACGGCAATAGTTCCAACAAAAGGTTACGGCCGCCATATGCTAGAGTTTACCATGCATGCTACAACTGAGTTCATATATTTTTATAATGGTTTGTATGTAAATATTTTTTTAACTTGTTAAATATATAATTCATGCTCAGTCTATACGATGAAACACATTAATACTTTGAAACGAACACCCCCCATTGATAGTTGGTGGGTTACGTAGACCATCTCCAATCGAGGTTTGTGAGCTTTGTTGTTGGCAAATGTGTTATGGTGGAGGAAAGAAGCAACATACATTGAGGAGAGAGGTGATGATGACGTATATATGAACGTTCGATTAGACTATGTGTAGTCGTTGGGAGGTGAATAATGCCCTATCCTAGGGCGTTTTGTGTCATATGGCACCCCAGTCAGCAATTGGGCATTATTGGGCGTTTTCTAAAATGGGTGTAGTGGGAATGTGAGACATTATGTTAAATGAGATGTAATATAATTAAATAAAACAAAAACCATCAAAAAATCTTATTGGACAAAGAATAGGAAGATGGATGGTGATTGGACAAACAAATGGGGGGCAAGGCGTGGAAAATACAACGCCAAATGCCATTTTAGGTTGAAAAACGTCCCTGGGGGCCAAGCTCGGGCGTGCTTGGGCTTAAAAACTGTCACACCCCAACCGATGGCGGAAACATCGGGATGAGACGAACAAATTGCTCAAAACGTCATAACACTATGTGACAATATAATTAAAATTCAAATTTCATAATTGGACTAAATGTCATACAAGATTCCAAAGAAATACAACATAGTTCAACAAAATATAACATCAAAAGATAAACTAAATTTAGGTGTGTATCTAAGTCCACCTAATCTTTGTTCTTCATCGCATCATCATCATACTATCAACCTGCAACATGTATTAAAATATATCAAAAAAAAGTTGGCGAGCATACAAGTTTAATTACATAGCATAATATAGACTAAAAAGTTACTCATATCCAACATGAATCATAATATGCGAGTTACTAGTATGGCTAGATTGTGTAACAATATGTTCAAACCCAAGTTTCCAACGCGTTTAATTTTGCCTATCCCAAAGTATCGCGGGAGGTTAACATGTTTAACTTAACAATACCCCAAGTCTCGTTGGCGGTGCGTTAATCCTATAACGCTATAATTGTTAAGGTAGGCTAGCAAAGTTAATGATCATATATCAACACAAATAGTTTACATGGCATACGAGATTAGCAAGCATCACACATAGTTTCATGTTTCAACAATGGATAGAGTTTGTTTAAAATAGTTTCAAAGTGAAGTGTAGTTTGTATAGTATACATGTTGCACCCAAAAGTGATTAAAAGTAAAAGGGATCGAGTATGCTCACGGTTTTTGCAAGCTTTCCAACTTGATATCCTGCGAGTGTTGTTGGTGGATGGATTAATTTGGAGCACCTTGTCCTTCTACACGAAGAAAACATAGGTGTGTGAGTTTGGGGAAAAACGGAAGATTATAGATTCGAAATTTTAAATAACATGAACATAGCCATATGAAAATAATCATCCATCACATATGATGTTTAGATGAAATACTTACTAACTTGACAATGTCCACTTGTTTATCATCAAGGTTTCGGTTTGTTTGAATATTACATAAGTATTATATAGAGTATACTATATCATATATGGCAAGCATGAGGTAGAAGATCGAAATCTTCATTTAGACACCTCTAAGTATCATAGAATTCAAACATGAGGTAGGAAGAACAAGTTTCCATTTAGGTACCTCTATTGTTCACCACTTCACTTGTTGTTACAAACAACAAGGAGGGTCATGAACTTATAAGAATAATGAAATACAATAACTAATCTATGAGAAAACGTCAAGAATTGTGTGGATTTTTATGAAAGATAGCCCAAGCTAGTCTAACAATCAGACATTCATCAAGCTTCAAGCTTGAACACTTCTTGTGGGTAAAACCCTAACTAAAACAGAAAGTTTGTGAGGTTTTATCCTCTGATTTAACATTTCTCAGCCTTGTTTTTAAGCCCAACTAACCATTAGATTGATTATGAGCATTAGGACATAGCTTTGAGATAAGATTAACTCAAGTTTACTAAGTTTAGCAAAGTTTTAGATGAAAACAGAAAAATCAGTCAACTTTGGAGCCTTTTTGGTGACGTTCCAGGGCCTGGTTTTCCATGGAAAATCAATGGAAATGTAGCTAAGGTCAAACCAAAGAAGTAGGAAAAAGAATGAGGTGAAACGGATAAGAAACGAGTGAGATATGCTCACTTTTGTGAAGTAGGATGAATCTGCTCGAACACTGATTTACAGCTGCGTTTTTTAGAGTTTTAGAGTGATTTAGATGAGTTTGTAAGACTAGTGGGTATGGAGAGCCTCATCCCCAAGGGGATGAGCCGCCACGTCAGCGCCACGTAGGTTCGGCTTGGAGGGGATGGACCTAGGGGGTGGGGGATGAGCCCCTTTATGTATATATATGTATGTATGTATAGGTTATTGTGAGAGAAAGGAGGACCGGCGTATCCGGCTGTGGGGAGTCGGTCTTGCCGAGCCGAGCCCAGGGGGGCGGTGTGGGGGACCGGCGCCGGGCCTCAGCCGGCCCCCATACCCACTAGTCTAAAGTGAAATAAGCTTGGATTAGCTTGGTATTTATAAGGAAAGGTTTAGGTTAGGTAGTGGTTGTGTATTTAATGCTAAAATTTGATTTAAAACTCAAAAAAAAAAACAAAACGCGCTTAAAATTCGAGCTGAAACAGGCCTGATCTTCTTTTTGCACGCTGGGCTGGTGTTGGCGGGCCGCGAGACCTAGGCTGGGCCTGGTCGCGGGCCGCCTGGCTTGATTTTGCGAGTGTTTAAAGGTTTAATGACCTGGGTTTTGTTCAATGTGAAGGTCCTGGTGGAATGGTTGATGCGCGTCTGTGTGGGACGAGTGACCCGGGTTCGAGTCCCGTGGTCAGCGTTCTTTTTATTTCTTTTTCTTTATTTAAACACAACCTTATACTTTCAGCATATCACACAATGGTCCCTGCAACTTTTATACTTTCAAAAATTACATAACTCACCCGTGTATTATTAGATAGCCTAGTTATATTAAAAGAAAACTAATATTTTAGTTTAAACTTAACTAAGTTAGTTTACTAACTTTAATATCTAACGAGATTAACTAGTTTATTAATAAAAATAAACTTTTAAATAACAAAATTAATTAATTTAATTAGTTTAAATAATTTGAATAATGTCCATATTTATAACGAATAAAAATCTTTAAATGTTTTATTCGTTTCCCAAAGCTTTCGAGTTTCGAGATTTAGGATCCGAATCTCATCATTTTAATAGTTTCAACGAGTATCAAGTGTCGATAAATATAGAATCAAGAATCCTTGAATAATATTTCGTTCAAACGAGAAACCGATTAACAGCTGCACATAATATGAATACACAAAATAGTTTCGTTTTCATTATGATCAATAGTCTCGAATTACAAACAGAACGAAAGTCGATTACAAAGAGAGTACAAGCGTCCAAATATGGAAAGTATAACACGACTTGCTAAAATAAGAAAGTGCGGAAATGCGAAGCATTACAGTCTCCCCTCCTTTAGGGAATTTCGTCCCGAAATTTAGGAAGAAGTAGCGAAAAGATATGGATACTTCGTCTTCATATCACTCTTGAGTTCCCAAGTGAATTCGGCGCCACGTTTTCCTTCCCATCGAACCTTGACGTTAGGAATTTTACTGCGCCTCAACAACTTGACTCCTTGATCCATGATTTCGACGGGTTTTTCAATGCATGGTTTCGTTGACTTGAAGATCTTCGAGGGGAACTTGAAGTCCTTCTTCAGCGAGACACTTATTTAGATTCGAGACATGAAATGTTGGGTGAACGTTGTTGAGTTCTTGAGGAAATCGAGTCGATAAGCCACCTTGCCAATCCTTTCGAGTATCTTGAAAGGACCAACAATGCGAGGGGCAAGTTTTCCCTTTTTTACCAAAACGAACTACTCCTTTCCAAGTAGATACTTTGAGTAGAACATGGTCACCAACGTTAAACTCTAATGGTTTGCGTCTCTTGTCAGCATAGCTATTTTGTCGACTACGAGCCTTGAGTAGATTATCACGGATTTGAAGAATCTTATCCGTTATTTCTTGTATGATCTCAGGGCAGTAAATTGTTTGTCACCAATCTCGTGCCAGCTTAAAGGAGATCGACATTTGCGACCATACAAAGCCTCAAAGGAGCCATTTGAATACTAGAATGGTAGCTATTGTTGTATGAGAACTCGATCAAAGGTAAATGCACATCCCAACCACCACCAAAGTCGATGACACAAGAACGGAGCATGTCCTCTAAGGTTTGGATAGTACGTTCAGTCTGTCTATCCGTTTGAGGATGAAAAGCCGTACTGAGATTCAAATGAGAACCCATAGCGGACTGGAAGGTTTGCCAAAGACGCGAAGTGAAACGACTATCACGATCAGAAATGATGTCGAGAGGAATACCATGACGGCATATTATCTCATCAGTATAGATTCGAGCGAGTTTCTCAACTTTGAATTCTTCGCGAATAGGAAGAAAGTGAGCTGATTTAGTCAAACGTTCGATAATAACCCAAATGCTATCATGATGACGTGATGTCGTGGTCACAATCAAATTTAATCCAATTACTACTAAATAGTTAGTGGCAAGTGGGTATCGAACACAGGGAGTTTGTGGAATGTGTGTTATTTAAAGGTTTGTCTAGGTTAACTAAAATTAAACTAAATGCAATGAAAATAAAATTCAAGAGTTGGTTTGATTGATTTGATTTTTAAAACTAAGATTACTATTCTAATTGCAAAATGAAAGTGTTGGTTTGTAAACAATTTAGAGACGAATGACCATCTTTAGTTTCCGGTTTGCTTCAACGTTTGTGCTATCATTCCACTAGAAAGAACTACATAGACATAGTTCATGTGTGATTACTTGTTGTGATAAAAGGGAACTAAGTACTCAGATTCCTAGAACGTGAGGTTGTTACCCGATGACCAATTAACCCTTACCCAATCCTAATTCTACCCATGATATCTCGATTGCCAACGGCACCAAGAACGTATGGTTTCAAATTAGATTAACATAAGAATCAACAATTTACAAACAATCAATCACACACCATAACAAACAATCATAAAGACAAAGTTTGTTATTCTAGAAATTAGGAAATCAAGCATAAAGTCTAATACAAACCTTCAACCAAAGATAGTCATCAAGAGTTTAGCCACTCATGGCTTGAATCATCATCCTTACACAAGTTTCAATGTTCATAACAATTAAAAACACAAAACGAATGATTAGAAATTGTCTTCAAGTACCAAGAACACTCAAAATCGCCCCTAGAACTGTGTGTAACCGAATGGGAATGATTAGACTTGAAAGGGCATCATAAATCCGCATTAAAAGGTGGAAGTTACACATTTACGTAGGTCAGTGCCGTAAGCTACTGTTACGGTGGCTTGGAATGGCTTACGGTGGCTTTAATCTGTCATACGGTGACAAAAAGTGCCAGTCGGCGCCGTAAGCTACGGCCCTTGCCGTAGCCTACGGCAGGCTTCAACATGAAAACTTGTTTTCAACATAACTTTTTCGTTTCAACTCCGTTTTCTTCACCGTTTTCGCCTACGTTCTCGTAATTTCGTCCTCTATCATGCTATCCTCTTAATTCTTCAATTCCAAAAATTGATTTTTTCATTTATTCTCCGTGTTCCTTCCATTTTAAGCTCTCATTTGTACCTGAAACACAAACAACCGTAGTTATCTAATTCTAGACAACTACCCGATTAAATGTAGGATTTTATTATCATTTATACCACTTAAGGGTTGTCCTACGGACTACCCGTCACATCCCCACACTTAACCGTTGCTTGCCCCAAGCAACCCGTTCAACAAAACACAATTTATTCAAGCGATCAAGCACAAACCAAGCAAACAAATGTCCTCATTTACTAATTCTTTCTTAAAACCGCGCATAACACACCCCTCACAATAACTCTCCTCTCCGTGAAAAATAATACTAGCAAAAATGAGCTAGAACACACTAAGGTAAAATGGGTAGTTGAACAATAATATGCTTGTACTCAAATCGGTCCTTCGCCTAAAGAATTTGCTAAACATGCATGCGAATCAAAGGGACTTAAAGGTTGTAACACGGCTAGGCATACGGGTAGGAAATGGAAATATATGTAATAGCTAATGATTCGACCCGGTCTTTTATTTCTATCTAACATAACATCTATATACAATACATCAATCTCTTTTTCTTTTTTTTTCATCTCTTTTTCTCTTTTTTTTTCTTTTCATTTTCTTTTCATTTTTTTCATTTTCTTTTTTTAACAAACAATTGAAACATCACATAACAAACATACTACTACAAAATGCTAATACTACTAGACTGTCACGGCCCCCGACCCGGTTTGACCCGTTTCAGGAGCCGCGGAACAGAAATCCCGTGGTAGTTATTTAATTGAGTTTAACAGCGGAAGTTTATTATCAGGATCTTTTTCAAGCTAAAAATTTTCCCAATTCTTTTATTTCACAATTTGAGATAAAACCCCAGTAATTTACAATATTATGATTTCACGGAGAAATCTTTATGTTACAAAATATATTTCTTTATTTTAATAGGAGCCACTTTCTTAAACTTGCAGTGCTTCCTGGCACCTTTCTTGAATCACAACAGATCACCTGAAACATGTTTGAAAAAGGTTTTGTCAGCGGGAAATACTGAGTGAATCATTCTATTTACTAAAACAACCTGTTTGTTATAATTTACAGTATTAAGAGCGATTATAATGTTTCTATCTTTTAAATTAACTGACCCAGTTGTCACTTGTGACTGTGGACATATCACTTGTTGGGTCCGTTCACCCACAAATGATAAATAATTAGTAGCTATGTGCACATCCCCCCACATACTGGCAGTAATTTCAGATTACATAGACTTAATCCCTGTAATTATAACTTTTGAAAATAAACATGCTTTTGTAAATAGATTTGATAAAAAGAGAATGACTCACATTGCAGATTTAACACGGACAGAATCTAGTCTTATGGATTAGCCTTGTTAACCTAATTTATATAACAATGCACACAAAACTGGGTTAGTAATCAATACAGCATTTACGATAACTCACGAGATCAACCCTCACAACGAATGACAAAGTGCTATGCTTAAACATCCATCGAATTAACGACTAATGACAAAGCATCACCCTAATGTGGGCAGCACTTAAACATCCATTGAGTACATTGATCGATCGGAAAATGAATCGTAATAGCGATCGAGTTAATACCCGGTATTTGAGCAGCACTACACTATAATTGAACTAAATTCGACCTTAGAGCAGTAGAATTTCGTTTTTGTAAGTTTTTATCGACTCCAGTGGATTGTGCAGGTAAAGGGCTATTTATAGCTGAAATTGAGGTCTGACGCGGCCCGCGTAAACCTTAAGCTTAACCTTACGCGGCCCGCGTTGCCGCCCAGTCTACGACTAGCTTTGACCAGTCATACGTAGGTGCACCAGATGGTCAACACGTGGCACGGTTACGCTTATCCGGTCAACACAAGTTTGACGCGGCCCGCGTAAGACATACCTTGTCTTTTACGCGGCCCGCCTGAAACCCAAATTTTAATTTTTCTTGATTTTTTATATGGTGTAGGGTTTCAGGGGTCCGGGTTTTCACTTACGGTATTATTAGGAAACTTTTGAGAGTCCTTACATTCTCCCCATCTTATTAAAATCTCGTCCTCGAGATTCACTGGAATAATTGAGGATACTTTCGCTTCATTTCCGATTCCAGCTCCCAAGTGTATGCAGCTCCTCTTTTTGACTCCCATCTGACTTTAACTAGCACTAGTCGTTTATGCTTGAGAAACTTTACTTTTCGGTCTTCTATCTGAAGAGGTTTCTCAACAAATTTTAACTTTTCGTTTACCTCTATGTCTTGAAGAGATACTACCAGAGATTCGTCTGCTAGACATTTCTTGAGATTGGATACATGAAATACATCATGTACTCCAGCTAACTCTTCTGGTAGTTGTAAACGATAAGCAACTGGTCCTATACGTTGGATCACTGGAAATGGTCCTATGTATCTGGGACTTAGCTTTCCTTTCTTACCGAATCGGACTACTCCTTTCCAAGGAGAAACTTTCAACATTACTCTGTCTCCAATTTGGAATTCAAGTGGCTTGAGCCGATTATCTGCATAACTCTTTTGACGATCACGAGCCATTTTCAGTCTTTCCTTGATTTGAGTAATCTTATCAGTCGTTTCTTGCACTATTTCAGGACCTGATAATTGACTTTCTCCTATTTCTGCCCAAGAAACTGGAGTTCTACACTTTCTTCCATATAGTGCTTCAAATGGGGCGGTTTCAATACTTGAATGATAGCTATTGTTATAGGAGAATTCAATTAATGGTAAGTGATCATCCCAATTTCCACCAAAATCTATTACACATGCTCTGAGCATGTCTTCTAGAGTTTGGATTGTTCGTTCACTTTGCCCGTCCGTTTGAGGATGATATGCTGTACTTAGGTTTAGTCGAGTTCCCAATGCTTTCTGGAAACTTGTCCAGAAATGAGAAGTGAAACGACTATCCCTATCCGAAACAATGGAGAGTGGAACTCCATGTAAGGATACAACTTCATCTACATACAATTTTGCCAATCTTTCCATGTTAAAGGTTTCTTTCATAGGTAGAAAGTGAGCAGATTTGGTTAATCGATCCACAATTACCCAAATCGCGTCATTACCTTTTCTGGTTTTGGGTAACTTAGTAACAAAATCCATTGTTATGAGTTCCCATTTCCATACTGGCATTTCTAACTGTTGTAATAGACCTGATGGTTTCTGATGTTCTGCCTTAACTTGTGAACAAATAAGACATTTTGATACATACTTAGCTATATCCTTTTTCATACCTATCCACCAGAAATTCTTTCTTAAATCTTGGTACATCTTATTGTTTCCTGGATGTATAGTATACCTAGATTTATGAGCTTCTTCTAAAATTTTATTTCTTAATTCTCCCTGTTTTGGTACCCAAATTCTACTTTTGTGGAACCTCCAAATTCCATCAGCTCCTTCCTCTAATTCTTTTATTCGTCCCTTCATTCCTTCAGCAACATCCTCTATTGCTGTTTCTTGAAAATGCTTCAGTTGTTCCATTAAATCTAACTGTAGACTTAATCTGAGAGCACGAACTCGTCGTTGTTTCTCATGATACTTACGACTTAAGGCATCTGCAACTACATTTGCCTTTCCTTCGTGATATTGAATATCACAGTCGTAATCACTTAGGATTTCCATCCATCTTCTTTGTCTCATATTTAACTCTTTTTGCCCAAAAATATATTTTAAACTTTTGTGGTCAGTGTAGACAGTAAATTTACTTCCGTAAAGATAATGTCTCCAAATCTTAAGGGCAAAAATTATAGAGCCTAACTCTAAATCATGAGTTGTATAATTTTCTTCGTGCTTTTTCAATTGCCTTGAAGCATACGTAATTACCTTCTTGCATTGCATAAGCACACATCCAAATCCTAGTTTTGAAGCATCACAGTAAACTTCAAAATCTTTAGTCCCTTCTGGTAAAGCTAGGATTGGAGCATTTGTTAATTTCTGCTTCAATATTCTAAAGGCTTCTTCTTGTTTAGGTCCCCATTCAAACTTAATGGCTTTACAGGTTAGCTTAGTTAATGGTACAGCTATCTTGGAAAAATCCTTAATAAACCGTCTATAGTACCCAGATAAACCTATAAAACTTCTAATTTCCATTGCAGTTTGCGGAACCTTCCAATTAATAATTGCCTCTATCTTTGCAGGATCTACATGAATCCCTTCGTGATTCACCATGTGTCCTAAGAATTGTACTTCCTTTAGCCAAAATTCACACTTCGAGAATTTGGCATACAGCTTTTCTTTTCTTAACAAAGTTAAGAGTGCATGTAAGTGCTCACAATGTTCTGTCTGACTTTTGGAATAAATAAGTATATCGTCTATAAAGACAATTACGAATTTATCCAAATACGGTTTACAGATACTATTCAACATGTCCATGAATGTTGCAGGTGCATTCGTTAACCCGAAGGGCATGACTGTAAACTCATAATGACCATACCTAGTTATAAAAGCAGTCTTAGGTATGTCCTCTTTTTGTACCTTCAATTGATGATATCCAGAGCGTAAATCTATCTTAGAGAAGTATCTAGCCCCCTGAAGTTGATCAAAAAGATCATCAATCCTAGGTAATGGGTATCGATTCTTAATTGTAACTTTATTCAATTCTCTATAAGCAATACACATTCTCATTGAACCATCCTTCTTCTTTACAAATAACACTGGAGCTCCCCAAGGGGATGAGCTAGGTTGTATGAATCCTTTACTTAGTAATTCATCTAATTGCTTTTTCAGTTCTAACATTTCGGTAGGAGCTAACCGATAAGGTGCCTTAGCTATCGGTGTAGTTCCAGGAATTAGATGAATCCTAAATTCTACTTCCCTATCAGGTGTTAGTCCCGGAAGTTCTTCTGGAAATACATCTGGGTATTCTGAGACTACAGGGATTTCCTTAAGTTCTTTGTTCTTAGTATTAATGATTACCGAAATCATATATACTATTCCTTGCTTTCGTTCATAACTACCAACTTTCATTATTGATATGAACTTCATGGGTTTATGCGGTTTATCTCCTGTAATCATGATTACTTCTCCAGTAGGTGCTTGAATTTCTATAGAATTCTTATCACAAAGAATTCGAGCATGGTTGGCTATTAACCAATCCATTCCTAATACAACATCAAATTCAGCTAATTTCATAGGTAACAGATTTGCAGAAAATTTATGACCGGAAAGTTCTATTTCTACTTTTTGCAAAACCTGATCTATTTTAACTGAATTACCATCTGCGCTTTCGACTGTAAAAATTTGCCTAATATTGGTTAAGGGTAACTTAAGAGCTTGACAGAATAAAGTATTAATAAAACTTTGGTTTGCACCAGAGTCAAATAATACTTTTGCGTATACATTGTGAACTAAGAACGTACCAGCTATCACATCTGGAATGAGTTCTGCTTCTTGAGTGGTTAGCTGGAATGCTCTGACATTTTTCTTAGTAGCTCCGTCAGTCACCTTGGCTTTGTTGTCTGCTGGTTTGGCCAATTTAGGACATTCTGTTTTGAAATGTCCGGCTTCTCCACAATTGTAACAAATTATGGATTTCTTTCTGCAGTTTTCTTCACGATGTCCTATAGTTTTGCAAAAATTGCAATATACCTTGCATTTTCCAAAATGTTTCTTTTTGCAACTTTGACAGAACGGCAAAGTTGAAGATTGCCCTGTTCCTCTTCTCTTGAAGCTGTTATTATTACCCGTACGAAATCCTTGGGTAATTTTCTGAGCCAATTCCTTCTTCCTGTCTTCATCTCTTGTGCGTACCAGTTCATCAGTTAGGGTGTTGGCTAGTTCCACTGCATCGTCAATAGTGCGAGGTCTCGCAGCTTTAACCATATTGCGGATTTCGCTAATTAATCCCCAAATGTAGCGAGAAATGAGTACCGGCTCTGGCGAAGCCAGTGTTGGTACCACCCTAGCATATTCGAAGAATGTCGAAGTATAACCACGACAATCCACATTTACCATCCGATGGTTTAAGAACTTATTTGCCATTTGATCTTTTTCATACTTGGGACATAATTTTCTTTCTACAAGACTCTTAAATTCCTCCCAGTTCATGGCATAGGCCACAATCCTTCTTTTAGCTTGTAATACTGTGTTCCACCATTCTAATGCCCCTTCTTTAAAAAGATTGGAAGCATACATTACTTGATCTTCCTCAACACATTTACTTATAGCAATTACTGCCTCAGTTTTCTCTAACCAACGTAATGCTGCAATAGCCCCTTCATTACCTGCAAACTCAGTTGGTTTACAGGCAAGGAATTCTTTATAAGTGCAACCAGGTGTTGCAGCTTTCATTTTCTTGAAAATTGGGGTTTGCAGATCATTATTGTTATTAACAGGATTTCCGCCTCCATTTATACTATTACTAAAGTTGTCGCCTTGGGTCCGTTTACTAGGAATGATTGATTTAGTTTTAACGGGTTTCTGAACGGCAGCAACAATTGCTGGAATAGCATTAGCTATTCCTTGTGCAACGATATCCTCTATATCTTGTCTATTTAACAATTGTTCTTCCTGAATTTGCTCAGATTGATTTTCTTCATTTACTGGTTTATTACCAACGTTTGCCATCTGATAATTAATTTATAGATAAATAATTAGTATAAAAGAAATAATCCAATGTCACAATTAATTGCACATAATCACGAAAACAAATATACAAACAAAATCTAAAATTTCATTTAGTTTATAGATTATAACATGCCTCTATATACAATCGTTTTATTATTGATTTTACAAGTACTGATTTTACTATTACTATTACACAACCACAGTTTTACCAACCCACTATCTCTCGTCATTTGTCTTAAAAACGAAGTTCCCTTTCATCATACTTCCAGGCAATTTGTCCCCCTATCTCCCGAATTCTACTTCCCGCATCCATTAATTCTTCGCCAAAATGGCGAAGTTCAGCCAGATTTTCGTTACTCATGGGTGGATTTGGTAATGGTTCTGGATCGAATTGTGGAAGAAAGGAATAAGGACTGTTGACAATGTTTTGAAATTGCCAATCATTTGTCCACCACTCGTCCATTTCTACAGGTTGGGAGTGGACTATTGGTTCTGGGATTGCTGGTTCAAAATTTATAGGGAGTTGATTTTCAATAGGACGAGTAAAAATATTCGTATTGACAGGCTGGATAGTCTCACAGCTTGCCAATATAAAATCTATTTCCTCCTGAAAAGTCATTCCCTGGTTTTGGTTGGAGCTTTCTCCGATTTCCATCTGAGTTGGTCTAAAACCTTTTCCAACCTCCATTTCTATTTCCTTAGAGTATTCTTCAAACTGCATCCCCATTTGCCTAGAATCTTCCTTGACTTCAGTCTCCATCTCCTGCGGTCTAGAACTTTCCCTGGTTATAATTTCTTTTCCTTTTTCTAAAGGATTGTTTATTTTAGGAAGTTTAGTAGCTGGCTTTTTCCTACGTATACGACTCCCCCATACGTATTTCCTTCTTTTCTTTGGTTTTGGCTTTTTCAGAGGTGGAGCGTTGAATTCTACAGGTTGTTCCACATCAGGAAAATACCCAGTAAACTCTTTGGAAACTTCTATATTTACAGGGTATAGGTTGAGATTTTCTAGGGCTTCCGATAACTCATTCATGCTGTTTACTATACAAGTAAAATACAAAAATGCTAAGTTAAAATTTATAACAAAATTTAGAAATAACCTTTAAATTTTATTTCATACCCTATTACTACTTTACAAAAGAAAATGAACAATTTTAAACATACTAGGTTTTATTTATTTACTGGATGGATTTTCTATTTTGTAGGTGATAGTGTTTGCTAGTCAATTTATTTAGAGATCTGCATTTACTGCTACTGTAGCTAACATATATAGATCTGCCCATTTTTCGTCTAAATTGTCTTCCCAGGGTGATTTACTGATTAATTCCTGAGTTTCCTGTTTAACTTTCTTCTCTCTGGCTTTCTTTATTTTCTCTTTACTTTTTCTAATAATCAGACTTCTTTTACTAGGAGAAAGTGGTTCCACATATTGTGCTTTTCGAACGAATATTCCTTCTTCAGGAGTTTGGGATGAACTACCCTTCTCGTTAGCTGACCTATCTAATTTAAGATAGATGCTGGAAAGCTTTTTCTTACCCATACTGTAACTAACAATTAGTCAGTTAATAAAACACATAATCACATAATAGTAATCAGGAAAAATTAAGTATTTCTAAATACTTAATTAGCTTAACTCAGTGGCTCTGATACCACCTTATTTCTGTCACGGCCCCCGACCCGGTTTGACCCGTTTCAGGAGCCGCGGAACAGAAATCCCGTGGTAGTTATTTAATTGAGTTTAACAGCGGAAGTTTATTATCAGGATCTTTTTCAAGCTAAAAATTTTCCCAATTCTTTTATTTCACAATTTGGGATAAAACCCCCGTAATTTACAATATTATGATTTCACGGAGAAATCTTTATGTTACAAAATATATTTCTTTATTTTAATAGGAGCCACTTTCTTAAGCTTGCAGTGCTTCCTGGCACCTTTCTTGAATCACAACAGATCACCTGAAATATGTTTGAAAAAGGTTTTGTCAGCGGGAAATACTGAGTGAATCATTCTATTTACTAAAACAACCTGTTTGTTATAATTTACAGTATTAAGAGCGATTATAATGTTTCTATCTTTTAAATTAACTGACCCAGTTGTCACTTGTGACTGTGGACATATCACTTGTTGGGTCCATTCACCCACAAATGATAAATAATTAGTAGCTATGTGCACATCCCCCCACATACTGGCAGTAATTTCAGATTACATAGACTTAATCCCTGTAATTATAACTTTTGAAAATAAACATGCTTTTGTAAATAGATTTGATAAAAAGAGAATGACTCACATTGCAGATTTAACACGGACATAATCTAGTCTTATGGATTAGCCTTGTTAACCTAATTTATATAACAATGCACACAAAACTGGGTTAGTAATCAATACAGCATTTACGATAACTCACGAGATCAACCCTCACAACGAATGACAAAGTGCTATGCTTAAACATCCATCGAATTAACGACTAATGACAAAGCATCACCCTAATGTGGGCAGCACTTAAACATCCATTGAGTACATTGATCGATCGGAAAATGAATCGTAATAGCGATCGAGTTAATACCCGGTATTTGAGCAGCACTACACTATAATTGAACTAAATTCGACCTTAGAGCAGTAGAATTTCGTTTTTGTAAGTTTTTATCGACTCCAGTGGATTGTGCAGGTAAAGGGCTATTTATAGCTGAAATTGGGGTCTGACGCGGCCCGCGTAAACCTTAAGCTTAACCTTACGCGGCCCGCGTTGCCGCCCAGTCTACGACTAGCTTTGACCAGTCATACGTAGGTGCACCAGATGGTCAACACGTGGCACGGTTACGCTTATCCGGTCAACACAAGTTTGACGCGGCCCGCGTAAGACATACCTTGTCTTTTACGCGGCCCGCCTGAAACCCAAATTTTAATTTTTCTTGATTTTTTTATATGGTGTAGGGTTTCAGGGGTCCGGGTTTTCACTTACGGTATTATTAGGAAACTTTTGAGAGTCCTTACATAGACCGGGTCGAATAAGAGTGAATTTTTTTAGGAACTAGGAAAGGGTTAACAAACGATTGGCTTAAAGCTCAAAATGGCTACTAAAAGTCCAAACCCCCGCCCCTCTCGCTACCATGCTCATATATATGACTTATGAGGTCCAACCCCCCAAATCCCACACTCGCACTCACCAAGACGAGGCTACCTAAATGCCCTTATCCTTTTCACATACATATCAAGCTAAGGCCTCAAACCGAATTCAAGCACAAGTTCTAATGCACCCCCACCCATTGCCACTCTCATCAAAGAAAATATTTCTAACAATTCAAATAAGTGGCTCAAACTCTCACCAAGAAAAAGGGGGTATACGGGGTTGCTGGTGTGTTATGCGGTTTCAATACTTTAAGTTTCAAATTTAGATCATTTTTCGCTTGATTTCAGAATTTTTCAAAAGTGTCAAAAATTTCTCCCATCCCCACACTTGGGGTACATTGTCCCCAATGGATGGCTTTGAAGGGAAAGATCGCTAAATCATCACAACATCAATTTTTGTTTATTTTTTTATTTTTTATAAACAAAAGCAAACTAATAAACTAACAATATTTCAAAGCTAAAGAACATGACAAGTCTAAGGAAAAAGTACATTGACCTGGTGAAGTTTGACACAACAGATATTGTAAATGATCCAATTTCCTATCACCACCTTCACACAAATATCCGCACATCTTCCCCACACTTGAATGTCGCCATGGCCCTGAAACATAAAAAACTAAAGAAATAACAAGATCAGTGAAAAACCTCGGGTTGCCTCCCGAGCAGCGCTAAGTTTTCAGGTCTTCAGCCAGACCGTGCCACCCCCATTTAAGGTGGCTTAAAGAAGCGGTTCCTTCCATCTCCATCACTTCCTCGTGCCATTGAACAAAATGCATCCGTCTCGTTTCGACTCGGTGGATAATCAAATACACTCTTGTTTGAACCCATATGTTTTTCTTCACGATCCGGTGGGTGATTCGTTTTCGTTCTTTGACACATGCTTTTCATATGACCATTAGATTCGCTACCCTTCCCCTCAATGGACTCATAACTAATAATCCTCGTCTGAACATCAAAGAACAACTTACGGCTCTTTTCAGTCATAATAATGATCCCGTCTCTACAGTTGATTTGAGCATTTGCTGTATAGAGAAATGGTCGACCTAAAATCACCCTTTGTTGCGACGCCATCTCGGTAGTAGCATAATCTAAGACTAGAAAATCCACCGGGTATTCGAATTCTCCCAACCGAATCATAACATTCTTAACCATTCCCCGTGGACGCCTCCAACTTTCATCCGCCAAACTCACCATGGTGTCTACATCCTGAAGCGGGCCAAAATCATACATGTCGTATAGATCACCTGGTAACACACTCATGCTCGCCCCATAATCCAATAATGCATGAGGAATTTTTAGTTTCCCCACTCGGATAGGCATGATTGGCGCCCCATACTCTTTATCATTCTCGACATCGGCATCCTTTTCCAAACCTGAATTCACTTGATACGAAGAAGTTAGCAATGTTTCATTAAATTTAGTATTTGGAACGGTGCTTACCACATTGATGTTAATGCTTTTTGTGTTCTTGGGATTTATCACCGTGTCACTTGGTGATTGACCTTTTGCTTTCTTCAATAATGCCACGTCACTTGCAAGTTGACTCATTTGAGTAGTCAACGACTGAATCGCTTTGTCACGGATTTCTTCTTTTTGCATGCGAACATCATCAAGTTGATTCCTTCTTTGCATATCTTGTTGCATCAACCGGAGCATATCCATAACTTCATTCCCACTTGATGAAGTTTGACCCGAAGAACCACTTTGACCACCCGATTGTTGAAATTGACCTTGGTTGTATTGTTGACAAGGTATGAAATTTCCTTGAGCTCCTTGGAAATTTGGGTTAGCTTGGTTTGAGGGATTCCCATATCGAAAGTTTGGGTGGTTTCTTAAGCCGGGGTGGTAAGTATTGGAGTTCATGTTATAATTTCTACCACCCCCTTCTTGCCCTTGCAATGCATTCACCTCCTCATATTGCCCTTCCACTCCTTGGCAATTTTCAGCCGCATGCCCTATCTCATTACAAAGTGCACAAACATTATAAATTTGATTAGAAGTTTGAACATTACCATCGTCTACCGCGTGCACTTGAGTTCGGGTAATGGCCGGTCGTGCTCTCCTTGATGCTTGAGCTTTTCTTTTTGATGTGACCGCCATTTGCGCCAAGAATTCCCAATCATCATGCTCGTAATTTGTGCCAAAAGTGCCATTTGTGATAGACATTAAGTCACGCGCATCTTCGGAACACAATCCCTCGTGAAATGCATTCATCAATTCCCATAGCTCTATCCCATGATGAGGGCAATTCTTTATCATCATATTAAACCTCTCGAATGCTTCATGAAACATTTCACCCGTTTGTTGTTGAAAACTTCTCAAATTTTTCTAGCATCATTTGTCTTTTGAGCGGTGAAGAATTCATCCAAAAAGATTTGTTGCATTTCTGCCCATGTATAGATAGATGCCGAAGGTAATGTATAAAACCACTTTTTAGCCTTGTCTTCTAAAGAAAATTGGAGTAGCACCAATTTGACATCATCGGCTGAAAATCCTTGACTCCCAATAGTGTTGCAAATCGAATCGTAAACCTCCAAATGAAAATACGGCTCCTCCGTTGCTAGACCCTTATACTTTGGCAAACTTTGTAATGAATTGGTTCGCACTTCGAACGTCCTCCCTTGATCACTGTGAGGGATAACCACTGGTGAAGGATTATGAGTGATCACTGGTCTAAAATGTGCTTCTATGCCTCTCGCATGTTCTCGAAGATGTCTTCTTGGTACACCCAACCGAACTCTTGGACGTATAGGACCCATTGGTGTTTGAACTTGCATTTGTGGAGGCCCAAATTGTTGTGGAGGTGGTTGAAACCTTGGCCCCACATGGTGTTGTTGTCGAACTTGCCTTTGAATCGGTTGACCTTGTGGTGGCAATTGTTGAGGTATAATTTGTTGTTGAGGAAACCCACCAACACTTTGCATTCTTTGATTTTGACCTTGTACATAGGTATACTCCCCTTGATCTCCATCACCCCCATACACGTATCCTTCTTCTTCATATCCCCCAAAGTCATCGTCATACCCATCATCGAACCCATCTTGTCTTACTCCCGAAGTATGTTGAAATTGCACTCCTGGTTGGAATGGAGTAGAATGTATAATGGATGGACCAGTTTGGTATAAGTTAGGTGGTAGTATTTGTGATGATGATGGTTGGCCAGATGTTGGGAAAAAGGATGAATAAGCTGGAATAGTGGATGATGTAGGGTTGTAACTGAAAGAGTATTCAGGTTGTGTATTCTCAGGTAAGGTAGTGTTGGTTGGTTTGATTTCTGGTGTGGATGTAGGAATGGTAGTATTTGGTGACGGTTGTGTTGAAGATGGTATAAAGGGTGGTGTAAACTTACCCGTAGTGGGTGGTGGTGGTGGCGGTGGATCCATGTATCTAATTGGTGTAATTGGTGTAGTAGGTCTTGTTGGTGAACCACTGATTTTGTTTTCTCTTAGCAAAATTCTGTTTCTTCTCAAAGTTCGTTCAATTTCTGGATCAAATGCCAATGGTGATAGCTTGTGAGAGCCTCTAGTACGCATGCACCTGTAAATACCTGCACACTAGCACACCCAGCGTAAACCAGAAAAATAACAAACCTAAAAAGATCAAAAATAACACACGTTGCGCACTACTCCCCGGAAACGGCGCCAAAATATGACGTGATGTCGTGGTCACAATCAAATTTAATCCAATTACTACTAAATAGTTAGTGGCAAGTGGGTATCGAACACAGGGAGTTTGTGGAATGTGTGTTATTTAAAGGTTTGTCTAGGTTAACTAAAATTAAACTAAATGCAATGAAAATAAAATTCAAGAGTTGGTTTGATTGATTTGATTTTTAAAACTAAGATTACTATTCTAATTGCAAAATGAAAGTGTTGGTTTGTAAACAATTTAGAGACGAATGACCATCTTTAATTTCCGGTTTGCTTCAACGTTTGTGCTATCATTCCACTAGAAAGAACTACATAGACATAGTTCATGTGTGATTACTTGTTGAGATAAAAGGGAACTAAGTACTCAGATTCCTAGAACGTGAGGTTGTTACCCGATGACCAATTAACCCTTACCTAATCCTAATTCTACCCATGATATCTCGATTGCCAACAGCACCAAGAACGTATGGTTTCAAATTAGATTAACATAAGAATCAACAATTTACAAACAATCAATCACACACCATAACAAACAATCATAAAGACAAAGTTTGTTATTCTAGAAATTAGGAAATCAAGCATAAAGTCTAATACAAACCTTCAACCAAAGATAGTCATCAAGAGTTTAGCCACTCATGGCTTGAATCATCATCCTTACACAAGTTTCAATGTTCATAACAATTAAAAACACAAAACGAATGATTAGAAATTGTCTTCAAGCACCAAGAACACTCAAAATCGCCCCTAGAACTGTGTGTAACCGAATGGGAATGATTAGACTTGAAAGGGCATCATAAATCCGCAGTAAATGGTGGAAGTTACACATTTACGTAGGTCAGTGCCGTAAGCTACTGTTACGGTGGCTTGGAATGGCTTACGGTGGCTTTAATCTGTCATACGGTGACAAAAAGTGCAGTCGGCGCCGTAAGCTACGGCCCTTGCCGTAGCCTACGACAGGCTTCAACATGAAAACTTGTTTTCAACATAACTTTTTTCGTTTCAACTCCGTTTTCTTCACCGTTTTCGCCTACGTTCTCGTAATTTCGTCATCTATCATGCTATCCTCTTAATTCTTCAATTCCAAAAATTGATTTTTTCATTTATTCTTTGTGTTCCTTCCATTTTAAGCTCTCATTTGTACCTGAAACACAAACAACCGTAGTTATCTAATTCTAGACAACTACCCGATTAAATGTAGGATTTTATTATCATTTATACCACTTAAGGGATGTCCTACGGACTACCCGTCACATGACCTTAAGGTGTGCGAGGGAGTTTGGTTATGAAGTCCATAGCGATGCTATCCCACTTCCAAACAGGGATTTCAGGTTGCTCAAGCATTCCAGAAGGTCATTGATGCTCAGCTTTGACCTTCGAGCAGGTGAGACACTTAGAAACATAAGCGGCGATTTCTCTTTTCATGCCAGGCCACCAATAGGATGTACGTTGTTGGACCCAGTATGGCCTGAACAACTTCTTTTCACGTAATATGGCAAATGATTTCAGTAGATGTGAAAAAGATGTGCAGAAATGGAAATCAGACTTTCAGAAACAAGACCTACAGAATTATCAAGTTTATATCACTTTGAAACAAAATGGTTTACAAGGTGATTGTAAGATTACTATCTAATACAAATGAATCTTGAATTCTGTGGGTGAGAGGGCAATGGAGTTTTGATGTATGTGTGAATGCTAAGCTTCAAACTCAATTGTCTTCTGCTGGTTGAGCCTTCTATTTATAGAAGGCTGGGTGCATGAATAAACAATAGTTTATTCATGCAATAAGTCCTGCAAAAAGTAGCCATTTGACATATTCATTGAATCCAACGTTCAAGTTGCCTTTTTCATCATGATATCCAATAATGTCAACTTGCTTCGGTAAGTGTGACAGGATAGAGCTGATTTCAGACAAGTGGGGTATTTCATCAGAATTTCTGATAAACCACTTCATCAGAAATTCTGGTGAACAAATCATCAGAAAAATCCTGATGATCAGAATCGTCAGAAACTGATGATAATTCATCAGAAATATCATCAGATCCACCAGAAATGACCTTCTCTGATAATCCAATTCAACTCTTGATCAAATTGTGATTCTTTGAAGTAGATGTTGTTCATTTCAGTTGTCCTATCTGATCTTCTTCTTCTTGTTGTGATCTTCAGGACTGTGATCTCTTCATAGATCTAGTTGATTGTGATTCTCTTCAATACTTACAAATAAAGTTTCCTAACAGTTTCCCCCTAAGTATTGTAAGAAAATGAACTATCTCTATATCTAACATAAACAACTTTCAACTGCTTCTTGAAAGAAAAATTCAAAACAACTAAGTTCAGAAACATGGAACATAGTCAAACCAACCATAAATCAGACAAAAATAAAATATTGTTCAAAAACAGAAACTTAATCTCATCAATTCATTAATTGATCTTCACTCCACTTCTGTATTTGTCTCCTGGTTTCAGCCTTTTCTTGTGATCAATTGCCTTTTGAGTTTCCTTGTACATCTCTTTGTACCATCCTCTTGATTCCATCCAGTTTTCAATACATTCTTCAATTGTTTTTCTCAGTTGTTCATTGTTCTTTCCCTTCTTCTTGAGATGCTCTTGTTTTTCATTCAGGCAGTTCCTTATATATTTCAGAGTTTGATTTGAGTACCTGCATATTTCACTAATTCTGAATAGAGCTTTCTTATTATTAGCATCTTTGAAGACTACACACATTTCTGGTTTGTCAAAGATTGCTCCAGTTCTCACAAGTTTAGAAGGAATTTCAGCTGGAATTCTGGTGTTGGGAGGAGGTATTAATACCTTGTTGCTGTACTCAAAATTGATACATAGATCAAAGTCTGCCAGTGCAGCCCTTTTGTATAGCTTTGCTCCTGCACTTTTGAGGCTGTCAAGGGCTCTTCTGATCACAACTGAACCACTTTTCTCTCTATCAATGATATTCTTCATTTTGACCATGC
Organism: Helianthus tuberosus; assembly: GCA_030545235.1. Lineage (NCBI taxonomy): Eukaryota > Viridiplantae > Streptophyta > Magnoliopsida > Asterales > Asteraceae > Helianthus > Helianthus tuberosus. Next base: position 182,275,629 of record CM060403.1, read on the forward strand.
CCATTGGGTGAATATCATCAGCCAGATTTGCATCAGTAACCTTTTGTTCACTGTTATCTTTTCTGATCAGGGTATACTTGTTTTGTCCTTCATTACCTAAGATGCCTCCTCCAGTGGTCAAAGTATCGATTCTTTCAATATATACTATTAGATTGGTCATGTGTTTGTGCAGAATTTCCCAGCCTCCATTGTTTCTGATTTCAACAATTCCTTTACTCAATGGAGAGAGTGGTCTCTTTGGGTTGTCTTCTGGACCTTTCCAGTAGTAATGCTTTAGATGTTCTTTAGGGTACATAATAGTGTGTAAATCACCTTTCAGCACATCCATTTCTTTGATGTTCCCCTCCGAATCTTCTATCATTTCTTTTCTTGGCCTTTTTGAGGAAGTCACTTCATGTTCCATTCTTCTCTTCTCTTTTGTATCCATCTTTATGCTGAACTCTGTTTCTCCTGTGATGGCAGTAGAAGATGACTGAACTGGAACATGTTCTTTCTGCTGGACCCTTGATGTGTCTGGCTTTGGGACGTTTGGTGGAGGACCCATGAGTAACTTTTGTTTATCTGGAGGTGGACCCATGGGTTGCTTCTGTTTTTAAGCTGTTGAAGTTTCTGTTTGTTTGGTTTGATCTTGTTGAATTGTTTCTGATTGCTGTTGAGGAGTTTCTGATCCTCTTGCTTGTCTTTCTTGTGGAATTGGGGCTCTCAGTTCATGAAGATCAATTTTTGTTAGCCTGGCAACATTATACTCCAACCTCTTTACTAATAGATGAATATTAGCAAGAGTTTGAGTATTTGTTTACTCTTGTTCCTTCATTTTCTGATACTCCAGATTTTCTTGATTTTTCTGTGCAGTTAATTCCACCATCAACTTCTCAAAAGCCTCAGCCATGCTGCTGTTGTTGGCTCTGAGGAACTGTATTTCTTCAAGAATTCTTTATGAACTTGAGCTTTCTCCTGCAGTTGCAACCTCAGCCATCTTTTTCTTGATATCTTGCAGTTCTTTGAGAGTTTTCTCGAATTTTGATGAGTTCTCTCTGTTTTCTGATGACTCTTGCAGTTTCTTGAGGGCTGGAACATTCTCTTCTGTTTGCTTCTGCACAGCTTTGACAGTTTCTGATAAGACTTTGATATCTGACTTTTGATTTCTAATTTCTTCCAGCATCAGATCAAGCTTTCCTTCTGTGGCTGTTTTCCCAGTAGCAATTGTGTATTCAGGTTCCTTATGAAGTTGTTTAGGGGACATAGATTGATGTCCTTGGTAAATAGGAGAAACAACAGATGTTCCTCTTCTAACACCAGCAGAAAACACATTTTCTGCTGTTCTGAGGTTAAGAGGATTGGAAAATTCCAAATTCTCTGTATCCTCACCAGAAAATTGAAACACATTCAAGTTCTGGTTTTCCTCATATCCTTGAACCTTTTCAGGTTCTCCATGAGTTGTTGAGAAACTCTTAGTTTTCTCATCCAGGTTTCCTTGATCAGTAGACTGATCTCCACCTGTTGCCACCACATTTTCCTCCTCAAAATCTGATTCAGAAAATGGGTCATTGGTTTTACTCACATTTTGTTTTGTAGAAACAGTGCCTCTTTGTAAAATTTCATAATTTCCTTGAATTGAATCATCAGAATCACTCTCAGAAATATGAAATATATTGAGTTTAGAGTGTTGTGCACCTTTTTCTCCCATATGTGAGATTTCAGCATGATGTTTTTCTGCCACAGGACTCATATTCACATCTTCATCAGCTGGATGAGGATCAGATTCACCCTGTTGTTCCATTCTTGGTGTGCTTGACTCTTGTGCATCATGCTCCATGGGGGACACACTTCCAAAAACTTCTTTGTTTTCTGGCCTTTTGTTCAACATCTTCAGATATTCTGCTCTGTATGGTGAATCTTCTGGTATCAGATTCATCACTTTTTCTGATAGAGCAGGCATATCATAATCTGACTTCCAAGATCCTACGGCAGTCCAAGGTCTCATAATTTCTGTTCTCCACATATTTTCTGATGCTGGAATTTCTAGGTTCCTTTCAGAAAAAGCATCAGAGATTATGATTGACAGAAATCTGGGAAAGGGTAGATGTGAATCTATCCTTCCAGCGTTAGTCAGAATTGATCTTCTGATCAGAATAAATATTTCTGTTCCAAAATCAATGTTCAACCCACCATTGAGATTGAACATGATTGTTAGAATATTCTTATTTATCTGATCTGTACCTCCAATCTTTGATGATAGACACTTGTTCAGAATTTCCATTAGAACTTGCCAGAAGGCAGGTAGCTTGTTTCTCTTGAATTCATTGATTTTTGAAATCTTTGTCTTGTAACCCATTACAGCATCAAGTTGTGAGAACATATCTTCTTTTACTGGTGCTTCTTCATAGCTTTGGTTTAAGGGTAGTTCCAAACATTCCCTTATTTTCTCCGGTGAGATTGTAATAAAGATATTTCCCCACACATGTGCTGTTAGCTCGAGTTGATTTAAGACTTTGAGAGTTTTTACAACTTGTTGTATGAGTTCTTCTGGTACCTTTCTGGTCTTTGTGAGAGCTTGAGCTATAGGGCATCTGGTTAGAAATTCAATGAGAATTTGACACTTTATATCATACTCTTCAATGTTATCATTCATTGCTTCATTGTTGCTCTTTAATGGAAGAAATTCTGTTTTAGTGATGAAGGGAACAGAGTGTTCAATTGGTGGTGTGTTGATGTTGATGGCTGCCATTGAGAATTTGGGTTTTTGATTCGGAAAAGGGTTTTAGGGTTTTGAGTTTGAAGGTTGAAGATGGAAGTCTCTGTGTTTGAATGAGGTATTTATAGTGTATAGAGACAGAGATTTTTGAGTGTTTTTCGTGGGTTGTTTGTATTCAAGGTGGTTAATGACACCTTAATGATGTTTTAATCCTTTAAGGAAACAACCGTTTTTGAAAAACCTTTGGTTTATCTCTAATTTAATGTAAATCCTTTAAAGAGACTTAGAGATTCCAATGATTTTACGGATAAACACTAATGTCCAACTTGCACCTTTTCTCCATGTGGGACCCCTTTTGTTTCAAAAAGGTCCAATAGAAACCTTTTCTGAGTTTGTGTATCTTCCCAGGTTTTCCTCTTGATGATATATATCAGAAAATTTTGAATAAAACTTTTGAGAGTTGTATTTTCTTCATATATCATCAGATGCATTTGATTCATTTACAGAGGATGAATCATCAAAAATCTTTTTTTTTAGATGAGAGGGAATAAGTAGAGTTCCGAGATTTTTACTTACATTGCTGTTCTGCAGTTCTGAACTCCACACCTTTGTTCTGATATACAGGAAGTATTTTTCATACAGCTTGTTCCAGTCCTTAGAAAAAAAATATTTTGAAAGAAACTTATTTCAAAAAGTTAGATGGTCATAAGTTTCTTTAAATCTAGTTAAAGGCAATGTTTTTCTGATGAATTTGTCAAACTTCCTGGCTTCCAAGAGATTTTTCTGATAAAAATTTTATTTTCTGATCTATTATCAGATTTTCTGGTTACTTTGAAAATTTTCTGGTGAATGAACAGATTCGTATGGCTTGATGAGTTTTCTGAATAATTACCAGATTTTCTGATTGATTATCAGATTTTCTGAGTTTCACTTAATCCTGTCAGATTTCATTTGAATTTCACCAGATTTTCCTTGTTTTTATCAGACATGTTGTGTTAGTTCCCCCTAGATCTATTGACATTTTTTTTGTTAAAAAAATTGAGTAAAAAGTAATTGAAGCAAACTGATATATAGAAAAAAAAACATTAAACACACAACATAGAAAAACAAACAACAACTACTCCTCCTCCTCCTCCAACACGTTGTACATGCACTTCACATATAACCAAAGACTGGTTATTCGACCGGTGTGATTCGTTGATGTCACCAAGGTAGGCTCACTTATGTTTTCTTGAAGTACCAGCTCGGCCCTTGGATAGCAGCTTCTCACTCCTCCGAAGTCCAGCTGACTGGTGATCACCTTGGTTACGAATCGAGGGTAGATCAGAAAAGGTTGACGGTCGTGGATGTTTGCTACTAGGTCTCTCATGAGAAACATAGCATAGTTGTAAGGTTTTTCCTGTACAACAACATGAATCACTTCCATCATCCTATGGGACAGCTCGTTGAAGTGTCCAATCTTCTTGGAGAAGTAGACACTTAGCTGTGTTACCAAAAACTGGAAAGATGGTATGAACCCAGATTTGCTAACCGCCCTTGACGAGTTGTATGTATGATAGCCTATTTCAGTCAAGCTCTGTTGCACTTGTGCCTTATCCAGGAATTTGTTTTCATGACCATTACCCAGTCTGAGGACATTTCTGATTGTTTCCTCTTTTAGGATAATTCTGACCCCCATAACCTCACTCTCTATCCACATGGAAGTACCACTAAAAATGATTTCAGAACTCTTGAAGAAGTTTTGGATAAATGGTGACATGTGATGATACAGCAAAGCCCAAAGGACTTTGCATGATCATATTGTACACAAACCTGCAGTCCTCCCATGCAGGTCCTTCCAAGTTGGATCTTAATCTAAGATTATGAAGTCTGTGAAATGGGATAGGGAATTGAGTTGCTTTCATTAATTTTGGGCGACCCATTTTAAGATAAGAAGATTCTGTCGAAGGGCTTTTGAAGAGATGATTTTGGTGTGAAGTAAGTTCTTTTCAGGTTGTTAATATATATAGATGAAAGTGATAGTTCCTCATAAATGATATTAACAACCAACCCTTTTTTTATTTTCATCTCTTCAATTAAGACGATATCTGTTGCAGTGAATGTGACAGTGAATGTGACCGTCTACTAAGCCCCATGTGTGAGTAAGCATTTAATGACTAGGCAGCTACTTTCATAGCTCCTAATCATTTTAGTGCCTACGTGTCACTTAAGTTTCTTATGAAAAAATGACGTTGCATGCATTGGCAGAAAAAAATAAAATTCAATAATCTGAAAAAAATTTCTAGAGACGGTTGATTTTCTCAGATATATAGAATTTTATCTTTATGCATGTTACTTTTCCCCCTTTTTGTTTTTTTTAATTAATAAAATAGAAAAAAATACAAAAACAAATTATACACATATATGAATATATATAATGTGTGGGATATGCATGAAAATGGAAGATTATAATGATTACAAATTATTCTGATGTTTCAACCTGGTTTCTGATTTTATATCAGAATTTCTGGTGATTTCACCAGATATTCTGATATTTCTTCAGATTATCTGATAAATCATCATTTATTAATGATTCATCAGATTTTCTGATGTTCCATCAGATTGATGGATTGCTTTGTCAGATACCAGTTGATTTGTTCTTTAATTATCAGAACTTTGATGTTCATCAATTTGGTTTTCTATTTGTGTCCATGTGTTTTCTGAAAAATCTTCATCATTTAAATTAACCATGCCAAGTTTGCTGATAAAAAAATTGTGTCTCTTTTCATCAAGAGGTTTTGTAAAGATATCAGCAATTTGGTTTTCAGTTGGAACAAAATACATTTCAATGTTACCTTTCTCCACATGATCTTTTATGAAGTGATATCTGACATCTATGTGTTTGGTTCTTGAGTGATGAACTGGATTTTTTGTTATTGCAATAGCACTCTTTGAATCACATAGAATTGGTATTTTTGTCAGAGTTACTCCATAATCTTTCAGTTGAGTTTGCATCCACGGCACTTATGAACAGCAACTTGCTACTGCTACATATTATGATTCTGCTGTTGATGTGGCAACACAGTTTTGTTTCTTGCTTGCCCAACATACCAAGTTTTCTCCCAAGAGTTGACAAGCACCAGATGTGCTTTTCCTGTCAATTTTGCACCCTGCATAATCTGCATATGTGAATGCAATTAATTTAAGGTTTGTATCCTTAGGATACCTGAGACCAAGTTCTGATGTGCCTTTTAGATATTTGAAAACCCTTTTTACAGCTTTTAGATGGGATTCTTTGGGATCACATTGATATCTGGCCAGAAAGCATGTTGCAAACATAATATCTGGTCTGCTTGCAGTTAAATATAGCAATGATCCTATCATCCCTCTATAGGTTTTAATATCTACACTTATTCCATCCTTATCAGAATCTAACTTGTTCCCTGTTGCCATGGGAGTTTTTGAAACAGAGCAGTTTTCAAGTGAGTATTTTTGTAGAATTGTTTTCACATATTTTGATTGACTCAAAAATATTCCATCAATTCTTTGTTTTAGTTGTAACCCTAAGAAAAATGTTAACTCACCCATCATACTCATTTCAAAGTGGCTGGTCATCAACTTTTGAAATTTGTTACAAAATTTTTCATTTGTTGATCCAAATATAATGTCATCAACATATATCTGGACCAGCAAAGTAAGACCTTTGTGTGTTTTGAGGAAAAGTGTGGTGTCAATAGTACCTTTGGTAAACCCAGAATTGAGTAAGAAGTTTGATAAAGTTTCATACCAGGCTCTAGGAGCTTGCTTCAACCCATACAAGGCTTTGTTTAATCTGTAAACATGATTTTGAAATTTTGGATCAACAAAGCCTTCTGGTTGCTGCACATAAACTTCTTCCTCAATTTTACCATTCAGAAAAGCTGATTTTACATCCATTTGATAAACTTTGAAATCCTTGGATGCAGCATAAGCAAGAAAAATTCTTACAGCTTCTAATCTAGCTACTGGTGCAAAAGTTTCATCATAATCAATACCTTCTTGTTGACAATAACCTTTGACCACTAACCTTGCTTTGTTCCTAGTGATTATGCCATTCTCATCAGATTTATTCCTGAACACCCATTTTGAGCCTATGACAGATTTGTCTTTTGGCTTGGGTACCAGATCCCATACCTTGCTCCTTTCAAACTGATCAAGCTCTTCTTGCATAGCTTGAATCCAGCCTGGGTCACTTAGAGCTTCTTTGACAGATTTGGGTTCTACCTTGCTTAAGAACCCAGAAAATGCACACTCATGTGCAGTTGCAGATCTTGTTCTAACACCATCTGCAGGATTGCCAATGATGTCAGAATGAACATGTCCTTTGATCCATCTTAACTTGTTGTGAAAAGTTGTTGGTTCTGATGGATTTGAAGTTTCCCCCTGAACAGGTGCCTCATTTGTTTGTAAAGTGTCAGAATTCTGAGTTTCTGATGTACCACACATTTGTTCTGCAGAGTTAGTACATGAAGAATCTTTTGATTTGTTTTTGAAAGAATTATCATGTTCTAGGAAATCTTCAGTTATCATTTCAAAAAGATGTTCATAATTTTCTTGTTTGTCAGAAAAAAATTATTTCTTTCATGTATTCATCAGAAACCTCTGTTTCTGATGAGTCATCAAATGAAACATACAGACTTTCTCTTATTGTCCTTGTGTTGAGAATAAAAATTCTATATGCTTTTGAGGACAAAGAGTAACCAAGAAAAATACCTTTTTCTGCTTTTCTGTCAATTTTTTCAAGGCTTTCAAAATCATTGAAAACAAAACATCTACAACCAAATGTATGCAAAAATTTTACACTTGGAATTCTTCCATTGATAATGTTGTAAGGTGTTTTGTTGTGCCTTTTGTTGATTATGGTTCTGTTTTGGGTAAAACATGCATTTGCTATAGCTTCTGCCCAAAAATGAGTGGGCAGCTTAGCATAAGCAAGCATAGTTCTGGCAGCTTCTACCAAGGTCCTATTTATTCTTTCAGCCATCCCATTCTGTTGAGGTGTTCTGGGAGCAGAAAAATCATGAGAGATTCCTTTACTTACAAGAAAATTCTCAATTTTTGAATTCTTAAACTCTGTTCCATTGTCTGATCTGATCCTTCTGACTGTTAGTTTTAACAGATTTTCAATTTTATTGATAAAATTAATGATCAGATCAGGAGTTTCACTTTTCTTTCTCAAAAATTCAACCCAAGTGTACCTGGAAAAGTCATCTACTATTACTAGTATGTATTTCTTTCCAGAGAAACTTTCTGTACTTATGGGTCCACACAAATCCATGTGTAAAAGTTCCAAATTTTGTGAAATAGAAGACTCAGAAATTGATTTATGTGAGCTTCTCTTGGATTTACCCATCTCACATGCTTCACAAAATTTATCCTTCTTTGAGGATATTAAAGGTAACCCTTTTACCAGACCTTTGCTTGCTAGTTTGCTTAGGTTTTTGAAATTTAAGTGGGCTAGCCTTTTGTGCCATAACCAACTACTACCCTTGTTGATTTTTGAAAATAAACATAATTTTGGATATTCACTTTCTTCTTTGAAATCAAAATAGTAAATTGATTTTCTTATTCTTTTTCCACTTAAATAGATTTTATTATCATCTATACCTATTAACAAGCATTTTTCTGGTAAAAAGGTTACCTGAAAACCTTTGTCACAGAATTGACCACAACTCAGCAAATTATATTTTAAGCCTTCAACATAGGCTACTTTCTCTATGGTCAAACATCCATACCTTATGCATCCATATCCCCTGATCCTCCCTTTTACTCCATTTCCAAAATTTACCATTCTACCCAGCTTTGGAATAAAGTTACTGAGTAAGCTCCTGTCCCCAGTCATGTGCTTGGAGCTTCCTGAATGGCAGTACCAGATCTGCTGCACATGATGGTCCTGAAATGGAATGATTAGAGGGTTTTTGGTACCCAGGCATGCTTGGGTACTTTTTCTGATGGGATTCTAATCAATTTATTTTTTCTTGTTGATTTTTCATCAGAAATTCTGTTATATGCTGAGCCATAAATAGATTTTTCATTTTTCTTTTGGAGATGGTGTTGAATAAGCTTAAGTATGTCAACACACATACAAGATTTATCAGAATTTTCTGATATTTTCTCTTGTGATGGAATGAGTGGATAATTTTGAAATGATAAGTGAACTGCTTCTGGAGTTTTTACAGATTCTTGACTGCATTCACTTATGTTTGCTTTGAAGTTTGGTTTGTCAAAAGAGTATTTAGAACAGGTTGACTTGCAAGATTCAGATTCAGATTCTGATGAAAATTTATCAGAAATCTGATGAGTTGCTTTTACAAAGACAGTGGGTTTATTTCCTTTTGATCTTACATATCCTAAACCCTCTCCTTTGTTCTTAGGTGTGGACTCAATGAAATTTATAAATTCCTTAGCTTGTTGAAAACCTCTTACATTAATTTCTTTATCATTGATTTTCTTGTAAAGATCTTTTCTTTCATTTTCATAGAACTCAATTTTAGCTATGTGATCTAAACTTTCTTCTATGAGTAATTGGTTTTCAAGAATGATTTTATTCATAGTCCTTTGCAACTCATCAGATTTTCTAATATCTGATTGATGTTTTTCTTGCAGATTTAGAAAATCTGACATGAGCTTGTTTAGCTTGTGTTCAAGATCAAGATTGTCTAAATTTACCTTTTGTTCTAAAGTTTCTGGTAGACCTTCAGAAAGTGCCATGAGGCAGAAATTTGCCAATTCTTCTTCTTCATCATCAGAAGAATCATCAGATAACCATGTATTTGTTCCTGCAATTAAGCTAACTTGTTGCTGCTTCTTTGCTTCTTCAAGCTTTTTCTCATAATAAGCAACATCCTTGAGCTTCTTGGTCTTGCATTCTGATGCATAATGACCTCTCTGCTTGCACTTGTAACACACAACTTCAGCCTTCCCTTTATCCTTAGATCTAACTTCCTCTTTAGATCTTCCATCCATCCTTCCTCTGTCACTTCTCTGGTATCTCTGGCTTCCTCCCCTCAACCTCTGCTCAAATGTTTTGGTGAGCAGTGCTATTGCTTCAGCAAAAACTGAAAAATCTGATGATGTATCAGAAATTTCAAGATTTTGGCTGTTTGATGGTTGTGGATCATTGGCAGGTGTTGTTCTTTGTGAGTTTGAGATAAGAGCTAAAGATCCCCCTCTTTGAATGGTTTCTTCAAATATTTCTTCCTCTCTGGGGACCAAGATGCTGTATACGTCATGGAGACTCATGTTTCCTAGTTCTAAGGTTGAGGACAAAGTCATGGTTAGACTTCTCCATTCTCTAGGTAAGGCATCAAGAAATTTTATGTTTCTTTCATCATTTGACTTTGTTATTCCAAATTTCTTTAGCTCGTTTAAAAGTTTTGTAAATCTTTGATATGTATCATTTAATCTTTCATTTGGCAAACTTTTAAACCTTTCATAAGATGAGACATTGTTTGTTCTTTTGTTTCTTCTCATCCTTTCTCCTCCTTCACAAAGATTTTCCAACTGATCCCATATTTCCTTGGCTGATGCACATGCATCAACTTGTGAAAATATGTCATTGGGGATAGCCATAATTAAAAGTGACTTTGCCCTTTCATCCCCAGCCACCTTCTCCTTGTCTTCCTCACTCCAAAGTATTTCACTTTTGGGAGCTCGGGAGGCAGGGATAGCAGGTGATTGGTCAGTTGCTGGAATAGCTGGTATTTCAGTCATTGGTATATGTGGACCCCTTTCAATGGATTGAAACAGAGCTCGGTCATGACCATTAAGGAAATTGACCATCCTGATTTTCCACTGGGGGTATTCCTCTCTGACCAGAGTCGGAGGTTTGGACATAGAACCAATGTTAAAAGCATTATTCCAGGATTGAAAGCTGGCCATATTTAGAGAAAAGAAGATGAGCGATTGATCGTTTGAAAATAATTTATTCAATCTGCTCTGATACCAATTGTTGGACCCAGTATGGCCTGAACAACTTCTTTTCACGTAATATGGTAAGTGATTTCAGTAGATGTGAAAAAGATGTGCGGAAATGGAAATCAGACTTTCAGAAACAAGACCTACAGAATTATCAAGTTTATATCACTTTGAAACAAAATGGTTTACAAGGTGATTGTAAGATTATTATCTAATACAAATGAATCTTGAATTCTGTGGGTGAGAGGGCAATGGAGTTTTGATGTATGTGTGAATGCTAAGCTTCAAACTCAATTGTCTTCTGCTAGTTGAGCCTTCTATTTATAGAAGGCTGGGTGCATGAATAAACAATAGTTTATTCATGCAATAAGTCCTGCAAAAAGTAGCCATTTGACATATTCATTGAATCCAACGTTCTAGTTGCCTTTTTCATCATGATATCCAATAATGTCAACTTGCTTCGGTAAGTGTGGCATGATAGAGCTGATTTCAGACAAGTGGGGTATTTCATCAGAATTTCTGATAAACCACTTCATCAGAAATTCTGGTGAACAAATCATCAGAAAAATCCTGATGATCAGAATCGTCAGAAACTGATGATAATTCATCAGAAATATCATCAGATCCATCAGAAATGACCTTCTCTGATAATCCAATTCAGCTCTTGATCAACTTGTGATTCTTTGAAGTAGATGTTGTGCATTTCAGTTGTCCTATCTGATCTTCTTCTTCTTGTTGTGATCTTCAGGACTGTGATCTCTTCATAGATCCAGTTGATTGTGATTTTCTTTAATACTTACAAATAAAGTTTCCTAACATACGTAGATCGTGGTACATCTTGTCAGCACCAGGATGAATTGAGTACTTGGATTTGTATGCCTTGTTCATGATGAGTTCACGAAGATTATCGCGATTCGGTACCCAAATGCGATCACGACAGTATAGCAGACCATCAGATTTCGTAACGAGTAGGTCTTCAGTAGCTCCACGTATTTCTACGAACATGGTTCCTTCATTGATAGACGAGTATTGCGCTTCACGAATGCAAGTGTGAAGGTCGCTTGAGATATGAAAACAACGAGTACTATTAATATGAGTCTTACGACTAAGAGCGTTGGCCAAGACATTCGCTTTTCCAGGATGATAGCGAATCTCGCAGTCGTAGTCGTTAAGCAATTCCACCCATAGACGTTGTCGCATGTTAAGCTCTTTCTGGTTAAAGATGTGTTGTAGGCTCTTGTGGTCAGTGAAAACCACACACTTCGTACCATATAGGTAGTGTCGCCAAATCTTTAACGCAAAAACAACTGCGCCAAGCTCGAGATCGTGGGTAGTATAGTTTTTCTCATGTATTTTGAGTTGACGAGAGGCATAAGCGATGACTTTGTCTCGTTGCATGAGGATACAACCAAGACCACGATTTGAGGCATCGCAATACACCACGAAATCATCATTCCCATCAGGGAGAGCAAGAATAGGAGCGTTACAAAGCAAATCTTTGAGAGTTTGAAAAGATTCCTCTTGCTCAGGACCCCAAGCAAAAGGTTTCTCTTTTTGAGTCAACGAAGTGAGAGGAACGGCGATTTTTGAAAAATTCGAGATGAATCGGCGGTAATAACCCGCCAATTCTAAGAAAGAACGGATTTCAGAAGAGTTTCTAGGCGCGGTCCAATTCTTCACTGCCTCGATTTTGGAAGGATCAACATGGATTCCTTTTTCACTAACAACGTGTCACACCCTGACTTTTGCAGAAGCGTGATTATGTGTGACTTGCTTAATATCATTGCATTCAACCATAACAAACAGCTATATGATGAAACCAAAGATGTTCATCCACTGATTAAGTTTAAAACATTACATGCAACATTGTTTTTAAATCCCGAAACACAGACTTCACGTTCAGAATACAACACCAACAAGTTTTTAAGTTCCATAAGGACTTCCCAAAAGACACTAATGGAAACTAGGCTTTGAAATATGTATCCTATCCAGGATAGGTTACACACTCCAAACCATTCGACACCGGATGACATCTTTTATTCCAAACAACACTTGAAAACTTCAACGCCCGCCAGATCCATACTTAGTTTCCTGAAATACATGTAGTCTGAAAACATCAACAAAAGTTGAGAGAGTTCATGTGTTTAGTGTGTGAGCTCGAATAAACTTTGTAATCATTATAAGTATGTATGAATTGTGAATCCTGGTATGAAAGCAAACCAGGAAAACAGATCATTAATGGTTTGCAAGGCCATTAATATGTGTATCGTGATGCAGGAAGGCTCAAACCTAGCAGATTTTGCACCGGGCTTCAGTTTGAAGACATAGTCACCTCATGGGCCAAACCCCGGTCCACATGGGTGTGGGCTCGCTACACCCAAATAGATCTATCACTCATGTCCCTCGGTCCTACAACGAGGATTAATGGTCTTAAGCGTTATACCCACCACTCACATGACCTAGCAGTACCTTTCCTTGGTTAACCATACCACATATAAACGTTTGTAACATGTACTTTACCCCCGAAGTTATAAATCCGAAAACAGTTAAAAGAAAAGGGGGACATGAACTCACAGTTTTGCGTTGTTCAAATCAATCCAACGTAACTCACAGCTGATATTCGTGTGCACGGCTACCTACAACGTACTACGGTTTATTAGACGTGGGGTCGTGCCTTGTCTTAGTATTAATGTCTTTGAGTTACGTTCCATTGTGTCTTCAATATTAATCCAAGTTGTATAATTATTTGTTAAAATAATAAATATTTTAACTTAAATTATATTCATTAAATTTTGAAATAATAGTTAAAATAATATATTTTAACTTGTTGCTTTTTATGTATTTATACATGTATATCCTTCCCAAGGATGGGTGTATTTGTATTCTTATTTTTATACTTGTATATTTTTGCCAAGTATCGGTGGCGTATTCCGGTGTGTATTTGTACGTACGAGAATACGTATTTTCTATTGTGTTTATTAAGTATCCTTATACCTAATTTTTGTATTAACTTTTCCGGAGTAATATCTTTAATAAAAATACATCAATATATATTTCCAAAATATATATTTTAAGAAATATTACTTAGAAAAATTATTCATAATTTTCCTTTGGCAAAATATTTGTATTTTCATATAAGTCCCAAAGATAATATATTTTCAAGTCTAACTTGGAAAATATATATAAACTTATTTTTTACCCAAAAATATTGTATTTCATGTTCATTTGAGAAAATACATTTTCTTCCAAAAATAATATATCTTCCATTAATTCCAAGAAAATATATATATTTATTCACCCAATAATATATTTTCTTTTCGTCAAAAATATGATATAACTTTGTAATAATTGTAAAAATCATATTTTCATTTACTTGGTGTCCAAAATATTAGTTTCCAAAATATACTTATGAAATAAATTTTCCGGAATATTTTGTAAGTTATATCCTTTGTTCGGTTTCACCAATAATTTGGGTAAAATTTGTATGTTCATAGTCTTGGAATTTTTGGTAATATTTTGGATTGTAATTTTTGGTATTTTGGTGAGTTATATTATTTTAAGTCCTAAAATAATATAACTAATACACATAATATACAATTAATCACACACATGGTGACATCTAAATATATATTTTCCTAAATACATATTTAGTCACTTTTATTTATAAAAACCAACCTCCAATAGTTGTAATTTTTGTAACAAAAATTATGGCAAATTTTATGTGAAAATCCATGGTTTGAAATATACTTGTAAATATTTGTTTAGAAATATTTTTCTAAGTGTTTAATTTTTAGAAAAATTTTGCCATAGTTTCCCCTAAAAATGGAGGTTTCCATGCCTTCAAGGCATATCATTTTCTTTTGTAAATCAACACAATCAACAACAATTTAATCTACACTTACCAATTTGCCAAAATCAAGCATAAACTACTAACTCATGAACTTGAAAATTTACAAAAATGTGTAGTAACTTACTAGTGTGTTTAGTAAGCTTAGTTACCCTTTAAAGTGTGGTTGGTTCTTTAAAAATATCATTTTTAAAGAAGTTAGTCCTTTACAACTTGTAATCATATTTTCTAAAAATGTTTCTTCTTGGATTTTTCTTGTTACATATGTGTTTCTACACTTGTTTAACCTCTAAAAACATGGTTGATTTCTTTAAGAACCAAGATTAAGTAAAATTTGTATTTTTAACTTGGTTTCTTGAAAAATCATTCTTGAAATCGTAGATTTACAAGACTTACATCTTACTTTGATCATCATTTTACAAGAAAACATTTCATACTTTCAAGTTCATGATTCTTATGAGGATGATCTATGGACCTTTAACACTTTCATCCTCTCATCTTGCTAGATTATGTTTTTAATCATTATCTAGCAAGGTCACATGATGATCAACATCAAAAACATGAGTAAACAACAATCAACAAGTATAACAACACATAAACATCAAGATTTCTTATGATTTTAAGCTTATGTTCATGTTTCAAGTTCTTGATTCTTAGTGTTCTTCAAGATTAACATCATGTATCATCTTTTAACCACTTAAACAAGGTGTAAAATGAAGAGTATGATGTTCTTACCACTTGCTCAAGGCTAGGGATGATCAATAGAAGAAAAGAAGTGGATAAAAGCAAATGGTGAAGGTCCTTTAGCTTTCGAAAGCTCCAAGCTTCTTTGTGCACCTTCTAACACCTTTGTATGTATGGAGATTGGATGGAACTTGAAAAATGAAGGTGGATGTGTGGTGAGGGGGTTACGGCCGAGAGGTGAGGGAAGGGGAAGAAGAAGTGTTGTGTTGTTTTGTGAAATGATAATGAATGGGTTTTGAACTCTTGGTTAGTTCTTATAATCTCTCAACACCTATTTTTCCAATGGTTTTTATGTCCCAAAATATTAGACAAGATCAAATAATTAAATCAAATAAAATCTTCATGTGGGGGCCCACATGTAACCGTAAGAATGAGGGGGGGGGGGTTGGTTAAGATGTAATGACTAGTTAAGTTACTTAGTTAGATTTCAAGGGTATTAGTTAGGTGTTTAGTTATTAGATGTTTATATAGTGTGTTATGATGTTCGGGGACCATAACTAGCTTGGTAATGTTAAAACAATGCTTCTAGTGAAAATTTGGTGTTTCGGGTAGTGTTCGGTTGGTTACCAGTTCGTTAAGGTGCTAAACTATGCAGTTTAGTGTGCTTTACGTACCCTTTTGTGACACTTTTGATTCCCGACACTTAGGAAAGCATTCAGGACTATTTATCCACATTTCTGCATGATTTTAGAGTGTTTAAATGCTGATTTATGCTGATTTCTGCAGAATTCTGCAGTTTATGTGAGTTTTAGGCACTTTTCGGCACTTAAACTATCTCTTGGAAGGCAATTTTGTGATCCTTACTTTCCTACATACTATACTAGTGTAATACTTGGTTTCTGGCTCATTCTGTATCCAAATACAATGTCTCTCTATTTACTGAACTCCGTCAGCATTTTTCTGATTTGTCTGATAACTGTGCTGCCGGTGTTTCGTGCATCATTCGAATCAACAAAGTTTGCATGCAGTAATGATATGTCATTTGCAGTATATGATGCACATGTATGTATATGGCAATAATCGGAAAGCAATTCAAGTCATTAATTGTAATTCAGCACAGTCATTAAGCACTAATCATTGTTTAATAATTGTACGGATGCATGCAAATTTGACAGTTGTCACACAACGTGCCCAAGGAATTGGACTTCTTTGATCCGGAACTCGCATTTGGAAAACTTCGCTTAAAGACGTTCGGTACGTAAAAGCTCGAGTATAAGACGTAGATGACGCTCGTGATCGGCTTGAGATTTAGAATAAATAAGAATGTCATCAATGAAGACGATCACAAAGCGATCCAAATAAGGTTTACAAACATGATTCATGAGATCCATGAACACAGCGGGCGTGTTAGTCAAGCCAAAAGGCATAACCACGAACTTGTAGTGCCCATAGCGAGTGCGAAATGCGGTTTTGGGAATGTCCTCTTCGAGAACACGAAGCTGGTGATAACCAGATCGAAGATCGATCTTGCAGAAGCAAGTAGCGCCTTGAAGTTGATCAAAAAGATCATCGATACGCGGAAGAGGATAACGATTCTTGATTGTGAGTTTATTAAGCTCACGATAGTCGATACACATGCGAAACGAGCCATCCTTCTTCTTGACGAAAAACACAGGAGCACCCCAAGGTGAGGTACTTGGACGAATGAATCCCTTCTCGAGAAGTTCTTGGAGTTGACTAGATAATTCTTGCATTTCAGAAGGTTCAAGGCGGTACGGAGCTTTCACAACAGAAGTCGAACCAGGTACGAGGTCAATACGAAAATCGACAGATCGAGGTGGAGGAGGACCAGTTAAATCTTCAAGAAAGACATCGGGGAAGTCGCGCAATACTGGAACATCATTTATGCCCTTTCCCTTGCCCTTTTCTTCCACAATGTGGGCTAAAAAGGCAAAGTACAGTTTACGTAAATATTTGTTCGCTTGTGTGCAGGACATTAACCTTAGTCCTTTTGAAGGTCGGTCTCCATAGACGCGCAAAGTGTCGCCAGATGGAAGAGGTAGACGAACATACTTCTCGTAGCAAGCAATTTCAGTATGGTTTTCACGAAGCCAATCTATGCCTACGATGATGTCGAAACTTCCTAATTGCATGGGTATAAGGTCGATAGTGAAGGTATGATCGTTAAGAGTAAGAAGACAATCACGAAGAATGGAATCGACTAAAACGGATTTGCCATTGGCAACTTCGACAGGGAACGACTTAGGCAGTTTTGAGTGTGTAACATTTAACAAAGGTTCAAATTGAACGGACACAAAGCTTTTGTCCGCACCAGTATCAAATAACAATGAAGCATAAAGGTTGTTAACAAGAAACGTACCATTAACGACTTCATTGTCGTTGCATGCTTGGTTCGCATTAATGTTGAAAGCTCGACCTCTAGCAGGTTGTTGTTGCTCTTGGTTCCATTACGGGCATTGGGGACGAAGATGATTGGTGTCACCACATTTGAAACAGGCTCTGACTGGTTTGGCGTTTTGAGGAGCGGGTTGAGCTTGTTGGGCTTGTGGTTGTGGGTTATTACGACAGTGAGTGGTATTGTGCCCATAACGGTTACAAATGGTACAGTGGCAATAATTGACATTGGTCGGGTGATGATAGTTACAAGTGGTACACTTGGGATGAGGTCCGACGTACGACTTTTGAGTGTTAACAGGAGCAACAGGGTTTGGGTTTGCTGCTGGTACAATCGCGTTGCAAACAGGGTTCTGATGCTTTCGCTTCTTTCCCCTATTGCCACTCGACTGTTGGTTAATTTGGTTGGCTGGCTTAGATGAAACAGGTTTTGCAGCTTGTTTATCACGAATGCGATTGTTGTTCAAGGAAGCGGCCAAACGGTAAACGGCTTCGATGTTGTCGAGTTTGGCTGCCTCGATCGCATCGCACATGCCAGAAGGTAACCCATTGATGTATTTCCTTATCTTGCGGTCGGTGGTCATGATGAGATGGGGAACAATGAAACTAATCTGTTTAAAGCGAGTAGTATAGGCTTGGTTATCATCATCAACTTGCTTTAGAGCCCAGAATTCTTCTTCCAACTTTTGTTGCTCATGCGGCGGGCAAAATTCTTCCATCATAAGTGTCTTAACTTCTTCCCAAGGTAAGGTATAAGCAACTTCGTTAGAACGAAGATTCCTTTCGTTTGTCCACCATTCGAGAGCTCGGTCTTGGAATACCCCAGTCGCACAACGCGTTTTGAGCTCTTCGGGGCATTCACTGTTGATGAACGTGACTTCTATGCTGTCAAACCACTCGAGAATAGCAGTCACCCCATCATTACCAGTGAATGGTTTGGGGTTACAAGATGAGAAGTGCTTGAAGTTAAACGACACAGGCTCGCGTGGTTCAACCTTTGAATCAACGGAGGAGGGTGGAGTATTGGAAGCTCGAATTTCAGTGACGATCTTAGGGACGATACGCGCAATTTGATTGGCCATGAATGCCATCATTTTCTTTTGAGTGCTGGTCTTTGACTTCTTATTCGAGTTGGAGTGGTGACGAGAAGACGACATCTAAAAGATTCAAAACAAGAATAGATGAGACTTGATCATAATTTTTGTTTAAGAAAAAATCGTTTTCACGAAATGAATCACATAGCATAAAGTTTCACATAGCATAAAATGTTCGAATTGTAGCACATAGCATATAAGATTCAAATTGTATCACATAGCATAATCATGAATTCTACATAGCATAACATGAATATTGAAAGTATCGTAAATTTAGTTTGTTCACGAGAGATTATTATTGTTTTTGATTGCGATAAACGTGTGAAATGAGTAAAAAGTTTGAAATGAATGAACGTTCAAGTATAAAATCACATATAAATTGAGATACATAAAAGAAAGGCTCAATAAAACATTGGATTGTTTCTGGTAGAGAAACGTCGACTATTCCAAAGTGGGTCGAAAGTCCTTTCGAATTAGAGAAATCGTGCTTTAGCCTATAGGTAAGATACTCCCGTCGAGAAGTGATTAACGGTATCTTACCCTTCCAGTTACTACACGTCTCTAATCGATTGAAACAATCGGGACTTTGGCGAGATTGAAAGTCGAGGAATGGGACTTAATCGACGAGATGCGGGTTTCACCCCTAACTTGACGATTTCGTACCCTAAATGTGGTTGGTACTCGTCAGGTCAAAATATAATTTTGACACTTTGACGAGGGTCCACTAGAGTTGAAATGGAAATTACCATTAAGTTGTGGATTTCACTCCCAGCTTAATGGTGTAATTTCATGCAAAAATAGTTTAAGGTAGAATGAGAGTCGTTTACCAAATTGTGGGGTTTCACGCCTATTTTGGTAAGTCGTCTCGTTTATGTTACGAGTGTCTTCAAAGAATCAAAAGTGTATTCGTGTTAGCCTTAGGGAAGGCGTGTAAGTTTAACAAACAAGAAGTATTGCTAGGAAGCATGTAAGGTAGAATGCATAAGTTTTAAACAACAAATAAGAGACAAAGTTCATAAAACTATAGACTAGGGCAAAGCATTCCTACTTATTCCTAATTCCATATAATTATGGCTCTGATACCAATCTGTCACAACCCAACCGATGGCGGAAACATCGGGATGAGACGAACAAATTGCTCAAAACGTCATAACACTATGTGACAATATAATTAAAATTCAAATTTCATAAATGGACTAAATGTCATACAAGATTCCAAAGAAATACAACATAGTTCAACAAAATATAACATCAAAACATAAACTAAATTTAGGTGCGTATCTAAGTCCACCTAATCTTTGTTCTTCATCGCATCATCATCATACTATCAACCTGCAACATGTATTAAAATATATCAACAAAAATTTGGCAAGCATACAAGTTTAATTACATAACATAATATAGACTAAAAAGTTACTCATATCCAACATGAATCATAATATGCGAATTACTAGTATGCCAAGATTGTGTAACA
Organism: Helianthus tuberosus; assembly: GCA_030545235.1. NCBI lineage: Eukaryota > Viridiplantae > Streptophyta > Magnoliopsida > Asterales > Asteraceae > Helianthus > Helianthus tuberosus. The sequence continues at coordinate 182,295,773 of CM060403.1, forward strand.
ATATGTTCAAATCCAAGTTTCCAACGCGTTTAATTTTGCCTATCCCAAAGTATCGCGGGAGGTTAACATGTTTAACTTAACAATACCCCAAGTCTCGTGGGCGGTGCGTTAATCCTATAGCGCTATAATTGTTAAGGTAGGCTAGCAAAGTTAATGAGCATATATCAACACAAATAGTTTACATGGCATACGAGACTAACAAGCATCACACATAGTTTCATGTTTCAACAATGGATAGAGTTTGTTTAAAATAGTTTCAAAGTGAAGTGTAGTTTGTATAGTATACATGTTGCACCCAAAAAGTGATTAAAAGTAAAAGGGATCGAGTATGCTCACGGTTTTTGCAAGCTTTCCAACTTGATATCCCGCGAGTGTTATTGGTGGATGGATTAATTTGGAGCACCTTGTCCTTCTACACGAAGAAAACATAGGTGTGTGAGTTTGGGAAAAACGGAAGATTATAGATTCGAAATTTTAAATAACATGAACATAGCCATATGAAAAGAATCATCCATCACATATGATGTTTAGATGAAATACTTACTAACTTGACAATGTCCACTTGTTCATCATCAAGGTTTCGGTTTGTTTGAATATTACATAAGTATTATATAGAGTATACTATCTCATATATGTCAAGCATGAGGTAGAAGATTAAAATATTCATTTAGGCACCTCTAAGTATCATAGAATTCATACATGAGGTAGGAAGAACAAGCTTCCATTTAGGTACCTCTATTGTTCACCACTTCACTTGTTGTTACAAACAACAAGGAGAGTCATGAACTTATAAGAATAATGAAATACAATAACTAATCTATGAGAAAACGTCAAGAATTGTGTGGATTTTTATGAAAGATAGGCCAAGCTAGTCTAACAATCACACATTCATCAAGCTTCAAGCTTGAATACTTCTTGTGGGTATAACCCTAACTAAAACAGAAAGTTTGTGAGGTTTTATCCTCTGATTTAACATTTCTCAGCCTTGTTTTTAAGCCCAACTAACCATTCGATTGATTATGAGCATTAGGACATAGGTTTGAGATGAGATTAACTCAAGTTTACTAAGTTTAGCAAAGTTTTAGATGAAAACAGAAAAATCAGTCAACTTTGGAGCCTTTTTGATGACGTTCCAGGGCCTGGTTTTCCATGGAAAACCAATGGAAACGTAGCTAAGGTCAAACCAAAGAAGTAGGAAAAAGAATGAGGTGAAACGGATAAGAAACGAGTGAGATACGCTCACTTTTGTGAAGTAGGATGAATCTGCTCGAACACTGATTTGCAGCTGCGTTTTTGAGAGTTTTAGAGTGATTTAGATGAGTTTGTAAAGTAAAATGAGCTTGGATTAGCTTGGTATTTATAAGGAAAGGTTTAGGTTAGGTAGTGGTTGTGTATTTAATGCTAAAATTTGATTTAAAACTCAAAAAAAAAAAAACATCAAAACGCGCTTAAAATTTGAGCTGAAACAGGCCTGATCTTCTTTTTACGCGCTGGGCTGGTGTTGGCGGGCTGCGAGACCTGGGCTGGGCCTGGTCGCGGGCCGCCTGGCTTGATTTGGCGAGTGTTTAAAGGTTTAATGACCTGGGTTTTGTTCAATGTGAAGATCCTGGTGGAATGGTTGATGCGCGTGTGTATGGGACGAGTGACTCGGGTTCGAGTCCCGTGGTCAGCTGTAATACCCCGTGTTTTCGAAGTCAAAGTCAAAGCCAAGGTCAAAGTCAACGACCGATTTCGCGCAACTCGACTTGTAGTGAATTTCTTTTATATGTTTATCTTAGTTGTATTATGTGGAGTAAGTGTCAATAATTACAATAATCGACGTATGTTAATCGCTATTCAATCGACTTACGACTGTGAACTATAGGAAGTAACAATGCGATAAAGCTAACTAAACGATAATCAAACTATGCTAATAAATCGACATCGAATTAACCCGCAACTCGAACTACACATTTTGGTTATTGTTATACGTGTGTGTGTGCCTTATGTGTTACTTGTGCATGTCTCATTTATATATGTGTGGGAATCAATCAAAACGAAATCAAATCGAACTCGAAACGCAATCGAACTCAATCGAAATCGAACTATGATAATTAGTGGAGAAGGGATAGTGCGAGATACGAATGGTTGGGATTAAAAGTAATTTGAATAGGAAACTATATCGCATTCGCATCGATCGCAATCGTAATCGAAACCTCAAAAATCGTCGCGTCGAACATCCGAACCAAGTGCCATCCGGCCGGATTGCCAATCCGACCGGGCTGCCACTTGATCTGGTACCATGTGTCATCCGACCGAGATGACAATCCGACCGGATAGGTCATCCGGGCGAGATGTCATCCGACCGGCTCACACTTTCCTCTTTGGGTAACTCTATAAATACCCTTGTCACTTTCATTCTTTCTACTTTTGGAAACTCTCTGTCCGAACAGCACGCTCTCTTCACCTTTTCTCCGATTTCTCTCGATTCCTGTAAGATCTCGTCCTAAATCTTGTACTTTCTTGATCTACACGCACTTCTACACCTTTCTATCTTTTGAATCTTAACTTTTAACCGTGAAATCACTAGATTTGAGGTGTTCTAGGATGACGTCATCATGAGTTCTTGAAGAACTTCATGTTTTGGCCTCAATCCACCAAGAACAACTTAGATCTAATCGATTTCCACACAAATACACAAAGATCTTACATAGATCTAAACAAAAACATAGTGGAAAAGGATTGAAAGATGGTTTCTAACTTTCCTTCAACTCTTTTACACTCAATGCACTCAAAACCGATAGATTCGGACCTTGTTCTAGTCTTCTACTCACTCGCGGTGTTGTACTAGTTCAAGATCTGGATTCTACTCACGAGACCACCGATTTCGGGTTAACCAAGAACAACTGTCATGAACCGGTTAACTGGTCAAGCTAGGGTGATTCCTGCCTGATCGGGTCACTCGGGTTAGGATGGGGTTCCGTTGGTTAACACGTTGTCAAACGTCTCGATAAAAGCGACAAACAATCAAAACGGCCAAGTGAAAGACGAACGGAACAACCAGCGCCAAGTGCTATCCGACCGGACTACCGTCCGAACGGATAAGCCACCCGAGCGGCTAGGTCATCCGAACGGATTACACTTTGGGTCCCACACTTAACCAACTTTATCTAAGTTTGAGTATTGAATGAATTGTTATCCTATCGGACTACCAATCCGACCGGATTACTCTTCGGATCATGAGATACTTGGACTTAAACACTCGAACGATTTTCAACGTGTTCAATGCACTAAGGATGCCACCCGATCGGATTACCTGTCCGACCGAGTGACAACCTGCTGTGGGTTTGTTCTCACAAAGTAACCTTGCTACTTGAGTCGCCGTCCGACCGGATGGGTCATCCGAGCGGATTGTCGTCCGCACGACCGACCGACCGATCAACGGACTTGAAAGGTAGAGATACTTTCATGTTTTCAGAATGCTACAACGAAAACTTCAAAGGACAAGCCATCATACACAAACACATCAAAGGAAGAAACAATCCACTCGAATAGCCATCCGACCGGACAACCTGTCCGACCGGATGACCATCCGAACGAATTGTCAATCCGCACGATTGGACTATCCGATCGGATTACCAATCCGATCGAGTTATTATCCGAGCCACTTATCCCTTGCATCGTTTTACGCGTCACTTATCGTTATGTTATCGTTCTAATCAGGCTAATACCGCTCTAAGCGCTCCCTTCAATCCATCATCGCTGTGAGTATACTCGAACCCTTTTTGCTTTATGCACTTTTGGGTGTTATATACGTTACGAATATTCAAATCACAACAAACACACTACTCAATACTATTTGAACGCTAACCATTAATGCATGTTATACGTGGCTTATGAATGCTTGTTTGTTATGTTTACACATGGAATGTTGTCTACCTGCCTTAGCAACGATAGTACTATAGTTTGGACTCAACACCTGTTCGCAGGGGTTGTTAAGGACAATTACTTGCATGGATTACGGTGGTAATCATGTATTGCGAACTGCCTCAGGCAGTCAACCCGCAGTCATTGGTATCGATGGATCTATGTCGATAACTAACGTGCTTCATTTCTCTATGTGTACGTGCTGGTTATGCGTAAACGAAATTCGAACTCTATATGCTATTATCAAACTTGTATGCTCACCTTTACATTATATGTATTGACTTTATTTTAACGTATGTGACATGTGCTTAGGATGCACTTCTGCTAGGAAATCGAGGCTAGAATAAGGCTCTAGAGGCCAACAAATAGTTGTCTGTACAAATTAAATCAAGGGTCTCTAGAAGCAGATAAACAATTGCCGTATTTGAAAATCTGAGTTGTCGGAATAGAATCTTGTCTATAATAATTTGTTTACCTTTTGAGACATGGTATGAGACATGTTATTTTAAATTGATTGGTAATGATAATTGTTATGGAAACTTCTGGACAATCTGTTTCGCTCAGTGCCATACCCCGATGTTTCCGCCATCGGTTGGGGTGTGACATCAGCGTTCTTTTTATTTCTTTTTTTTATTTAAACACAACCTTATACTTTCAGCATATCACACAATGGTCCCTTCAACTTTTATACTTTTAAAAATTACATAACTCACCCCTGTATTATTAGATAGCCTAGTTATATTAAAAGAAAACTAATATTTTAGTTTAAACTTAACTAAGTTAGTTTACTAACTTTAATATCTAACGAGATTAACTAGTTTATTAATAAAAATAAACTTTTAATTAACAAAATTAATAATTTAATTAGTTTAAATAATTTGAATAATGTCCATATTTATAACAAATAAAAATCTTTAAATGTTTTATTCATTTCACAAAGCTTTCGAGTTTCGAGATTTAGGATCCGAATCTCATCATTTTAATAGTTTCAACGAGTATCAAGTGTCGATAAATATAGAATCAAGAATCCTTGAATAATATTTCGTTCAAACGAGAAACCGATTAACAGCTGCACATAATATGAATACACAAAATAGTTTCGTTTTCATTATGATCAATAGTCTCGAATTACAAACGGAACGAAAGTAGATTACAAAGAGAGTATAAGTGTCCAAATATGGAAAGTACAACACGACTTGCTAAAATAAGAAAGTGCGGAAATACGGAGCGTTACAAAAACGTCCAAATGTAAACGACTACACACAGTCTTAGTGGAAAAGAAGTGAGCACTATATAAGAGAGGGAGGAGAGAGAGATAATAAAGACAAGTTTATCAAAGGAGGAGAGAGAGCAAGGCCGGAGGGTGTGGAGGCGCCACCATTGCCATCTCAGCCTCCATAGCGTCGCTACGGCGCCACCACCCACAACGTCGAGTTTAAGGAGGGGGCGCCATGGTGGTTTCGCCAACATGGTAACGGAAGAAAGGGGGCTCCATTGAAGTTGATTGGCTTTAAAGGGGGCGCTATAAAGCCCCTAGCCACACTCTCCACACCCTACAAGTTAAAGGGGAATGCTTTAAAACCCTTGTGTGACGTGGCGGTGATGTTGCGGTGAAGTGGCGTGAGAAAGTCCCTAGCCACACCCTCTAGCCTAAGGGGTGATTCGTAGAGCAGGCGTTGGACAAAAGTGATCATGGTTTCATCCGTGAAAACCCAAAGATGCTCTAATCGACTTAAACACCACCATCACCACTTACACCACAATGGCTCTTCTTGATTTAGGTGTTAATTTGTGAGCCCAAAGAAACACTAGCATTACTTGTCACCTTTTGCCTCTTCTTGATATTCATGTTATCACATACTAAAAACTAGAAAAACACGGTTAAAACGTTCATTTTCTCTTTAATAATAAAACGTTTCTTTTCTCTTTAATAATTAAAACGTTTAAAAGATACTTAACTAAACCTGTTGCTACATCATCGCCACGTCACTGCCACATAAGAACTTCACCGTTAACTATATATATGTTAACAATGTGTTGTCGATAACTAAACACCAACTACCAATAAAATAAATAATAATAACGATAATAAATAAAGCAAGACACATGATTGGTTTAGATTAGGGTGGGTCCCATCATCATTAATTTTTCTTCCCATTAACCTAGTTAACTCATTAGACCACATGGTGTGAGCGTGGGTTTGTGGCGGCGTTTAGGCCTTTTCGCGCCTCACACACCACACCAGGCATGGCGTGGACCTCAACGTTGTCATGGGGGCGAGTCAATTTCCACCGGCGTGGAGCTTCAAATCGTGTGGACGTGTCGCGTTTCTACAGGTGGTGAGATGTAGCCGTTGGGTGCAACGGTTAATTTTTGAATTTTTTTTACTTTTTAAAATTTAATAACACCTCCTTTATAAATCACCTTATTTCTACCATTTTTTACAAACTCTTTCAAACACTCTCAACTTTCTACCGTTTTTTTTACAATATACCTCCCAACCTACAAAAAAAAAAAAAAATGGCACCGATTCCGTTGACTAAAGAAGAAAAAGATATAACGTATGCAAGTCATGGGTCGAAATGCTTAGCCACTACACATCGCGTAATCGCTCAAGTGGTCCGTTATTTTCCAACACTTTTACGTCTATAAGGGTGACACCAACCGAACCATGGACACACTTTCTTCTCGTTTTAGAACTATCTGTTTGGATAGTGAAGATTCGAGACGGTGCACATCGCGGTGGAAAATGCGGGTGATGACCTTGGGGAGGACGATATTATACAAGTCGACCTCGCAACTTCAGGCACGATTACAACGGTGAATTTAAACACGTTTTGGCGTGACAAATAATTAGATCTTTTATTTAATAATGTTTAATTTTTATGTTTTGTCTTAATTATCTAATCTTTTTTTTTTATCTTATTTCGTGTGTTGTTTTTTTTTAATTTTTAAATTGTGTAATGTTTTTAATTTTTAAATTGTTAAATGTTTTTAATTTTTAAATTATGTAATGTTTAATTTAATGTTACTTGTTTAATTACAAGCAAAACTCTTTATTTCAAAACATAAAGTTCGATCAATATAAGAAAACTGACCTTTACTTGAAGATTCAAATTGGGGATGAAGATGTAGGGGATTTGCTGGAGGTAGGACAGTCATCGGAGCTAGGTCAGTCGCCGGAGCTAGGGCAGTGTGCGCAACTGAGCGTGACTGCGTGAGTGTGTGCAACTGAGCGCGAGTGTGTGGCTGCGCTGTGTGCGGCTTGGAACAATGGAGAAGGGGAATTAGGAATTAGATTTAGGGTAAGAAATGGGCTAAGTATGATTTGGCGTTGTATTTTGATGGACCACTTATGCTTATATTAATTAAATATATATTAATTATTTAATAAAAATAATTCGTGCGAAACCGAGCAATCGACGAGCGAGCGGACCTTTGCTCATGCTTGGCTCGTCTTCAAATCGAACCGAGCCGAGCGGCTCATTTACAAACTGAATCACGATTAACTGAAGGGCGCATTGTAACGACCGTTAACGACCTATGTGGCACCGTTAACGTAGCCTTAGTTAACCCATAACAACCAACCTTTTGACAATGTACTTTGATTTAGTTAACAAGTACGTGTATTTAAAAGATAGAAATATATGAAAATATGAATGGTTCCTTTCAGTTAACTTTGGTTAAATGAGGGTACAAAAAAATCGATAACCGTTTTTGGTTAATTCGGGTTTCGGTTAATCAGTTTTTTGTTGATTTCTGTTCGGTTTCGGTTAACGATTCAATTATTACTCACTCTTAGACACTGTTAATCACGTAACAACAATTTTTTTTAATTGAAAAAAAAACTATAGTAATACTATATTTAAATTAAAAAGAATAAAATACTTGTTTATATGGTATAAGTTAAAAAATATATTAACGTATCAAAAAGTTATGAGCGTTTAAAAATCAGGAGAGGGTTAGTTTTTTATAAGGGGATAAAGTGTAACTACTATCTAATTATCTATAATTTTGTTAAAGATGAGAGATTAAAGTGTAATTTAGATGAGAGAATTAAATGGACGGTAAAAGGTATTTAATCACTTGAACAGAATCTTATTGCGTTTATCCTCAATATAAATACCAAAATATACAAAAACCACAAATTGCAAACGTCGTTTCTTGGAGATTCAGTTTTGTTATCAATAAAGTTTCACTGAATGGGGTGGACAACATTGTTCGACATTTTTCTTAACTGAGAATTAACAATGTTGTCCTTCTCATTCAGCAAAACATTATTGAGTTTAGCATGACCAAATTAGAGGTTTAAGATATTTTTATTTAGTAAAAGGTGTTCTTTTTTTTGGCGTTTAGTTTGTGTGTCAGATCTTATATTGTTTGTTATGTAACTTCCAAGTCACAAGTTATGCACAAGAATTAGAAAAAAAGATGGGAAAAAAATAAAAAAATGTTATATAAGAGATATAAAACGCCAAATTCCAATGTGTGTGTGTTCTGAAAAAATAAAAAATAAAAAAATGCCAAACTACTCTTCGCTTTCTCTAGAAGACCGTGTCGATTTTCTTTTAATTACAACATTTTTGCATGTCGATGCGTAGTGTCCGTAGCCTTTGTAATTCTGACACTGTCTTTCTTTGGCCTCGGGTTTCGATTTTGATTTCGTTTTTTCGATTGCTACCTCCTGCTGGATTTCAGGCGCTTCCGAGATCCAGAACCTTTCGACTTATACCCAACGGGAACTCTTATCAGATTCCTGTCGTTTTTATATTTACCGGTCATCTCCGCAAATCTATCCCTAGTACTAGCGGGAGGAGCAACAATCTGCATATCTTGAACCTTCTTCATATAAGATTGAACGTGATCCTTGTATAAGGATAACTCCTCCTTATTACCAGATAAACGGTTCAAAGTATACTCCGTTGAAAAAATAATTTCTCGCATCATACTTTGCACATCGGGATCAAGCTCGGTCATATATTCACGACTCATTGAGTATTCAGAAGAGCAATTTAGGGAAGCCTCTTTACGTCATCTATTCAAAATGTATTGTTTGGAAATTCCTTAATATCCAAACTTCTCAAAACATAAAAAATATGTCTACATAACAAGCCAAACTGCTCAAAACGCCTGCATGAGCAACTGCAAGTGCAATCAGACTTACAGTACATTACCTGAAAACGCCAAAAACAATATCTATATAAACGCCATGCAGAGAATGTTTGTATAAAAACAATGAAACAAACAAACACAACAAATGCATAAAAAACAAATTAAATGTTATAAAAGAATATGATAAACGCCATATAAAAAACAAAAAACGCCATTGTTTACCTCGAATAAGGATGTACAAGGCTGCTGGAAATCATTTATGAAAAACTTAACAAACCCATCGGGCTGATCTTCGTAACGTTGATTTATGCAATCCGCAATTCCGATTAGCTCAGCTTGAACGTCACAAAAATATTTTTCGTGTATATGTCAGCAGCTTGGCCCTCTAACACTTAATATGTCTTTCACCTTTGGCGTTTATCTTTTTAGTCCCTTTCCTGACTGAAAAACCACAAGCCTTAGCATACATAACATACATTGAATAACAATCATCGAGGCTTGTGAATATCATGTCCATTTTGGGCTTTATATCTTCACTAACATCAGGAATGATAAATGGTAAACCGGTTTTGGGGTAAAACATTTCATTCGAAGAAACACATTCGTTTGAGAAAACACAGTGAACAACAAATTCAGAAAAACGCCATTAAAAGTAGATATTGTCTCCTTATAACATTATCAATGAAAACACTACTACTTGAATAATAAACAAGACATAATAAACATATAATTGAAAACGCCATAATACAAACACCATTACTTAATTGAATAACAAATATGATGAATTAAGAATATTAATGCAACGTGATAATCAAAACGCCATGAGATGAATAATTAAAAATAATTAATAACCTGAATAATTAACAAATATAACATGATAATGAAAACGCCATAGTTAACAAAACTGATGTTCACAAATACTACTCAATAATATCCAAAACTAATCAGGTGCAAAACGCCAATAATCGTAAAACATAAGAAATATATTAGATCCCAAACGACAATTAAAATTAATAATGAAAACTCCAATTATCAGTTCTTACTAATTGTTAAACAACCAATGAAAACGCGAATAAATTGGATACATGAACAACGTCATTGAAAGCATACAACACATTGTAAAATATCAATTTGAAAACAAAAATGAAACAAGCATAAAAAGAACAAAAGACCATATTTGTTGTATATATGTTGCATGATTTGTTGAAACAAAATATGAAAACGTCATCAAATATTACTTTGTCGAACATAATCCACGTTAGACGCCATAGATGTGAGAAAGCTTAGAAAGGAGGTAACAGCTAATACGAAATCTTTGGAGTTTTATCTGAAACAGATTTATAACGCGAAATAAGGAGGGAACGTACAAAAGGACAATTGTACCCCTGCATATCATTTAGCGCCCCCTGTTACGTGTTGGGACAGGATCCGTTCTCACCATTCTCATACTTTAGGGCGTTTTATCCTGATCTCGTACACACACACACACACGCACATATATATATATATATATATATATATATATATATATATATAGCAGATGGTCAAAAGGCTTGAGTTTTTATGGAAGAGGGTTTGTGCGAAGTTCCACGAAGTTATGCAACGAGAAGAGTACCGTGAATCGAACAAAATATCGGGAAAATGGACATCGATGAAACAAAGAGTCAATCACTATAACGTAATCAACAACCGGCTTGTTAATAGTCGTAACCGAGGAAGTGGAAGAAATGATGTGAACGTCATGGTAGAGGCTAATGACCAATTTAGAGCTCAATACCAAGCCCCATTTTGGATGGAAGAAAAGATATGAAATTTCTTAGAAAATCCTCAAAGTAGCATTTAATAGCAAAGATAACACCACCCAAACCGAAGTCCTAACTGTAAAAAACTACATCATCAAACGAGCCGAATTCCTCCTAAGCCACATCAGATGCTTGTTCCCATATAAATCTCAACGAGTTAGACTTGGACGACGAAACCGATCCTGAACCACTAATTAGTCCAATTAAGAGAGACAAAAGGAAAGCAATGCACACTAAATCTCGAGCATCATCCTCCAAAAGTACTTCATCTAAACGTGATAAAGTTTTCGTTATCGAAAGTTTGGATGAAAAAATTGACCGGCTAATTGGGTTTAGAGAAGGCGAACGAATCATGGCCGACCTTGCTTTCCTCCAAAAGAACTACTCGGGTTTACCAAAGCAAGATCAAGTAGTTTTCAAGCAAAGGAAACAACACTTTCGCGAATGCCACCGCAAAATGACTTTCAATTAATCTTTAGTTAAATTCCTTTGTAGTATTTTTTTTAAAGTTTATTTTATTTGAAGTTTTTTTTAATTTTAATCCATATTTTATTTTAAGTCTCTTTTAATTTTAGTGTAGTTATTCCATAAGGGTGAGGGGTACTCCCCTAAGAGGGGAGTCCCCTCTCTTACGCATAACCAATCCTCGTGTGCCACGTCAACTCCCCTCTTAAACTCCCCTAACACCCTAAATTGATGGCGGCACTCCCCTCTTAGGGGACATGGTTTTTTTTTATTTTTTTATTTGTTGTAATTATGCATGTTTATAAAAAAATATTAATAAAAATTAAATAAAATTTAACAAAAGACATTTCAAAGTAGAAAATAAAAATAAAAATTAAATTCAAACTAGAAAATTAAAATTACATTCAAACTAGAAAATAAAAATTACATTAAAAGTAGAAAATAAAAATTTTAGAAATCGCACGGCCACCCGTACTTGTTAGCGATGTCGCGCTTTCGGGCGAGGATGAACGGCAACATATTTGGCGGAGCATCGTCGTGCGGCTTGAGGAATGTTTTCATATCTCGATCGTAATTGTAGTTTTTCATCGTCTCGATCCTACATATTATAAAATAACAATTGTTAAAAAATATATTTTTTTACATATTAGTAAACAAAATTAAAAAATATACAACGTTAAAAAATATAATTTTTACCGCTTGTTGGTATAGGCCGTTGAACAAGTTTATTTTCGTCATCATCGGGCCCCATTTAGACCGTACTTGATGCACGGTCCGGTTACTTCCACCAACGGTGGCGTTAAAATGATCTAAAATCTTACGCCAAAAACTATCGCGGTTTTGTTGATTGCCCTTCTTTTTGTTGGTAGAGCAATGTACCCACGCCTTCGCCAACGCCTCTTCTTGGACCTTTGTCCATTTTTCGCTCGCCATTTTTCCCCTTTTTTTCCCGAGCGTCATCTTCTTCGTTGCCGGCGTCTTCATCCACATTATATTCATCGTCCTCGTCCTCGTCCTCGTCGCCCAAATTTTGAGTTTTGGGCACTACCTCCTCGTCCTCGTCGTCGTAAATAGGTAGAGGACGTTCAACATTTCCTCGTGTAGATGGAACTTGTGGGGAACGAAAACCATATGGGTCGAAGGCGGGGGATTGAGGTGGATCCATTGATAACAAATTTTGAAAATAGCCGAAATTGGGTTGAAGGTTGGTTGCTTGAGTGTTGTAAAAGGAGGGGTGTGAAGGTTGTTGGAAAAAAAACGGGGGTTGTGAAGTATATCCGAAAGGGGGTTGTGATTGTGCACTTGCGCCGCTCGAACCACCACGAGACGGTTGCTTGCCCCGTCCCTTAGTTTTTTTCTTGGCTTCGCGGGGTTGGTTCTCTATTGCTCGGTTTGAAGTGGGTGTGGTTTGAGAGTATAAAAAATGAGTGAAGTGGGTGTGGTTTGAGAGTATAAAAAATTAGTGGTGGGTGTGGTTATTTATATTTGTTTAAAAAGTGAAATTTTTTTTTTTTTTTAAATTTGACCGTTTAAAAGTGACCGTTCCTCAAACATCGTGCCATTCAACGCGGTGAATTCATGCCGAATCCCCTCCCCGAATCGGGTCCCCGCGTTGATGGCGGCGGTGTTCCCGATCGGGGTTAGGGGTCACCGCACCATCTCCCCGAGAGTGCCCCGGATACCCTAACATCTAATTATTAAATGGTTTGGTTATTGACACTCTGCTGACTTGATATTGAGATGACATCACTATTTTCTATCTATTGGAAATCCACAACACCCACTTTTAATGCTAAAGAACATATGCATATAGTCATAAAAATATAAGTACGCACTAATGCTCTCATATTACTAAAATGACAATGTGTCAAATGCCTATAAAATTTTTCTTCACAAGATCTTAAATTTCAAATAAAAATCAGTAAAAGTAAAACGATTTTTACTTAGTATATATATACACAATAAGGAAGTCATGGCTGTTGGACTTTCCCTGCCGAAAATTAGGATCCAAAACAAACCTCCTGCAATTCTTAACCACACATTAATGTTCACTAAAACGCACGTGAATGCGATATCCCTAATTACTATTTTAACGCATAATTAGTTAATTATGACTGCACCCTCCACAATATTCCTCCTATACACAACCCCATTTTCCATACAAGTAATGGAAAGCAGCCGCCATTCTTCTGCCTCCACGGAGAAACAAATGGCTGCGCCGCCAAAAAGTAAAGGGGGCTGGAAATCCATCAAATACATGATTGGTAACACTATTTTACAACGTTAGTATTTGCTTATGATGATGGTTTTATTGTTTGACGATTTTTTTTTTTGTGAAACAGGAAATGAGTCATTTGAAAAATTGGCGTCCATGAGTTTGGTTATGAACATGACGGTTTATTTACGTTCGAACTACAACATGAGTGGCATTTTTCTTGTCAATGTGGTTACCATTTGGATTGGAACTTCCAACATATCGTCACTAGCTGGTGCTTACGTATCGGACGCCTATGTGGGCAAATATCGCACTCTTCTTTATGGTTCCATTGCGTCTCTTATGGTACGTACCGAGCACAACGTACCTTTAGTCGTATCATATTCATGATGCGAACGAACTAGTATTTATTTGTGAAAACAAAAGGTTTGGATGTCTGTTTCTAGTTGAACTAGCATCCGTCTGTAATAGCTAAAACGTTATTCTTACCTCTTACGTTCAAAAATAGCGCCACTTATATGGTTAGGAATTAGCCGGCGTGGAAAGTCATGTAAACCACATCGAAGACCACAAGCCACTCAATCAAGGCGCAAAACGTGTAAAAGTGAAGGCTAAGCCTTAGCTGACAGCTAAAAGCGGGTGCTATGCTACACGTTAGCCGCCCTTTAAAAAATCAGCCGCCTTTAGACGTGTATTGATTTTGTAGTTTTTTTTTTTTTTTTTTTTTTTTTTTTCTCGGATGGACTCATAGTATTTTTCATAGTTTTATGTGACAACTAAGGCTTAGTCTCATTAACGGCTTATTTGATGTTGCTTGATTAAATGACTATTTTTTCAAAAGAAAGAAAAAATGGTCAACATGTGTTTTTGAATGTTTATTCTAAACATGGTTGGTTTTGGATTTTTTTAACGGTAAATTTGGATCACTAACGGACCGTATATTATATAAACAGGGTATGGGCATGATGACGTTGACTGCGGGTGTACCGCGTTTCAGACCACCCAAATGCACCGACCTGCCTAACTGTATCCAGCCGGAAAACTGGCAACTAGCCCTACTTTTCGCGGGTCTCGGCCTCCTAGCCATAGGAGCCGGCGGTTTACGGCCGTGCGGTATCGCCTTTGGTGCGGACCAGTTCGACACAAGCACCGCGAAAGGACGGAAACAACTGGAAAGCTTCTTCAACTTGTGGTATTTATCATTCACTCTAGCTCTAATTGTGGCTCTAACCGGAGTTGTCTACATCCAAACAAACATCAGCTGGGTCATCGGGTTCGCAATCCCGACAACTTGTTTGTTGTTTTCCGTCATCATTTTCTTAATCGGACGGCATACTTACATCATGAAGAAGCCTGAAGGAAGTGTTTTCTCAGATATTGTGAAAGTGGTAGTTGCTTCAATACGAAAACGTAAAGTAGCATATGATGATCAATCAAAATGCTCATTTTATAACCCTCTTGATTCTCATGTAATTCAAACACAAAGGTTCAAATGCTTAGACAAAGCAGCCATGATCGTTGACTCAAATGAGCTCAATTCTAAAGGTCTTCCAGAGAATAAGTGGAGATTGTGCAGCTTACAACAAGTCGAAAACTTGAAATGTGTTGTGGGGATCTTGCCGGTTTGGGTGTCGGGTGTTGGGTGCATGCTTGTGATCGATCAACAAAGCACATTTGGTGTCCTTCAAGCCATACAAATGACTCGAACAATTGGGTCCGAATTCGCCATACCGCCAGGTTGGATGACTGGGATCGCGATGGTCACACTGTCAGTATGGATATTCATTTACGAAGGGATTTACGTCCCTAAACTTAGGAAGCTTTTAAAAAGGAATCCAAGGTTAACAATGGTCATGAGAGTTAGAATTGGCATAATTATGTCAATCTTATGCATGGTTACAGCTGGGATTATCGAAAGAAAACGTCGCGATTCAGCGTTAAACAACAACAACGCTTACATCGCGCCAATGCACGTATTTTGGCTCATTCCTCAGTTCATGCTTTCGGGTTTGACAGAAGCATTTGACAGTGTAGCAATCATGGAGTTTTTCACCACACAGATGCCAGAAAGCATGAAAACTGTTGCGAGTGCCATCTTTTTCATCACATTATCGATCTCCAGCTACTTGAGCTCGCTAATCATTAATATAATTCACAAATTAACCGAAAGAAATCCGTGGTTAGGTGGTCATGATCTTAACAACAACAGGCTGGATTATTACTACTACATTATCGCGGGTTTTGGGGTTTTGAATTTGATTTATTTCACATTTATTGCTTCCAAATTTGTGGCTCCGGCGAAGATTATGGTGGTGGAGGAGGAGGAGTTGCAGCAGGTTGAAGAAGGTGGCGATGGAAGAAATTTGTCAGGAGGATGCCATGAGTTATGAGAAAGGAGAAGGGTGGTGTAAATTTGTTATTTATCATACTTTTTAATATAATTTACTTGGATTGTGAACATTTTTTTGTAACTTTACCTTTTGGTTATGAATTCAATTGTTCATTAATCATCAAGAACTATAGTATATAGCATTATGGCCTATACCACTACCGGGGTGATATGGAGGAGAGAGGGTGTCGTTAAAGACGGGAGAAGATGCGTAGCCGATGAAAGATTGTCAGGGAGATAACAACATTCACAATGAGTGAGTGAGTTACTTATATTATAAGGAATGGTTATGAGTAGAAAAGAAAGAAAATATTACTATTTATTTGTAAATATACGAGAACACTGTTCACTCCTATAAAAATTTTAATATTTTTGAAAATGGTTGCGAGAGAAAAGGTATTGATAAATGTATAAAAATATTATTTAATTGAAAATGAAAGAGAAAAAAATAGTAATTTTTAGTATAATTACAAGAATGAGAAGGGAAGAAGTTGAATGTGCTCTGGGGCATAGCTACATAGAAGGGTACGGGTTCGGCCGTACCCGTACCAAAAAAATTTTAGGCTAGAGGGTGTGGGATAACCCCCCTTGGGGCTTTATAAGGACACCTCAGCGCCACGTAGGCGCCACGTCAGCTAAGGGGGCTTTATAACCCCCCCTTTAACATGGAGGGTGTGGTGATAACAAGTGGGGCGCTATAGAGAAAAAAAAATAAATTTTTTTTTTGATTGGTTTAAATAAGTGGGTCCCACCTGATAACCCACTTCTTCAAGTTAACATGATGGAGCCCCATGGGTGGCGCCCCCCTTTGAATTTGAGGGTATGGAAGATGGCAGAGGATGGGCGCTATATTTGGCTTAGGTGGAGGGGTGGCGCCTCCCACACCCTCCAGCCTTAGTGTTATATATAGTTGTATTTTGACATCGCATCTGTAGAAATTTCGTCATCGAACCCATAAACTCCTTTATATTGAACCTTGGAAAATTTTTAAACCCATAGGAAAAATTTTCTTGCTACACCCCTGAATGTGCTACGTGACATCATTGGAGATGGTGAAAAGTAACACCCATAATATTATGAGTAAATTACAAGTTTTGTCCTTTATGTTTACACCAAATTACAGACGTTGTCCTTTAGCGTAAAAGTTGACAAGTTTTGTACTTAATGTTTCAACATCCTACATGTTATGTCCTTTAGGCCAAACCAGATTAGATTTTTTGGTTAAATCTAGCGATGTGCCTTTCACATAAGGGCATTTTTGTTTTTTCATCTCTTCAGGGACTATTATGTAAAACAATTTATGTTTAGGGACTAGTTTGTAATAAATTGAAAAATCAAACAATTATAATATGTTCTGTATCTCTCTAACTCTCCATCTCTCTGTCTCTCTCTACTGCCAACAACCACCACAAGATTAAAATTCCAAACTGTAACTCACCAGATACAACCAGTAATAACAGTTGATAGAGATATTCATTGCATAAACATCACTCGAAATACCCATCAAATTTATTCTCTTGAAAAGCAAAAGTGCAGTTGAATAATGTCCCATTTTTACTATAACACTAATCTGCCGGGTTAATTCGAGGATAGAAGGTTGAGGTTTTCTGTGAAGCATTTGGTAGAACAGTTGGAGTGCATCATTCAGCTTGGTGATTTTGGCAACACCTGGAATAAAAAAAAAACATGTTTGAATTCAAAGGGTTGCTTGAAATAGTAGTGTAATGATCGGGAAGAATCGATGGCAGATGTATAAAGAAGAAAAGGTGTTACCTTTATTAGCTGCGTACATCATTTTGAGCATCAATGAGTTCAGTTTCTACGGCTTCATCGATCTTTTTCCATAAATCCATGAAAGTAAGGAACCATCTAAGTAAACGACTGTAACTAATTTTTTAGCCAATTACAGCTTGACAAATTATGTTGGGTTTCAAGCTTCAATGACACACACAAACACACAAAGATAAACTCACTAATAGAGAATTGTTTTTACTGCTTAAAACCCCCACTTCTATTCATTGCAATCTTTACATTATATAAGAAGAAACAACTAACAAACCACTACTTACGTATGCCTAAAGAACCGGAAACAATCCCATGACTTGACCCACTAACATGTTACTTGACTTAATCAAAACATAATAAAAACATGTGACTAAATAACAACTTTTCTATTGAACTGTTTCCTATTACGTAGCTCCATTTTCGGTACCCGAAAACCCAGATTAAAATAACCCGCTTTGAACTGTCAAGATTAACCAACAAATTATTCTCTTTTTTTTACTTGATTAAAATGCTCCACGCCTCCACCTTCCCTTTCTCTGTCAACTACCATCGCAACCGTCTGAAATCACCACATCCCTCATCCGCCTTAGCCGTGCTGGCCAGAAAAACGTCGTGGCGATATCTACCGAGTGAACTCCGGCCAACAACTCGCAATGCTGACCCGTCGCCGGAACTGGCCAACAGCCTAATCTCCTTCTCTCTCTTCGTCTTCAGCGGTGGTCGGCCTCTGTGGTGACTGCCGAAATCCTGGTGGTTGAACGAAGGGTAAATGTGTAATTATGTCTGAAATCCTGTAGCACCGGTGGTGGTGGTAGGTTTTGAGTGTGGAGGTTCAAGATTAAGGGTTGAGATTGATTGAGGGGATCAAAAGGGTGATGGAGCATGTTCAAGTTTTGTTCGGTTCATATGATTTTTAGGGCATGTTTGGCTAAGCTTTTCAAAACAACTTATTGACTTATTGGCTTTTTGGAAAAGTCAGAATGGAGTGACTTATTGACTTATTGGCTTTTCACCCTCACATACACCCTCATTGCCAAACATCATTTTAAAGCTTATGACTTTTCAAAAAGCCAATAAGTCAATAAGTTGTTTCAAAAAGCTCAGCCAAACATGCCCTTAATAGAGTAAATTACAAAAATCGTCCTTTATATATGTTACTTATTGCAAACTGTATTCTTTGGCTTCTATAATTACAGAAAACTTACTCGATGTTTGCAAACTCTTGCAAGTTATGTCCTTTAGCCCTAACTCAGTTAATTTTTGTGGTTAAATCTGACTAGATGGACCCCACATTAGGGTATTTTTGTGGTTAAAACTGACTAAATGGATCTCACATGAGAGTAAAATGACCAAAATACCCTCAAGTGGGGGTCCATTTGGTCATATTTAACCACAAAAAATTAACTGAGTTAGGGCTAAAGGACATAACTTGCAAGGGTTTGCAAACATCGAGTACGTTTTCTGTAATTATTGAACACAAAGGACACAGTTTGCAATAAGTGACATACATAAAGGACGATTTTTGTAATTTACTCTTTTTAATATAGGTTTGTTTTTTTTTAAATTAGAGAAAAATGCCCGGATAGTCCCTATGGTTTCGCCTTTTTTCACCTATAGTCCCCAACTTTCTAAAATTACCTGAATAGTCCCCAAGTTTTCATTTTTTGTTCCCGGATAGTCCCTGGGTCTAACTTCAGTTTGTTTTCTCTGTTAAGAGGGTGTGAAATGACAAAAATACCCTTTTCTTAAAAGGCCAAACCATAGGGACTATCCGGGCATCTTCTTCATATTTATTTATAAAACCCCACCACCACACTTCATCTTCAACCTCCACCCATCATCACCCTCCTCCACCCTCCACCATCACCGCCACAGGGTGTGAAATGACAAAAAATAAGTCACCGCCGCCCCGCAGACGACGGCGCCACTGTCGCCGTCGTTCCTCTTTCCCCGATGCGCTCTTTCTCTCTCTCTCTCTCTCTCTCTCTATCTCTCCTCACAACACAGCCAAACATCATCACTTTCACTCTCCTCCCTCTCGATTACTACATACAGACAACCAAAAACATAAAATCCTCACTTGCCTTCTCCTTCCTCTCGAATGATACCCGCAAAACCATTGGAGCCAGACACCGGCCGATGACCGGTAGCTCCCCACTCCGACGAAAGAAAAGGGAGCGTCGCACGCGGCGGCGGTGCGGCGACAGAACCGGAACAGGAAGAAAGGGAGACGAGAGAGAGACTGGAGATCGGAGACGCAGAAGGAACGGCGGAGACGCCGGCTTGCCGGCAACTGCTCAACGAAGGCGGGTTACTAGTCTCCTCCGACGAGATTCCGAGTGGTTGAAGATGATGTGATATTGAAGATGGTTGGTTCGTTCATGTTCAAATCGGGTCAGACTTCAGGTATGGTTCAGCAGATTCATGTTCAGGCTCGGGTCAGAGGTGGGATATCTCGGGTTTACTCGGTAACCAGAAGATGAAGATGAAGGTGAGATGTGAAGTAGTGAAAGAGACTGTGCAGCCATGGAGGATCGAACAAAACCCTAGGGGATTCTGGTGTTTAATCCTGTTCGGTATAGTGAAAGAGATTAAAAGAAGACAATGTGACTGGATTTTGTTTTGTTGTTTTGAGAGAAAATACAGATTGTTATTGCGTGAGATTCTAGAAAACCTTTGAATTGGGCCACACACTTAAATAGCGATGCAGTTTTGAGGTCGGTTCGGGACCGAGCCCAACTTTTATCGCAGTTGGCCTTTAGACGGGCGGGTTTTCTCTGAAACTGTGGCAGTGATGTGTAACACCCCAAAACCGAATTATTAATTTGCTAGTTTGTTATCATGTTTAACAAAAAGACGTATAATAACTAGGTTAGTAAACCTAGTTAAATGCCTAGCAAATTAAGTAAAGGAATGAAACATGTGGCAACTATGATGGGTGATAAACTTGAGGGACTAGGATTGCCAAATTTGAAACTGAAATTAATTATAACAAAATTAAATCACACACACACACACACAAGGTGTGTGTTGCGATCGTACAGGAGAAGGGAACAAAGGGGTGTGAACCCTAAACCTCAAGAAATCATCAAATTAAAAGGGAAATTGAAGGCTAGTTGACTGCATGAATTAAGAATGGTGATCACCTAAGTATTTCCTACATCAAGTAAGTCGAATTTTGCAATTTGGTGATGTTTGATTTAGAGGGTTTAGTGTAATTCGTGAATGTAATGCTAAATCTAGTATGAATGATGGTTGCTATGGCTGTGTAGACATCAAGATATGTTAAACTTTGAATATGAACATGGATTAGGCAAAACCCACTTGCATGTCAAGGAATGGCTAGAAATTTTGAGATTTCTACATGTT
Organism: Helianthus tuberosus; assembly: GCA_030545235.1. NCBI lineage: Eukaryota > Viridiplantae > Streptophyta > Magnoliopsida > Asterales > Asteraceae > Helianthus > Helianthus tuberosus. The sequence goes on from CM060403.1 coordinate 182,316,816, forward strand.
AATTTGGTTGTTGTTGATGATCTTGTTATGAATAATCGATGTCACAACCATATGTTCATAGTTAGGATGAAATATTGTTATGAACTTGATTGATTGTTAATAAGTTATGTGAAGAATTAGTAGGAATCACGCTTTAAAAGCTTGTACATAATGTGTTACAAATGCGAAACCCGCCAAGTGTTCGATGAAATGCCTAAGAGAACAAATTTGTGAAATTGTATGAAAGTTGTGGGTGAGTATGTATAGAAAGTGTTTTTGGTGTAGTCGTTAACAAGATAATATGTGAAGTGTGCTTTAGGTGGGGTCCATACGAAAATTCGGATTTTAATAAATGGTTTGGTAAAATTAAGCATTAGGGACTTGTACCTTGTGCTTAAATGGCGTGATGCTCACCATGTATTTGATGCGCTTGATTTATGGTAATCAAAAGTGAATGTGTACGAATGCGAAACGAATAGCTTATTTATAAGTAATGATGTCGGAGTTATGTCGTGTACGTATCTATGATAATAAATTTGACTAAGTAAATGTTGAACAATGTGGTTGTCAGTTCATGTTTTATGCGTGATAAAGTTTGACTATTAAAAGTTTATGTAGTTAAGAGTTGAAAATGGATGCGATATGAATGATCATGCGTGCTAACTATGAAATGGGTATAACGACTTGAAAGGATAGGAAACCTAAATTTGACATGGACTCAAGTATGGAAGGCTAACAGATTAAGAGGAAATGAGGAAGCTATGCACAAACACGGACGCATGAGGTAAGTGATTTCCATAATCACTTCTTGGTTTGTTTAAGTAATATAATGTCTAATTATTAAGTTTATATGAAGTTGAGGTCAAATCAATAGATTATTTTGATAAATGCATGAACGGGTCGAATAATTCGTAGACGAATAATAAGCCGAACATGTATAAGTTAAGAAATTCCTTAACTCGGATGTTGGATTTCAAGTTCACATGATAGAATATTAATTTACAATCATGTAGGAAGAAACGTGACGCAAAACGGATGAAAAATGAGAGAGTTATGTCCGTTTCGGTAAGAATTAATGGCTAGGAAAAGTGCAGAGTTGACACGGCCGGGTGGTGAGCTGACACGGCCGGGTGAAGGTTCTGTCAAAAATATTATTTATGTGATTTATGCATCGTAGGCTTCGGTATATTATCCGTGGACTACGATGGGCCTCCCAAACATGATTTCGAGTGTTTCCTTGATGATTATAAGTTGTAAACCCAAGTCTAAGCCTCATATAATTTATATAAGAGTATGATAGATGTATGTAATGAAGTTGGACATGTATTACATGTAAATGGTATACAAGAATGCGTACGGAACACGTAGGTATGAATACATGCTTGTAGGTATGATTGAATGTATATTAGGTATGTAGATGTGTATGATTATAAGTATGTATGTGTGCAAGTATGTGTGAATGCATGATTTGGATGCATTTGAGAATTAGCGTTACTAATAATGCCCTTGGGTTTGGAATGTAAGTTAATTAGATGCATTTAAATGGTTGACGTCCTATTTACGAAGATGTAGTACTTGAATATGTTGAGATTACGGGTTGGTAACCAAGTTATTATTGAGTATGTTTGAAAGTGCAGGTTTATGAATGTCGGACTTTCGAAGTGTTGACATAATAATGAAACGGTTGAATGTTGAAAGGATAATCAGGTTGAAGTAACTTATGCGGTTAGAATATGCTATGGACGTTTTAGTTTATACAACATTTTATGTTTGGTCGTCATCATCTACTAACGGGTTAGTTGTATGAAAATATATGTCATACCCATTTAATTGGGTAATCGAATGCGTGAGAGAAATGAAAGTACATACACGAATGGAACTAAAGTGACGGTTTTATAAGCAAATAAGTATAATGACTAAATTTTTAAAGCTTTGTTGTTGAATGTAGGTAAACCCTCAATTCAGGCGACTTGGAGAATCGGAGCGAGCGCGTGTTCATGTTATGTCATACCAAACGCTTCCGCTAGCTTGTTCAAATGTTTTTGGTCCAAAATTTATTGTATTGGTTCTTAGTAGTATTTTGTCGAATGAATCGTAGATTTATATCTAGTTTGATTATGTTTAAAACAGGGGTATGCTCGTTTTATGGACGGGTCATGCACAAATTTTGTTAAATTAATGCACATGCGTTATTGATATCATCGTTTAATATTCCGAAAAGTTGGACACTTTTTAGAAAAAAATTATATTTCTAGTGTCCTTTAGTCGTCTTTTATTAGACGCAAACGCGGACCTTACAAGTTGGTATCAGAGCCTAGGTTTGAGGGATTCGAGCAAGAGTAATAGTGCTTGAACTCAAACCGAAGGCTCGTGCAAAAGTGTGCTCGCTCCGAGATCGTCAATGAGGTAAAATTTTATGTTTTTGTTTCATATAAGTATGTATAGTGTGTTCATGATGAATAATTAAGTTAAGCATGCGAAATAGTAATAATGGGGGTTAAACATTGGGTTTTATCTGATCTGGCGTCGCACACAGGTGTGTCGTTGAGTGACACAGCTGTGTGGACCCTTGATGCTTGTTGCTGAGATCAGGGTGTGTAGCAAGACTGACACAGTTGTGTGACATTGTACTCAAATAATCAACACAGCTGTGTCTGGACAAATTTTTCAGCGATTCAACCAAAAGAAGTTCAGCAGCGTTTCAGCAAACGGGAGGCCGTCGCCGACGGGCTCCTGGCCGTCGCCGACGCCCCCCTTAGTCCCGACGCCCTAAGTGTCTGCCGACGGGCAAAAGTGGCCGACGCCACATTACAGGACCCGTCGCCGACGGGTGTAAGGCCGTCGCCGACGGCTTGTGGAGTAACAATCTGCTGAAAATTTTATTTTAGTATTATTTTCGCGTTCCGAGTTACCGGGTGGTCCGAAGGCCCATTCGAATGTTTATGTAGGGTCCAAATAATGCCTAATAAGATGTATCTAACCACACTTTTAGTGATTACGATGGAAAGAAACTTGTAAAGGCCTTGTTTTCGTACTTTGAGTTTCTAAATTGTCTAAAAGCTTAATGAATGTTCGTGTAAGATCTATATAAGGCCTAGTACGACATATGTGACCACGATTAGTGGATAAGATAGACGAAATATGCTAATCATTTATTTATATGCTATTCATAAGGCCAAGAACACGCGGGTTATGTGAAGGGTAAGCGCAACTGTTCGGAAGGAATGATCCGTGAATGCGGTCTAGGACTGGCATCAAGGCAAGTAATAAGACGAATTGACCCCTGGTACGTATACTCAACGCGTGGATGTATGAAATAGTAAATTAGGCAAGTGAAAGAAAATTCTAAATGAATATAACAACGACATGGTAAAGGAGTTTTAAAAATGTAACACGTGCCGAAACTTAATTCTTCGGGCATAATGTGGCGATTACGCGAAGACACGAAACTAGTACGTGGATTGTGTACCTGGCCAGTACACAAGAAACGTATGACGTTCGTGAGACCGCGATAATTGTTACATGTATGTCTGTTAGAATTGGGTAGCAGCTGGGCGTATAGGTGAAATGAGTAGTAAGACTCTCGGGAGATTGAGAGTACTACGTAAGAGTAAAAAAAAATGCAAGTGATAAGAATAAAATGTTGAATCCGTAAGAAAGTACGGATCAACAATGTATGAATGCAATGCTTGAATCCGCGAGATGGAATCAAGGAATGAAAGATACGAATGCAATGCTTGAATCCGCGGGACGGATTCAAGGAGTGAAAGATACGAATGCAATGCTTGAATCCGCGGGACGGATTCAAGGAATGAAAGATACGAATGCAATGCTTGAATCCGCGGGACGGATTCAAAGAATGAAAGATATGGATGCAATGCTTGAATCCGCGAGACGGATTCAAGGAATGAAAGGCATGAATGCAATGTTCAAATCCGCGAAGCGGACTTAAGGTATAAAGACGAAAACTAGTCTACATAAGAAGAGTCAATAGTTTGACCATGATTGCGTCAAACAAGTCATATAAGTAAATGTAAAGCAAATGAACAAAGGAAAAATAAGAATGAAGATATTCGAATGTGAAGCAATTACGTACCAAACAAATAACTGTTCCTTAAGTGATATGATTCAGTTTATGTTTGAACTTCTATATATATATATATATGTATGAATATATTTATGCAAATGCGTTTCGTACAAGAATGGTCGAGAGGACAAATGGGTCATACGGGTCAGATGGCGATCGCCATTTGAACTCGGTAGCTAATGTTTTGATTGTTAAGTTTTATACTCATAGGTAAGCTTGATGAATGGACGCGCAATGTCACTAACCGGAAAGGAATAATTACCGTAAGGTATGGATAACGAATCAATGGAATTTACTTCCGTCAGGTACGTATAAAAAGGGTTGTAACTTTAGTATGAGGTTATGACTCGACTAGAGAGGAATGCGTCAGAGTAGAATATGTATATACAAAACCGTAATGAAAAATGTGAAGTGAACTTCTAAATGTTCGTAATGATCGTCGGGTGGTATTGAACCTGAATGCTCATAACTGTGGAAATTCTGATAGAATATAAGAGACGGCAAGTATCGTTAAGAAATGCTAACTTTGATGCTCGGCTTGTTGGCCATGTTCATTTGAACAAGATATTGTAGAAAAGATACGCATGGCATGAATAACAATAGTAACCATGGAAATAATACTTAGTCTTCGAATTAAGTACGAATAAGTAAGTTTAAGAAGGCTGATTTTGATTGAAATAATAAGTCTTTGAATGATTATAGTATGCATATGATAATGTATTGACCCCCCCCCCCTATGAGTTTAAAGGCAATCAAAAGTAATGATAGAAATGGAATGTTTGGGATGGCTCGTGGTGAACAACATGAAAGATAACATAGGATGTATGAGCAGTATGAAATAAACCGATTTATTTCGATTAGCAAATATATAAATGTAATATGCTTAAATAGGAAGTTAGAAATAAGCTGCAGACTTAGGATTGTACGATTAATAATTGTATACAATTGGAATAAATTCGATGAAGGTAACGCTAGTGATGATATGTGCTAAGAGCTAGTATTATAAAGTAAAAGACACTAATAAGAGCTCTGGAGCAGAATCTAACATAAGTATTGTGGATGAACAAATTGAAAATGGGGTAAGAATAGAATTGGTTTGGTTTGAATGAGAAAGGTTTCGGGGACGAAACCTCATTTAAGGGGGGTAGACTTGTAACACCCCAAAACCGAATTATTAATTTGCTAGTTTGTTATCATGTTTAACAAAAAGAGGTATAATAACTAGGTTAGTAAACCTAGTTAAATGCCTAGCAAATTAAGTAAAGGAATGAAACATGTGGCAACTATGATGGGTGATAAACTTGAGGGACTAGGATTGCCAAATTTGAAACTGAAATTAATTATAACAAAATTAAATCACACACACACACACACAAGGTGTGTGTTGCGATCGTACAGGAGAAGGGAACAAAGGGGTGTGAACCCTAAACCTCAAGAAATCATCAAATTAAAAGGGAAATTGAAGGCTAGTTGACTGCATGAATTAAGAATGGTGATCACCTAAGTATTTCCTACATCAAGTAAGTCGAATTTTGCAATTTGGTGATGTTTGATTTAGAGGGTTTAGTGTAATTCGTGAATGTAATGCTAAATCTAGTATGAATGATGGTTGCTATGGCTGTGTAGACATCAAGATATGTTAAACTTTGAATATGAACATGGATTAGGCAAAACCCACTTGCATGTCAAGGAATGGCTAGAAATTTTGAGATTTCTACATGTTAATTTGGTTGTTGTTGATGATCTTGTTATGAATAATCGATGTCACAACCATATGTTCATAGTTAGGATGAAATATTGTTATGAACTTGATTGATTGTTAATAAGTTATGTGAAGAATTAGTAGGAATCACGCTTTAAAAGCTTGTACATAATGTGTTACAAATGCGAAACCCGCCAAGTGTTCGATGAAATGCCTAAGAGAACAAATTTGTGAAATTGTATGAAAGTTGTGGGTGAGTATGTATAGAAAGTGTTTTTGGTGTAGTCGTTAACAAGATAATATGTGAAGTGTGCTTTAGGTGGGGTCCATACGAAAATTCGGATTTTAATAAATGGTTTGGTAAAATTAAGCATTAGGGACTTGTACCTTGTGCTTAAATGGCGTGATGCTCACCATGTATTTGATGCGCTTGATTTATGGTAATCAAAAGTGAATGTGTACGAATGCGAAACGAATAGCTTATTTATAAGTAATGATGTCGGAGTTATGTCGTGTACGTATCTATGATAATAAATTTGACTAAGTAAATGTTGAACAATGTGGTTGTCAGTTCATGTTTTATGCGTGATAAAGTTTGACTATTAAAAGTTTATGTAGTTAAGAGTTGAAAATGGATGCGATATGAATGATCATGCGTGCTAACTATGAAATGGGTATAACGACTTGAAAGGATAGGAAACCTAAATTTGACATGGACTCAAGTATGGAAGGCTAACAGATTAAGAGGAAATGAGGAAGCTATGCACAAACACGGACGCATGAGGTAAGTGATTTCCATAATCACTTCTTGGTTTGTTTAAGTAATATAATGTCTAATTATTAAGTTTATATGAAGTTGAGGTCAAATCAATAGATTATTTTGATAAATGCATGAACGGGTCGAATAATTCGTAGACGAATAATAAGCCGAACATGTATAAGTTAAGAAATTCCTTAACTCGGATGTTGGATTTCAAGTTCACATGATAGAATATTAATTTACAATCATGTAGGAAGAAACGTGACGCAAAACGGATGAAAAATGAGAGAGTTATGTCCGTTTCGGTAAGAATTAATGGCTAGGAAAAGTGCAGAGTTGACACGGCCGGGTGGTGAGCTGACACGGCCGGGTGAAGGTTCTGTCAAAAATATTATTTATGTGATTTATGCATCGTAGGCTTCGGTATATTATCCGTGGACTACGATGGGCCTCCCAAACATGATTTCGAGTGTTTCCTTGATGATTATAAGTTGTAAACCCAAGTCTAAGCCTCATATAATTTATATAAGAGTATGATAGATGTATGTAATGAAGTTGGACATGTATTACATGTAAATGGTATACAAGAATGCGTACGGAACACGTAGGTATGAATACATGCTTGTAGGTATGATTGAATGTATATTAGGTATGTAGATGTGTATGATTGTAAGTATGTATGTGTGCAAGTATGTGTGAATGCATGATTTGGATGCATTTGAGAATTAGCGTTACTAATAATGCCCTTGGGTTTGGAATGTAAGTTAATTAGATGCATTTAAATGGTTGACGTCCTATTTACGAAGATGTAGTACTTGAATATGTTGAGATTACGGGTTGCTAACCAAGTTATTATTGAGTATGTTTGAAAGTGCAGGTTTATGAATGTCGGACTTTCGAAGTGTTGACATAATAATGAAACGGTTGAATGTTGAAAGGATAATCAGGTTGAAGTAACTTATGCGGTTAGAATATGCTATGGACGTTTTAGTTTATACAACATTTTATGTTTGGTCGTCATCATCTACTAACGGGTTAGTTGTATGAAAATATATGTCATACCCATTTAATTGGGTAATCGAATGCGTGAGAGAAATGAAAGTACATACACGAATGGAACTAAAGTGACGGTTTTATAAGCAAATAAGTATAATGACTAACTTTTTACAGCTTTGTTGTTGAATGTAGGTAAACCCTCAATTCAGGCGACTTGGAGAATCGGAGCGAGCGCGTGTTCATGTTATGTCATACCAAACGCTTCCGCTAGCTTGTTCAAATGTTTTTGGTCCAAAATTTATTGTATTGGTTCTTAGTAGTATTTTGTCGAATGAATCGTAGATTTATATCTAGTTTGATTATGTTTAAAACAGGGGTATGCTCGTTTTATGGACGGGTCATGCCCAAATTTTGTTAAATTAATGCACATGCGTTATTGATATCATCGTTTAATATTCCGAAAAGTTGGACACTTTTTAGAAAAAAATTATATTTCTAGTGTCCTTTAGTCGTCTTTTATTAGACGCAAACGCGGACCTTACATGATGGTGGAGGAGGGTGATGGTGGGTGGAGGTTGAAGATGAAGTGTGGTGGTGGGGTTTTATAAATAAAAATGAAGAAGATGCCCGGATAGTCCCTATGGTTTGGCCTTTTAAGGAAATGGTATTTTTGTCATTTCACATACTCTTAACAGAGAAAACAAACTGAAGTTAGACCCAGGGACTATCCGGGAACAAAAAATGAAAACTTAGGGACTATTCAGGTAATTTTAGAAAGTTGGAGACTATAGGTGAAAAAAGGCGAAACCACAGGGACTATCCGGGCATTTTTCTCTTTAAATTATTTTAAATAAATAAGTAAAAAGACTAAAATACCCTTGGGTGATCAGATTTAACCAAAAAATCTAACTGGGTTTGGCTTAAAGGACATAACGTGTAAGATTTTGAAACATTAAGTACAAAACTTATCAACTTTTGCGCTAAAGGACAGCGTCTGCAATTTGGTGTAAACATAAATGACAAAACTTGTAATTTACTCTAATATTATTTTGGTATACGGGCCTAATTAAGTCAACATTTGGGCCTGCATATTGTGTTCTTCTAGGCTCAGCAATGCGGATATTAAATGTAATACAATACGTAAATACAATAATACGTATTATATAATATATTTATTTTTGTATTATTTTCAGCGACAGTTTGATTACATGTTTCATTGATGAATTTTATAATACTAACATACATCATCTTTATACTAACTTATTTATGTCAATTTGGTATATAAATGTCTTGCATTTACAAGAAATATTTATTAAATAGTTTAGACAGTTTGATTACATGTTTCACTGATGAATTTTATAATACTAACATACATCATCTTTATACTAACTTATTTATGTCAATTTGGTATATAAATGTCTTGCATTTACAAGAAATATTTATTAAATAGTTTAAATTTTTCAACCGTGTAACACACGGGGAACTAACCTAGTATATACTTAATATACTTTATCTACAAGAATAGCTGCAGTATATTAATTTTTGTTTTCTTCAAATTAAATAATTAATCAATTTCTCTCTTCACTTTTCTTTCTCTAACTCAATAACTAATTAGTAAGAGCCCATGTATCTTATCAATGGATAAAAGAATATAAGTAGATAAAATAACAAAAAAAATTTGGTAACTTTTTTACTATACGTATATAAAATAACAAAAAAAGGTACCAAAATTGTTTGTTGACCGGGGGGACGAAGATGATGGTGGTTGTAGTCGCAGATGATGGCTACGGTGGTTGAGTGGACTGAGATGGTGGTAGTGGCTCCAGTCGGAGAAGATGAAGACTAGGTAGTGTTCGTTTCATGGATTGTAACAGAATTGGAATAGGAATTCTCGCAGAAATTGAAATTTGATTTGTAATGTAGGTGTGTTTGTTTTGGAAAATGGAATGATATATCGATCGAATTGGAATGTAAATTTCATTCCTTATATTGTTGTTCAATTCCAATTCATTTTCTTGTTGAAACTAACAAAATAAGGAGTGAAATCAACATCCCAATTCCATCATGATTCCATTTTATTCTGTGAAACGAACACTACCTAAGAGAAGCTACATATATGTAATTATTGGGAAGATTACTTCGATTCATCCATCAATCCTAATATACATATATGTAGTAGTATTGTTGGGAACGTTATTGAATGGCACCCTAATATACATATAGTTGTTGTATTGAAGAAACTCGTAAAGGTGATTTGTGCTCTTTATGTACATATATGTACTAGTGGTCAACAAACAATTTTGGTACCTTTTTTTGTTATTTTATATACGTATAGTAAAAAAGTCACCAAAATTTTATGTACATATATGTATGGGAACGAACATGGCAGTGATTTGAGCTTTCTTATGTACGTACAAGTACTTGTGGTCAACAAGCATTTTTGGTACCTCTTTTTGTTATGTTCATATACTATACGTATAGTAAAAAGAGGTACCAAAAATTTTAAATGAATTGGTTTTGATATTGTGCATACGTTATGTAACTTGTTTGATTAACAAATCTACTTATATTCTTTTATTCATTGATAAGATACATGGCTCTTACATAATGGAAATCCCAGAGCAGTTATCAAGCTTAAAAACTTGATGAAACTAATTAGTTATTGAGTTAGAGAAAGAAAAGTGAAACTTGATGAAACTAATTAGTTATTGAGTTAGAGAAAGAAAAGTGAAGAGAGAAATTGATTAATTATTTAATTTGATGAAAACAAAATTTAATATACTGCAGCTATATGTCTTTTTTATGTTTCTTTTATTTTTTATTTTTAAGATATAAAAATAGTGAATGATTTAGATGGCTTCTTTTAACTTCTCGAAAGTTTTTTTTTTCGAATTCTTATCAAATACACATAGAGTTAGACTAACATGCTTCTAAAGCTGAGTGAGCTGCCTATATGATGGTAAAAAATGCTTATCAGGTTGATCAACGAACTGGTGATTATGCTCTTCAACATACTTATAAAGCTTCCAAAATTCATCCTCAAACTCAAGACGAATTTGAGCTTCATAACCAGTCCTATTAGAAAAATTTTCTCTGAGACTCCTTTCCTTTGTTTCTCATCCAATGTATCAATCTTTTTCGTCTTATTACGTCCCTCTTTAGTACAAACATAATACTTAAGTCTCTTAAGACCCTTTGAATTTACTCTTTTAATACCCTTACGAACAACAAAACCAACGGCTTTAGCATACTTATGATACAAAACATAAGCTTCATCAAGGATGTCAAATCTTTTTCCTATCTTGGGCTTAAATCTTCTACAACACCGGAAATGTGCAAAGTAATCTAGTTTTTGGACTTATTTTTTCTTTAGATGCGATGGTTTCACCTTAACCAGAAAAATAGAAAAACCGTCATGCCATAAATAAAGTATAAGTAACAAAGGAAAAAAAATCATGCAAGTAATAAACTTGAAAAGAACATGCTAAACATTCCTTAATATGGTAATACACACCATGCATGGATTGCACTAATTAAAAAACATAAGCATATATACAACAACGCCACAAATAAAACACCAAAAAGCAAAAAAAAGAAAAAAAGAAAAGTATTACACGCCATGCATGGATTGCAGTTATTATAAACCCTAATCATATATACAAAAAACCCAATACACTCCTTGAATGGATTACAGTTATTGTAAATCCTATACATATATACAAAAAAGCCACAAAGAAACACCCTAACATCGAATCCTGGCATGATATAGAATAACGAAGAAAAGAAATTATTAAAACCATAATTAACAAACAATGATTAAAAACAACAATAATTTTTAATCAAAAATGCCAATGAAATTAAGAAGCAAACAAACAAAACACTTATCTTATATTAATTAAAACGCCTTAAACACCATAACTATGATAACACTGCAGATAAATAAAAACGTTGATGACGTATACATTAGGGTTTATAAAAAAAACCCTACAAACCTTTGGAAACTCTATAAGGACAAAAACAAAACATACTTTAAGCGACTAATAACAACCTAAGAAAAAAGAATGCTGAAAATATTCATAAGATAACGAACGATATTACTTTGTAAATCATCACCTAAAACAAAGGCCATAGATCATGGAAACTTAAAGATGAGGTAACAACTGTTACGGAATAATTGGAGTTGAAAAAGAGTAGTGGCGCTGACATAAGGAATATTTCAAAATAAAACAACAACCGGTAAAAAAAACGATCATACCCGTGTGTAATTTAACCCCTTGTCACATGTAATCACCAAAATCTTTCCTAACGTTTGTTTTTTACCATTTGTAACCAACCCCAACAATATATATAGTTATTTAGTCAACTGGCCTCTTAAGATAGGGTAAATTACATTTTTCGTCCTTTATATTTGTATCGAATTGCAATGAATAACCTTTAACTTCAATAATTACAGTCACGATCCTTTATTTGGAAAACTCATTACACTCTACGTCCTTTGGCCCTAACAAGGTTAAAATTTTCAGATAAGTATGGCATGTGCGTTGCACATGAGGGTAGATTTGTAATTTTACTCGTTTATTTATCTAAAATAAATTTAAACAATAAAAAATCAGATTTATAACATAAACACCCCTTTCTCTCTCTACACCCACCATCCAAAACAACCTCGCTCGCACTACACTCACACCACCGCACCATCCGACCACTCACAACCTATATCTGTGCATCATTGACTACCCACCATCTTTGGTACACAGTTTTAGAGAGAGATGGAGACATATAAATGGTTTTAGTTGGAGAGAGAGAGAGAGAGAGAGGGGCTGAGAGAGAATGATGAGTGATGGGAGGTCACGATGATGGTGGAGACTGTGACAGTTGCACCTCTGGGGACTTTCATGACAGTCACAACTCCGGCGACCCACCTAGAGTTCCGATGAAGTTCCTACCGGATTTCGGCAACCTTATTATGACCTGCAATGTTCCATTTTCATGTGGATCGGCTTCTTTAGGTACAATTTTGTCACACCCCGATTTCCACGTGTCACCGGTGGGCCCGGTGGGGGAGTATCGTGACGTGGTTGGCAACATAATAGTCAAACCACACAATATCAATATGCACAGCGGAAGCAAATTTAAAAATATGATACAACCGAATTTATTATTGTAATATCAAAGTCACAATATCCGGAAGTTTATCCACAGAAGGATCGAAATAACAATAGTATTTATGGTTCAACAGACTTCAGGCATCTTAAGCTTGCGAGACTTCTAATGATGCTAAGGAGAAACCCCAGCCAATTTTGCTTAGTACCTGCATTTAATCTTTTTGGGAAAATACGTCAGTTTACACTGGTAAATACATTCAACTGACTCATTTTAAAAATGATTGAAAATTGGTTTGGATGCACGTGGCATAAACATTTTATAATTTGATTAAAATGCACAGAGGCAAAATTAATCTTGTATAACTTGGGCAATTATTTAGCTATAAAATCTTGCGAACGAATTACATGTTACTTATGCGTTCAGTAGCCCGGATCTTGTCCGGGTTAAAGATCAATAGACACACCACATTTATTCTTTTGTGCGCTGACAGGTGTACGCCTACACCCCGCGCTTAAGTCGTGGCCATTACTTCGAATGATGCCATGGATATCCGGGACATGGTCATTAACCCCCCAAAGGCTGTAAAGTAAACAAGACTGTTTAAACGAGCCGATCAAATTATTCAATTAACCACCTAAGCGATGGAAGATTTGATGCCCGACCAAGCGGTATTTTATATACCGTAACCCAAGCCCGTATAGGGAAAATAAGTTAAAAGTATTTACCTGAGCAAGTATTAATCACAATAAGCAAAATGCACGTAGCTTTTACTGGTTCTCCTAATCTGGAACGAAGGTTTAATATAACCTATTAGAATCCTAACGGGTCTTTAAATTAAGCTTAAGCTTAGACCGGCTAGTTTCAAAGATACGGTTCGTACGCACGATTAAGCGAAGACCGGATAGAATGTGATTTAGACCCGACAAGTTCAGAGGCTTGCTTAATATGGGTCCTTCATGCACATTCTGAATTTTGAGATAAAACCGTTAAGGTTTGACCCGTTTCGGCTAATTTATGTAAACTTGTTACATAAACCGAACCGAACGCGTAATAAGCGTAACGGGTATCCGTAAGAGCCATATACATGTTTCCTAAGTTAATATGCTTCAAATATGTTGTGACATCAGTAAGATGTCTTTCATTATGCCCGAAACGTGTTTAAACACAAACTAGGCCCCGTGGGGGTAGTTTGGTCATTTAAAAGTTTATAAAAGAGTTTAAGTAACAATCTGAGTTACAGGTCTGATGTAATCAGCAAATATACTCAATTTGCTAAGTTATATCAGTAGGTTAAAGCATGTATGTGAAATTTATCATTTTTAACCAAACTATGCCCCGTAGGGGTATTTTGGTAATTTCACATAAGCCGAAAAGCTCAAAACTGAAGTCTGAGTTTATCAACCTTTGCCTACTGTTAAAACATTCTAATTTGCCTAAAATATCAGTAGGTATCAACCCGGGTATGTCCAATATACTTTTAATACATACGTTGCGCTAAAAACGCTAAATAAGGCGATTAAAGGCCATTTCCGGGTTCGATACTTAAATCCGATATTTTTATATTTCCAGAAGGCTTAAAATAATTTATTTATCATATGTGATCAGTAGGAAAAGGTTTGGAGTCGTTTAGATAAGTAAAACTCATTTTATGGCCCGTAAGGGCAAAACCGACAATTACCGGATTAAGCCTACGACTACTAGTTATGCTCAGCCTAAAATTAATTAAAAATATTTAAAAATCCCAAAATGATATATTGCATCAGTGGGTAAAAGATTTGATATCAAAAAGTATGTTTAACTAGGCTATACGCTAATTACGCCGTTTTATTAACATAAAGCTTTAAATTTGCGATAATGAGCATAACTCTTAATCTACAAGTGAAATTGATGTCAAACTTTGCATACAAGTTTATATATCAGTAATTAAGGTTTCTACACTTTTACATTTTCATAAATCACGTTTTAAGGTAATAAGGGCATAATGGTCAACGTATGAGCAATTAACGGAAACATGCATATTAATTGGATAACTAATGAACCAAGGTGTATAATCACAGAGGGTTGTACTAACATGTAACCTAATCCAATTAAAGCTCTAAGGCATTTCTAAAACATGCCTAAACGGGTCAGAACTGAAAGTCAAAGTGAAAGTCAAACTATGTGACTTTCGGTTCCGAACCGGGTCTAAACAGGAAATTATCGGGTTGAACATGTCTAGACATATTCTTACACTTATTACCAAGTTATAACGATGATCCAACAGGTTGTATATGATCTATAATGTTAATTATGCATAAATCGCATTTTAGGCTTCCTGTTGACTTTTTAAATATAAGTTTGACCCGACTTTTGACCTGGTTAGAGTGGTGATCATGGGAAACCCTTTTGAGGTTTTATTACCCACATAAATACCAACCTATAACTACTTTTGATTCGAGATATGCCTGAGCCATTTATCATTAATCTCGAAGTCAAACCGTAATTACGACGGTTTGACTTTTAGCTAAATAACTAAGCTAAAATTAATTAGAGAGGGTTAGGCAACTTACAAAGGTCCTAAGCTTGATTAGAGAACACTTGAGAGAAGGTTTGAGCTCCAGGAGTGATCAGATAGCTTGAAGAAGATGTGAAGAACAATGGTGCAAGTTCAAGCCTTTTTATAGTGAATTTCTCACCATAAATCTTTGACACCTGAGTCTACAAGCCTCCACAACTGATCAACACTTGTTCCTAGTGCTTAGGGGGTGCTTTAGGGGCCAAGAGATGTGAAAAATCGGGTAAAGGTCGCGCACAATAGGCCATGGCAGACATCAGCCTTGTTTCTCGGTTCTGGGAGTCCCTCGCGTGGCGCGAGGGACCCTCGCGTGGCGCGACGGCATGCATAAATCAGCATTTGATTTTCTTTTGCGATTTGGTCCTTGGCTCTTCAAAACCCGATTAGGCACTTGTTTCTGGTATTGTAAACCCTCATAATTGGTCTATAAAGGCTTTAAAACATATACCCACTTTGCTAAGTCCCTGGTTAACTTGATTGTTACCCGAAAAGTCCTAACTTTCAACGTTTACGCTTTAACACTTCGCACACGAATTTGATCACAACTTTCTCATACGACAACGAAACTTTACGAAATTTATATCGTGCATTCTAGTGAGCGTAATTAATATTTACAAAGCTTCGGGTTTGTCAAAAGGTCACTCAGAGGTATAAATTGAACATGTTGACGCATTTAGTCCCTGTAGTTTGAAATCTCTCACTTTTAGCTTCGTATGATACATGATTTATTCGTTTGAAGGTATGAGCATCATGTAGGGTTAATGTACATTATATTTATTCACAGTTGACACTTAGAATACGTATATTCACATACTTTCCATGTTTGTCAACTTTAGTCCTTCTATAATATTTCTTTCACACGTTTAAACATTTGACACGTGTCTACACATTATAGGACGTGAATTTTCGAGGTGTTACAAATTTATGGAAAATCAGAGCATGATGATTTTCCAAGAGAAGTTATGGTGAGTTGTTTTTGTGCGATGGTGGGTTTGGGAGGGGTTTTTGTTTTTGTAATGTTTTCAAGCCATTTTCGTGTAGATGCTTCCGTAGGTAAGAAATAGGGGTTCAAGTGCGGTGGTGGGTTGGTAGTGTTGGTTGGTGGTGGTGTGTAGGTTACGGTTAAGTGGTTGTGGTGGTGCTATTATACGGTGGAGATATATATAAAAAGACAAGAATTGATTGTGTATGATGAGTTCAGATCTTTAAAGTTGCAGTAATGATGTTTCTTGTGTAGGTGAAAGAGAAGTGAGAGGGGTGATGTGTTCAAAATGCAACATATAAATTTCATCAATCGTGGCATAAAACTAACCATTTTTTAGTACTAATGTTGGAAAAAGTGTGCTTTTGTCTTCCTTTTGTATTTTCAGGATTAAATGAGCTCAAATTAACAAAAGAAGCAAAAAGACATCAAAATCTAACATAAATACAAGAAAAGGAACAAGACGTGACATGCCCGACCCCACGACAGCATCTTCCCAAGCAAAACAAGACATCAGAAGCCTGAACACGCCCCGTGCTCAGCCAGCACGGGGGCGTGCCCAAGTGTCAGCAGAAAAGACAAAGTGGTAGAAGCTTCTATTGCCCACCACGGGGCCGTGCTCAGCGGACACGGGGCCGTGGTCAACTATAAGATTCGCACAATCCAGCAAATCTGCATAGTACATAGATTCTTCTGCACCACGGGGTCGTGCTCAGCGGACACGGGGGCGTGGTCAACTAAAAAGACAAAACTGCATTAAATGAAGAAAGAGAAGGATGTGGACACGGGGCCGTGCCCACTGGACACGGGGCCGTGCCCGAGCTTCTGTTCAGCCTATAAATAGGAGTGCTTGGCTTAAGCTCAAACCATCCCTTGGCACACCACCTCTCTCACACTTCACCCACCACCCACCACCACCATAACACCATCATCCACCACCATCATCCATTGTCCATCGTAGAGTGTGTGAGTCGTCTCGGGATCCAAGATTGATCGTAAGAGTTCTTGACAATCAAGGCCATGTTTGCCTAAGTCTCTTATATCACTTGGTGAAGACAAAGTGTCTAGTGTAATACTTTTTATTTCTAATCTTTTGCACTTTTTACTTGGTTTTGTATTAATGACTTTAATAACTAGTTGCTTATGTTGAAGGTGATCTTTCCTTATCGTTTGTCCGTGGTGTCTTGGCATTATTTTACTGTCTATATAAAATAAAATATTTTCACCATTCATATCTCCACGGTCTATATGGAGGTATGTTGGCTACCTGGTCGGGGGTTAAGGGAACGGTTTGGTAAAGGTCTTGCCATTGTTCAGCGTTTAGAGGTCCTGCAATGGACCTGGGTCAAATTTAGTAGGACCTCCTTCAATACTTAACGGTATTGGATGGCGGGGGTCCAAACTCTTTGATCCCCTCATAAGTTAACTACTATTAATACTATAACCCGGCTATTTAGGACTGTATCCCTGCTGACTCAGACTACTTAGTCGAGGGTAACGTCACCTCCAAAAGAGGGGCCTACCATAATTTGCATTAATAACTTAATTAATTATCTTCCAATAATCCACCCTTTTAGGATTGTATCCTTGCTGACTCAAACTACTGGGGTGAGGGTAACGTCACCTTCAAAAGAGGGGTCTACTACAATAACTAAGATAATCTCTTAAAACAGTGCAAAAGTGCGGAGATAATCAAAGGTTACACTAGATACGAGTCGGAACCAAGTGATTCATCTTGTCTATCTGTTTTTCTTTTTATTTTATTTTTCAGCATTTTTAGTTAGTTTTTATTTTTCTTAGTTTAAAACATTTTTCTAAACTTTTATTTTGATTAGACGTTGAGGATAAACCGGTACTAAAAGCTCTTGTGTCCTTGGACGACCTCGGTATCTTACCAACACTATACTACGCTCACGATGGGTGCACTTGCCCATATGTGTGTTTAGTGTTAGTGAAATATCGTGTTTTATAAATTTAAAACTTGGCTAAAAATAAGTGTTAAAGGGGCTTAAAATATACACCTAATATAAATAACACTTCACACGCATCAAGTTTTTGGCGCCGTTGCCGGGGACACAAGGATTTTAAGAAAGTTAGGAATCAACGGCCTAATCGTTTTTCTTATTTTTCATTTTTTTAGGATTTTTTTTTTAGTTTTTCTGTTTCTGCAGAGCTCAGCACGGGCCGTGCCTGGTCGGACACGGGCCGTGCCCAGCATCATCACTGGCAGTTTTTATTTTCTGAGTTACAGAGAGCTAAACACGGGGCCGTGTCGGTGCAACACGGGGCTGTGTCCAACTCCCAGTAACAGGGATCCAGAAAACAATCACTGTATCTCTGACCACGGGCCGTGTTCACCGAGCACGGGGCCGTGGTGAACATTCTGACCAACGTTCTTTTCTGTTTTTATTGTAGGACTTGGAACCCAGGCGCCACATTTGAACCTCCTACGTAGTGCATGAGCTCCAGTTCTAGTAGAGACATAAAAGAACCTCTAGAAGAACCCGAACGCTTTCTCAGAAAAAGACTTAAAGCTAAAAATCAAGAGAAAGTTTCGGGGGACCCACTTCCAATGGCGGACCAACGTACCCTCATGGATTACCTACGGCCCACCGTAGGCAATCTCGGCGCCGCTATCAATGCACCGAATGTCGAAGCCAACAACTTCGAACTTCGGCCACATTTGATACAAATGCTCCAAAACTCCGCAACCTTTCATGGGCTTGCGGACGAGGATCCCCATCTACATATTACTAATTTCTTGGAAATATGTGATACTTTTCGGATCAATGGAGCATCAAACGACGCCATTCGCCTTAGGATGTTTCCATTTTCACTAAAAGACCGAGCTAAGGCTTGGCTTAACACCCTCCCAGTTGGCTCGGTAAACACCTGGGATGAACTAGCCCAAAAGTTTCTATATAAGTATTTCCCTCCTGCTAAAACGGCTAAATTAATGACTGAAATTAATACATACTCACAAGAGGATGGGGAATCCTTATATGAAACTTGGGAAAGGTTCAAGGAGCTTCTAAGAAAGTGTCCTCATCACGGTCTAGCGGTGTGGCAACAAGTATCCACTTTCTACAATGGGTTGTTGCCACACACAAGACAAACACTTGATTCAAGCTCCGGGGGACTTTTAGGTAATCGTCGCCCAAATGAAATATATAATCAAATTGAGGAAATTGCTCAAACCAATTTTCAATGGCACACTCCCCGAGGTAATAAATCTATTGCCCCGGGCGCCCATAAGGTTGATGAAAGCACCTCTTTACAAGCCCAAATCGAGGCCCTCTCTTTGAAAATCAAAAGGCTAGAAATGACAAAAACGGCCTCGGTTATGGCTTGTGAAGGGTGTGGTGGGTCACATGAAAATTGGAGTTGTATGAAAGAATTAGATGAACAAGCAGAAACGGTAAACTACATTGATAATAGACCTAGGTCATCGGGTCCTCCAACGGGTACCTACAACCAAGGATGGCGTAACCACCCAAATCTTGGTTGGAGAGATCCCGGCAATAGTAGTAACCAACAAAACCAACGAACTAATTTTCAACAACCACAAAATTTCTCTCAACAACAAGGTGGAAGAGAAAGGCTTGAAGATACCATATCTCGCCTCATCTCCGACACCGAAAAGAAAAACTCGGATCGATTTCAACAATTGGAATCGAATTTTAGAAATCAACAAGCTAGCATTCAAAACGTTGAAAAACAATTAAATCAACTAGCTCAAAATTTCTCCGAGAGACCACAAGGCGCGTTACCAAGTAATACCGAAACCAACCCAAAGGCGCAAGTACACCTCATCACATTGAGAAACCGAACCGTGGGTCCCGAGGATACCCCATTACCACCAGTTGAAGGAAGTCAACGCCAAAGCACGACTTCACCTACACCTCAACCAGAAAAGGCTTCTTCACCAAATCAAGAGCCCACCAAGACTCTTCCAATTCCGTACCCCGGTAGGTTAAATCGTCAAAAGACCGATGAGCAATTCGCAAAGTTCGAAAGTTTACTAAAACAATTGCATGTTAATATTCCTTTTATTGAGGTCCTAACCCAAATGCCTAAATATGCAAAATTCATGAGGGATTTCCTCACTCACAAAAGGAAAATTGAATCATTGCAATTAGTTAACTTAGGCGAAGAATGCTCCGCTTTAGTACTCAACAAACTTCCACAAAAGAAAATCGACCCCGGGAGCTTCACAATTCCTTGCTCTATTGGGAAGTCCCCCGTTCGTAATGCATTAGCCGATCTTGGGGCTAGCATTAACCTCATGCCCACGTCAATGTTCAAACGACTCGGCCTAGGAACAACAAACCCTACAAAGATGAGCATACAACTCGCCGACAGGTCCGTCAAATTTCCACAAGGTGTCGCCGAAAATCTGCTGGTCAAGGTTGACAAATTCGTTTTTCCAACCGACTTTGTCATCCTAGACATGGAAGAAGACACCGATGTCCCTCTCATCCTCGGGAGGCCATTTCTAGCCACCGCCCAAGCAGTGGTGGATATGAATGACGGAACTTTAACATTGAAGTTTGGGGATGAGGAAGTGAAGTTTGAATGTGGAAAGAAAGTAGAGGAAGAAGACCCGGTCAACTACATGAAGGTCATAGACTCAAGCTTGGATGACGCTCTCCGACGGTGTAACAAGGGATGCAATACATCCCACTTGGGTAACATGTGACCAGGCTTTGGGTCTAGCCAAGGACCCTTATAAACGTGGCGCACCACGGAGGCATTCCGCGGAACTATCCTTAGTTTAGCTTAGATTAATTTTCTTGTTTTCTAGTTAGTTTTAATTTTCAGGAATAAAACACACTTGAGATGGCAAAGGATGCAAGGGAAACTTGAACCAGCACTCCATGCAGGAAAACAGAACCGTCCGACAAATTTCTTCGTTTACAGTAAGTTCGGCACGGGCCGTGTCCGCCCAACACGGCCCCGTGCTGCACAGTCTGCAGAAAAAGACCCAGTTCAGGTAACTGGACACGGGCCGTGTTCACCCAACACGCCCCCGTGTCCAGGCTTCTGTTTCTCTTGATTTAATTTTGTTACTGGCACTTGAACACGGGGCCGTGCCCGGATAACACGGGGCCGTGTTCAACACCCAGTAACACAAAATTGTTTTGCTTTTTCACACCTTTTACACATTCAATCAACCTAAAAACTTATTTTTGGGACACATTGAGGACAATGTGTAATTTAAGTGTGGGGGGGATGCTAAAACCTTGAATCTTGCAAGTCCTAAATACAAGCCTTACACAAAACTCTATTGGAATCGCTAATCACCCCAAATTTTTTTTCAAAAATTTTCATTTTTTTCTTCTTGTCTAGGTTTAACTCGGGATTTTCAAGTTCTAAAAAGGTTATATTTTTACGAATTTACAACCGAAAGCGTCGTGATAAAAAGAACCAACATAAGAAAATTATGAAAAGGCATGACAAGCTTAGTTAAAATTTGATTATATATACTTGATCACATAAAAACTCATTCCCACAAAAGTGAGTTTTGAGCATTTATTGAGCATACAATTACATATCATTAGAACTAAATGCTCATTTTTCGTTTCTTGTGTGAATAGCCGCTTGGTTCTTACGACTCTAGAACTTGCCATGACGATACATTCCCGGTCCTTACCAACTTAAACCCGAGTAAGTAAATGATGGGGGCATTAGGACTAACCCTTTTAATTTTACACCATTATTTTTCTTTTTTTTACCACCTACCCAAAATCCCCCTAGTTAGCCCCTTTGAGCCTAAACCTTTTCATTTCATAACACAAACTAAACACCCTTTTTACCCACCAAAACGTTTTTCATTTTTACCCCTTTGTTTTAGTAACAAGTTCGATTTTTCGTATGACTTTTCAAAAAAAAAAAAAAAAAAAAAAAAAAAATTTGTGTTGATGATGAAGCAAAAGAAAATAAACAAACAAGTTCATCAAAAATAACTTTGTTTGAATAATAGTTTCATCAAAATAAAAGTTACAAAAATAGAAAGTCTTACGAAAACCGAAACTTATTACGCTTTTCGCCCTTTTTCTACTAACCACTAACCACCAACCCAACCACCTACCTTTAACCCAAGCCTAACCCTTCACCCAAAAAGTCCTCTTGATATTTACAAAGGTATATAAGTAAAAAAGGAGGAGGATTGATTGCTTGGCAAGCTTATGGTAGGAGTAAGTTCCATGCCGCTCTCGAGTGATCCACAAAAATACATTTCCGGCCGAGTGTTGAGTGATCCCCGTGAGGTATGTGAACTTGTATATAAATAAAATTTTAAAGAGGCATGTTATGCCCTAATAAGTAATTTATCTTATGAAAAGTTTTAAATAAATCATGACGAATAGGATTGTAAATAAATAAAAATAAAATTAAATAAAGAATCTTGGAAATCCCGACACTCTACGACAAGCCCAAAAACCTTCTTCTCTACCCATTCCATTTAGGAGTGTAATAGCCACATATTAAAGAGTTTTGCTTGAGGACAAGCAAAGATTCAAGTGTGGGGGTATTTGATGTGTTCAAAATGCAACATATAAATTTCATCAATCGTGGCATAAAACTAACCCTTTTTTAGTACTAATGTTGGAAAAAGTGTGCTTTTGTCTTCCTTTTGTATTTTCAGGATTAAATGAGCTCAAATTAACAAAAGAAGCAAAAAGACATCAAAATCTAACATAAATACAAGAAAAGGAACAAGACGTGACATGCCCGACCCCACGACAGCATCTTCCCAAGCAAAACAAGACATCAGAAGCCTGAACACGCCCCGTGCTCAGCCAGCACGGGGGAGTGCCCAAGTGTCAGCAGAAAAGACAAAGTGGTAGAAGCTTCTATTGCCCACCACAGGGCCGTGCTCAGCGGACACGGGGCCGTGGTCAACTATAAGATTCGCACAATCCAGCAAATCTGCATAGTACAAAGATTTTTCTGCACCACGGGGTCGTGCTCAGCGGACACGGGGGCGTGGTCAACTAAAAAGACAAAACTGCATTAAATGAAGAAAGAGAAGGATGTGGACACGGGGCCGTGCCCACTGGACACGGGGCCGTGCCCGAGCTTCTGTTCAGCCTATAAATAGGAGTGCTTGGCTTAAGCTCAAACCATCCCTTGGCACACCACCTCTCTCACACTTCACCCACCACCCACCACCACCATAACACCATCATCCACCACCATCATCCATTGTCCATCGTAGAGTGTGTGAGTCGTCTCGGGATCCAAGATTGATCGTAAGAGTTCTTGACAATCAAGGCCATGTTTGCCTAAGTCTCTTACATCACTTGGTGAAGACAAAGTGTCTAGTGTAATACTTTTTATTTCTAATCTTTTGCACTTTTTACTTGGTTTTGTATTAATGACTTTAATAACTAGTTGCTTATGTTGAAGGTGATCTTTCCTTATCGTTTGTCCGTGGTGTCTTGGCATTATTTTACTGTCTATATAAAATAAAAGATTTTCACCATTCATATCTCCACGGTCTATATGGAGGTATGTTGGCTAGGTAGAGAGAGAGGATTACAAGAGAGACTTTCTATTTATGTTTTGTATATATATATATATATAGGGTCAGGATTTAGAGAAAACGGTGAAAAGTATGAGAACGGTAAGAACAGTTATGGATAGTCAGATTAAAACAATTTATGGGCTAGATGACACGGTGGCGTTTTCGTAAATAACATCACTTTTATTACTCTGGCGCGCTTCATTAAGGGTAAAAAAGTCTTTTGACTTCTCTACACAAAACGCCATATAATGAAATAAAACGCCATTAAAATTACCGCCTTAACCATACAATAGCACACACCATCCTAAATCTAAAAACGCCATTAGATATAAAACACCAAACTTAATTATAATAAAATCCCGCCTAAAAAACCGCCAAAAAACATCCTATATATACAACATCTCAGACATTCCATTAAAACACACAAAAACCCAAACGTCATATTTAATATATACCATTCGTCTTAGAAACGCCAAATAACCCAAACATCAAATATCCTCTAAACCAAAAAAGTTTAGCTGTATGGGATGGACAACATTGTCAGACATCTTTCTTAACTCACGATTAACAATGTTGTCTATCACCATACAGCAAAACATTATTGATTTAGCATGATCAAATTTAGAGTTCTAATGTGCTTTTATTTAGTGGCGTTCTTTTCTCTTGGTAGAATGTCAAAAAGTTAAAAAATCAAACATCGTTCATTGGAAATTCAAAGATTGTTGGCTGAAGGGTGTAAACTCAATAACATTTTGTTGCATGAGATGAACAAATATTCAAGAAAAAGAGACTTATTTCAGACTTTGTGCTTCCACACGGCGACAAAAAACTATTTCAAAAAACAAAAATCAAAATAAATCATACGAAAGTCGAAACAGCCAGTGAAGATGTTTCAAAAGAAGAAAGAGACTGGTGACAGTGAAGATTTGGAAGATCAATTGTTTATATATATATATATATATAATTTTATTTTTCAGTTGATTGTTATATATAACAACGACATATGTAATAAAAACGCCACATAGCCAAATGCTTGTTAAAACGCCATCATCCCATAAAACGCCCCAAAAACTACCAAACTATAATAAAATTACTTTGAACAAGTATTATAAAAACCCAGAAATAAAGAAAAAAAATAAAAACCAAACTTGAAAATGTAACTAGAAACAGTAACTACAAAATAGTAAAACTGAAGAGACGGAAAATTTATTATATTAGAATCTAAAACGCTAAACTTGAAAGATGGGACGTGTTACAGACTTCAGAGATAAAAGCTTATCAAAAACAATAATTACAAACAGTAACTGAAACGACGAATACTTTATTATAATAATGCACCGCCTAACCTGCGCGCCAAAAAGACATCCTATAAAATGATACCTCTCAGCAACTTCCATTTAATCAAACCAAAAAAACAAACGCCAATACTACTAAATACCACTCATTGTAAAAACGCCAAAAAATTAGAAAAATCAAAGATAGGTAATATGCTTTCTTGGATATTCAGTATTGTTCTTCGTGAAGTTTCACTGAATAGATTGTTAGGTGAGGGGAGCAACTCAGTAAGATGTTGCTGCATGAGATGGACAAATATTCAAGAAAAAGATACTGATGACAATCGTATGTCATTTTGTGTTCTTTGTTTTTGAAGAAGGCTTGGATGAGGAGAAGAGATCAATGACACTGAAGAGTGGGATGATTATAAAGATGAAGATCAAGATGAAGAAAAAGCGAAAAACCCACCCACACGTCATAGATCTATGTCCCCAAACATCCACAAAAAGCCACTTCAACAGACGAGCAGGCAAAATAAGCAAACTGATGGGTTTGTTAAGTTTTACATAAAACACCATATATTTGGTGACAGTTCTTGTAGTATTAAAGAAGAGAGAGACTGATGACAGTGGAGATTGTGAAGAGAGATCCGATTATGATTTTTAATTTATTTTCTTCGCTTCTATTTTTTTCCCTGTGGTTGTAATATAATTTTACAATTGTAAAACGCCAAGATACCACAAACGCCAAAATGTATATAAAAAATAATAGAACAATGAGCCATCTTCTCTAAAACGCCTTAAAAACGCCATTCAGAGAGATATTCTGACCCCTTGGGGTTCCAATGTCATACGATTTGAAAAACGCCATAAACGCCAAAATGTTAATACAATGAAACCATTAAAACGCCATTAATTATTGAATTTGGTTAACGCCAAAAATCTTAAAACCCAAAAATAAAACAATATTGTGAAAAGCGGAACTGGAAAAGCGGAAAATAAAATGACAAAAAGCCCATACACCCTAATTATATCGCGCGCCACGTGTTGGGCCAGGATGCGTTCTCACCGTTCTCACACTTTTGGGCATTTTCTCCTGATCCCGTTTCTATATATATATATATATATAGGAGAAGGATCCGTTAGGAACCACCCTTTATTGCGAGAACCGCGAGAACCAGTGTGAACACAAACAGTATTACCTAAAAATCACCCCAATTTTTTTTTTACTATTTTTTTTTTGGAAAAATCGCTATATTTTGTTTATAAAAAAAATTCAAAAAAAAAGAATTTTTTTTCGTGTAACAGCTATCCATGCACATGTGCATTTGTATCATTTCTTTGACAAATTCCGTATATCATTACAAATATTAGACAATTGCACTTTCATTTAAACTACCACGTGTAATACACTACTTTTTACGTTAACAATATTAGAAATGCACATGTGCATCTATATGTATCAACATGAAATAAGGTGTGTAGGTACACTACTTTCTCTTTCATCTATCATTCCATCCATAATACACAAACATGCGCATGTGCATTTTTGTCATTTCTTTGACAAAATCCGTAATTCATTACAAATATTAGACAATTGCACTTTCATTTATACTACCATATGTAATACAATACTTTTTACATTACAAATATTAGAAATGCACATGTGCATCTATATGTATCAACATGAAATAAGGTATTTTGGTACACTACTTTGAATACACTTTCCCTTTCATCTATCATACCATGCATAATACACTACCATTACCTTCTACTATCCATAATACAATACCATTACCTCCTACCATCCATAATACAATACCATTACCAATATTTTTACTTTATTACATGTATATCAACACCATTTATACCATTCAATCAACATATTACATCATAAATTGACAACTATAACCAAACCATTAACCACTAGATATAACTAACTAAAAAACATGTATATAGGCCTACTTCTCCATTCAAAATCACAAACTTTTTGTACCAAAATACGTTATATCATGGTTATACATAATGATGCACATGTGCATTTTGAATATTGGTAATGTAAAAAGTAGTGTATTATGGATGGTATTGTAAATAAAAGTGCAATTGTCTATTACTAATAACGTATTACGGAATTTGTCAAAGTAATGATACATATGCACATGTGCATGGATAACTGTTACTCGAAAAAAAAATTAATATTAAAAAAAAAAATTTGAGTGCTTTTTGATTTTTTTAGATTTTATTTTGTGTTCACATTGGTTCTCGTGGTTCTCGCAATAAGGGTGGTTCTCAAATGAACCTTACCCTATATATATATATATATTGTTAATATATAGGTAAAATTACTAACATACCCTCATGTGCAAGACACAAGCCATAATTAACTTAAAATTTTAACCTGGTTAGTGCTAAAAGACGAAAGATGTAATGAGTTTTCCAAATAAAGAACTGTGACTGTAATTATTAAAGTTAAAGGTTATCCATTGCAATTCAATATAAACATAAAGAACGAAAAGTGTAATTTACCCCTTAAGATAACAACATAAAGGATTAATTTAAAAAACAATAGTCTATCAAAGTTGAATCTTATCACAAATTTAGTCAACTGGTCTGTCAACATAAAGGATTAATTTAAAAAACAATAGTCTGTCAAAGTTGAATCTTATCACAAATTGAGAATCTTCACAATCCAAAATCCTCATCTATGAATGAAGGTGATGTTTTTAAATATTCTTTTAACACTAGTCTATCAAAGTTGAATCTTATCATAAATTGAGAATCTTCACAATCCAAAATTTTCATCTATGAATGAAGGTGATGTTTTTAAATATTTTAGTGAATATTTCCATCATAAAATAACATTATGACTTGTCTTTTTTATCTTGTCTAAAATTAATTGAATTTATTAACAGAAATAAAATGAATATCTTTTTTTTTTTTTGAAAATCAACTTTCATTCAACCAAAACGACTAACTATTCCAAGGTGGAATAGTAAGCCGAAAAATGAACAATACATTTACATCACATCACATCGAAATTACACCATCTCTCTCAATCCATTGATTCCTGTCTCACCCTAGTTATACCATAAAAACCCCAGAGCCTTTACATCCGACACTATATAGACAACTTTTGGAACTTTATTGGAAAAAATCATATCGTTTCTAACTTTCCATAGCCTCCAACACATTAAAATGAATATCTCATATAGAAAACTCATTGTTAGCCAAACTAACCGAATCCCTTTTTTTCTAACAAAAAACAAACAAATCTGTTATAACTAAAATTTATCTATTATAAAAACCTGACAAACCAAAATAACATGTATTGCTTTAGTCTTGGCTCGCCACCTCATCACCACTTAGGCGATTCGTAATGGTTAATGTCTCATAAGGGACATTTTACGTCACATCAACATTATAACGCCTGTTTAAAAATGTGTAATGATTAATTCTCCTTAATGTCCTTTCAATCATTACTTTCCATTATTTTTTTCTTCTCATTTGACATTATATTAGAAATGTCAATCACTCTTCATGCATCTATAACACCCAAGAAGGTGGTTTTAGAAGCGTTATCAAACCCTTGACGCCTCTATAATGGGTCATTACTCATTGTCTTATAAAGTTTCACCTAGGAAACGGCAAAACCCATGAATTTCGTTCGGGGGCTCTCTTCGCTGTAAATAACCTTTTAAAACATGCTTCTATTTATACTAGAAAAAACTAACACATCATCATATAAATGATGTGAGTTCAAATAATTGAAAGTACAGAATTAAGTGAAATTAAATGTAATGTAAATTATTATTGTTGAAAAAAGAAAAAGAAAAAGAAAAAACTAACATAATTAAAAATATCGTTTTCATGTAGCTATCTATTTAATGTCTTATCTTTTATTAGTTGGTTTCCATGATTGACTAATTCGAAAATGAAATTTTTAAGAGGAAACCTTTTACAACAGAAATAAAATTAAATGATTGACTAATTCGAAAATGAAATGTCTTATCTTTTATCTTGTCTAAAATTAATTGAATTTATTAACAGAAATAAAATGAATATCTCATATAAAAATAAAATGAATATCTCATATAGAAACCTTTTACAACATATAGATAGACATGTTTCATTTAATCACTTTCGTTTTCAGATGGTTTAAATTTTACATGTGACTTAATTTCAGTGTATTTAAATTCAAATGAATCTTATAAAATCTTTAAGGTTAGGATTATAAGTACTAGAATATTTCTTTCTTGAAACTTTATATTTTTAGATTGAACGTAAATGGTTAATCACATCATTTATATATTTTTGTAAAAATTAAATACACACACGACAATAACGATCTGGGGCGGACCTACCCACACTTGTGGGTGAGCAGCCGCACCCCTTAAAAAAATATTTTTTAGTATTAATTTTTCGGTAAAATCTCGACCACACCTCTTGGAATTTTTTACGCGCACCCCTTAAAATTTCATTCGCCCCCCTTAGACAAAAAAAAAATCATATTTTTAATTTATGAAAAAAATTGTAATAAACACTGTTTTTTTATAAGAATATAAACTAAACACTATATTTATAAGTTTGTAACCCACTTATTAAACAATTTAGTCCAACCCAAGCCCACTTAATCCAACCTAACAAAATTTGAACTATAATAAAATAACCCAACCCAAACCGCCCTTCCAATTCTATTTTTCCCGCTCTCTCTCTCTCGTGACCTCGTCTGCCTCTGCGATCCTCTTCCCCAACGACGCAACAACCAACAACAGCCATCCAACTCCAATTTCTTGTCGGAAATAGCAAACATCAGGCCACCAAACTCAACGGAATCCACAATACAAGGTACCTATGTTTTTTTAATGTTATTATTGTTTTATGTTGTTTTTTAGAAGAACTAGAGTTATAGGGATGATAAAAATGTTTGAAATTTTATGTATTTTGATGTTTTTTTTGGTTGTTTTAGACTTTAATAGGGTGATTTTGTTGTTTAGATGAGTTTTTGGTTGTTACAACTTAAAAGACATAAGTAATCGATAATTGGTAGGTCTTGAAAAGAAAATTGAAAATTATGGAGCGATTCATATGTTTACTACTTTAGTGTTATTTTATGAACTTATGGATGGATTTATATGTTTGGATAGATTTATAAATTGAAAAGTAGCTCTAGATGATGGGTATGTTTGGCAAAAGTAGCTGCTGGCTGAAAGCTGGTAGCTGTTAGCTTTAATTTTTTAGATATATTTGGTGTTTGGCAGAATAGCTGTAGCTTTTAATAAAATGTATAAAATGACCAAAATGGACATAACAAAAAATTTAAAAAGTTTGTGCATTTAAAAGTTCATTATCTTTATAGGTTAAAATAGTCATTTTTTCCTTAAAAGCTTGTAGCTCCTTCTAAACGCTACTAGCGTATGTTTGGCAAAACTAGCTGGTGCCTGGTGGCTGGAAGCTGGTAGCTAGTAGCTGTAGCTGGTGACTATAGCTTTTTAGATATATTTGGGTGTTTGACAGAGTAGCTGAAGCTTTTAATAAAATGTATAAAATGATCAAAATGGACATAACTAAAAAAAATATCTAAAAAGTTCATTATTTTTAGAGGTTAAAATAGTCATTTTTTCCTAAAAGTTTGTAGCTCCTTCTAAACGCTACTAGTAGGAGCGTTCAACCAAAAACTTCAAGCTACTAACCTAAAAGCTTCAAGCTCCTTCAACCAAACAAGACTTTTTTATTGAGATTGTAACGACGTTTGCTGTGTTTTTGATGATTATATAAATTTTAGCTTGATGTACTTTTGTTTTTTACATGACCCGACACGAACCGACCGGATCCGACCCGATATGAACCGAATTTTTTTATATACCTATGAGCCTAAAATCTTTAAAAATTTTCCGCACCCCCATGAAAAAATTACTGGGTCCGCCACTGATAACATTCCAGCCATATCTATATGATTGTAAATGTTAGATGTGTTTAATAGAGTGATTATAAAAACTTGTTTTGTTTACTCAATATATGGGTTGATTTTTTTTTAACAAGACAATTATAATGGCCATTGTTATGTATGATATGAGCCGATGAGAGGCACATGATTTTACGAGGTCAAACTTTCGAACAGGTTGCCTCCGTTACGTATTTAAATACACTTTAATTGTGTTAAACTCAAATATGCATGGTTATATGGATGATTTTACCTAGTTAAAATAATACGCAAGTAACATACTACCCTAATAATTGTGAGAGTTGTAATTTAAGCCAAATTAATAAAACCTGTAGAGATGTTTGTAATATATGCAATACCGTTCAAGGTAAATGACAAAGTTACTGTTAAAAAGTATCACTATATGTGGTTGTCATTCATTGTGTCCTAAGTACGTTTTGGAGGTCCATTTTAATATAAGTTGTGTGATATTTATTGTCCTAATTCTGTTGGTTCTGGATTTGCAGTTTACATAAGTTCAGGGTGTTTTGTGAAAGTATCTAGGGACTGCGATCAACTTGAAGCATTCTCTGGGGGTCTAAGTGTAACGTTTGTATGCGGAGATATAAAAGGAAGGTTTGACTGATTATTCAGTCATTCTCCCCAAAATCGTTTCACACACTCTTTTACTTTCTCTGTATTCGTTGTTAGGGTTTGTTGGAGATTGTTGGTGTTCTTGTTACAATCTCTCATCTGTATCACTGAGAGATTGTTGTATTCTGTGGGTAATCATCTGTTGATGATCATCTATTGTTATCGTTGTACTTTGTATTGATTTAGATCTCACTATTGTGAGAAATCAGGGTTTACTGGGGGGTAATCTCTTTTGGGTTGGTTAAATAAGATTTTCGTCACGTTTTGTCGCTATTTCTTGTGTTATTGTTTGATCTTCAGTAGTTTATCTTTGATCTGTACTATTTTTACATGGTATCAAAGCTTGATAGCTCCTGTTTTTTTTTCTTGGGTTATCCGCTATATAATTTCTGATTGTTTGTTGTTTCTTCTTAGGGTTTCTGTTCTTGGAAACTGGTGATTGGTGGCTGATCTTCTCAG
The DNA here is from genome assembly GCA_030545235.1 of Helianthus tuberosus. Taxonomy (NCBI): domain Eukaryota; kingdom Viridiplantae; phylum Streptophyta; class Magnoliopsida; order Asterales; family Asteraceae; genus Helianthus; species Helianthus tuberosus. Next base: position 182,348,817 of record CM060403.1, read on the forward strand.
ATCTGGTTTTCTGGTGGCTTACTTGTTGTTGCTGGATGAAACCCTAACTTAGGGTTTGTTGACTTCTGATTTCTTCTCCGATCTGACTTTTGCGTTAGTCTCTGAAACCCTAGAAGTTTCAGGGCAAACTAACCGAAGTGTTATTGTTGGTTTTCTGTATCAGATCTTGTAGTTCTTGAAAACTACAGATCTGGTACTTGTTGAAGATATTTTCACCCGTTGTAGGATCGTTCCTATCCTCTCTGATTTTTCATTTATGTTGTTGATTAGTTGAAGTCGGGGTAGTGAGGACCGACATTTCTTATTTGTTGTTATTGTTGATTCTTGGTTACTATCTGTAGTTGTCTATTATGTGTTACTTGTTGTTCTTTTGTTTTCTGCTCTTCTTGTCTTGGTTTGTGTATTAGGTCATTTAGGTATTGTAGTGGCTCCTGAGTAAAGGCTTGTCCAGGCACCTTTGAGTGATGAACCTGGAATCTGGTCCCTGACTCAGCTTCGCCCTTGTTTGGTGTCTTCTGGTTGTATCTTCTTTTGTATTATCTGTTGATCTGTTATTTGGTTTGTGTATTGTTTGTTCATTGTTATCATGGGTGATGGTGAAGGAACTTCACAGACCTTAATTAGTAAACTGGATATAGGTGATCCTCTGTATTTGCATCCGAGTGATTCTAGTTCATTGACTATAGTTGGAATAAAACTAAAAGGTACAGAAAACTACAGGGTTTGGTCTAGTGCTATGAAATTAACTTTAGAAGCTAAAAATAAATTTGGTTTCATAGATGGTAAATGTAAAAAATCTACTGATGATTCAATTCTAAGTAGTCAATGGGATAGATGCAATTCGGTTATGTTGACTTGGTTACTAAATTCTGTTTCTGAGGAGTTATATTTAGGTCAAGTGTTCTCTAAACTTGCATCCGAGGTTTGGTTAGATTTGAAAGAAACTTATGATAAGGTAGACGGTTCTATTGTTTATGATTTGTATAAAAAAATTAATTGTATCTCTCAAAATGGGAGCTCTGTCTCTGAATATTATCATAAACTAAATACCACGTGGAAACAGTTTGATGCTATGGTTCAGTTTCCCACATGTTCTTGTAATGCTGCAAAGGATTATAATGATTTTTCAACTCTTATTAAGCTAATGCAGTTTCTTATGGGTTTGGATGATGTATACCAGCCTATAAGAACAAATTTATTAACAAGAGAACTGTTTCCCTCTATCAAAGTTGCTTTCTCGATTGTGTCTAGGGAGGAGTCTCATAGAAACACTAGTAGTAGTTCTAAAATTCAAAGTGTTTCGTTTGTTTCTATGTCAAACCAGCAGTATGATTCAAAGAAAAAACCATTTAGAGGACCTAACCCTAATCTTAAATGCACTAACTGCAACATGATAGGTCACACAATTGACAGATGTTATGAATTGGTAGGATATCCTCCAGGTTTTTAAAAAAAGGTTGGTCAGGTTGGGAAAAATGTATCAACTAATAGTAAGTCAAACTTGTCTTCTTGTTCTTCTATTTCTCCTTTCTCTTCTGAGCAGATTGCTAAACTATTAAGTCTTGTGAGTGAGAAAACCGGGTCTGATCCTCAAAGTTCCAATATGGGAGGTAAGTCTAATTGTGTGTATGATGTTAATGGTGGTTTTGTTTGTTGTTCCAGTAGTATAAATTTTGGTTTTGATTATAACTGAATTGTTGATTCGGGTGCAAATCAACACATGGTTAATAAGGACAAAGATATGTTTAATAGTATAGATGTTTCTGAGTTTGATCTAAAAGTCTCTCACCCAAATGGGACTAGTGCCAAAGTGTCTAAAATTGGTAACATTAAGTTAGCTGATGGGGTTATTTTAAATGATGTTTTATTTGTTCCTGATTATGGTGTTAATCTATTGTCTGTGTTCACATTGTCTAAAGATAATCAAATCACTGTTATATTTAATGAGAATACATGTTCTTTACAGGATTCGAAGTCAAAGAAAGTCCTGGTGACTGGTAACCAGGACAACGGTCTGTATTTTGTTAACAAAAGTGGTAATACTGTTAATTTTTGTTTTAATAGTTTAAGTAATAGTAATCTTTGGCACAGTAGGTTAGGTCACCCTGCAAATCAAGTTCTAACTGTTTTAAAAGATGACTTAGGTGTTAATAAAGTTGTTAATCCTCCTTGTGATGTCTATCATAGGTCTAAACAAGTTAGAGAACCTTTTCCGTTAAGTGACCATAAAACTAAATATGTTGGTGAGTTAATTCACTTGGATGTTTGGGGTCCGTATAAGGTGACAAGTAGAGATGGTTATAAGTATTTTTAACTGTAGTTGATGACTACTCGAGATCTATTTGGTGTTATTTGTTAAAAAATAAGACATAAATTTTTGAAAACATTCAAATTTTTTATGAGTTAGTGTGAACTCAATTTAGTAAAAGAATAAAGATGTTTCGAAGTGATAACGGAACTGAATTTGTTAACAATCAAATGAATTTATTTTGTAATAACAAGGGTATAATTCATCAAACTACTTGTGCTTATACGCCACAACAAAATGGCGTAGTTGAAAGAAAACATAGGCATCTCTTAAACATGGCTAGGGCTCTTATGTTTCAGGGTGGTCTACCTCTTCGTTTTTGGTCTGACTGTATCTTAACTGTTTTATATCTGATTAACAGGTTACCTTCGTCTGTGCTGTTAGGAAAAAGTCCGTATGGTTGATGAACTTTAAACCCTCCTTAATGCATGTTAGGAACTTTGGTTGTTTATGTTTCAGTACTATTTTAGATGATTCAGATAAGTTTTCTTTCTGTGCTGAAAAAAATGTGTTTTGATTGGTTATTCTAATGTTGAAAAAGGTTATAAGTTGTGGATTTGGATAAAAAAAGGGAGTTTTACTCTAGGGATGTAAAGTTTTTTGAAACTGTTTTTCCTTTTAAGTCTGAACAAGTGAATAACCAAGATGAAACTGTGTTTAATAAACTGAATCGTTTAAATTTTTTTGATAGTATTGAAATGTCTTCATCCACTGTTCCTGCCACCCCCGATGATGAAGAGGGGAACACTGATTCTCACGAGGTATCTTGTGATGATCCGCAGCCAGTCCCCTCTACATCTACCACCACTAGTAGTGTTGATGAAACTTAACACACTGAATCTAGGGCCGAGGATAGTAGTGGAGGTGGATTTGGCGTGGCAGAGGACACAGGAACCTCAAATGTTGAGGCTGTCCCATCTGAGGGAAATAATCAAACTGTTAGAAAGTCTTCTAGGGTTACATCTTTTCCTAAAAAGTTTGATGATTTTGTGTTAGATAATAAAGTTAAGTATGGGATACAAAAGTATGTGAATTATGCCTGTTTGTCATATGAAAATAAGTGCTTTGAGTCTAATTTGAATAAGTCTGTTGGGCCTAGTAGTTTTAATGAGGCTGTTACTAATCCTAAGTGGGTAGAAGCAATGAATCTAGAGATGGAAGCATTGCTTAGGAATAAAACATGGGATCTTGTAGATTTACCCGTAGGTAGAAAACCTATAGGATGCAAATGGATTTATAAAATAAAGTATAAATCCAATGGTGAGGTCGAAAGATACAAAGCTTGTTTGGTTGCCAAGGGGTATAATCAACGAGAAGGTATAGACTTTGGTGAGACATTCTCACCAGTTGTGAAAATGGTTACTGTTCGATGTGTTTTAAGTCTTGTTGTACAAAACAGTTGGACTTTATTTCATTTAGATGTGAATAACACTTTTTTGTATGGATCAATTTCTGAGGATGTACATATGACACTTCCGGTTATTATAATGAAAATGAAAATAAAGTGTGTAAACTTGTTAAATCATTGTATGGTTTAAAACAAGCCCCTAGGAAGTGGAATGAAAAGCTTACAAAAGTGTTACTTAGTGTTGGTTTTGTTCAAAGTGCTTGTGATCATTCTTTGTTTACATATTCTAAAGGTATAGTGTTCATTGTGTTATTAGTTTATGTGGATGATATAATTGTCACAGGGAACAATGAAACTGAGATTGAAAAAAAAAACTTTGCTTAGTAATACATTTCAAATTAAGGACTTAGGCAGTTTAAAGTATTTTTTAGGTTTAGAAGTTATATATGACAAGTCTGGAATTTGTTTAAACCAAAGAAAGTACTGCCTTGAATTGTTGAGTGAATTTGGGTACTTAGCTTGTAAACCTGTTTACACCCCTATTGAATTAAGTCATGTTGTGAATGCTAGAACCAGTACTTGTAAAGAAAGTTTAAAAGATATTACTAGCTATCAAAAGTTAATAGGGAAACTGATTTACTTGTCTTTGACCCGTCCTGATATCAATTATGTTGTCCAATATTTGAGTCAATTTATGCATTCTCCACTGGAAATACATCTTAAAATTGCGTTGAGGTTATTAAGGTATTTAAAGTCTAGCCTAGGTAAAGGTCTTATGTTTAAAAAGGGTTGTGATTCTGAGTTAACATGCTATGTTGATTCAGATTGGGCTAAGTGCTAAGTGACCAGACAATTGGTCACTGGGTTCTGTGTCTTTCTAGGTGAAAACCTGGTGTCTTGGAAAAGCAAGAAACAGAGTACTGTTTCGAGGTCCACAAGGGAAGCTGAATACAGGGCTATGTGTTCAGCAACCTGTGAACTAGTCTGGATTGTTAATGTGCTAAAAGAATTGAAAGTTAATTGCAAGTTACCGATAAAGTTGTTTTGTGATAGTACTGTTGCTATAGCTATAGCAGCTAACCCAGTTTTTCACGAGAGGACTAAGCATTTCAAAATTGACTTACATTTTTTGAGAGAAAAGGTATCAATTGGTTTTACAAGTACAGAAAAATTTGACTCAGAGAGTCAACTGGCTGATATACTTACTAAAGGCCTGAGTGTAAGTCAGCATGAATATTTCTGTGAAAAATTGGGGTTGGTGGATCTGTTTAGGACAAATGAATGAAGGGGGAATGTTAAAAGTATCACTATATGTGGTTGTCATTCATTGTCTCCTAAATACGTTTTGGAGGTCCATTTTAATATAAGCTGTGTGATATTTATTGTCCTAATTATGTTGGTTCTGGATTTGTAATTTACATAAGTTCAGGGTGTTTTGTGAAAGTATCTAGGGACTGCGATCAACTTGAAGCATTCTCTGGGGGTCTAAGTGTAACGTTTGTATGCGGAGATATAAAAGGAAGGTTTGACTGATTATTCAGTCATTCTCCCCAAAATCGTTTCACACACTCTTTTACTTTCTCTGTATTCGTTGTTAGGGTTTGTTGGAGATTGTTAGTGTTCTTGTTACAATCTCTTATCTGTATCACTGAGAGATTGTTGTATTCTGTTGGGTGATCATCTGTTGATGATCATCTATTGTTATCGCTGTACTTTGTATTGATTTAGATCTCACTATTGTGAGATCTAGGGTTTACTGGGGGGTAATCTCTTTTGGGTTGGTTAAATAAGATTTTCGTCACATTTTGTCGCTATTTCTTGTGTTATTGTTTGATCTTCAGTAGTTTATCTTTGATCTGTACCATTTTTACAGTTACATTGCCAAATATTACAAACTTTTTAGGATATAGGTTTTTAGAGCATCTTCAGTACATCCATTTTCACACGCATACAAACACATCATGTTAGCTACCACATCAAATTTTCACGTATCTTTTTTTACTAGCATAAGTTAATAGATGATTTAAAAGTTGATTTTTGGGTTTGAGGCCCCCTGTATTTAAAATGGTTACTCCTTTGCATTAAAAGCATGCTGTTGTGTGGTCGTTTTCAATGTTACGAAAGCTTCCGCTATTTCTATGTGTTTATAATAGGTGAGTCGCATTAAAAATGGTCGCAAACTCGGTCACAATATTGGTGAGTGATGATCACATTGGGTAAATAATTAGCATCAGTTAGGGTTAGTTGGTGTTAGAATTGGTTAAGGGTGTGCAACATCCCACCCATGAAAGGGTGTACGAAACAATTGATAAAGACTTAGCAGTGGGAAAACTTGTATATATTATTAAAATGTCGATATATGTTACATCATCCTTCGTTTCCAACACGCAACTTAAGGAATTAGCTCTTCAAGTGCATTCCTTAAGCATGAGCCAGTCCCTTTTTTTTTTGCCAATAGGGCAACGCAAAGGAACAAACAACCGTTGTATCACACCATGCCCTATGGCCTATTCAAGGAGTATCATGTGACACATACTTAAAATACGTCAACTTATGCTGATGAGTTCATTGGATTTCAAGACATGTTCATGAACTCTTACAGTTTGACTAACATGTTCACATGGTAAAACCATTCATAAAACTCATAATAGACCGTTATTATATGATAACGACCCATTACCCAACTATTTTCACATCAGGATCATCGAGGCCTTTTTGTTGACAGGTTATGGCTCCCCTAACTCCTTCCCTCGCCCGAGATATGTTCATTTAAAGTTTGTGTTCCTCCCTGCGCAACTCTTCATGTTATGTCTGTCACTTGTATAGATGTTGTGCTTTCAAAAGGGGTGTTACATGGTGGTTAGTGGGAATCAATATTAGCCACTTAAGGGCAAACAAGGTTAATTAGGGGTAACTATTGTCAACTAGTGTCATTTAAGGCCAATTAGGGCTGATATTGGTCGTTGATCACCGCCTAGCATCCATTAGGGACAACTCATGTAAATATTGGCCAATAAGTGTAAAAAGTTAGGCGCAATTAGTGTCAATATTTGCCACTCAAAAACTCGAGTGCGTGACTTTGGTTAAATTACACATAAACACGCACCATAGGTCCATTTGGACATCGAATCGGCAACCGCGGGAGGGGACTCGGCTAGCTTTGTCTTCAACTGGAACAACTGGGCCATCCCGAAGGCTAATTATTTGGTGTGGAGAGCGTTACTTGGGAAAATAGCGTCAAAAGTGGGATTGGTGCACCGCGGTATTGCGTTGGATGATATTCGATGTCCCCGATGCGGCATTGAGGATGAGGACCCGGACCACATTTTTTTCAAGTGTCTCTGGTCGAGATGCGTTTGGTGGAACATTCTTACCTGAGTCAGAATTAAGTTTCCGCTGGAGGTAAACAACCTAAATGAGTTTTTCGTTTTCTTAAAAAACAATCCGGGGGATAGGAGCTGGAAAAAATGTGTGTGGATGATTGCTATTGCTACGGTCTGGAAGATCTGGTTTGCCAGAAACAAAAAGCTGTTTGATGACATTTTCTTCCCAGTTTCCTCGATTGTGGATCAGATAAAGGACGAGACCTTCCTTTGGATGAGCAGTCGTTCGACTATGAAGAAACTGGCTTGGGGAAAATGGGTGTCTTTCGATTTGTTTGGCATGATGTAATCTGTTTCCTGTTTGTTTTCTTGCTTTGTTTGTTTCCAGTTTCTTGCTGGCTCTTTATATATATATATAAAGTGTTGTTTGCCGTTCAAAAAAAAAAAAAACACGCACCATAGGACTTTTGAAATGCTTTACAACTTAAAACTTTTGTAAACTTTCATTAAACTTTAAATCAAAGTCATAACTAGCATGAGATGTCCCCCACGGCCCATAAAAAATAATCAAAAAATGTCATGTCAACAGAAACTAAATTCACATGAACCACGTGCTAAAATAAGCCAGCTTACATTAGGGTTCCTAGATAAAACTTTAAATATTTGTTTTATAAATCAACATTATAGCATTCTCATAATTTTTCACAAATACCTATAAAACAAAGACCACAATTCCTTCATTTATCCAACAAATATCAACACATAGGATTGTCATAAGCAAAGTTTATATCCACAAGTTAAGGTTGCTACTTATTCAAATCCCCTACTTTTTCTTTTGAAGAAAAATTTTTGGTTTGTATTATTTTCACATTATTTTTTCTAGCCAAGCTGACCTTGTTGGTCTACTAGCATACCCATGACCGTATCCCAAACATGACAACATGCCCTAGTTGTGTGAAAGTCAAGAATTATTGTGGTGTGATGGACACTCTCCTAACCTGGGCTAGATGAATTTTTAACCATTGAACTAATCAATAAAGTGAAATATTATTATTATTATTATTACATCATATAAGCTCCCCTTTCGATAGCCCAATCTCCAAACTAACGTTTTAGTCACCAACTCTCACCCACAATTAGAATTAAATGTTCCTCGACTAAGTCCATACCCACAATTATACATACAAGTTCCATGTTTTACATGCAAACATTAAAAAATATGGCGACTTAGTTTAAACTAAGGCCAATTAAGATCATTGGTCTCCAATTATGATCAAATATGTTTAATTAAGGATAACTAGGGTTAACATTGGTTACTTAAGGGCTCCGGTTAAGATCACTTGGGGCAATTATGGTGAATATTAGTATGTAAGGATCAATATTGATGAAGTATAGACAACTAAAGCCAATATTGGTCAGTGCTCAACAATTAGTATCAACTAACGCCAATTAGCATCAATATTGGTCAGAGTGGGTCAATAATAGTCAATTAGGGGCGGTTTACTTTTTTTTGAATCGTAACTTTCATTAAAAGAACCGCCGGCCCAAGACGGGCCGACAAAAACAACCACACAAACTGATTACATATTTACAAAAGAGCACCACTCCCCCCATTCAATCCCTTTAAATCTAGATCTATTTGAGAACCAAAGAAAGCCTAAAGCCTTAACTTCGCTTAAAATTCCATCTATCTTAACCGGAGAATTCGAGAAACGAAAATTGTTCCTGGCACGCCAGAGACTCCAACAAGCGATCATGAGTATGCCTTGAACCGCTTCCTTCTTCTTTTCTGACGCACTTAGACTTTTAGAAACGCTTAGAAGGTCCGATACAGAAAAAGCAAAGATGTTCGGAATTTTACACCATGATGACACGCCTTGCCATACAATAGCGGCGGTACTGCAAGAGATAAACAAGTGCTCGGAAGACTCGACATCAGCTCCGCAAAACGGGCATGCGCTATCCTCAATCAAAATGTTCCTTTTTATAAGGGCTTCTCCAGTCGGTAACCTATCCATTTCAGCTCTCCAAACATGAATATTAACTTTAGCCGGCACCCAACGACACCAATCAAGCACGAACCTGTTCCCTTCTTCCTGGTCCACCTTAATGCTTCTCTTAACAGCTTTCACGCTGAAATCTCCAGAGGAACTATCGTGCCAAACCCATCTGTCGGGACTGTCGCTGATCTGCACACTGTCCAGGACCGAAATAAGCTGCTGGAGGCTGATCATAAGCTCCTCCGAGACGATATGAGACCTCCACCCCCATTGAAAATCAATGCCGGTACCGTTCCTCACTACACGGTCAGCAACTTTACATTTTTTGTCTACTTCAAAGCTGATCAGGTCCGGAAACCGCAATTTTAACTGTTCGTTGCAGATCGAAGTGTCAAGCCAGAAAGAAATATCGTTGCCATTCTCGACTAAACCTTTGAATAAATACCGAATTGGTCGACCATCCACCTTTGTGTTAGCCGAAGCTTTCACGATGTTGCTCCACGTTCCGCTCAGCGTTTTTTTATACGGGATGCACTCCCATCCGGTCCTACTATAATGGAGAGCATCCACAACTTTCTTCCAAAGATTCTCTTTTTCCGTCTTGTATCACCAAACCCATTTCGTCAACAAGGATGTGTTCACCTCCGCAAGTTTATTTAGACTCAAACCCCCATTTTTTGTGGCAAGAAACACGATCCCATGCAACCCAATGCATTTTCCTTTCTTCGTTAGATCCACCCCAAAGGAATTTTTTTATCATAGCTTCTAATGCCGAAATAACCTTCTTAGGAGCCTTGTATAACGAGAAGTAGAAGGTAGGTAAACTCTCCAAAATGGATTTTATTATCACGACTCTCCCTCCGATCGAAAGAAGGTGAGACTTCCAAGAAGCTAAACGGTTTTGGAAAGTATCAAAAATCGGCTGCCAATTTGACACCCGATGCATATTTGCTCCTACATTAAGACCCAAGTATTTAAAAGGCAAAGCACCCGGCCTACAACCGATCCCGTTTGCCATAACCCCCATATCCTCCGAGCTCACACCAATACCATATAGGTTGGACTTATCAAAATTAATTTTAAGACCCGAACTAACGTGAAAGCAACGGAGAATTCTAATCACATTCTCCAGCTCGTTCTTAGACCAATCTCCCATCACAATCGCATCATCTACGCAGAGGAGGTGAGTAATGATGGGACCGTTATTTGGAGTAACAATGCTTTTTATGACACCCGCCTCCCTCGCACGGTTCAACATACAAGTAAAAGCTTCCATAACAATTAAAAATAATGGAGAGAGAGGATCACCTTGCCTCATACCTTTCTCACATTTAAACTGAAAAGTGGGAGCCCCCGTTGACCAAAATGGATGATCTTGCCGATTTAAGGATTCCTGAAATCCACTTACACCAAATACTCGGAAAACCCATTGAGTGAGGGAATTAATAATGAAGTCCATCTAACGTTATCATAAGCCTTCTCAAAATCAATCTTGAAAAAGAAGGCCTTTGATTTCCTCTTCTTGATCCATGTAATTATCTCATTAACTATTAGCTGGCCGTCCAAGATGAATCTACTCGATAGGAATGACGACTGAAACTCCGAAATGATACCGTCCATCACTTTCCTCATCTGGTTTGCTATTACTTTCAAAATGACCTTACTTATGACTCCTACCAAATTGATAGGTCTAAAGTTGTTAAGAGAAACAGGGTCCTTAACCTTGGGAACGAGAGTTATGAACGAGGAACTGCTTCCAATAGAAATATCACCACTAGAATGAAACCGGCTGAAAATTCTAGCGAAATCATCTTCAAAAATATCCCAAAAATGTTTAATGAACCTGAAATTCATGCCATCCGGACCAGGAGCACGGTCTGCCCTGCATTCGAAGACGGCATCTTTAATTTCGGCACCCAAAAATGGCTCCACCAACATGTTACTCTCAACATCCGAATTTTTTTTAAATTATCACAATAGAAAGAAGGGCTTCTTGTGATGGTTTCTTTGAATCTATCGCGAAAAAACGAAAATACCTCTTTTTTAATGCAGGACGGCTTCGAACACCATACCCCATCAATATTAAGACCATGGATCATATTAGACGCCTTTCTGTTATTGATCACGGAGTGAAAGTATTTGGAGTTCTCATCCCCATCGGAGGCCCACTTAACACGAGATCTTTGAATGAGATCCAATTTTTTTCTATACTCCGCTTCCCTGATAACTTTTTTATTTTCTGCCAATGTCCATTCCTCTTCTTCCGAGAGATCTCTATGCTCCATGTCCAATTCAATTTGTTCCATTTCAGCTAAGGCCGTATTCACACATTCCTTTTCTTTTGCAAGGAAATCATCTCTCCAAGCCTTAACTTTTGCTCTAATGCGAGCAAATTTGGAAGTCAAGCAAGAGTCGGGAGGGTCAAAATGCACAAAATCCTCCACCGCCGAATGAACCGCAGCTTCAAAACCCTGCTTACCGATCCAAGAACTGAAAATGCAAAATGGCCGAGCACCATAATTCATGTCCACGAGCTCCAACAAAATTGGACAGTGATCGGATAAGTGACAAGGCAGAACTCTAACACAAGCTGTCGACCATTTATTAAAGAACTCCGGGCAAACTAAAAATCTATCTAACTTGCTTAGTTTTTTCCCGTTGTCCTACTACACGAAAACCGTCTACCCTGCATAGGATATTCCAAGAGCCCATTGTTGAAAATAAACTCATTAAAATGCTTTGCACATACCGGCTTGTATTTCGAATGTCTCCTCTCGTCCACAGTCCTGACAGCATTGAAGTCCCTAGGCAGAATCCACAACCCAGCCGAGGGATCAATAAGGTTGGAGATAACATTCCACAAATTCCATTTTTCCACCGTGCTCTGAGGCGCATAAATATTGAGCAGATTGATGGGAGTTCCACATCCAACCATGTTTCCACTTATACACAAGAAGGATCTGTTATTAGAAACGGAGTTAATCTTCAAGACTTTAGGATCCCAAACCCACAGCAGACCCCCTGATTGACCCACCGCAACTTCACAAGCCGATTCAAAATTTCTATTTCCCCATATCCCAGCGATAACGTCGCTCGGGACAGAATCCACCTTGTTTCTTGAAACGCCATAATGCCAATGTTATTAACTCTTCTGATATCCTTTAACCATCTAGCTTTCATACCTCCTTTAATACCTCTGATGTTGAAAGATAAGATATTCATGGGTGAACCACATTATTGCCTTCTCCATTAATGATATTCTTGACCAGCAAGCTGTGTTCCTGCAGATTGACTCCCACTATATTCCCGATACTGATCGTGGCCTGAACCTCTTCCTCGATTTGGAGCTGCGGAGAAACACAAGTCTCCTCTGAAGAGGGGGATAGCTGCACATCGGCACCCGATACCTCCTTGTCGATCGACTGGTAAGGAGGAGGACGATCTATCACCGGATCCCCTCTTTTATCACTTTCTTCATGCTCCCGATTACTGAAAAAAGACTCATCAGAAATCACGTCTGATCCATTGACATTGGCTTGCAGATTTAGGTCGAACATGAATTCCCCATTGTCTCTAATTCTTTTTTGGGTCTATCTCCTGAATCCGGGCTCCTGGTACCTCTACGGTCTGGCTTCGAGACTTTGGGCCTTAACCTCACCTTCTTTTTAATGGGCCTATCATTATTTTCTGCAATGAAAAAGTGAATATTAGCTGTCTTCTCATTAAGGACTGGGCCACAGGAAGTTTGTCCCCTCATTAAATTGGAAATCGGCGCCTGCCCCTCCTTGGAATCAGGAACATTCTCTTGGCCCCCCACATTTAATGCTTCACCTTCCCCAAACACGCCGCCTTCCGACTCTTGGATAAACCCATCCCTACCCATTCCCACGTTTTCGGCTACCCCCACCTGAACGTGAATTTCCGACGGAGAGCTTACCGGATTATCTCCCATCAACTTTTCAACCGAATCTCCCACGATCATATCAACCTCCGGTTGATGAATGACGAATCGATTATCAACCCTAGAGGAAACATTGGGCTGATGATTATCCGAATAATCTTTGGCCGGGGAATTCGGATCACTGGTTTCTTCTTCAATCCGGGACCACCACTCTACCAACAGAGTCTGGGGTCCAATCACTGGTTTCTTCTTCAATCCAAACACGGTACTGCATGTTCTTCCACCTTAAAGTTACGTGGTCATGGATTGTAACACCCCGGAAATGTAAAACCTTATGTTCGAATTATAGAATATATAATGAACAAGAATCAATTAACTAGGAATTTATAACCTAGTTAAATACAAGACTTGAAGTAACTTATAATAAGGTTATATCAACCAAACTATAAGTTAAATGAAAGTAGAGGGGCCATATTAATAAAAACTGAAACTTAAATGGTAAAATGAGAAATAAACCTCAAACTCTCACAAGTGGGGGGAGGGTGCTGGGATCGATCAGAAGAGCTGGGCGACTAGGGGTTTTCTTCAAACCCTAAAACCCTCACAAAATCCACAAATTGAAGCCTCTAATCTGCTCTAAATAAAGTCTTGAACATAAAATAGTGATCACCTCGTTGTAGGGATCAAAAGGTATGTAAAAATTTGGAATTTTGTTGCATCTTGAATTCTAGGTTAAATATGAAGAACGAAAATTTAGCTTGATTAATTGATGCATGGAAGAAATTAGAAGGAATATGAGGTTTAGGAACAAACCCTAATTGGTTTCTTGACAAAATCTTGCATGATACTTGTAGGATTTCATAATCACCATTGTAAGTGATTGATGAGCTTAAAGAAACTTGATAGATGTTAGAATTATAACTCTTGTTCTAGCACAATCTGAATTTAAGAAGTAATTTCAGAAATATTGATGTTAAGACATGTGCAAAGTTGACTAATTGAAGTGAAATTAGATGATAATTACAAGTTATGAACTTGGTAAGGATTATGAGAAAATCTAACCCGCTAGGTGTTTGTTGAAATGCCTAAGTGGGGATTTAAATATTAAAAATAGGATGAAAACGCAGATTTGATTATTGTTTATAATGATGCGTTAATAATCATGAAAAGAGTTCTTAACCAATTGTAAATTGAACTCTCTAGGCAAAGAGTCCGGATCGTCAAGCGGACAAGCCGGAGGGAATACGCGTGGGAAAGGTGTGCTCTAAAGGTACGAAATCTATCGTTTTCGTTACATTACATTTATTTGTTATTTTTATGTTGTCATATTGAAACATGGTAAGCAAGATAAACCTATATGTCACGGAAGTGACTATGTGTCTTAAACAAGTAAAATGGGTCAAAACAAGTGATAGAAACGGATTTTTGAGATATCATGAATGATGCCTTAATTTCGGCATCCAAACGGGTCAAAACTAATTGATTAATGAACTTTGAAGTTCATTACCTTCACTTGATAAATGGTTATAAACATAGCGTAAGCCGTGTAGCGAACACGCTAAACTAGTTGAGAAATTTAATTCCCTAATAAGGGAGTTAAAGTTCGGAAACATAAGCATGTCAAGTAGTATAAAAATCCAAGTCGAAACCTTGGAAACAAGCATGTAAATTATGGCGTAAGCAATCCCTTGAAAGGGGAAGCGAAACGCCATGGTTGGTAAAATCTGGATATGAGTAAATAGCCCTGGTCATGTGATAAATATGATCGAAATTAAATTACGGCGATGTAGGAATTGATGGGCAAAAACAGCAAAACAAGAAAAGAAATATGTACAGCAGCCACCGTAAGTTACGGTGGATACCGTAACTTACGGTAGCCAATAAAATATTACGGTGGATTCCTCCTGTCTTACGGCAGACTAGTATTACACAAGGGTCACCGTAACTTACGGTGACTACCGTAAGTTACGGTAGCACCCAGACTTAAATGATGAGTTTTTATTTTCTTGGTTAATCGAATTTGTTTTGAACATAGTTCGATTGTATTAATTTCCAAGAACCATAATACTAATGCTTATTCAGATTTTTTTCAGTTTCTAGGTAATTCAAGTAGGTGGATGATGATCAAGCAAATGTCTCATAACCGAACACACAAAACGAAGCTTCCGCACTTGATCTATTTTGTTTTAGAAATAAGTAAACACTAGTAGTCCTGTTTTGAATGCTTGGTTAGTAGGGTTATGACTTGAATAATTAGATCATGTATGGTCTTAGAATCATGAAAATTTTTGTAAACTCAAACTTTTTGTAATAATTGCATGTTATGAAGTATTTAATTAGTTATTAAAAGCCGGGTCTTACAAGTTGGTAATCAGAGCTAAGGGTTGTCAATAAGTGTGTTCGGTTCGAGCTTGATCAAGCATCCGGTAAGAGTTAATTGTTTAAATAGATTTAGAGAATATAGAAATGAAACATGAACAGATATGCATGAAAAGAGGGTGTAAGTTCAATCAAACACAAGAAATGCATGAAACAAGAATGGTCGAATCAAGTTATTGACTTGATTAAACCAAAACAAGTAAATCATATGTTATAAATGAAATGTTTAACGATCAATGTAAACATTTCAGTATCAAAGATGGCTGATGCAAGAAACAATGATGCGGTGCCGAGAGTCACCGAGAAAACAAGGGAAGTGATTGCTGAGGAGGTTGGAAAGGCAATCGAAAATAGTTTTTCTGGTTTTCATTGATAAGATCCAGAACACGGTATTATCAGTGGTTGAGGAAAGAATCAAGAAATTGGAAGATAATGCTAATCTAGTAAAGGAAAAGTCCGGAGGACGAAAGCCTTGTACCTACAAAGAGTTCATGGCGTGCAAACCGCCAGTCTATAATGGGGAGGTTGACCCAATCGTATGCCAGCGGTGGCTAAGCGATATTGAAGGGGTATTCGAGAGGACCCATTGTGATGAAGATGATTACGTAGCTTATGGTACGGGTCAATTAAGGGGTCAAACGAAAGACTGGTGGGGTAACAAAAAGAAAGAAATTGGAAGCGAAGCAGCTAAGGCTATGACATGGGAGGAGTTTAAGACACCGTTTCTCAAACATCATAGTCCCAAGGCGGTCATTAATAGAATCAAGGAAGAGTTCATGCAACTTAGGCACAAGGGCGAGTCCATAGACAAGATCACGGGGATGTTTATGGATAAGATGAAGTTTTCCGATGAATTGGTGACGAATGAAGAACATAAGATATACTATTATTATAACATGTTGAGCGCCGAATATAGGGAGTTTATGACTCCTTCAAAATACGAGACCCTTACCGAGATCATAAATGTTGCTCGGGAACGGGAGATTGAACTGAAAAAGCAAGTTGAACGGGGTGAACGAAGGGCACACGATGTTAATCCAAGCCCTAACAAGAAAGCGCGAACAAATGAAACAGGGAAGAAATCGGATGCAAAAGAAGGGTCGCCAAGTTGCAAAATCTGTGGAAAGGGTCATAAGGGCGAATGCCGCTTCAAGGATAAACCTTGTCCCATATGTCGGAAGACGGGACACATGGCTACATCATGCCCGGAGAAAGTGACGGTTTGCTACAATTGTTATCGACCGGGTCACAAGAAGTCGGAATGCCCAGAACTGATTGGAAGGAAAGATGGGCAAGACACGAAAGGTGAAGCCCCAAAAGCAAAGGCAAGATCCTTCCAATTGACTACCGCTGAAGCAAAAGTTGAACCTGAAGTGGTCTCAGGTATATTTGCTGTAAACTCGATTCCTGCACGTGTATTATTTGATACGGGTGCGAATAAATCCTTTATTTCATATGGATTTATTCGACATCCTTCATTTGTTCTAACAAAATTACCTATGCCCTTAGAAGTAGAGATAGGTAATAACAAGAGTTTTATTGTTTGCGACGTATGTGAAAACTGTAAATTGAGCATTGATGACGAAGAATACACAATAGATTTGATCCCGATGTCGATGGGAGAATTCCAAGTGATTGTAGGGATGGATTGGTTGTCCCAATTCCAAGCGGAGGTGGTTTGTTTCCGGAAGGAGATAAAATTGACGTCTCCTAGCGGAAAGCATGTTACGATATATGGTGAAAAAGGCGGTAACCCGGTGGTATGCTCAATGTTAGAAGCCCACAAACTTATGAAACATGGATGCAAGGCCTACATGGTATACGCAAGCAAGTCGGATAATGAATCCCTCAAAATTGGAGACGTGCCGGTGGTACGTGATTATGAAGATGTGTTCCCGGAAGAACTACCAGGAATACCACCAGAACGGGAGGTAGAGTTCGGAGTCGAATTGATTCCGGACGCAAAACCTGTGGCCAAGGCGCCGTATCGGCTAGCGCCATCAGAGCTACAAGAATTGATGTCTCAAATCCAAGAATTGCTCGATAAAGGGTTTATCCGACCAAGTGTATCCCCGTGGGGCGCACCGGTTCTATTCGTGAAAAAGAAAGACGGCAGTATGCGCATGTGTATTGATTACCGAAAGTTAAACAAACTCACGGTAAAGAATCGATACCCACTTCCAAGAATTGATGACTTGTTCGACCAGCTGCAAGGAGCAAGTTGTTTCTCGAAGATTGATCTCAGATCGGGTTATCACCAACTGAAAGTCAAAGAGGAGGATGTACCGAAGACGGCTTTTCGAACGCGGTACGGGCATTATGAGTTCCTTGTAATGTCCTTTGGGTGGCACCTGCGGCTTTCATGGACCTCATGAACCGGGTTTGCAAACCTATGCTGGATAAGTCAGTAATCGTATTTATCGATGACATTTTAGTTTATTCGAAGAATGAAGCCGAGCATGTTTATCATTTGCAAGAAGTGTTAGAGACACTCAGACGAGAAAAACTGTATGCAAAATTTTCAAAGTGCGATTTCTGGTTAAGAGAGGTGCAATTTCTCGGGCATATCATTAGTGCTGACGGGGTACTAGTAGATCCATCAAAAGTAGAAGCCGTGTCAAAATGGAACACTCCAAGGAACCCCTCGGAAATCCGAAGCTTTTTAGGGCTCGCGGGATATTATCGGAGATTCATACAAGACTTCTCCAAAATTGCTTTACCATTGACCAAACTAACTCGCAAGGAGGAAAAGTTTGTATGGGGCATCAAACAGGAGGAAGCTTTCCAAACGCTCAAGGAAAAGTTAACTCACGCTCCGGTGTTAACATTACCGGAAGGAGTTGACGACATGGTGGTTTACTCAGATGTGTCGCATTCGGGGCTCGGGTGTGTCTTAATGCAACGAGCCAAGGTCGTTGCCTATGCCTTGAGGCAATTGAAGATCCATGAAAAGAAATACCTGACTCACGACTTGGAACTGGCGGCAGTGGTGTTTGCCTTAAAAATATAGAGACATTACTTGTATGGGGTAAAATGTACAATCTTCACCGACCATAAAAGTTTGAAATATTTCTTCGATCAGAAGGAATTAAACATGAGACAAAGGCAGTGGTTAGAAACGGTCAAGGATTACGACTGTGAAATACACTGCCACCCCGGGAAAGCCAATGTAGTGGCCGATGCGTTGAGCCAAAAGGCAGATTACGCTCCGATACGAGTGCAATCATTGCAGCTCATTGTGACCTCGGGCTTACTTGAACGAATCCGAGGAGCACAAGCTGAAGCAGTGAAAGTGGAAAACTGGAGAAAGGAAAGAATTGTTGGCCAAGTTAAGGATCTCGAAGAAGGCAACCACGGTTTGAAAACACGTTTCAATAGAATTTGGGTTCCTAACACATGTGGAGTTAAAAAGCTTCTACTCGATGAAGCACACAAATCCCGTTATTCCATTCATCCGGGAGCGACCAAGATGTATAACGACTTGAAACAAAACTATTGGTGGCCCGGAATGAAACGGGATTTTGTGAAATATGTGGAGAAGTGTTTGACCTGCTTGCAAGTCAAAGCAGAACACCAAAAGCCGTATGGTAAACTACAACCTTTGAATATCCCAATCTGGAAATAGGAACAAATCACAATGGACTTACTAACCAAGCTGCCCAAAACCAGTCACGATTTCAATGCCATATGGGTAGTTGTGGATAGATTGACAAAAAGCGCTCACTTCATTCCGATTCGTGAGACTTATACATCAGAAAAGATGTCGGAGGTTTACACTAATGAGATAGTAGCACGCCACGGAGTACCGGTATCCATCGTTTCCGATAGGGATACCCGGTTCACTTCAAACTTCTGGTGTCACAACCCCCGATCCCTGATCCCCGGGAACGGGCGGACGTGATCACAGAGTTCGGTGGTATCAGGTTTGTTTAAATCTCGCAGCGGAATTTACATCAGGGCCATAGTTAGGAAATGTTTATCAGAGTAAAAACCACCTTCTTTTATAATAACATGGGCAAAACCCAAGTTTCTTATTACAATACATTATAGGGATAAACCCTATTTTATTGAATTTAAAACATCGTTTATTAGGTAACTTTTATAGCCACATTATCCCAAGCCTTCAGTGCTCTCCAGCTGGCTTTTCATTAATTGGTTGTTCACATTGTGTTACCTGTAACGCGTTTTAAAAACATTTGTCAGTCGGAAATACTGGTGAGTGAATCCCAGTTTAATCAAGAAACATTTTATCAATTAAAACAGTATTGAGAGCGATCACATTGTTTATTTCTACACAATTACTCATTCAGTATTTGCCACTCGACCGGATCTATGGCTATGGTCAAATTACCCATTGGCTAACTCGTCGTCCAATGGTAATGCACTGTCATTCAGACTTACTACTACTCGTAGTGAATTTTGTATACAAAACCCCATAATACCGGCAGTAATTGAAGAACTACAAAGACTCAATCACCGCTTAATTTCATAGTAAAACATTTAAGGTTTGGTAAAACATTACCAAAAATATTAACAAAAAGAGGATAACTCACATTGCTGTCTTAGGCTTTTCGTAAGGGTTTCCTGGATATAATCTATAATTTATACAAATGTACATTGGTTAGTACCATAACCCTTTGAATTTATTAATGATACCCTCCCCGAGACGGCATTCCAACAACTACGTCGGGCAGAACCACGACAGTTGTTACGGAACCCTAAATCAATCGGGCAGCGTAACTATTATGAAACCGGGGTTATAATACTTACAACGGAGCAGAACCTCGCTAATTAGGGGTATAATACCCAAAATATTAAGCTTATAACTTCAGAATTCGAGATTGAGAATAAGAAATAAGCGACGAAAACTGAAAACTGATGCCATCTATTTATACTTGTGTAATTGGGTTTCCACGCGGCCCGCGTCAAAGACAAGGAACATGTACGCGGCCCGCGTCAACATGAGTCAACGCAGTAGCTTCGCTGGGTCATCTAGTAGGTCCGCCACGATGTTGACACGTGTCGGCCTCTGGTGCGATCGCGTGTTATGAGTCCGCGCGGCCCGCATGAACTTGAGGTGGGATCTTACGCGGCCCGCCTCAGTTCTAAATTCAGATTTTTATTTTATTTTTATAAACTATAACATAATTAGGGCTTGGTTTTAACATACGGGTATAATATAAAACATATTGGGACAATTTAAGAGATAATAGAGTGTCAGAAATATTATGAGGATATTGGTTTTACCGAGGGTTGTTACATTCTCCCCACCTTACTTTAGAGCTCGTCCTCGAGATCTACTGAAACAAATGAGGGTATTTCCTTTGCATTTCTGACTCAAGCTCCCATGTGTACTCAGGTCCTCTTTTGGAATCCCACTTCACTTTGACTAGAACTAGTCTTTTATGTTTGAGATTCTTGACTTTCCTGTCTTCAATTTGTAGAGGTTTTTCTATAAACTTGAGTTGTTCATTTACCTCTATATCCTTAAGAGGTACTATCAATGATTCATCAGCTAAACACTTTTTAAGATTAGATACATGAAACACATCATGTATTCCTGCCATTTCCTATGGCAATTGTAGCTGATAGGCTACAGGTCCTATTCTTCTAATAATCTTAAAAGGTCCAACATACCTGGGACTTAGCTTTCCCCGTTTGATAAATCTTACCACTCCTTTCCAAGGAGAGACCTTTAACAATACTGTATCTCCTACTTGAAATTCTAAGGGTTTGCATCGGTTATCAGCATAACTCTTTTGTCGATCACGTGCTGCTTTCAGTCGTTCCTTGACTTGAATAATCTTGTCAGTTGTTTCCTGTACTATCTCAGGTCCAGATAGTTGCTTTTCCCCAATTTCTGCCCAACAGACTGGGGTTCGACACTTTCGTCCATAAAGTGCTTCGAATGGTGCAGCATTGATACTTGTGTGATAACTATTATTATAAGAAAATTCTATTAAAGGTAAGTGTTCGTCCCAATTACCTCCAAAGTCAATTACACAAGCTCTAAGCATGTCTTCCATTGTCTTAATTGTCCTTTCACTTTGTCCATCTGTTTGAGGATGATAAGCCGTACTTAACTTTAATTTAGTTCCCATTGCCTTTTGGAAACTTGACCAAAAATGAGATGTAAATCGACTATCTCTGTCAGAAACAATTGATAAAGGAATGCCATGTAAAGAAACAATTTCATTTACGTACAATTTAGATAATTGTTCCATACTAATTGTTTCCTTCATTGGTAAGAAATGAGCTGACTTAGTTAATCTATCTACAATCACCCAGATTGTATCATTTCCTTTCCTAGTTTTGGGTAATTTAGTAACAAAATCCATTGTTATTAATTCCCATTTCCACACTGGCATTTCTAATTGCTGTAACAAACCTGAGGGTTTCTGGTGTTCGGCTTTGACTTGTGAACAAGTCAAACATTTAGAAACATAGACTGCTACGTCCTTTTTCATTCCTATCCACCAGAAATTTTTCCTTAAATCCTGGAACATTTTATCACTTCCTGGATGTATCGTATATTTAGACTTATGTGCTTCTTCTAATATACGATGGCGTAGATTTCCTAATTTAGGTATCCACATTCTCTTTTCATAGAATCTCCAAATTCCATCTGTTCTTTGTTTTAATTCTTTTAACATACCTTTTAACTTTTCAGTATCTTCCTTGATTACTGACTCTTGTGCTTCTCTTATTTGATCATTTAAATCTATTTGCGGATTTAATTTAAGAGAACGTACCCTTTTTGACTTTTCATGATACTTTCGGCTTAAAGCATCTGCCACTATATTGGCTTTTCCTTCATGATACTGGATATCACAATCATAATCACTAAGAAATTCCATCCAGCGTCTTTGCCTCATATTCAACTCCTTTTGCTTGAAAACATACCTTAAACTCTTATGATCAGTGAATATGGTAAATTTACTACCATAAAGGTAATGTCTCCAAATTTTAAGAGCAAAAATTATAGCTCCTAATTCTAAATCATGGGTTGAATAATTTTCTTCATGATTCTTAAGTTGTCTAGATGCGTAAGCTATAACCTTTTGTCGTTGAATCAACACACATCCATAACCTAATTTAGAAGCATCACAATAGACTACAAAGTCTTCAGTTCCTTCTGGTAATGCTAGTATAGGTGTATGGGTCAATCTTTGCTTAAGAATTCTAAAGGCTTCTTCTTGTTTTAATCCCCATTCAAACTTAACAGATTTACAGGTTAGCTTAGTTAAGGGAATGGCTATTCTAGAGAAATCTTTAATAAATCTTCTATAATAACCGGCCAATCCTAAGAAACTTCTAACCTCGGTTGGTGACTCAGGGATTTTCCATTTAGTAATTGCCTCAATCTTGGTTGGATCTACATGAATTCCTTCATGATTGACTAGGTGTCCAAGGAATTGTACCTGTTCTAACCAAAACTCACACTTTGAAAACTTAGCATAAAGCTTTTCCTTTCTTAACAAACTTAAAAGTGCGTGCAAATGTTTTGCATGATCTTCTTTATTCTTAGAGTAAATTAGAATATCATCTATGAATACGATTATGAATTTATCCAAATATGGCTTACATATTCGGTTCATCATGTCCATAAATGCAGCTGGGGCATTGGTTAAACCAAATGGCATGACAGTAAATTCATAATGTCCATACCTTGTTCTAAAAGCAGTTTTAGGAATATCCTCTTCCTGTACTTTTAATTGATGATATCCTGACCTTAAATCGATTTTAGAGAAAAATCGAGCTCCTTGTAGCTGATCAAACAAATCATCGATTCTTGGTAATGGATACCGATTCTTAATCGTGACTTTGTTTAATTCACGGTAATCAATGCACATACGCATTGATCCGTCCTTCTTTTTAACAAACAGTATTGGCGCTCCCCATGGCGACGAACTTGGCTGTATAAATCCTTTTTCCAACAATTCATCTAATTGTTTCTTCAATTCTTGCATTTCTGCAGGTGCCAAACGATAAGGTGCTTTGGCAATTGGTGATGTTCCTGGTAGCAGGTGGATTCTGAACTCAACTTCTCTGTCTGGAGGTTGTCCTGGCAATTCTTCTGGAAAGACATCTGAAAACTGAGATACTACTGGAATATCTTTTAGTTCTTTTCCTTTAGTGTTAGTGATTATGGATATCAAATACACTATAGAACCTTTTCTTATACAACTTGCACTTTTCATCACAGAAATGAATTTTGTGGTCCTAGAGGATTTATCTCCTTTAATGGTGATCATTTTTCCTTTTTGTGAATTTACCCGAATTAACTTTTGATCACATAAAATACTAGCTTTATTGGCTATCAACCAATCCATTCCTAAAACAACATCAAATCCTACCAGATTCATAGGATAAAGATTTGCAATAAATTTCTGATTTGAAATATCTATACTTGCTCCCTGCAAGATTTCAGAAATTCTAACAGTTTCTCCATTGGCTGTCTCTACTAAGCATTCTTGTGGTAGTTTAGTTAATGATTGATTTAGTAATTTGCAAAACGATGTATTAATAAAACTTTGGTTTGCACCAGAGTCAAATAATACTTTAGCAAAGACATCATTAACTAAAAACGTACCAGCTATGACATCTGGGATCATCTTGGCTTCTTCTGCAGTCAGCACAAATGCTCTAGCATTTTTAGTATTCTTGTTGTCTGCAGCTGGGACTAATTTTGGACAATTTAGCTTGATATGACCTTGTTCTCCGCAATTGTAACATACCCGGCTGTTGGCTTTCTTCCTACAATTTTCTTCCTTGTGTCCCGACATTTTGCAAAAGTTGCAGTATATGGAACATCTTCCTGAATGCTTTTTTTTTTTGCAATACCTACAATAAGGTGCAGAGGTAGAACCTATATTTTTCCCACGGTTAGAATTTCCAGAACGAAATTCTTGAGTCAACTTCTGGGTTAGGCTCCTTCTTTGATCCTCTTCTCGAGTACGGACTAACTCATCTGTCAAGGTGTTGGCTAGTTCTACAGCTTCTTCTATGGTTTGAGGTCTAGCTGCCTTGACTACATGTCTTATCTCCCCAATTAATCCCCAAATATAACGAGAGATTAATACTGGTTCTGGTGAAGCAAGAGTTGGTACTATCCTAGCATATTCAAAGAATAACTTTGTGTACCCTTTGCTATCCACACCAGTCATCCTAAGATTTAGGAATTTGTTTGCTATCTGTTCTTTCTCATTAGGTGGGCAGAATTTCCTTTCTACCTTGTCCTTAAACTCTTCCCATTCCCTATTATAGGTTCTATCACTTCCTTTTGTTTGGAGGATAGTGTTCCACCATTCTAATGCTGCATTCTTAAACAGATTAGAAGCAAACAGTATCTTATCTTCTTCAGCACACTTACTTATCCTTAAGACTGCCTCAGTCTTCTCTATCCAGCGTAAGGTTGCAATGGCCCCTTCATTGCCCGAGAATTCCATTGGTTTACAAGACCAGAATTCCTTATAAGAACAACCATAAGGCATGGTTCTTCTTCTTTTGGGAATAGGCATTTGAAGTACAGGTCCATTGTTCACGCTGTTTTCTGGTTCACTTGGTCGCTTACTGCTATGCTTACTTTTATTATCAGCATCTTTAACAGTTTGAAGAATAAATGGCATTGCATCTATAATTCCTTGTGCTACAATGTGTTGGATAGCACTATTATCCATCTAGTTCCCATTGTTGTTATTCAGATTCTCATTATCATTCTGAATATTATTATTCTGGATTTCCGGGTTATTATCCGGATTTACTTGATTTCCTTGATCGGCCATCTGAATTTTTAAACATTTACCCCATATTAATATCACAATTAATATCTAATATAGTTAATCACATGACACACAATCTAGCAAAAAACGTAGATCATTGCTACTTACTCTTTTCATATACTTATGCGTCTATTACACACTAGTACAGAAATAAAGATTACCATACCAACAGAAATAAAATAGTAATATGCATCCATACACACATATTTTATTTTATTTTTATTATTATTACTACTGCTTCCTCCATTCTAACATTCATGGATATGGATTCATCCAGAAATCCATATTGCGTTCATCGTATTTCCATACGAGACGCTCTCCAACCTGACGCATTCTCTCACTGCTTTCTAAGATTTCCTCCCCGAAAGTCCTAAGTTCTTGAACGTTTTCTGCACTCATTGGGGGTGCAGGTTCTCGGACTAGGTTTGGAATCTGGGGTTCTGGTTCCTGATATGGGGGTGACAATTCCTGAAATTGGTAAGGATCCTCTAATATTTCCCTAATATAATCATCTTGATAATAGGGATCTAAAGGGTCCATACCTGGGTAAGCTTCTATGTTCTGTATGGGTGGATAATCCTGGAAAGGGTAACGTTGCACAAAATCCCTATTGTTGTCCTACCAGGGGTCATAATTCGGGTCTAGAGGGTTTTGTGCAGGCACTCTAGGAATTTCTTCTGGATTAAAATTATACATCTCTTCTTCTTGGTTTTCCTGATTTTCTATCTCCATAGGTTGTTCTGGGTTTTGTGGTTGTGGGGCTACTAGTTGTTCCAGACTTGGGTCAGCAGCAGTTGTAGCTAAGATATGAAAATTAGCTAGGCTTCTATTAAGTATCTCTTGAGTATGGGCATCTGTCTCTCTCTTAATAGCTGCTAAAGCCCTTTGCTGTTGCAATTTCCTCATTCTTTTTCTACGAGCAAAAGCTTCTTTACTGAACCATCCTCGTTTCTTATTAAGAAATGGTTCTTCAGATTGAGCTCTAAAAGCAAATATTTCATCCTCCTGATCAGCAACGTACCCCGAGAGGGCAGGCTGTGATGATGTACTTTCACTCTTAGGTGAATCAGATAACTGACGGTTCAGATCTGATGGTCCTTGATCACTCATACTGAAAACTAACAAATAGTCAAATAACACATAACACATAATTACAGTTATGCACATATTTCCGTAATTTATTTCCTAACACAAAATTTAAAATTTAAGTGTTAGCAGAACACTTCTTTGGCTCAGACCAGTGGCTAGGCTCTGATACCACCTTCTGTCACAACCCCCGATCCCTGATCCCCGGGAACGGGCGGACGTGATCACAGAGTTCGGTGGTATCAGGTTTGTTTAAATCTCGCAGCGGAATTTACATCAGGACCGTAGTTAGGAAATGTTTATCAGAGTAAAAACCACCTTCTTTTATAATAACATGGGCAAAACCCAAGTTTCTTATTACAATACATTATAGGGATAAACCCTATTTTATTGAATTTAAAACATCACTTATTAGGTAACTTTTATAGCCACATTATCCCAAGCCTTCAGTGCTCTCCAGCTGGCTTTTCATTAATTGGCTGTTCACATTGTGTTACCTGTAACGCGTTTTAAAAACATTTGTCAGTCGGAAATACTGGTGAGTGAATCCCAGTTTAATCAAGAAACATTTTATCAATTAAAACAGTATTGAGAGCGATCACATTGTTTATTTCTACACAATTACTCATTCAGTATTTGCCACTCGACCGGATCTATGGCTATGGTCAAATTACCCATTGGCTAACTCGTCGTCCAATGGTAATGCACTGTCATTCAGACTTACTACTACTCGTAGTGAATTTTGTATACAAAACCCCATAATACCGGCAGTAATTGAAGAACTACAAAGACTCAATCACCGCTTAATTTCATAGTAAAACATTTAAGGTTTGGTAAAACATTACCAAAAATATTAACAAAAAGAGGATAACTCACATTGCTGTCTTAGGCTTTTCGTAAGGGTTTCCTGGATATAATCTATAATTTATACAAATGTACATTGGTTAGTACCATAACCCTTTGAATTTATTAATGATACCCTCCCCGAGACGGCATTCCAACAACTACGTCGGGCAGAACCACGACAGTTGTTACGGAACCCTAAATCAATCGGGCAGCGTAACTATTATGAAACCGGGGTTATAATACTTACAACGGAGCAGAACCTCGCTAATTAGGGGTATAATACCCAAAATATTAAGCTTATAACTTCAGAATTCGAGATTGAGAATAAGAAATGAGCGACGAAAACTGAAAACTGATGCCATCTATTTATACTTGTGTAATTGGGTTTCCACGCGGCCCGCGTCAAAGACAAGGAACATGTACGCGGCCCGCGTCAACATGAGTCAACGCAGTAGCTTAGCTGGGTCATCTAGTAGGTCCGCCACGATGTCGACACGTGTCGGCCTCTGGTGCGATCGCGTGTTATGAGTCCGCGCGGCCCGCATGAACTTGAGGTGGGATCTTACGCGGCCCGCCTCAGTTCTAAATTCAGATTTTTATTTTATTTTTATAAACTATAACATAATTAGGGCTTGGTTTTAACATACGGGTATAATATAAAACATATTGGGACAATTTAAGAGATAATAGAGTGTCAGAAATATTATGAGGATATTGGTTTTACCGAGGGTTGTTACATCTGGCGAGAGTTTCAAGAGCAAATGGGAACCAAATTGTTCATCAGTACTGCGTACCATCCTCAGACGGATGGACAGAGTGAAAGAACAATACAAACGTTGGAGGACATGCTACGGGCGTGTATAATCGACTTTGGAGGCAGTTGGGATGTCTATTTACCATTGGTCGAGTTTTCGTACAATAACAGTTACCATGCTAGCATTAGGATGGCACCGTACGAAATGCTCTATGGTAGGAAATGCCGGACCCCGGTATGTTGGGGTGAAGTGAGTCCACGTGAACTCGCTCACCAAGATATAGTTCGAGCCACTAATGAAAAAATTGATGTGGTTCGGGCACATTTGAAGGCGGCTCAAGATAGACAAAAGTCGTATGCGGACAAAAGAAGGAGACCGATCGAGTTTCAGGTTGGCGACAAAGTCATGCTTAAGGTATCCCCATGGAAAGGGGTTATCCGGTTTAGAAAGAGAGGAAAATTAAGCCCAAGATTTATTGGGCCGTTTACAATTATCGAACGAGTAGGGAAGGTAGCATACCGCCTGGAACTACCAGAGGAGCTAAGCGGAATTCATAGCACATTTCATGTGTCACATCTTCGGAAATGTCTAGCGGATGAGACAACTTATATCCACTACGACGACATCGAGGTGGATGACAGACTAAACTACGTGGTAAAGCCCATTGTGATTTTGGATCGTAAGGTAAAAACCTTAAGAACCAAGGAGATCAACCAAGTAAAGGTCAAGTGGGAACATAGAAAGGGTTCGGATATCACCTGGGAATCCGAAGAGGAGATGCAACGGCTCTACCCCACTTTATTTGGTATGTAATTCGGTTTCGGGGACGAAACCATCTTTAAGGGGGGGTGGACTTGTAACACCCCGGAAATGTAAAACCTTATGTTCGAATTATAGAATATATAATGAACAAGAATCAATTAACTGGGAATTTATAACCTAGTTAAATACAAGACTTGAAGTAACTTATAATAAGGTTATATCAACCAAACTATAAGTTAAATGAAAGTAGAGGGGCCAAATTAATAAAAACTGAAACTTAAATGGTAGAATGAGAAATAAACCTCAAACTCTCACAAGTGGGGGGGGGGTGCTGGGATCAATCAGAAGAGCTGGGCGACCAGGGGTTTTCTTCAAACCCTAAAACCCTCACAAAATCCACAAATTGAAGCCTCTAATCTGCTCTAAATCAAGTCTTGAACATAAAATAGTGATCACCTCGTTGTAGGGATCAAAAGGTATGTAAAAATTTGGAATTTTGTTGCATCTTGAATTCTAGGTTAAATATGAAGAACGAAAATTTAGCTTGATTAATTGATGCATGGAAGAAATTAGAAGGAATATGAGGTTTAGGAACAAACCCTAATTGGTTTCTTGACAAAATCTTGCATGATACTTGTAGGATTTCATAATTACCATTGTAAGTGATTGATGAGCTTGAAGAAACTTGATAGATGTTAGAATTATAACTCTTGTTCTAGCACAATCTGAATTTAAGAAGTAATTTCAGAAATATTGATGTTAAGACATGTGCAAAGTTGACTAATTGAAGTGAAATTAGATGATAATTACAAGTTATGAACTTGGTAAGGGTTATGAGAAAATCTAACCAGCTAGGTGTTTGTTGAAATGCCTAAGTGGGGATTTAAGTATTAAAAATAGGATGAAAACGCAGATTTGATTATTGTTTATAAAGATGCGTTAATAATCATGAAAAGAGTTCTAAACCAATTGTAAATTGAACTCTCTAGGCAAAGAGTCCGGATCGTCAAGCGGACAAGCCGGAGGGAATACGCGTGGGAAAGGTGTGCTCTAAAGGTACGAAATCTATCGTTTTCGTTACATTACATTTATTTGTTATTTTTATGTTGTCATATTGAAACATGGTAAGCAAGATAAACCTATATGTCACGGAAGTGACTATGTGTCTTAAACAAGTAAAATGGGTCAAAACAAGTGATAGAAACGGATTTTTGAGATATCATGAATGATGCCTTAATTTCGGCATCCAAACGGGTCAAAACTAATTGAGTAATGAACTTTGAAGTTCATTACCTTCACTTGATAAATGGTTATAAACATAGCGTAAGCCGTGTAGCGGACACGCTAAACTAGTTGAGAAATTTAATTCCCTAATAAGGGAGTTAAAGTTCGGAAACATAAGCATGTCAAGTAGTATAAAAATCCAAGTCGAAACCTTGGAAACAAGCATGTAAATTATGGCGTAAGCAATCCCTCGAAAAGGGAAGCGAAACGCCATGGTTGGTAAAATCTGGATATGAGTAAATAGCCCTGGTCATGTGATAAATATGATCGAAATTAAATTACGGCGATGTAGGAATTGATGGGCAAAAACAGCAAAACAAGAAAAGAAATATGTACAACAGCCACCGTAAGTTACGGTGGATACCGTAACTTACGGTAGCCAATAAAATATTACGGTGGATTCCTCCTGTCTTACGGCAGACTAGTATTACACAAGGGTCACCGTAACTTACGGTGACTACCGTAAGTTACGGTAGCACCCAAACTTAAATGATGAGTTTTTATTTTCTTGGTTAATCGAATTTGTTTTGAACATAGTTCGATTGTATTAATTTCCAAGAACCATAATACTAATGCTTATTCAGATTTTTTTTCAATTTCTAGGTAATTCAAGTAGGTGGATGATGATCAAGCAAATGTCTCAGAACCGAACACACAAAACGAAGCTTCCGCACTTGATCTATTTTGTTTTAGAAATAAGTAAACACTAGTAGTCCTGTTTTGAATGCTTGGTTAGCAGGGTTATGACTTGAATAATAAATCATGTGTGGTCTTAGAATCATGAAAATTTTTGTAAACTCAAACTTTTTGTACTAATTGCATGTTATGAAGTATTTAATTAGTTATTAAAAGCCGGGTCTTACATGGATTCTACCACCTTCCCCGACTAGCAATCCAATCCAACTAACCGACATGTTATCATCTTCCGCCTCCATCTAAGAACCATGCACAATCTTCCCGAAGTGTTCAACAATATTGTTCATTACGTCATTATCCGCTAACTGAAGGGGGACACCCTGGACCTTAACCCAAGCCAATCTCTCGAAGGGAAGAGGTTGCTCGTCCCAAGGCTCTAAACTATTGAACCAATCCTTCCATACCTGATATTCAAGCAAAAATTTAGCACAGGCGTTATCGTCTTCAAACTTGAGAATCATAGATAATCCACCAAAGTAGCTTAATGTGACCCCACCAACTTTGTTATCCGCTGAAATTGAGTCGAGGTTACTTAAAACCTTTGAATCTTTACATCTCCCCACCACGGCTCTCCCTATCAGCTCCTTGAAAGCCAAGGTATCATCAGCAATGTCGATGATAATCCCCGGCTCCTTGACCAACTGGCTCGTCTTATCAGGATTACCGAAATCTTTTTTGAATAAATCACTGAACGTTTTCCCTTTCGCTTGATTGTAGAAGGACTGGTTGTGAATCCTGTGTTCCTGTGGATGACACTGCTTTTCCTTATTATGGTCAGACTTACCAATATGGATCCTGCCAATGATTCCTTTGTTCTCTTTCGCGTATCTAGCAAGATTAACAATGAGTTTTGACCCCCCCCCCCATCTTCATACCATTGAGCGCCTGTTCCATCTCTTTCACATCCACTACGTTGTTGAAGCTTATGAACCCAAATCTCCGCCCTTCTTTGTCAGATTTCCTAGCAATGTAGACCCCTGCCACTTCGTCGAAGACTTTTACGAAGTCAGCAACATCCCAAGGATTACAACCCAGAGGAAGGTTCGTAACATACAACTTAGTGACGTTACCGAAGTTTCTTCTATATCCCCGTCATTGCCTTTGTTCCTGCGGTTCTTTTTATTCGGCACGTCCTTCCAACTTCCTCCGACGTCCCCCATGACCAATGAAACCACCCCGGCAAGGAAGACAAAGTCCGACCAGCGAATGGAAGATCCGAGGGAAGAGATAGAGATGGAGGTATCGCCAGATTTGCAACCTATATGCTGATCAAGTCACACCTCGAACGCTATCCCCCCACCTTCACTTCGTCGAGCCGCCGACCCTTTGTGATCCGAAAAGAAAAGACAGACAATCCAGATCCCGCAGGCGAATGGAAGGTTCGACAGCCCGAGATAGAATGAAAGGTCAAGCCGGAAGACGTCGGCGACCTCGCACGCTAGCCCTGGAGTTTCCTCTTCGTCGAGCCTCCGGCGATATTTAAACTCTGACATGAGATAATGCAAAATTACAAGGACAAATCAAAGGACGTATGCGTTGCTGATGCAGATGTTCCAAGTATGAAGGAATTAGGGATAACAAAAAAAAAACCAATCCAGTAATTAGGGATAACAAAAAAAACCAAGCCCAACAGGAATACTTGAAACCCCAAACATCCGATGGGTATGGGGTGTTTAATTATTTATATGACATGAGATAATGCATTATTTATTTATGTGTTTAATTATTTATGTGATAATTTATTTTATTACTGTAAAGAAGCAACAAATATAGGCATCAAGAGTTGTAACTTGTGCTTAGGGCTTTTTTCAAAAAAAAAAAAAACATTTTGACTTTTTACTTTTAACCCAAAAGGTTTTTATCTTTTGTAATTTTAACCATACATATTTTTTTTTTAACTTTAACCCAAAACATTTCATTATTTGCAATTTAACTTCACAACTTTTGTCATTTATACTTTTCATCTTTCGCAAATTTTCGTTTTACGTATAGTTCTAAATTTTTCGAGTTAATACAACGCAACGTACATGTGTGGTTCAACGTTTTTACCTCTATTTTTCCATGTTTGACAGGTTCGTCGCAACACGCATATCCTAGGTCGAGTCAGTGTTGGTGGTCGATGACAGTTGTGTGACATTAGTACTATTTGACACCGTTTTACGCCCCGCCGCAACGCGGGGTGTGCTTTGGGGGGTTTTCAAAGAAAAAATGGTTATGCATATGGTTTTGGTAACGTTGGCTTTGGGGGTTTTCAAAAAAAAAATTGATTTTTTTACTTTTTACCCAAAAGTATTTTATAAATTACTTTTAACCCAAAACTATTTGTTTGTTTACTTTTAACCCAAAACTTTTTATCTTTTGCAATCTATCCTTATAACTTTTTTTACTTTCAACTTTGGTCCTTTATAGATTTCAATTTACGCAAATTTTTCGCTTTATGCTTGGTTCTAAATTTTGTGACTTAACACATTGCAACGTGCGTCTTTGGTTTAACGTTTTTACGTTTCGTTCTAAATTTTGCGAGTTAACACGACGCAACGTGCGTGTGTAGGTGAACGTTTTTACATCGTCTATTTTTCCCCGTTTGACAGGTTTAACATAACGTGCGGGTCCTAGATCGACTTAGTTATAACTAAAGAATCCCCGCCGCATTGCGGCGGGTCTTAATCCTAGTTTGTAATAAAAACGGAAGAGGGTAAGACGGTCTAAGTGATGCCACTAAGTACGGCAGGAGAGGGTAGTGAATGGTCTAAGTGACGTGGCGCAAGGATATTGGTGGACGTTAGGGTAGAAGGGTTAAGTCCCCCCCTGTTGGAATTTCTTTATTTTTTTACAAATATTTTTTTTGTCATTTGGACCCTCCATTGATCATAACAAATGAGTTTTAACATACTAAATATAAGAAGTGAAGTAATTCTTTTTCCTATTGACTTAAACATGATGTTTAGTTGCAAGCGTAGATACACATTTTTTTTTATTCTGAGACTAAAATAAGTGCTTAACAAGATATGAAGAAAAAAATTCAAAAAAAAATCTCTTCTTCATTTCTCACGCTTCGTATGTTAAGCCCATTTATACAATAACATATATCTATGTATATGTATATATATATATATATATATATATATAGGTAAAGAGTAAAATACAAATGCGCTTATCGTACGATACGTACGCGATCTTCCCAGCCGTTCGATCAGGTGCAGATCTGGTGCGAATTCAATACATATCGCATGTGAAAAATGGTTAGCATGGGGTAGTGTGAAAAATGGCATGGGGTGTGTAGATGGACAAAATCGCATGTGGAAGATTTGAATATCGCATATGAAAAAATGGCATGGGGTAATGTGAAAAATGGCATGGGATGTGTAGAATCGCATGTTGAAGATTGAATATCGCATGTGAAAAAATGGCTATCATGGGGTAATGTGAAAAATGGCATGGGGTGTGTAGAATCGCATGTGGAAAATTGAATATCGCATGTGAAAAAATGGCTAGAATGGGGTAATGTGAAAAATGGCATGGGGTGTGTAGAATCGCATGTGGAAAATTGAATATCGCATGTGAAAAAATGGCTAGCATGGGGTAATGTGAAAAATGGCATGGGGTGTGTAGAATCGCATGTTGAAAATTGAATATCGCATGTGAAAAAATGGTTAGCATGGGGTAATGTGAAAAATGGCATGGGGTGTGTTATTTTCCACATGCTAACCATTTTTCACATGCGATATGTATTGAATTCGCACCAGATCTGCACCTGATCGAACGGCTAGGGTTATCGCGTACGTAATGTACGATAAGCCCTATTGTACGTTAACCGGCCTCTATATATATATATATATGTATGTATATGATCAAGAACAAGGGAAAACCCCTACGAGTTGTAAGAATTTAGAGAACTCGACCTTCCATACGAGTTTCGACCCAATTTTTTTTACACCTCTGGTTAAGATGTTCCAAAGCTGGCAGTAAAAAAAATCGAATTGGTGATTTCGACCCCTTACAGTAGCTGTAAAAAACTGATGACATAAGTATAACATCACTTTTTTACAACATTTACGGCTGCTGTAAATTAAAAAAAATATTTTTTTTTGAAAAGTTGATTTTTTAAGGATTTTTGGTATTTTGTTTTTAGAAAAAACCTTGGATAAGGTCGAGTTCTCTAAGTTCTTACAATTCGTATGAGTTTTCATTTTACCTTAACACAAATCACACATAGGTTAAAACAAAAATCACGCATGGACAAAAACACACATCACGCATGATCAATTTTAAACCCTGGTTACACATGATCAAACACGATATCACACATAGGTTAAACACAAATTACACGTGGACAAAAATACAAATTACGCATGATCAAAACACTAATTACGTATGTTCTACATTAATTACGTACTTTATTTTATTGGTCGCATACCGTCACTTCCTTTTGTTTTTAAACTCTCCCTATTTTTATTAAAATATATCCGACATTGAGTTAAACTAGTTGAGCTCAAATCATGTTTGTTTTAAATAACACAATATTTATGAATATTTTCAAGCTATCTGAGCATTGAAATCGAGTTTTAATAATTTTCTCTAGTTTCTATATCAAGAGTAATGCTTATCAACCATCTAGTGTTAAATTCTATATCAAGAATAATGCTTATCAACTATCAAGTGTCCAGCTTGACTTAACCCACCTAAAATCCTAAATTCCTAATGTATTAATCTTGTTTTAGCTTGAATTTTATATTTTTAAAGTAGCCAAGAATGCTAGGAGAGTTTCACAAATCATTAATTAGCTATTACGGTAAGTCATTTTAATACTTTGATTTTGCTTTGTTTATTGTTATAACATTAATTGTCGTTCAAAAATATTAGTTTATGTAATTTTTTAGGGTCTAAGAGCTTTTTTACGACTCATAGACATTTAAATTATCAGAACCGGCTCTATATATTAACTGACTAACTGACTACTTATAATTTATACTATATAATAAAAGAAACCAGTGGGAGGACACATGTTATTCGTTGAAGCCATCTATTTTTTATAGATAATTAATATCAATTAAAAGATAATTATAAAAATAAATTTAATATAAATTTAAACAATTTGTATAGGAGATAATATAATATTTTAAAATATTTATCATATTTCAAAATTATTTATCCTAAAATGTACGCTAAATATAAATTAATATAAGAGAAAATTACAAAATTAGCCAAGAAAAAAGTCAAATTACCAATCTAGCCACCTCATGCGTCTTTGGAAGGCCACTCACAGATCCCAAGTCTTCTAATGTGTAACACCCTAGTTACTAATTAACGATTTTGTATGTAATTACCAACGATTAGATGTGTAGTTAAGACTACACAAGCTATAAAAATACGGGTTTATTAAATCATTTACAATTCATAAGTTATTCTACAAAACGTGATCGAATTCGTTGTTTAAAATTTACAACGTTACAAAGTGCGGAAGCGTGTATCTTCATCGTGTTCGGTTCTTCGTTGAGCTTGATCGTCTTCCGGCATCCAAAATGTACCTACATTTCATAAAAACATGAAATGCTTAAGTCATACGGGTTTTAAATCATGTCCGAACGATGTCCGGGAAAACAATTGATTTTTCAAATGAAAAACAAAATATATAAAAAATATCTCCACCGTAAATTACGGTGGGACCGTAATTTACGGTGGCCTCTGGGTTCATGCTTTTCTACCGTAAATCAGTGGGCCACCACCGTAAATAAATCATCTCCACCGTAAATTACGGTAGGACCGTAAATTACGGTGGACCCTGGGTTCAGCCTCTCCATTTTGC
The DNA here is from genome assembly GCA_030545235.1 of Helianthus tuberosus. Taxonomy (NCBI): domain Eukaryota; kingdom Viridiplantae; phylum Streptophyta; class Magnoliopsida; order Asterales; family Asteraceae; genus Helianthus; species Helianthus tuberosus. The sequence continues at coordinate 182,385,093 of CM060403.1, forward strand.
CGTAATTTGACACGAAATCTTTCGTATCTTTCAAACCGCTTATCCGTTTGACCTACCGTTTCTTCCTACATGTTTGTAATTTGATTCTCCATCATATGGAGTTAAAATTCGACATCCGGCTTGATAAAATTCAAGACTTTTAAGTCTTCGGCTTATTACTCTTTTACCAAAATTTTGACCCGGTTATGCATTTTATCAAACAAACGTATTTATTTGATTCCTATATTTCATACACTTCATCAAATAATTGTGATATACCATATTAGGTTCTAATCATAGGTTTATTACACAAATTAAACACGTTTTCACTAGTATGCTTATTTTGACCCGTTAAGGATATTTTAAGCACTTTTAAGCTCAATTTCGCTTTCATTCTAATCTAGCGTTGTAACCTATATTTCTTATCTAGTACTCTTCCATCACAACTAAATGTGTGTTGGATTTAAAGTAGATATCTATGTGTTCCGAATTTATACCCCTTGAAATATCATTTTACGGCAAAGACTCGTATGGAGTCTTTTGACTAACGTTTCACATCTTTCAACTTCTATACTCCTCCTAAGTAATTATTTAATTGTAAAACTCATTTCCAAACAACCTTTAAGGGTTGTTTGTTCAATTTAGCCTACAAGGGCGTTTTGGTCAATATTAGTCCTTCATTTACAATGAAGGGCTATCACCAATTATTCGACCAAATTAGCACTTTTACATACATCATAAATATGCGTACCTGGCTCGGATCAACAAATAGACCCGATTTTAATACCTTGTTTTATATTCGCTAATTAAGAACGATGCGAATATCCATTGGATATCTATTCCTGTAAGCATATAACTCGACAAAAGAATCATTAGTCTATATAGTCAAAAGGTGTTGTCTACACCTTTTGACCCGTTTGGCCAAATTGACCATTTATCTTTGCGAGATGATATTTATTATCATCTCCTCTACATGACTCGTTCCGTTTAACACCGTACGGTCATTTTAACTTATAAACCGTTTATTACCTTCGACATAATATTACCAAATTATCGATTTACTTCTTTTTAAACCATCAACATGGCTTCTAATTATGCTCGACTATCTTGTTCCGTACGTCTACACGTCGGAACATCATACCTCGATTTTGTATTTATCTTATTCATAACTAATACGATAAGAGAATATTCTGAAATATAAGACTAGTGTAAGCTATATTTACCTTGCATCCGAATTATGCTTTTCCGTCATTCTTGCTTCGTTTGACCCGGTTCCTTCCCCAAGCCTTCACCTAGCTTGCCAAGCGTCAAACTATCATTGTAATTGTAAGATGGTTAGGTTAGTCATATTCATTTACGACTATTCCATCCTACTCTTCTTATATCGAATTTACCATCCGATCATACACTTGGTCGATTTGACCTTTTTAAAGTCAATCAACTTATCAACTTATTCATTGCACATTTTCACTCTAATTTCAACACTTTAGTTTTCATTTGGGCATTTTAACAAACACCTAATGTGCATACATTGTTTTTAAACATTTTACAACTAGGTAACATGATTTCAAGCATCTATATCATGATCTTAACATCAATTCTTTTATATCATGTAACAACCCATTTCATGGTAATTATGATTTATGTACTCAAACACCTACATTGTTCAAGTACTTTGTCTTACTAACTAGTATGATGATTCTAATCACAAGTTTGACACTAACATCATCATATCATAAAAACCCATCTCATGTCATGTATGTTCAACACTCAAACTTGCAAATTGTTCAAGTATCTTGTTTCTACTAGCAACTATGATGATTTTAAACATGTGTAAACCATCATCTTCACTACATAATCAAAACCCACTTAGCACATAATAGGTTAATTATCAAATCCCTAGTTTTAACACCAATTCTCCAAGTTTTCAACTAGGGTTTGTTTCTAAACAAAGATATCAACACAATAGCACTCATAGATTCAATATTCATTCCAGAATTTCGATTATGATTGTTCATCATAATCTCAAAGTATCACCAAATCTCAAAATTCGACATACCTTGTGATCCCCACGACTAGGTGATCATTTATATGTGATCATGCATCGATTTGGGTCTTGATTTGAGCTTCAATTAGTTGATTTGTTGAAGTTTAGGGTTTGAGCATGAGAGCCTTTCTTGGCTCTGGTTGAATTCGCAGGAACCACACACGTATGTGTGTTTTATGTTTTTAATATTTGATTTAATTAAAAACTATAATTCCTTTGTCCATGTTTAGCCCCTCAACTTTACACAAGTTATTTAAAGGATATCTTAACCATATTTGTTCTATAAATGTCAAGACATTATCTAACTAGGTTAATACTCCTAGTTACTTGGTGGGTTCCGGGAGTTATAATCCGTAGTATTTTAAGTCCCGTTAACTCGGGCTCTTATAAACTCAATTCCTTAAAACTTTGTTTCGCTTGTATTTAATATTAGGATTTCTTATTAAATCCCAAATATTTACCGGGTTATTTTTACTACTAGCGGCACTTTACCCGTCTTTTAGTATTAACGTGGGTTAATTACCAACCCGTTTTCGGGGTGTTACAAGTCTACCCCCCTTAAAGAGGTTTCGTCCTCGAAACCTTGCTTATCTAGTTCATTGAGTTTCTAAACTCAATGTATTTGATCCAAGAAATCTTTTAAACATCATTTATACTTTTAACCAATTGTTAGTATTACCAGAAAAGTATGGTAACATCTTTTTGGTTACTAATTGTCTACGTATCTCTTTCGACATAGTGCAACTTGAAATAACGTAATCTCGTTATTTCCACTAGTTTAGTTAACTTAGCGATATTCATCGCTTTCATATACTATCGAATTCTTTATGAATCCGTTATTTTGACCCGTTTAAGGGTCTTTAGTGAAATCTTTCACTTTCAGCAACAAATTTCTTTGTTTTCTAATTTATTTATTCGGTTCAGTCATACCGAACCTACCGCTTACAAGCAAACCAAATTTATTTAAATGACCTTGACGGGTCTCACTACTTAGACTTATTAGTCCAGTTACTTTTTACCACTTGCTTGGTTATAATGTGATTCCACTTCACATTACATTTCTTGACCGTGATTGAGTTACATCATGTTTAATTTATATCAAAATTTCATTTTCGAAAATATCACTTTTCGAATATATCGTCTTGCGCCTATCAGTGTCAAGACTTGTATCTTTCATGCTTACTATTTAAATTCCTATCAGAATTTATGTTTGTAAAAACATCATTTCTTACTAAAACCGAAGTTTTAGTTTTAGGATCTTCTCTTTAACTTCTGTCAATTATCCATACTAGGATATTGACAGTCCATCATTTATTCTTATTTGGTTATATCCCAATACCGGGCTCATTATTCTCTTGCATTTAACGCTACCTTTATCTGGCTAGTGCTCATTTGTGCCATTCGGCGTTATATTGTATTCAACATATTTGACCTATTAATGTGAAATCCATCACTTATAAACAATCAACTTTATTCTTTATTCAACCCATTCGACTTCGAATAGTTGAACATATTTACTCACAATTTCTATATACGAGATTTTATAGTCATAACTCGTAATCCAAGTTATTTTAATTTTTCAACCCGCGTTCACATCTCTTGGTTTACGCATGTGTTTAATTCTTACCCATCCACCGGGTGTTTTACCGAAGTCGTTATTATTGCAACCCTCCCGGTATGCATTAAGACCTCGCTTCATTTTTATATTCCGACTTTGTCTTTAAGTTTGACGTTTTACAAAAACGACTCGTTAAGGGACATATTTGCATTTTCCGGGTTCGAGTGTAAGTACACTCCCTCCCAATGCTTGTCTAAATCATTTTACATGCCTGCGTTTTCTGGGTTCGAGTGTAAGTGCACTCCCTCCCAATACTTGTCTAAATCATTTTACATGCTTGCGTTTTCTGGGTTCGAGTTTAAGTGCACTCCCTCCCAATACTTGTCTAAATCATTTTACATGCTTGCGTTTTCTGGGTTCGAGTGTAAGTACACTCCCTCCCAATACTTGTCTAAATCATTTTACATGCTTCTTTGTCCCTTCACTCGGCCCTTACTACATCGGATGTAAATGTGTCCGCTATAAGAAACTCGTGGTATCATATGCCACTACTTACTTGGCCAGAGTAAGCGATTTAACACATGACATACACGACCTTTTTATAGTTTTCACACCACGCCCTATGTAAGTAACGCCTATATTCAGTTTTCTTGGAAATTATATCCTGGATATGTATTTCTGTTCAGGTTTTCCAAGTTTCTAATTTACCTATGCAACGATCATTCTCTACATGTTTGTTGCATATTGCTAATTGTGCGATTATCTTTAAAAACACGCACCTGGTAATGCTTGCCCCGACGGGCGTTTCTTGCCATTAACCTTGTTCGCGGTCGTTACGCGATTTAGTCCTTAGTGAGCATGCTCCTATCGTCATACTTCGGACCGTTCCTCTATCATATCCTTAATTTGTTCAACTCTTGTCATCTTTAAATGCAATTGTCCTTCAATCAAGATATTCACAAAAGTTAGTAATATCAACTTCAATAATCGCCTGTATTATAATACAAGGCTTTTTCTACTATACGCGTCAACGCGCGTATTTTTGTCAACTATATCAATCATTTAATTGGGGTAACGTGTATTTCACGGTAACCCTATGTGTTGTCTACAACACTTTAATACGCTAGACCATTAGCATACTTGCACTTACCGGATTTGCGATCAAGCCTCGAACCGAACACTATTCTTTGTCAAGAGCATAAGGTTTAAGTCCAAGCATGGTTCCTCCCCACCATACTCGAATCTCTTAAACCAAGGCTCTGATACCAACTTGTAACACCCTAGTTACTAATTAACGATTTTGTATGTAATTACCAACGATTAGATGTGTAGTTAAGACTACACATGCTATAAAAATACGGGTTTATTAAATCATTTACAATTCATAAGTTATTCTACAAAACGTGATCGAATTCGTTGTTTAAAATTTACAACGTTACAAAGTGCGGAAGCGTGTATCTTCATCGTGTTCGGTTCTTCGTTGAGCTTGATCGTCTTCCGGCATCCAAAATGTACCTACATTTCATAAAAACATGAAATGCTTAAGTCATACGGGTTTTAAATCATGTCCGAACGATGTCCGGGAAAACAATTGATTTTTCAAACGAAAAACAAAATATATAAAAAATATCTCCACCGTAAATTACGGTGGGACCGTAAATTACGGTGGGACCGTAATTTACGGTGGCCTCTGGGTTCATGCTTTTCTACCGTAAATCAGTGGGCCACCACCGTAAATAAATCATCTCCACCGTAAATTACGGTAGGACCGTAAATTACGGTGGACCCTGGGTTCAGCCTCTCCATTTTGCCGTAATTTGACACGAAATCTTTCGTATCTTTCAAACCGCTTATCCGTTTGACCTACCGTTTCTTCCTACATGTTTGTAATTTGATTCTCCATCATATGGAGTTAAAATTTGACATCCGGCTTGATAAAATTCAAGACTTTTAAGTCTTCGGCTTATTACTCTTTTACCAAAATTTTGACCCGGTTATGCATTTTATCAAACAAACGTATTTATTTGATTCCTATATTTCATACACTTCATCAAATAATTGTGATATACCATATTAGGTTCTAATCATAGGTTTATTACACAAATTAAACCCGTTTTCACTAGTATGCTTATTTTGACCCGTTAAGGATATTTTAAGCACTTTTAAGCTCAATTTCGCTTTCATTCTAATCTAGCGTTGTAACCTATATTTCTTATCTAGTACTCTTCCATCACAACTAAATGTGTGTTGGATTTAAAGTAGATATCTATGTGTTCCGAATTTATACCCCTTGAAATATCATTTTACGGCAAAGACTCGTATGGAGTCTTTTGACTAACGTTTCACATCTTTCAACTTCTATACTCCTCCTAAGTAATTATTTAATTGTAAAACTCATTTCCAAACAACCTTTAAGGGTTGTTTGTTCAATTTAGCCTACAAGGGCGTTTTGGTCAATATTAGTCCTTCATTTACAATGAAGGGCTATCACCAATTATTCGACCAAATTAGCACTTTTACATACATCATAAATATGCGTACCTGGCTCGGATCAACAAATAGACCCGATTTTAATACCTTGCTTTATATTCGCTAATTAAGAACGATGCGAATATCCATTGGATATCTATTCCTGTAAGCATATAACTCGACAAAAGAATCATTAGTCTATATAGTCAAAAGGTGTTGTCTACACCTTTTGACCCGTTTGGCCAAATTGACCATTTATCTTTGCGAGATGATATTTATTATCATCTCCTCTACATGACTCGTTCCGTTTAACACCGTACGGTCATTTTAACTTATAAACCGTTTATTACCTTCGACATAATATTACCAAATTATCGATTTACTTCTTTTTAAACCATCAACATGGCTTCTAATTATGCTCGACTATCTTGTTCCGTACGTCTACACGTCGGAACATCATACCTCGATTTTGTATTTATCTTATTCATAACTAATACGATAAGAGAATATTCTGAAATATAAGACTAGTGTAAGCTATACTTACCTTGCATCCGAATTATGCTTTTCCGTCATTCTTGCTTCGTTTGACCCGGTTCCTTCCCCAAGCCTTCACCTAGCTTGCCAAGCGTCAAACTATCATTGTAATTGTAAGATGGTTAGGTTAGTCATATTCATTTACGACTATTCCATCCTACTCTTCTTATATCGAATTTACCATCCGATCATACACTTGGTCGATTTGACCTTTTTAAAGTCAATCAACTTATCAACTTATTCATTGCACATTTTCACTCTAATTTCAACACTTTAGTTTTCATTTGGGCATTTTAACAAAAACCTAATGTGCATACATTTTTTTTACACATTTTACAACTAGGTAACATGATTTCAAGCATCTATATCATGATCTTAACATCAATTCTTTTATATCATGTAACAACCCATTTCATGGTAATTATGATTTATGTACTCAAACACCTACATTGTTCAAGTACTTTGTCTTACTAACTAGTATGATGATTCTAATCACAAGTTTGACACTAACATCATCATATCATAAAAACCCATCTCAAGTCATGTATGTTCAACACTCAAACTTGCAAATTGTTCAAGTATCTTGTTTCTACTAGCAACTATGATGATTTTAAACATGTGTAAACCATCATCTTCACTACATAATCAAAACCCACTTAGCACATAATAGGTTAATTATCAAATCTCTAGTTTTAACACCAATTCTCCAAGTTTTCAACTAGGGTTTGTTTCTAAACAAAGATATCAACACCATAGCACTCATAGATTCAATATTCATTCCAGAATTTCGATTATGATTGTTCATCATAATCTCAAAGTATCACCAAATCTCAAAATTCGACATACCTTGTGATCCCCACGACTAGGTGATCATTTATATGTGATCATGCATCGATTTGGGTCTTGATTTGAGCTTCAATTAGTTGATTTGTTGAAGTTTAGGGTTTGAGCATGAGAGCCTTTCTTGGCTCTGGTTGAATTCGCAGGAACCACACACGTATGTGTGTTTTATGTTTTTAATATTTGATTTAATTAAAAACTATAATTCCTTTGTCCATGTTTAGCCCCTCAACTTTACACAAGTTATTTAAAGGATATCTTAACCATATTTGTTCTATAAATGTCAAGACATTATCTAACTAGGTTAATACTCCTAGTTACTTGGTGGGTTCCGGGAGTTATAATCCGTAGTATTTTAAGTCCCGTTAACTCGGGCTCTTATAAACTCAATTCCTTAAAACTTTGTTTCGCTTGTATTTAATATTAGGATTTCTTATTAAATCCCAAATATTTACCGGGTTATTTTTACTACTAGCGGCACTTTACCCGTCTTTTAGTATTAACGTGGGTTAATTACCAACCCGTTTTCGGGGTGTTACATAATGCGTCTGCCAGGCCAAGTATTGCGTCCGCCAATCCCCAACTGACACGTGGAAAGACTCATCACATCACACACATGAAAGACTCATCCCATGCGTCCGCGGACTCATCCCATGCGTCCGCGGACCCACAAATCACATCACACACATGAAAGACTCATCCCATGCGTCCGCGGACTCATCCCATGCGTCCGCGGACCCACAAGCCATGCGTCCGCAGACTCATCCCATGCGTCCGCAGACTCATCCCCGCCACGTGTCTTTTTTTTATTGGGTTTCTCCTCAATGACTCATCCCATGCTTGAAAGACTCATCCCATACATGAGTGGCCTTCCAAAGAGGCATGAGGTGGCTAGATTGGTAATTTGATTAAAGTCTTGGCTAGATTGGTAATTTTCTCTTAATATAATGTAAATGATTTATTTATTTTATTAAACTAAAGTAGTTAAGGGTAGAACATATTTCAAAAATGTTTATAAGGGGTAAACAAAAATATTAATCAATGTTTATTGGTTCTATATTTTTATTTTCGTGTTCAACTCTCAACTCAAATACGGTAATCACTATGTTTACGTGACATTTATAAGAACCATCTCCGCAATCACCCCATCCATCGTATATCGAGTATATCCGTTAGTTTTTTTTAAAGATATAATTTTTTATTAGATCCATTCAATCCGTGTAATAAACGAGATTTTTAAAGATATAACATTTTTATTTTTTACTATACAAAATTACATTTATACAACTCGTGTAATACACGAGCTTTTTAAAAATATAACTTTTTTTTATTATGTAGTACATAAGGTTTATAAAGATATAATTTTTTATTGTTTGATATATAAAATTACATGTGCTCAACCGGTATAACACATGAGGTTCTTAAAAATGTAACTTTTTTCATTATTTAATATATAAAATTAAATTTACTCGACCCGTACAATACACGGGGTTCATAAAAATACAACTTTTTAATTATTTAATATATAAAATTATATTTATTCAACCCATGTAATAAACAAGATTTTTAAATATATATTGTTTTATTATTTTGTATATAAAATTACATTTATTCAACCCGTGTAATAAACAACATTTTTTAAGATATATTTTTTTACTATTTGGTATATAAAATTACATTTATTCAACCCGTATAATACACAGGGTTCTAACCTAGTAGTAAATATATATAAGTTAATCATTAAGAATATTGTAAATAACAATAAAAGATTTACTTTCGAAGCATGGGTCTTTAATTCATTTTTTAATGGGGAAATTACAAGAATCTCACTTGATCAACCACCGTTATTAAAATGCCATCCTACTGCGTCGTTGGATGGATTCCTGCAACATCGGATGCGTCCGTTTCTCACCTTGAAGAGTCCATGAATGAGGAGCTTACACGTGTCCGACAAAGCTGATGCGTCAACGGCCGACTCCTCCCATATACTTGGCAGACTCCTATCATTAGCTCGGCTGACTCTTTCCAACGGCTTGGCTAACTCCTCATATTTTGGCTGACTCCTCCCATTGCTCGGCTGACTACTCACATTTCTTTTTAATTCTATCAAATATTTATATCTATTTAATATAACATTATAACATAAAACATTACAACATAACTTAAAAATTAGAAATATAATATAAAACATTACAAAATAACTTAAACATTACAACATAACCTAAATATTACAACCTAAAAATGTGACATAGCATGTTATTAAAAAAAAGACACTTAAATATAATTTATCAAAATTAATTTTAAACACCGAAAGGTGTTCAAGAGGTCCTGCTCGACTACGCTATGCTTTACGGGGAGGACTTTGAACACATTCGGTGTTTGAAATTTTGAAAAATTATATTTAAGTGTCTTTTTTTTTAATAAGATGTTATGCCATGGTTCTAGGTTATAATATTTAAGTTATGTTGTAATGTTTTATGTTATATTTCTAATTTTTAAGTAATGTTTTAATGTTTTATGTTATAATGTTATATTAAATAGATATATAAATATTTAATAGGATTAAAAAGAAATGTGAGGAGTCAGCCGAGCAATGGGATGAGTCAGCCAAAATATGAGGAGTCAGCCAAGCCTTTGGGAAGAGTCAGCCGAGCCAATGGGAGGAGTCTACCAAGTATATGAGAGGAGTCTGCCAAGTATATCGGAGGAGTCGGCCGTCGATGCATCAACTTTGTCGGACACGTGTAAGCTCCTCATTTATGGACTCTTCAAGGTGAGAAACGGACGCATCCGATGTTGCAGCAGTCCGTCCAACAACGCATAAGGATAACATTTTGGTAATGGTGGTTGATCAAGTGACATTCTTATAATTTTCCTTTATTTTTAATTATTTGGTGGAACTCTAGCTATCTTGTCTTGATGTAGGCAGTATGAGTGGTTGAGACATGGGCATCAATCATGAAGACTCTCGATTTCAAAATATCAATTTCGTGATGAAAGGAACACAAATTGGATTTCTCTATCTCATATGTATAATACGCGTTTGTTTATACTGTTTTTGTATGTATATGGCGTGCATGCACTTGAGCTTGCCCATATATGACTTGACCATGGGCTAATTTTCAGTTTGTCATATATAATATTTACATATCAATTTTCCCAATAATATAAAATACTAAAGATTATAGAAGAAAGGAGGTGACTTCTACGCAACAAATATACTTCTTATATAACAACTAACCAATAAGCATTAAACATAACTATATACAATAAGAGTGTGTTGTTTAGGAAAATAAATTCACTGTGTACGAATCATTTTCCACTAAAGAACTTTTATTAAAAGGGTGATTAAGATAATTTGGCCAAGTTGCTCACTTTTGCTTCAAATTCTATTGAATGGAACGTGGCATCAGGTTGAAACGTATTTATTAGCTTTCTAGTGGTTGGACCGGATCGAGTTATGACATTTAAAGAAATTTGCATGAAGATGTATCGAGACTATAAGCCCTGAGAACGTCTTTTGACGGCTAAGTTAACAAGGGCGTCTCTAAGAGAATTCATGTACCATGTTTGAGTTTGAAAAAATGTGTTCTTTTGCCTTTACGAAATATATAATGTAAACTAGTATTGAGCACACTAACCTAGGTAGTGTTCATTTCATGGATCGTAATGGAATTGGAATTCGCATAGAAATTGAAATTTGATTTTTTTTTTTGAAAGGTAAATTTCATTAAAACGAACGGCCGACACAAAAAACAAGAACAACAACCCTACATATTTACAAACGAACACCAATCCCTCCAAGACATCTCTTTATGCTTAGATCTATTAACATACCAAAAAAATCCTAGAGCCTTAATCTCTCCAATGATGCTTTCAATCTTCGCCGGAATATTAGAAAAAACAGCGTTGTTCCTAGCCCGCCATAGACTCCAACAAGCGATGATGATTATACCGTGAACAGCTTCCTTTTTCTTCTCCGAAGCCCTTAAGTTTCTGTGAATGAGGAATAAGTCTTTACGCGAAAAAGCAAAAATACTAGGAATCTTACACCAAGAACTAATGCAGTTCCAGATGATTGAAGCTGTACGGCATGCAATAAAGATATGATCAGAAGATTCTTCAAAAGAGTTGCAGAACCGGCAATAAGTTTCCTCAACCTGAATGTTCCTTCTTTTCAGCTCCGCCATTGTCGGGAGCCTATCCATTTCTAATCTCCATGCATTGATATTACCTTTTGATGGAACCCAGCTACTCCAATCCAAAATAAAGTCGAACTCCTGCTGCGAATCAGATCTAATCAAATGTTTCATACCTTTGACCGAAAACACCCCATCCGCAGAACCGGTCCACTTCCACCTGTCACAAACAGCTGATAACCGGACCTCACTAATCAGCGATTCAAGCTGACCAAGATTATTCAGCATCACCGGACAGTTAAAATCCGACTTCCAGCGCCAAACAACCTCCTGCTCCACTCCGTGGACCACAATCCCTTCCGCCACCCTGCATTTTTTATCCGATTCTAACCTGAAAAGGTCCGGGAATCCGATTTTTAACGGCTCGTCGATAATCCACGGGTCTAACCAAAATGCTACATCTTCTCCGTTACCCACCTCTCCTTTTATAAAATTCCTTATCGGATGCCCTCCAATCTTTATATTAATAAAAATTCTAGCGATATTATTCCATACACCTTTAAGGGATTTTTTTGAACGGAATACTTTCCCATCCCACCCTCGATGAGTGAAGCTCTTCAATCACTTTAATCCAAAGATTGTTTCTTTCCGTCTTGTACCTCCATCCCCACTTTGCCAAAAAGAGCCGAGTTAACCTCTTGAAGCTTATTAAGGCCGAGGCCTCCTTTCTTTCTTTGACACGCGACTCTATCCCAAGCCACCCAATGCAACTTTTTAACTCCCGAAGATCATCCCCAAAGGAAATTTTTAATCATAGATTCCAAATCCGCAATGACTTTCTTTGGGGCCTTATAAAGTGAAAAGTAGTACGTTGGAAGACTTTCCATGACCGATTTGATGATCACCACCCTTCCCCCAATAGATAAAGTGTGAGATTTCCATTTTGCAAGCCGGGCTCTAAAGATGTCAATCACAGGTTGCCAATTGTTTATCCTATTCATGTTAGCACCAACTTTGAGACCCAAATATTTGAAGGGAGGACGATCCGGATTACAACCCACCTCCGAAGCCAATTCCTCTAATTCCTCCGTTTCAACTCCTATTCCAATAAGGTTAGACTTCTCAATATTGATCTTGAAGCCCGCACAAATGTGGAAACAACGAAAAATTCTAACTACATTCATAACTTCATTTTTTGGACCATTCCCCCATCATAATTGCGTCATCGGCATACAAAAGATGAGTAATAATCGGCCCATTGCAAGGAGTGGCAATACCTTTAATAATCTCCGCTTCCTTAGCACTATTTAACATACAAGACAAAGCCTCCATAACCACCAAGAAGAGAAACAGAGATAAAGGATCCCCTTGTCTCATCCCTTTCTCACACTTGAACGTAAAGGTTGGAGCCCCATTGACCCAAACCGACGAGTTGGCCGATTTAAGCACTCCCAAAATCCAATTGCACCACTTAGAAGGAAAACCCATTTGATGAAGAATGTTGATCACGAATCCCCAATTCACATTGTCATATGCCTTCTCAAAATCAATTTTAAAAATGAACGCCTTCGACTTCTTCTTATTAATCCAAGAGATGATCTCATTGACAATGAGAGGCCAGTCTAGAATATATCTCCCGTGCAAGAAAGCTAAGACTTTGGAAATTACTTTACTAATTACTCCAACCAAGTTTATGGGTCTATAGTTATTCAACGAAACCGGATCACTAACTTTAGGAATAAGAGCAATGAAAGAAGCCCCACTACCCAAATTAATGACTCTCGAATCGTGGAAACTCTCAAAAATTCTAGCGAAATCATCTTTGAAAAGCTCCCAAAAATGCTTAATGAATTTAAAATTCATCCCATCCGGCCCCGGCTATTTGTCATCACCACATTCAAAAACCGCGTCTTTGATTTCAACTTCCGTAAACGCTTCTACCAACCCATCCTTTTGCAATTCTGAAATCCTCTTAATGTTACTACAAATCACCTTAGGCCTGATCGAGTGACTTTCTTTAAACTTGTCACGGAAAAAAGCAAGCGCATGTTTTTTGATAAGATCCGGTTTCACACACCATTCACCGTTAAGGTTAAGACCATGGATCGTATTTGTCGCCCTCCTATTGTTAACCACCGCATGAAAATATTTAGAGCTCTTGTCACCGTCGATGGCCCATCTCGAACGTGATCTTTGTTTAAGGTCCAAATTTTTACGGTAATCAACTTCTTTAATAATCTTTCTGTTTTCCGCCATAATCCATTCTTCCTCTTCCGACAGGTTCCTAACTTCCGATTCGACCTCTAACATCTCTAATTCCGACATGGCGTTTTTCTCTTTCTCATTCTCTTTCGACAAAAAATCATCCCTCCACTCCTTTAACCGGGCTCTAATACAAGCAAACTTAGCTGTGAGACTGACGTCAGGCGGCCCCATAGATTCAAATCCCTCTACTGCTTCTTTAACGGCTTCTTCAAAACCCGGTTTCCCAATCCAAGAGAAAAAAACCCGAAAAGGCCTAGGGCCGTACTTGAGGTCAATCAGCTCTAAGATGATAGGACAGTGATCCGAGTGTCTACCTGGCAGAACTCTCACACACGCCGTAAGCCATTTATGAAAAAAAATCCTGGCTAACCAAAAACCGATCCAATTTACTGAGCTTCTTCCCATTATCCCTTATACACGTGAATTTCCGACCTTGCATGGGATACTCCACCATCGTTATCGAAAATGAACTTATTGAAATTTTCGGCACAAGTCGGTTTGAATTTAGACTTCTTTCTTCAGGAGACCACACCGCGTTGAAATCACCAACAATGATCCACTTACCCTCGGAAGGGTTAATGATGCTGGAAATCTCGGACCAAAGCTATTGCTTAGCAGCTGTGTTTTGAGGAGCATATACATTAACCAGGTTAATAGGATCCCCATCACCAACCAAAGCACCCTTAATAACCAAACAATATCTGTTTTGAGAAACCGAACCGATTTTCAGAACTTTTGGGTCCCACATACAAATCAAGCCTCCAGACAAACCAACCAAATCCACACTAGCAAAATCGAACTCCCTATTTCACCAATACCTGATTATATCCTCTTTCGCCACTGAAGCCACCTTGGACTCTTGAATGGCGATAACATTAATTTTGTTCAGCAGTCTGATGTCTTTAACCCATGAGGCCTTGACCCCCCCCCCCCCCCAGAATACCTCTAATGTTAACGGAAAGAACATTCATTGTAAAACAACATTAATACATGTTCCAGTTACCGACTCCTTGACCAACTCCGACTGGTTTCCAAACTTGACTCCCACCAAGTTTCCAACTTTAATCGTGGCTTCAACTTCTTCCAGCTCCCGAGAATCAAAAGTGTCTCTGACTCTGTCAATTGGGGACTCCAGTCTGATATCACCTCTGTTGACATCTAATCGAGGTTCAAAATTCAAGACTGGGTCATCGTTCCCTCCAAAAGAATCAGGATCCTCATCCCTATGTAAAACGTTGCCAGCCTCGTCACCACCAGGGACCTGAACGTTGTTTAGAGAGCTATCCCCAATGTTAACGTTTGCATCAGAATTTAGATCAAACCTAAAGCCTCCGTCGTCTCTAAACCTTTTTCTGGGCCTATCCAAGGAGTTTGGACTAAAGGTTCCAGGTTGGGTATAGGCTTTATTTTTGGGCCTTACCTTGAATCCTCTTTTCTTGGGCCTAACTGACCGGTCCAAAGATTTAAAGAAGTAAATATTATTATTGTGGAATAAATTCATCTCCTCATTAACTTGGGGCCCACCCAAAGAAGCCTGTGACGTATTAACGTCACCAACCACATCTTTATTAACCTTGAGACCAGGAGTAACAGAGGTCCCCTTGGAATTCCCACCATTATTAAATTCTTCCTTCGCTTTGTCTTCACCTGAACCCATCGACGTCCCTTCCCCTTCCCCATGCAAAATACAGTTCTCATGCATCTCTTCCCTACTACCACTTTTGCTCTTCCCCAAAACACCGTTCCTGACTATCGACAGATCCTCTTCCATATCGTCGAAACGAAGTTGAGATGACATAGTACCGTACGACGACGATTCTTCTTCTCCGAGGCAGTCCGGAATCCACACTGCCAATTCCTCTTCCACCCAGATCTTATACAACTTGTCCTTCCGTTTGAGAGTAATATGATCAGCGATTCTTAATCCATCTCCTACCAATATCCCCAAACAATTCACCGACAAGTCGCAATCCTCCGAAGATCTTTGTGACCCGTGAATCACCTTACCGAATCTTCCAGCAATGGAGTTAAAGACTTCGTCCACCGCCAAATAGATTGGGACCCCAACAATTTTAAGCCAAGCAATTCTCTCGAACACCAAGGACTGCCCAGTCCAGTGGTCTAATGAGGAGAACCACTGACTCCAAGCCGCATGATTACACACTAGATCATTACAATCCTCCTCCTTAGAAAATTTCAACATTATGAAAAGTCCCCCCACAAAGCTAAGAATGAAGTCCGAAATACCTGCCTTGGACAATAGGTTGTTTAGGTTATTGAGAGTCCCTAAATCCAAACAACGTCCCACTGCTGCCTTCCCATTCAAGTCTGGAAACGCCGATATCCCTTCTGAAACTTCCACCACCATCCCATCACTAGTCTTCCTGGAAGCCTCACCATCCGAAGAATTTTTATCTTTAGAGAAAAGTTCGCTAAAAAGCAAACCATGACCTCTGTTAGCCGCTACCTGACTGTTGATTTTGTAAACTTTAGGGGCCCTTCCTGGTAGTTCTTCCGTTCTGTGTGCTTTCTCCTCGAATGAGTTACCGAACAAACTCTCATTCTCGGAGACAAACCTAGCAACGTTCGTCTTAAGCTTGGAATTACCCATCTTGGTTCCATTCAAAGCTCTTTCCATCTCCTTCACGTCGCGGACATTGTTAAAACTGATAAAACCAAATCTATTACCCATTTTGTCTTTCTTCCTCGCAATGTACACCCCTGCCACCTCTCCAAAAACCTTAACAAATTCCGAAACTTCCCATGGGGTACATCCCTGCGGCAGATTCGTCACATAAAACTTAGTGATGTCATCTTTACTTTGCTTTCCTTTCTTCTTATCTCTGTCTTTGAAACGCTGATGGGGATCCACCCAAGGACCGCCCTCTTCCATAAGGACACCAGAAGGGAGACAAAGTCCCGGACAGCGAATGGAAGTGTTAGGAGCAACAAGATAGAGGAGAAGGTTAGGTCAACCCAACAGCCAAAAGGCTATACACGACAAACCTCAACCGCTATCCCACGTTCCCCCACTTCGTCGAGCCGCCGGCGAGATATCTCTGGGAAACAGAAGAAAATCACTACTACCAGATCCCGAAAAGCGAATGGAAGAGACGAAAAAACAGATTAGGGGGAAAGGTCCAGCCAACAAACACGACGACCTCGCACACTAAGCGTAACTTCAACTCTTCGTCGAGACTCCGACGATCTTAGAGAGAGAAAGGAATTCAGAGAGTTTTAGTGAGAAAAGATGGAAGAGTACTTTGAAATTTGATTTGTAACTTAGGTGTGTTTGTTTTGCAAAATGGAATGAATTTGGATGGAATGAGAATGTAGACTCCCTTCTTTATGTTGTTGTTCAATTCCATTTCATTTTCTTGTTGAAACCTAACAAAATAAGGAATGAAATCAACATTCCAATTCTCTCAAGATTCCATTTCATTCTGTGAAACGAACACCACCCTAGTGTCAATGGGCTAACTTCTAAACCATAAAAATTGATTTGTAAATGGGTCTATATTGGAATTTGTATGGTTATACTATTTAAAAAAAACTAACATATATATATCGGATTAAAAAAAACACGTGTCATTCGAAATCACGGGCCCTGACCTGTGATCCTCCCCACTAGAGGTGCACATACCGGGTATTTTCAATAATCGGTTCCGGATATGAAACGGGTTTCGGGTATTGAATTAAAGGGCAAAATCGGGTATTGTTATACCCGGTTCCGGTTTCGGTTATTGGCTTAAAAAACCATACCCAGTGTACCGGTTCCGGTTCTAGTTCGGGTA
Source organism: Helianthus tuberosus (assembly GCA_030545235.1). Classification (NCBI taxonomy): domain Eukaryota; kingdom Viridiplantae; phylum Streptophyta; class Magnoliopsida; order Asterales; family Asteraceae; genus Helianthus; species Helianthus tuberosus. Next base: position 182,402,718 of record CM060403.1, read on the forward strand.
TGGAACTGGTTCTTCCGGTTCCCGGGTATTACAATACCCTATTTTCAAGTATGTGAAGGGGTATGGTCCCAAAAACCCTGCGCAGGCATATAAGACCATACCCTAAATTCCTCTCAAAGCACATCTTAAACGAAACCTTGCGCGGCTGTGCAAAGGTTCTCAACAAGAGATGGAAGAAGAATAGTCTTCGATAACCATGCGCCGGAGGAAAAGAGAGGAACACTCAACTAACACCCTTGCGCAAGGGCACAGTTAAGCTTAAAGAGTAAAACCTCCATATCTTCGCGCGCCTGAAGTTAAGACTTGAACAAAAGGAATCTTTTCTGTTACAACACAACAGACTCATGGCAGAGGCACAGTGGTTTACAGCTGTAGATCTTCTAGAAAGATTTTTAATGCTCATCATACATGAGCATTCGGTTACAACTGATTATGACGTGGCATAACCATGGACGCTCATCTAATCGCGATGATAGCACTCATCTGAAGATTAATCTACACAAACCCACCTTCCACGTGGCATCTCCGCGGCCGTCGATCACACTCACAATCCGTGTGCATGGATGTGACGTTAGTGATTGACGGAAAAGTGCAACAACCACCAACGGAAAAGTGCTTTCCGTAACTATCACCGTCAGACTATTTTCCCGCCAAAAACCGGCTATAAATAAGGCACTGCAGGTATGATCTCATAAGTTACTTTCACTTCATTCTTACTTTTACTACTTCTGCTTCTTCCTCAAGATCACTGTACTTATTCTCACCCAGGAGGGTGGTCACGGAGAGAACCCCCATTCTCCCTGTGGCGAGTCTGACGGCTTTCTGTTTTTTAGTGATTACCGTAGAAGGAATTTAGCCAAACCCACGAATCAACGAGAGGATTAACCCTTTTATGCAGAGACCAAACCCCTGATCTGATTGACTCCGGTCCAATTAGATCACTGTTTCTTCATTGGCGCCCACCGATTCTTCAATTTCCTTTACATCTTCTCGTTCGATTCATCTCTTTTCTGTTTTTAATGGCAGAAGCTCCGACAAACCATTCGTCAGGTCCTCGGCCAGAGAACAGGGGCAATTTTCTCCCTGCTTCCCGTGTCGAGGGAATTGTGGAAGAAGCATCTGATGATAACGATGTTCAAAACAACGTTAATCATGAGAATGATCCTATTACACCGGGAATACAGCCTGAAATCCCGATCAACTCAATTTTACCTCTTGGCGAGACACCGATCTCTTGGTACGTTAAGTCTCAAGGAGCGTTGAACGCCGTTTATGCATAGCTATGTGCACAAACAGCTCAACAAGCAACACAAACACATAGATCTGCAGCTCAGGTGCGAGCTCCATCTGCACCTCGAGTATTGCATTACGATGCACCGTCACGCATGTCAGTTGATGATACGGAGGTCTATTCCAAATCTAGCACTAGATTTGAATCGACTCACTCCGAATCCAGACGAAGAAATCACCATGAAGAACAATATTCCTAGAAACGCCAATCGGTGCACTCACGTTTGGGTCCGCGTTCCTCGCAGAAGCGGGACACCCAAACCGATGAATACAATAGGACGTACAACGAAGACGACAACACGAGCGTTTTCAATCGATTATAGAGAGATCATGCATGTTACAAACCAAAAACCCGTGCGGTTTACAACCCAGAAGCGGAGTACGACTACAACCAGATTTATCGACCAGCAGAAGCTATTGATAACTCCAAATTTGTCAGAGAGATTGCACTGGCTCCCCTTGAGTGGGCAAAATTACCTTCAAATGTCGGAAAGTTCAATGGCTTGCCAGATCCTGATGATCACCTGTGCGTTTTCACCAGTGCAGGATTAGTCGGTGGATGGACACTACCCATGTGGTGCCACTTGTTTGTCGCGCTTATGGTTTGACAATCTACCAGTAGGTAAGTTAACATCCTGGGTTGATTTGAAGGAAAAGTTCCTGGTTCATTTCAGTCAGCAGCGTAGATTAATTCGAGACTCCACGGATGTCATTAACATCTGGTGGAAGGTCGATGAAAGCTTAGAAGACTTCATCACAAGATATAACAAAGTGTTGGAAATCGGTGACGTGCATGAGCACTTAATCCGCGCACAGTTCAAATACAAGGTCAGGTGCGATGATATGATCAAAGGGTTGTCCGGGACTGAAGGATTACCGAAAAGTTGGGAAAAGTTGATGGCGGCGGCCAAAGTCTACGCTCAAACGGAGCGCAATTTAAGTTCCAACAGACCACCAATGCCCTAGAACCATCCTCAATACATGAGCGGAAGCAATGGTAGGAAGTTCAAGAAAAATTAGAAAGACTCAACTTCAAGCGCATACTCTTCAGACGACGCCCGCGAGACAATCAACAAGATCACAGCGCAAAAGGAAGGCAAGCAAGAAAACCGCGAAAGGCAATGGACACCTCTTACCAAGACACCGGCGGAAGTGCTTAGCACCGAAGGTTACCATTTCAAAACACCACCGCCAATGAAAAACAAAAGAGAACAAGATCCAAACCTCTATTGTGAGTACCACAAAGACAATGGCCACACCACGAACAATTGCATCAGCCTGCGCACAAAAATAGATAAAACACTCAAGAGCGGGGAGCTTACCTATCTGGTTCAGAACGTGCGCAAGGAAATCAAACAGATCACCCGTGGTGACGAAAGGCCAAGCAGCAAAAAAGCTAAACAAACCTAAGGGTCCAAGACAGCTCAGCACGCATGTAACTATAGTTCCTTCATATTTGGCATTTTCCTCAACTTGTCAACTTATGGTACAAGGACTATTTACATGCGCAGTAACTTAAGTTTCATTATTTATTCTAACAACTTTGTAATACATGGCCTCTGCGCCCTATCTGAATCAATACAAAGTTCGTTACATCACCTCTTATGTTTTATTACAAATGCATGCAATTCCTTTTGGTAAGCACAAAAACACTATGGTAACATAACACAAAGTCTCATGAACGGTCCGTGGTCACAGGTACTGCGCAAGGTCCAGCCCTACGTTCACACATGAGCTTTTTACCATCTTAATTTGTCTTACCTAAACAAAGTAATTGTACCCATGCAAATATTGTAACTAAAAAACATACCATTTATAAAAAGTTACTTGCGCAGCAGCGCAGTAACAGAAAATACAAGCGCAACAGCACATCAACAAAAGTGCGCAACAGCGCAATAACAGCATTACAAACGGGACTCACATCCCAAACCTATTCAACTAAAAGTGTTCAACAACCACAAAAAGTACAAAGAAAACCTATTCTAGGTCTTCCTCATCATCTGCTTCATCTGGAAACACCTCCTTCAGTTGCGCTACGAAGTTGTCAGATTGGAGAGCAGCGGTTACTAGATCCATCACGGGAAGATGTAGATTGTTGTTTTCTTCTTTCACAGCCGCATGCTCCGCACTAGTATCAACCCCACAAGTAGCAGATTTACTGGTGTCCCAATCAACCTTCAACGCGTTAGTAACATGATGAGCACATTCAGCATAGCTCTGTGCATAACCATAATTACGCGCAGTAACCATTAAATGGGCAACCGTTTGATCCAGATCTATAGAATTCAACACAGAATTTGCAACATGCGCAATGCACCAAATCACAATAAGAAGTTGTGCAAACTTATCAGAAAGATTTTAAGGGTTGATACACTTACATTAATAATCCCATGACGCTTCATCCAGAGCATATCATCCTTCAACGGTTCAACCAGACTCTCCGCCGTCACCCGAGCAGTTTTAGAATTTTCCAACTTCTCCTCAGTTTTGGCCAGACGGCGGGAGGTCTCAGCTTTTTCAACCCTCGCAAGCTGCAAGTCTTTCTTAGAAGACTCAAGCTCCGCTTTGATTTGTTCCTGATCAGACAATAAAGAAGTAAGTTCTTCTATCTCCTTAGTTCTAAGGGCAAGAGTCGCACAGGTTTGTACCTCTCTTTGCTCGCTTTTTTCTCGATGGGAACGGGCTTCATCGCGGGCCGCCTCAGCCTCTGTCTTCTCTTTTTTCAGCTTCTCAATCTCCGCCTTGAGATTCACTACAAGAAAACTAGGTTTTTAGTACGCGCAAAAACGTCCTAAAATGCTATTTTATAGGACCTTTCATTTAATAGGACCAACGGTAAAAGCGTTTCATGTAAAGGGGTCGTAATAAGTCCCGAAACTAAAAAGCGTCCTAACATCTCAAATAAGATTATGAAACCAATTTTATGGTCGCGTAATATGTCTTTGAACAACCAAAATAGTGTCCTAATAAAAACATATTAGGACACTTTTATGATGTTCTAACATGTGCGTAGATACTTTTAATCTTTTGATACACTTACAAGCGTCTTTAGAAATTAATTGATAGGACCCTTATGATTTAACATTATAGCTAATTTAGTACCAAGAAAAGGGTCCTAATATACCAAATAAGATCATGAAACCAATTTTATGGTCGCATAATATGTCTATAGACAACTTGAATTGCGTCCTAAAAAGAACATATTAGGACACTTTTACAATCACTACAAAAAAATTGCCATCTAGTGGCACACAAAAAGTGCCACAAAAAACCAAAAAAAATGCCACTAAAGACCATTGTTGGAATGGGCGGCACACAAAAAAGTGCCACTAGAAGCGGTAACGCTAAAGCCTTTTAGTGGCACTTTTTTGATCTGCTGCTGCAAACTTTTGGGCTTTTAGTGGCACTTTTTTTTTTGCCGCTATATAGTTTTGAGCTTTTAGTTGTATAAATTAAATGCCACTATAGACATTTATCATATTAGTTTTAATTAATTAAAATCATTATTTATTTACAATATAAAATAAAAATAAAAGTATAAAATATAGAAAGCATAATATCCTAACTTCGATTATCTTCCAAATGTCTAACAAGTGTCACATTAAGTCTAAATATCTAACATATAAAACAAAAACCTAACAAATATTTAAATAAAAACTCAAAACTTCATTGTGCTCATAAATAATATCCTCATCAATTGTGTCATGGTTGATGGTTATCACCAACTCCCATTATGCAAAGTTTCATATCCTATTCACCATTTGGTCCTTCACCCTCCTTACACTGGTTTGCAACAGATGACATCCATCTTGCTAAACCAACAGCTCCCTGATTGAAACATTGAAGACAAAAAGTATTATTTCTAAATTCCAGATGCACAAGTTAAACTTTTAAAAACTTTAAAGAAACTAATTAATAGCAACAAGCTTTTTCAAGTGAAATTTACCATGAGAAGAAGCAAGATTCTATAATCATTTGCCAATTGAAACAAAAGTTGAACTAAGAGCAAGGGTACATAGTAAACTTAAGCCATGGTAGTAGCCATTCCACCCTGTCATGTAAAATCGAAGACATAATTAGTTGCAAAGAGCAAAAATTTTAACATGTGAAAGTTGAAATTAGAGTCAGCCATTTTAGCCCATTTAATAAAGAACTAGCAAGTGCACCCGCGCGTTGAGCTGGGCTCGTGCAATTTGTAAATTTCAAATCTATCTATGATTAGCCAACTTTGAGAATAAAGTAGTACTAACTATAACCATGACGACTCGGAACGGTACCAGTACTCTGGTTACTTTAACGGTAAATACTAGTATCGAACTGTAACCATGACGGTTATTTTTTATACCGAAAACAGTGAACATCAAGTTACCCAAAAATCATCAACACCTTTACCATGTCAAGTTCTAATTTTCATATAAACATGTCTATGTTTTTAATACCATTGATAATTATAAAATCCTACCATTCTAGCATCACATCATCAGTTTCATCCCTAACTATTTTAAATCACATGTCATCAGATTTATTATCAAAACCACCACCACTTACATCAAAACTATAATATATTAAAGATATCCATAATAATTACTTTAGATGTTATGCCACAATAATAATTTTAGATGCTATGTAAGTTATATACAATTTGTATAACTTATACTCCTTCGTTTATTAGTCAACAGCAAACATTTATTATTCCTTCCATTTGTTTCAACAGTTTAACACATCTTTCTGGTCTTAATAAACAAACAAGCAGTCAACAGTTTTACAAGATCAGGAACACGAGGGTACAAGCATAAACCAAATACTGACCGATGGGCTACAAGGGGATGTACACTGCCACTGTTATAGCTGTGAATCGGAGCTCCACCAGAAATACACCGGGCCCGAACCAGCAATACACGAAGAGAGCCACCGCTGCCGTTTCTGGTACTACCATCGCTGGTGAGCTTCTCCACGGAGTCCGTTATCCGCCGGTTAAATAGGTTACTTCCTCCGTTGCTGAAACATGATAGGTGGTTTCAGATGTGACGACTGCCGCCACCAAAACTCATCGGAGGGGAAGCCGCTCAGCCGCAAGTCATCCTAGCGCACATCTATCCTGATATATACTTAACAGAAATAACTAACCAAGGCATGTACATATTCTTGAGTCCAAAATGCCCTAAAACTGAAATGAATTCTAGTACGCTTTATCCCAGATTTTTGTTTCATTTTCGATAAATTTTGTACTCAGGTTAAAGGAACAACAATCACATTATCCCAAGGCTGGATCAATTTTTTGGTGGCCCAGAGCAAAAACAATACCAAGAGATGTTATGCTCAGATTTCGACACATGGTTTATAATACACCACTCGATTGTGTCTAATGCACCCTAGTTAATTTAGTTAAAGGTCATGTTGATTGTGTGTAAATACATGGATTGTGCTCTAGGTTAGTGGTACGATAAATACAAACCATGTCTATGTGGTTATGAACGTTGTTATTACTAATTATGTATTGCAATTAAGTAACCAAACCCGAAATTCAGAGTGATTGCATGTTCTCATTTATAACCTTTCAACTATCTTATGTGTTATACCCAACTGTGTTTGCTGAAGCTACAGTTTTAACTGCTTCATTCCCAGATAGATTAGTTCTTTCGTCTCCAATAAATGAAGATGATTTGGAATGCAATGGCTGGATATGTTATACTCAGATGAGAGAGTTAATAAACAATGCATTTACTGATACATATAATCCAAGAAACTACAAACTTGCCTGATTCAACCCGGTATCAGCATCAGAAACATTTTTGTCACGTACATGATCGTTTTCTATACCAACTTCTACAAACCTGAACAAACAAAGTAAAAAATCTCCCAATCAAATTAATAAACAAGTAAACACAAAAGCCAACCTCCACCATCCAGACAACCAACACACACTTAACATTTCTATACCCCAAACACTTCAGTTTTTTCAACACTAATCCAACACCAACAATATCACACTTAAAACTATAATATCACACTTTTTCTTTCCAAAATTTAATTTTTCTGTTGAATGTTTCAAATTCCGTAATAAACACAGCTAAAATCCCAAAAGAACACAACAATTAAACCACAAATTATTACCAACAAACATACATTTACATCAAACAAGCCCTAATTTATTAAAAAACACACAAAACCTGAATCAAAAGCACCACGAGCCATTTTTCTTCTTTGTTTTGCTTTTGTTCTCTCAGCTCCAGGAATTATTCAACTCCTTTCTGCATCTCTTCTCCTTTTGAATCCTAAATCAACTTTTATTCTGATAAATCTGTACTTTTGTTTAAAATCAAGCGAGTAACAAAGGATATAACCAACGATCTATACCTTCACACATACATACATGCTTATACACACTCCAATCGACAAACATGAGTATGAGCGGCGTTTGGATCTCAGAGCTTGAAATCATCTATCCGGATCTCTTAAATTGAATGATCGAGACAGAGAGAGCGATGTTTGAAATCGATGGTTTTAGGTTTTGAGATCTGGTTATTTGATACCGAGACAAAGAGAGGGATGTTGGAGTGATGCTCAATTTAGGTTTTGCTGATCAAGGGGAATTTGGGTTTTTGAGAAAATATGGAAAATTTGGGTGGGTGAATTTGGTAGGGGTGGGAAACATGAAAATTAAATGAAATTGAATTGAAATTGGAACAACAATTTTTTTTTTTTTTTTGATAATCTGAAGACTAAATTACAAGTTTTGTCCTTTATCTATATATCAAATTGCAGGCGGAGTCATTTGGCGTCAAAATTTGACGAGTTATCTACTTAATGTTTCAAAATCTTGCACGGACCCTAACCCAGTTAACCCTAACCCAGTTAAAGTTTTTGGTTAAATCAGGTCACTATGATCCATTAAGGCCCAATGTGATCCATTAAAACATAGGTGGTCCATTATGATCCATTAAGGCCCAATATCGTCCATTAAGACATATATGATCTACTATTCTTCATTGTGATCCATCAAGGCCCAATATGGTCCATTAAGACGTATATTATCTACTATTCCCCATTGTGATCCATTAAGGCCAAATATGGTCCACTAGGACATATATGATCTATTATTGTCCTTCGTGATCCATTAAGGCCAAATATGGTCCACTAGGACATATATGATCTATTATTGTCCTTCGTGATCCATTAAAACCTAATATGGTCCATTAAGTCGCATATGATCTACTATTCCCCATTGCGATCCATTAAGGTCCAATATAGTCTATTAAAATGTATATCATCTATTGTTCCATATTGTGATCCATTAAGTCCCATTATGGTCCATTAAGACATATATGATCTACTGTTCCCCATTGTGGTCCATTAAGCCATATATGATCTATTATTCTCCTTTGAGATCCAGTAAGACCCAATATGGTCCATTATGACATATATGATCTAGTAGTGTCCATTGTGATCCATTAAAGCCCAACATGGTCCATTAATACATGTACCATCTATTATTGTCCATTGTGATCCATTAAGGCCCAATATAGTCCATTGAGACGTATATGATCTACTAATGTCCTTTGTGATCCATTAAGGCCCAATATGGTCCATTAAGACATATACCATATATTATTACCCATTATGGTCCATTATGGCATAATAGGTCCATTAAGACATGTATGATCTAATATTGTCCGTTGTAATCCATTAAGGTCCATTAAGATACGTATGCTCTACTATTGTCCATTAGGATCCATTAAGGCCCAACATGGTGCATGAAGGCATGTATGATCTATTATTGTGCGTTGTGATCCATTAAGGCCTAATATAGTTCATTAAAACTTAGATGAACTATTATTGCTCGTTTTGATCCATTAAGGCCCAATATCATCAATTAAGACATATATGACCTGCTATTGTCCGTTGTGATCCATTAAGGCCTAATATAGTTCATTAAGACATATATGATCTACTATTGTCCGTTGTGATCCATTAAGGCCCAATACGGTCCATTAAGACATATAGGACCTACTACTGTCCGTTGTGATCAATTAGGACGACATACATGACCTACTATTGTTTATTGTGATACATTAAGGCCTGATATTGTTAATTAAGACATATATGGCATTTTGTAGTTATATTTTTTGTATATTTATTTTAAATACTGTATGTTTTTATTTGCGAGTATCATTTGAAGGGGAAGTTTTAGGATAGGAACCGAACTGAAATATATATAGCTTAAAAAAGAAGAGATTACATGTATTATCTCTGTCATTCAGAAAAAAACATGTATAATTTTTCTATGAATGATTTGAAACCTACTCGAGATCGGCTTGGTTAAAAGCTCAAACGGCTCAAAATACGCCTAAACGGGTCAAAATACGCCTAAACGGGTCAAAATACGCCCAAACGGGTCAAAATAAACCAAATACGCCCAAACGAGTCAAAATACACCAACATATGCCCAAACGGGTCAATATAATGGTTTTGTCCTCCAAAAGAAATCCAACTTCTGATCTTCATTGGGAATGACTTGTGAGTAACTCCTTTGTATGTTATGTACTTATGTTCAAGAGCATCGATTTCAGCCACACTTTCACCATAGTTATCAAAGGCGCTAGGCGCACAGGCTTCGCTTGGGGCCTAGGCGCAAGGCGCAAGAAAAGCGTGGGCCTTAGAAAAAAACGCACAATGAAAAAAAATTAAAATATCATATATATTAGAAAAATAATACTCAGTTCTTTAATTTAAATAAACAAAAGCTATTATATATTTTTCACTATCATCTAATTAGTACCAATACATCATGTGGTGGCGTTGATAGCCGAAAGACAAGGGGTACATGTACTAACCGGCATTTGTCTCAATTGCTGAGTGTTATGTGCCTGATGTCCAAGGCTTGATACAAAACTACTATCGAGATGGGGGTCTCACTGGAAGCAGCCTCTCTATTCCACCACCACCGGCCACCACCACTACTCACCACCACCGGCCACCACCACCACCACTCACCACCACCTCTCACCAGCACCACCAAATCTCACCAGCACCACCACCACCACCACTCACCGGCTACCACCACCACTCACCACCACCTCTCACCAGCACCACCACCTCTCACCAGCAGCAGCACCACCACCACTCACTGGCCACCACCACTACACACCACCACCACCACCGGCCACCACCACTACTCACCACCGCCACCGCCACCACTCACCAGCCACCACCACTACTAACCACCACCACCACCACCACCACTCACCACTCACCACCACCACTCACTGACCACCACCACCATCACCATCACTCACCGCCCACCACCACCTCTCACCACCACCACCACCACCACTCACCACCACCACTCACCGGCTACCACCACCGCCGGCCACCACCACCACCTCTCACCACCGCCGGCCACCACCACCACTCATGGGTCAATAACCTAGTGTTATTATAAAACTCTAAGGAATAAACGTCCTATAAAACTTATGTTTTACGACTCAAATATTAAGTGTCCTATTAAGTTATGTTATAATAAAACTCTAGCGAATAAGCGTCCTATAAAACTGATGTTTTATGACTCAAATATCAGGTGTCCTATTACAGTGTATTATAATAACACCACAATGATTAAGCGTCCTATAAAGGTTAAATTTATAAGACCCAAGTGTCAAGTGTCTTTTTAAGTTATATTATAATAAAACTCTAACGAATAAGCGTCCTATAAAACTAATGTTTTATGACTCAAATATCAAGTGTCCTATTACGGTGTATTATAGTAACACCACAATGATTAAGCGTCCTATAAAGTTTAAAGTTATAAGACCCAAGTGTCAAGTGTCCTATTAAGTTAAGTTCTAATATGACTTCGACTAGAAAGGGTCCTATAACACTGAACATTTATGACTTAACTACAACGTGTCCTATTAACTTATGTTATAATAGAACCCCAGATGATCAAGTGTCCTAATACAGTACCACATAATGGGACATTACCAATTAAATGTCTTATAAAGTACTTTATTAAGATCTACATTTTAAGTGTCCTATTAAATTATATGATAATAGGACCCCAAAAAAGCATCCATCTTATTAAATAGTTTTTTAGGACACCGGTTTAGTAGAGCATATTATAAAAGGACCCCAAAAGTTTATTAGTCCTATTAAATAGTTTTTTAGGACCCTCTTTTACAAGCATCTAACAGAAAAGGTCCTAAAAAGCCATTTTTGTTGTAGTGATTGTTGATACTATTCCGGAGACCCATTTTTTCATTATTATCTTTTTTTCACAAATCTCTCTCCAATGTTATCGCTCTTCCGAAAGAAGAGCATCTTCAGCTTTTCTTTTCCACCCCGCAGCAGACCACTCTTCAGTCTTCTGCTCGCTCTCAAACTTGGCTTGATCAGCCTCCAACTTAGCCCTTAGCAAGGTAACCTTAGCCTTCTCTTCAACAACTTCCTTTTTCGAGGCTTCAAAAGCAGCCCATTCCTTGTGCATAATGCGCCATTTGCGCACTATACGGTGGGTGGTGGAAGTAGAGCTAGCAGTTTCTTCAAGATATGCGTGGTAGGTTTGATCATGTGAGCGCTCCTCTTGAAATTTCACCTTAGCAGGAGGGAAAATACCTTGCAACCAGTCTCGACAGATCTGCCAGTCTGAAAAGGTGTCGCCTTGCTTAAGTTTCTAAACCGGCGCATGAATTTCAAAAGCTCTCTTTTCTGAATAAGATCGATAATAATAATCCGCCAGAGTTTCTTCTGGGTGGATGGGAGAGTCTTCCTCATCATGATATATAAAGCCCTGATCCACGCCAGCTGGGCTTTGCTCAACATCATCTCTGGGGGGAGCAGAAGTAGTTGCAGAAAAAGGAATGGATATCACAGGATCCTCTTGGATGGATTTCCCTTTCTCTGGCTCTTGCACCACAACTTCAGGAGGCTTGGACTTGGTAACACCAACGTCAACAGTCTCCGCTTCTATAACCTTCTCCGCCTCAACCGGCGGAAGATCATCATTAAAAGCAGATGATGATCCAGCGTGAACAGAAGGAACAGGTTTTTCTGCGAAATAAAAGTCCATGAATAACATAAAATATGAAGAGAGCACCAGCTAAAGAAGACACTCACCTAGAGAAAATTTTGCAACAAAAGCATCCAGGTTGCCTTTCTTGCCAATCTTTCTTCTTGGCATCTTCTTTGCAGGCTGCGCCACAGCCTCAACTTCCGCCTATTTCCTCTTCACCGCCTTGGTCCTCACGAACGGCTCGGGGCTTGAATCCAGATCAATAGGTTCATCAGGATTGAAGAAAGGATATTCGCAGTATCTTGGGGCTCTGGCTCGGGTTTCCTAACAACTACAGGCGCAAGACCCTCAAACGTGTCAGACACCACTACGTAATCACACCAGGGTTTTGGGAAAACGCGCGTACTCTTCTTCTCTTCTTTAACAACTTTTTCCTTTGGTGCATCAGCCTTCTTAAGCGCAGCAGCAGCAACAACAAACACACATTTCTTTTTCTTCTCACGGCCTATGCCCAAATTAATCAACTCGCCAATACAAGAAGTTTCTTCATACTTCGCGCCAAACAAACTTCCTACTTCTCAAAACAAAAAGCGTACACTCCATCTTATATAGTCTAGTGCTCCACCTACTTGCGTAGAAGCAACACTGGACTGGGGGACTTGAAGGGGTATAGTCCCAAAAACCCTGCGTAGGCATATAAGACCATACCGTAAATTCATCTCAAAGTACATCTTAAACGAAACCTTGCGCGGCTGCGCAAAGGTTCTCAACAAGAGATGGAAGAAGAATAGTCTTCGATAATCATGCGCCGGAGGAAAAGAGAGGAACACTCAACTCACACCCTTGCGCGTGCTCGCGTAAGGGCACAGTTAAGCTTAAAGAGTAAAACCTCCACATCTCCGCGCGCCTGAAGTTAAGACTTGAACAAAAGTAATCTTTTCTGTTACAACACAACAGACACGTGACAGAGGCACAATGGTTTACAGCTGTAGATCTTCTAGAAAGATTTTTAATGCTCATCATACATGATCATTCGGTTACAACTGATTGTGACGTGGCATAATCATGGACGCTCATCTAATCGCGATGATAACACTCATCTGAAGATTAATCTACACAAACCCACCTTCCACGTGGCATCTCCCCGGCCGTAGATCACACTCACAATCTATGTGCATGGATGTGACGTTAGTGATTGACGGAAAAGTGCAACAACCACCAACGGAAAAGTGCTTTCCGTAACTATCTCCGTCAGACTATTTTCCCGCCAAAAACCGGCTATAAATAAGGCACTGTAGTTATGATCTCATAAGTTACTTTCACTTCATTATCACTTTTACTACTTCTTCTTCTTCTTCCTCGAGATCACTCTACTTATTCTCACGCCGGAGGGTTGTCACGGATAGAACCCCCATTCTCCCCGTGGCGAGTCTGATGGCTTTCTGTTTTGTAGTGATTACTGTAGAAGGAATTTAGCCAAACCCACGAATCAACGAGAGGATTAACCTTTTTATGCAGAGACCAAACCCCCTGATCTGATTGACTCCGGTCCAATTAGATCACTGTTTCTTCAGTATGAAAAAAACTTGTCCAGTACGCAGAAAACACCAATTTTGAGGCTACAACTTTTTTTTTGTTACAAATATATATATATATATAGGGTTAGGTTAACGTACAATATCACTTATCGTACAATATGTACGCGCTCATCTCAGTCGTCCGATCTGGGGCGAATTCAAATTTGAACATGCGATTTATGGTGAAAAACCAACATGCGAAATTGCTTTATATACTAACATGCGATTTCATCAAAAAAACCAACATGCAAAATTGCTACAAAAAAACAACATGCGATTTCATCAAAAAACCAACATGCGATTTTCAACATGCTTTTTTATAACATGCGATTTTACAATATTGTACATATTGTACGTTAAGGGATATTGTATTTTACACTTTCACTATATATATATATATATATATATATAGGACAAGGATCCGTGAGGAACCACCCTTTATTGCGAGAACCGCGAGAACCAATGTGAACACAACCAAAAATATCTAAAAATAGCTAAAAAACACACAAAATTTTTTTTTAATATTTTTTATAGAAAAATCGCAACATTTAGTAGCCAAAAAAAATTATTAATTTTTTTTTGCTACTAAAAGTAGCGATTTTAATGTAAAAATATTAAAAAAAAATTATGTATTTTTTTTTTTATTTTTTTTTAGGTTTTTTGGGGGTTTAGTTTTTAGCATTTTAGCTTTGGGGGGGGGGGGGGGGAGGGTTAGGGTTTGTTAGCTATTTTTGGTTGTGTTCACATTGGTTCTCGCGGTTCTCGCAATAAAAGTGGTTCTCACATGAATCTTACCCTATATATATATATATATATATATATTGCCTAAAAACCATAAAAACAGCATAGTAATTAGAAACATCAAATATTACAAACATATAAAACTTAAAAACATAAAATTAAAGATTTATATATATATTTTTTAATTGAAGGAATTAGAAAAAAAACATATATATTGAAACCGGTTATCTAATATAATCGGGTACAAATCGGTTCCGGTTCCGGTTCTTGGTTCGGATATTGGTCCTATAATTATACCCTATACGTCGTACCCTACGGGTAGGGTCCATTCCGGGTTTGGTTCCTAAATACCCGGTTCCGGTCTTTTTGTGCACCTCTACTCATCACACACCATAAAGGCCGCCCCTGTAAGTTAATATCGTGGGTGGGCCTGGGACAATATGGTTTCAGTAATAATGCCCAAGTGATTGGAACCGATTTAATACCCGTTTATCGGTGTTGAAACCAAAAAAAATAATATAGTATATGATCATAAAAATAGAGTCAATAATATTTAACTTAAAATTAACAAGTAATAACATTGGCGTGCGTTGCAGCGCGAGAACATCACAAACATTGAATGGATTAGTCCAAACGTCTAGTGATGCGTTCAGTGGCGTCTCTAAGAATTCACGTACCATGTTCGAGCTTGAAAAATGTGCCCATATGTTTTAACGATTAACAATATAATTACGAAAATGACAAAAATTGTAGTATTTGAAAAACAATACAATTACTATAAGAGTTAAATGCTTGGTTGGTCCCTGTAGTTTGCAAAAATTGCAGACTTGGTCCCAGTGGTTTACTAATTACACGCATGGTACCAAAACTTGTCAAAAATGAACTCCCTTGGTCCCCAGCCCTAACATCAGTTAAATATCTCAGTTAAAACACCTCATGTGCTTGGCATGTGAGGGTAATTTGGTCCTTTCAGTCCAGCCGATTATAAAAAAAGTTAAATACCTGGTAGGTCCCACACTCCCACCCCACCCTCTTCTTCCCCAAAACACAACCACCATCTCAACAGTCAACTCCCACACACCACCACCGAGTTCATGACCAAACGGTACAACCCGCGATTGAGCAAAACTCCCAATCTTGCTCTTTTCGTAATTCACTACAAAAGATGAATCCGGACAATAAATTACAGGCGCAAAGGCTATAGGAGTGTCTTTCGTATAATCGAAAGTCAACTGCTCCGTTATCTGTACCGGTTCCTCAACTATCCACTTCACCACCACGGCGCCGAAAACAAAAGCGGGAACTAACAGACAAACTAAAAGGAAACCGCAGTAAGCTAACCACATCAGTCCCCATCCGATTTGCACACACAGCTTTAATGCAGACTCATGAGTTTGAAACCAATTCAGCTTAACACAAGTATTATAACAAATCCCCCAAATTCCAAAAATACCCCTTGCAAATCATTTCTCCAAAGTCTTAGTACCCACCAGGAGATGAGATGGTGGTGTGGTGGTTTGGGGAGGAGGAATGGGGTGGGGTGGGAGTGTGGGACCTACGTATTTAACTCTTTTTTATAATGGGCTGCACTGAAAGGATCAAATTACCCTCACATGCCAAGCACATGAGGTGTTTTAACTGAGATATTTAACTGATGTTAGGGCCAGGGACCAAGCGAGTTCATTTTTAACAAGTTTTGGTACCACGCGTGTAATTAGTAAACCACTAGGACCAAGTTTGCAATTTTTGCAAACCACAGGGACCAACCAAGCTTTTAACACTTACTATAATGACAAAATTCTAGTATTCTAATGAGTTACATACCGTAATAACTAATAAGGTAATAGCTAACAAATGATTCGTGCAGCCCTCCTTGCATTCTTCATAGCAAATTGCAGGATCAACTCTTCATATCAACTGTCTAGTATGCTTAATATACAATTTACATCGTTATTTATAGATTACCGCGATCTACCAATATAGGACAATACTCAATAGTCAATTCAATACGATACGCCGTACGCGGATACGGGCAACATGGTTCTGAGGTTAACAACAATTAACAGACTAACAGTTTAAAAATTAACACTAAACCGACGAACGGACCTTTTGAGTTCTGAATCTTCTGATCGATGTTCTTGTTCGCGTCTCTGATCGATGTTGTTCTTGATCACATCTCTGAATCTTCTGATCGCAGCAGCCCAGGCCCAGTGATTCCGCGAAGTTCTGATGAAGTGATGATGTTCGACTGTTCGTTACTCTGATGAGTTTGTTCGTCTCGCCCTTTCAGATACCAGGAGTCCATGAAATTGTCGGCATGTGTTATAATTTTATTAAAATCATATTAGTATTGAGCCAATAAACCTAATGTGTAGGGGACCGCTAAAATGAAAACCACCTTCAGTTGTAAGAACCGCGAGAACCAGTTCCTAACCATTAGATCAACAAGATGGATGGAAGAAATTAATTAATATTTTAATCCAAAAGGGTAGTTTAGTAAAATTACTCTTTTTTGTATTTTTGTCTTTATTACTTTCTATTACTCTTTTGTTTTATTATATTACTATTTATTTTTTAAAAAGAATTTTTAAATTCAAATTTTTTTAACAAGACAATTTTTTTGCGCGCCGGTTTTTGCACGCCGGGCTTTTTCAAGCGTCGTTTTTTTAATGCGCCGTTTTTACGCCGGGCTTTTTCAAGCGTCGTTTTTTTAACGTGCCGTTTTTTCAAGCGTCGTTTTTTTGACGCGCCGTTTTTTACACGTTTTTTTAACGCGCCGTTTTTTACACTTTTTACGTTTTACGTTAAACTTTTTAAACTTTTTACGTTTTAAGTTTTACGTTAAAATTTTTACGTTTTACGTTTTACTTAAAACTTTTTACGTTTTACGTTTTAAGTAAAACTTTTTACGTTTTACGTTTTAAGTAAAACTTTTTACGTTTTACGTAAAACTTTTTTACGTTTTTCGTTTTACGTAAAACTTTTTACGTTTTACGGTTTACGTTAAAATTTTTACGTTTTACGTAAAACATTTTACGTTTTACGTTTTATGTTTTGCGTTTTACGTAAAACGTTTTACGTTTTACGTTTTACGTTTTAAGTTTCACGTTTTTACGTTTTTACGTTAAAAAGTTTACGGTTTAACATTTTTTTTTTACAAAAACTTTTTTTACGCAAAAACGAACGCACCCAGAAATCGCAAACTCGGGAGGTGTCTCAGATATATTGTTATCATCATCGACTAGGGGGGAAAAATAAAAAACCAACAACATCAAAACAAAGTGTACCTCGAAAAAAAAAACGGGGTTTGGCTCAGATTATCCGATAATCAAAAGGCTGCAAAAGTGGGGTTGCAGGTTCAAAAAACCTACACTCCGCCATCCTTGCCGCGCCATCGTCATCAAATCTACATTTTTTTTTGCATCATCGCCGCCCAATCGACCATATCAAAACCCATAGATTCAAAAGACACAAATCAAAACCCCCAACATACCAAATCCAAACAAATCAAAACAGAGATCAAAGAACACATATCAAAACCCCCAGCATAGCAAAAACCCATCAGATTCAAGACACACACAAATAAAAACTCCAACATACCAAAATACCATCGGATTCAATAACACACCACCATCGCCGCCCTTCACCCACCGTCGAAGCCAAAACTTGAGCAGTAACACCACCACAGCT
Organism: Helianthus tuberosus; assembly: GCA_030545235.1. NCBI lineage: Eukaryota > Viridiplantae > Streptophyta > Magnoliopsida > Asterales > Asteraceae > Helianthus > Helianthus tuberosus. The sequence continues at coordinate 182,421,024 of CM060403.1, forward strand.
ACTGCCGCTGCCAGCCGGCCCCACCGCTGCCGGCTGCGGCAGTTTTCTGCCGTCGACACCATCCTCGTATCATCATCAATCTCGTCGTCATTCATCCTACCTGAACCAACCCAAATGTGTCAGAAAATTCGCCGATCGAGTCGGATAAAAAAAAGAGAAGAAAAGAGGGTGTGAAAGATTCACCCAGTTACACCTTGGCTGCTGGAGTCATCACCGAAACCACCATCACCATCAAAATCGTCGTCATCATCATCAACAGACGAGCCGGAAACCAACGCCGGCTCCTTCTTGTGGTTTCCGGACTGAAAACGAGAAGGGGAGAGAAGAAAAATGTGTTGCCGGACTTAAATCGCCGCTGGCAGCCGGCCGGAGTTGCTCCGTCGACCGGAGTTGCGAGAGAGAAGGAAGGTGCAGCTGGTTTGTTTGGTGTTATGGTTTGAGGTCTATCATCTCTCCCTTCTGTTAGAATGGTTCTGCAACTTCAAGTTCAAGAGAGATAAGATGGTTCTGCAACTTCAAGAGAGAGAAGATGTGAGATGCTTTTAAACTTCAAGAAATTAGTGCTCTGCAACTTTAAAAGAAAAGACAGAGGAGAGAGGAAGGACTTGACATATGGGGTAAATGACCAATATACCCTTTATGTTGGCACAATGTGATTGGTTGAGAGTGGTTCTCGCGGTTCTTACAACTGGAGGTGGTTTCTATTTTAGCGGCTCCCTATATATATAGGGTAGGGATAGTGTACATTAATTCAAAAGTGTGAGAAGTGTTTTAAACCATTAGATCTTTGATCTAATGGTTGAAATCAATAGGGACCAAATTATAAATTGTGTTTTAAATATTTGGACTGATTTGAAAACTGTAGGGGTAATAGTGTCTTTGTATATGTTTCAAATTAGGTAACCTCTCCTAAATTCTAGCGAATCACTCCTAAATTCTAGCGATTCAATTTTAAACTTATTTTAAAATTCGGACATTTTAAAAAAATCTAGAAATATGTAACTGCTATAAGAAATATATAACACTATACATCTATGCTATAACACTATATAACACCATATAACACCGTATAATACTATGTAACACCATATAACACCATATAAAACTATGTAACACTATATAACAATATATAACACTATATATCTATTATAGACATGCTATCAGACAAATATAACACTATAACACTATATAACACTATATGACTCTAAATAACACTATATAACACCATATAATACCATATAACACCATATAACACTATATAACACTATATATCCATCATATAACACTATATAACATTATATAACACCAAAAAACACTATATAACACCATATAACACTATGTAACACTATATAACACTATATAAAAATATATAACACTAAACAGTTCTGAATGAGATGACACAAATTCGTAGAGTAATTCTTAATTCGTATTTCTATAATTAAGGGTGACGGTTATGGAAGGTTATCAATTAATTTAAATCAATAAGAAAATTACTTGTTTACCCTTTGAATTAATTTAGATTGAGGACACATGACATCTCCATAATATTTCTCAAACTTCTCACACTTTTGAATGAAGGTACATGATCTTCAACCTATATATATATATATCAAAGTGTGTTATAATTTTTATTAAAATTATATTAGTATTGGGCCAATAAACCTAATATGTAGTGGGCTAAATTATAAATCATTAAAAAGTATTTGATAATGGGCCTATATTAGAATTGGTATCTGTTTATAAATTTTTTTTCAACAATAACATATATATATATATATATCGATTTTTTTTAAAATCTCGTGCCCCTCGAAATCACGGGCCTTGTGCGGAAGTCCTCCCCGCACACCATCATAGCCGGCCATTGATGCGTTAACCGTATGGAAACACGCATTTTGACGTATTAGAACTGAACCCGAAGTAACCTATATAAGCATTGCGATTGAATCAAAACGTAAAGTAAATCAAATCTATATGTGACCCGACTCATACATAGAAAAGAAACTACAATTTGACTCCACACGTTCGAAACAAAATTTACGAAACATACACAAAATACGCACGAATACATATTATATTTGTCATGACTCATCTTCCAAATCGAAACATAGACCAACTCAAATTTATAGTACATAAAAATATGCACGTAAATTTTTTTTTAATGAAAAAGTATTATATTTGACCTAAATCGTTTTCTAGAAAAAGTTTACGTCGAAATATAGAGCAAATCATATTTATACCGACACGTAAATAAAAATATGCACGTAAAAATAGTTTTTTAAGTAAAGGAAGTATAGGGGTAAACTCGAAACAAACTATAAGTAAAAAACTTAATAGGTTAAAAAGGTTCGTAAAACCGTACCAAGTAGCACCAATGCAACACAATTCCCGGCGACCCCAACATTGGAAAATTTCGTAAAAATAAAATAAATAAAAAGGAAAAAAATAACAGCGTACGAAAAGCAGAAGTAAAATCGTTGAACCATGCACGCCCATTGTTGTGTGTTAATACGAAGAAATTAGACCGAAACGTAAAACGTAGAAAAGAATAACTAAGTTGAACGCTGAAAATAAACCTGTTGTGACGAATCTGTCAAATGGAAAAAAAAACCAAAAAACGGTGAAGCCCACACACATGTTGCGACGTGTTAACTTTCAAAATTTAGAACGAAACGTAAAACGAATAATTTGTGAAAGATGAAATTTATAAAGGGCCAAAGATGAAATTTATAAGGGGCCAAAGATGAAAATAAAAAGTGTTAAGGTTAAATTGCAAAAGAAGAAAAACATTGAGTTAAAAATGAAAAATCAACTTTTTTTTTGAAAATCTCCCAATGCATGGGACAAATCTATAAAGCAACATTTTGTTGCTAAGTTTATAATAGAGTGAATAATATTCAACTTAAATTTATTAGAAACTTGAAGTTATTAAAAATTTTGAATTATTAAAAGAGTAATTGATCAGTATATGATAAATCAAATATATGTGTTTTTTATGTGAATTTGATATGATATTTTAGGTAATGAGAATTTCAAGTTGTAACCATGTAAGATATTAAACGAGCATATTCGAAATTCAGAGAACCTGTTGACGTTGAATGTAATCATACTAGGGGGGGGGGGGGGGGGGGGGGGATATTCCACGATCCTCCCAACCGCTGGAGTGATCACACTCCACAAGCTAGCTTAGCCCCATAGCTGTCTGGGGGTGAATACCCAACCGAGAGCGAAGAGCTTGGCCGTGGGATGCGGACACCAAGATTCGAACCCGGGACCTCTAGGGAGAGGGTGGGTGAGGCTGGCCAACTGGGCTACCCCAGAAGTATTAAACTCAGATTATTATTAGTTACGTACAATTCGTTGCATATAGGCAAAAGTGCAAAACCACGTGAAATGCAGTCTCCTTATGAGTTTTGGCCCCATAACATTAATAACAAAGAAACAAAACATAGAGATATTTTAATTGTATGCAATAAAGTTAAAAACTAAAAAACTAAAATCCTAATTTACTCATCGTCATTAATGATGAAGTGGTGGAGTGGTTGGAGAAAAATTTGGTGTTCCTTTGTGACTCTGGTTCAACTCCCACTCTCCCCATTATTTTATGCGGCATCCAGGTGAAGGGCGAATAGTTCTCTGTGACCTAGGTTCGACACCCAATCTCCCCATTATTTTATGTGGCATCCCGGTGAAAGGCGAATACGGGTGGTGCCGGTTCGTCTTCGATGGGAGGCGAGGTTTTACCGATTATTCCACTGTCGTGCCTTTGGGCAGGTGGAGGTTGGGTTTCCGTGCGTCTGGGAGAGCCAAGGAGCTGGCGGCGGTCGAGTAGTCGACCTTGGTCACAGCGCCCAGTGTCACGGTAGTTGACACGTCATTTCTTGCTGTTCAAAAAAATATCACGTACATAATATTTTTAGTTTATTATTTTTATTATAAACCTTCTGAAAAAATAAATTATTTAGTTAACTATACTATACCACGAAACAAGAATACCACAGGAGGGTTGTTGTAGCTCTGTGAAGATTTATATTTAAACAGTGGCGGATCTAGAAAATTCTTATAGCGGCAACATTTAAAAAAAGGGATAACAAATCAAAAAAATGTCAACTTTTTCTAAAATATACACTACCATCGGAGCGTCAATGGGCAACGGGAGCTACCCCTTGTTACAAGATAGGTCCGCCCCTGTATAAAAGATAGGGGTTGTTGATGGAAATTATTAAAAGATCTAGTCGACTTCAACCACAGTTCCACACACTGAGCCGGCTTCTATATATATGCCGCTCAGTTTCCTGTTATGTGTAAAAGTTATGGTGTGAACAAATCTCCAACCACACACTTTTACACACATGTGATATACACATATCTAGCTATATCTAGAGATCTAGTGGAGAGTGGGAGTCATGGCTTTGAAGATGGAAGGCATGGAGATTAATGGAGATGTGAAAGTGGAAGAATTCAAAGAGCCCAACTACAGAGGAGTCAAAGCCATGCCTTTTGTTATAGGTAACACACATCCGTGTTTGAAAACCGTTTTAAGAACGGATCGACTGGTTCAACTAGAACCAGTCGATTCGTCAAAGCTAACAGTTTAACTAGTGGTTCTTCTATTTAGAAATCATTCATACGCAGCGCTAATTACTAATTAACATACATGTGGACATATTAATGTAATCGTATTATTTAGTTTATATCGAATGCATGAAGTACACCTATTGGTAGGTGAAGGTTTTCAGGGTTCTAATAAATTGTCTGCCTTGTTTTAAGTTTAATTTTACCAAAAACGATCGAATGTTAATTTCTGGATATTTAACCTCTTTTATAAAAATGGTTAAAGATTGTTATTCATTGGGGTATTCTTAAAGGATCCAAGTTGAATAAAAAAAATATCTAAATAAGATATGATTAATACAATTGTGAAAATAGTAGAAAGAAATATGGTTGGTGGTTATATAACAAATCTATGTCTTTTTAATTAAAAAAATACAATTACTTGTCAGGGGCGGACTTAGGTGCAACCCTGGGTCAGCGGGTGCACCCCTTGAAAAAAAAAAGTTTTGTGTATTTTTTAGGCAAAATAACCCGACCGCACTCCTTGAAAATATGTTTGAACCACTTATCCGCACCCCCAACAAATAATTCTTGGGTCCGTCACTGTTACTTGTACATTTTTACCGTTCTCTATGTATCCTCGAACACATACTAAATAATGGCCAATGATGTTGTAGCCTAGTGGTTGCAATGGAGGTGGGAAGGTTTACCACCTTGTGGGTTCCTGCCCGGAAGTGCTCAGGTTCGAATCCCACTTCAACCGAGCTTTGGTCATGTATAGCCCTGATCGAGATGCTGTTAAAAAAAAACATATTGAATAATGAATGATTCATGGTTTTTTGTGCATATCTATTTAAAAAAGTCGAACACCACAAAAAAATCCAAAAAATAAAGAATTTTTGTTTGTATTCTAATCAATTTCTATGTGTAGGAAATGAGACATTTGAGAAGCTGGGAACGATTGGAACATCGACAAATCTACTAGTGTACCTAACCACAATATTTAATATGAAGTCGATTACTGCTACTAATTTAATCAACGTGTTTCATGGTACATGCAACTTCGGTACCCTTGGCGGAGCATTTCTCTCCGACACTTATTTCGGCCGATATAAAGTTTTAGGAGCTGCTTCCATTTCATCTTTCTTGGTAACAACAATCTCATGCCCATTGTCTTAATTACATCAGTTTTTTTAATTAATATATGTGTATACGGCAGATTTTTTCTGATTAAAATATTTGTATGATAAATAAGTTTGTTACTTTTATTATTTTAGGGGAGATCACTAAAATAGCTTTTTTTACCAAAAGGTTTATTTATTTAGTTATAAAATGACATGACGAAAAGTCAAGTTCTACGCCATGTTAACGTAGGACTAGTTGATTTCTTGTGCCAATTGATAAAGAAAATATAAAACAATTTAACCTTAGTTTTATTTCAAAACATTTAAAATTAATAACTATTAAAATTGATTGTTTAAAAATATTTAAAAACTTAAAATAACTAAAAAAGTTAAAAAATCAAATTTATTTTTGAGTAAATTTCTGTTTCCGTCGCTGAGGTTTGTCCATTTTAACTAGTTTAGTCCAAAAATCTAATTTATAACAAAATCATCCTAAGGTTTGCATTTCTTAACGTTTTTCATCCAGGGCCGGCTCAATCATTTTGGTGGCCTAAGGCGAAGTAAAATCTTGTGGCCTTTTTCCCCAAAAAAATGTATGTAATTGAAAGTTAAACTTGAAGGGCCCAAGTGTAATTATTTGAAAGATTGTGTTAAAATTTAAAAACAAGAAAAAATATGGTGAACCAGGAGGGATTCAAACCCGAGTCTCACCAACATCCATACATACACAAAACCACTACACTACAAACCACCAATTTATTGATAACCCACACCCTAAATCTTTTATAAATAGACTGTGGTTTCATCAAATTGTGGAGGCCCTATAGTTTTGGTGGCCCAAGGCCCAAACCTCATTTGGCTTACCCTTGGGCCGGCCCTGTTTTCATCCCTAATGTTTGCATTTCTTAACGCTTTTCATCCCTAAGAATTAAATGAAAAAGTAACCCTTAGGGATGAAAAGCGTTAAGAAATGCAAACTTCAGGGCTGGATTTGTTATAAATTAGATTTTTGGACTAAACTAGTTAAAATTGACAAACCACAGGGACGAAAACAGAAATTTACTCTTTATTTTTTAAAAAAATTCTTAAACTTAAAAGCAATGTTTTAAAAACCGGTATTACCGCTTCCAGATGTAAATCCAGTACGAAACACCCCGGTAAATAAGTGAAACGGCATAAGGTTTGTACCGACGGTAAAATCCGGTATACCGGTTTAAAACGTAATACCGGCCCAGGGTTATTTTAGTTTGGGTTGTTACTTATTTTTAGAGTTAAATGCCTGGTTGGTCCCTGTGGTTTGCAAATATTGCAGACTTGGTCCCAGTGGTTCAATAATTACACAGTTGGTCCCGATGGTTTGAAAAATGTTACACGAGTGGCCCGATGTTTGCATTTTCGTAACATGGATGGTCCTTAGTGGTAACCTTGTTAAAATTTTCAGTTAAGTTTATAAAAAATGTCCATTTTACCCTTTGACAATTAAAATCAATAAAAAAAAAGATATACACATCCCTGATCTTCTTCCTCTCTCTACCTTTCTCTTTCTTAAAAACCACCACACCAAACCTTGTGCGTTCAGACCTCTCACTTTTTCTCCCCCTTTCTCTTTTTCAATCTCATCTTTCTCTCACTCTACAATGAAGGAGGTGGTAGGTGTTCAGTGGTGGATTGTTTAAGTTACCGGAGCTTGTGTATGCTTATCTTGCTGAAGCTGTCGTTGACTCGGAGTTGAAGTTTCCGGAGTTTATGGAGCTTGCCGGAACTGCTTCGGACTTCCGGTGGTGGTCGTCTGTGAATGTTTGTGAGGGTCGTTTGGGCGGGATAAAGCAACTCGAATTAAAAGTATAGAAAACCTTAGAATGTTTTTATAATCAATGCCCATTTTTGTCTTATACTAAAGAAGAATCAATAATGTGCTGTTTGGGTTTAATTGTAGCAAAACTTAGAATTTTCTATTTAATTCGCTAATAGGACAGATTGGATACTATAGTGTGCACACATGAGAAGAGATGAATGATATCCAAATTACAAAACTCATTTGGATGGATTTAATCATGTTTTGTCGTAACCAGAATCCACTGTTCAAATTTGCATTTTGTGATGATCAACAATGAATACAGTTTCACAGACTACAAGAAGCTAGGTCAATTATGCTAATAATGTAATTATAACTTGGACCATAAACAGTTTTATTTGGGTAGTGGTGGTCGTTTGTGGTTGGTTAACGGTGGAGAAACGGTGGTGGTGATAACAACGATTTTGGTGGTTAATTCGGTTTTTGAGCTTCATCGGTTGTTACTTGTTAGTTAGATCTGGTGCAACTGAAAAAGTGTTATAATGTCGTGGTGGTGGTTCAGGGTATTGTTGAGGGGTCATGGTGATACACGGTGGGGGTGGGGGTTTGGGGAGATGGTGGTGATGGCTGGTGGTTTGGGGAGATGGAGGTTGTGACGGAGATGATGATAGTGATTTGGGGAGATGGTGGTTGGTAGATGGCTGTTAAAGGGTGGAGTAGGGAAGAAGAAGTGTGGGGATGGGGTGAGGCCCATTTATTTTTATTTGTTTTTTTTAACCTTAGGGGTAAAACAGACATTACACACACGCTTAACTAGAAAACTTAACTGAGGTTAGTGACAAGGACCACCTGAGTGCAAAAATTACAACTATTAGGACCAACTTTGTAATTAGTGAACCATTGGGACCAGTTCTGCAATTTTCGCAAACCACAGGGACCAATTCTGCAAAAATTACAACTATTAGGACCAACTTTATTATATATGTTAGTTATCTTACGTAATTTTATATATTATGATAATTCGTAACTAAGTTTTTTTATTTAATATTGTATGAAATGAAAATAGTTATCCTCTAGTTGATGAGGATGGCTATACTAGTACATTTCATCTTTTATACGATCGTGAACTTGATGTAATCAACACTCAAATGACTTAAACATATCGACACCTTAATTTGAAAGAGTTTGTTGGAAAATTGAATTTTCGATTATCTTTTGGATTATTTGTTATTATGAGTTAAACTTTTGGATTATCTTTTAATATGTAATCATGCATTTCTGGATTAACTTTTGAGTTGATATTGTAATTTATGAAATTATAAAGTTAACTAGTTAACCCAGTTGAAACGTTCGATACAACCTGGTTCAACTGGTTGAACCATATTTTAGCCTAATCCGGTTTGATTAAAAAACCGGTTTTTAAAACATTGCTTAAAAGTAACAAAAATTTAATTTTAAAAATCCTTCAAAACTTATTTTTTTAATAAAATAATTAGAAAAACTAATAGGTATTGAAACTTAAATTTTAAAAAATATTTATTAATTAAAAACTTGTTAAGAAAATATGCCATATGACTCATGAGTCATGAATACGCCATTTTTGCGCAATGTAGGCGCAAGTTCATTAGAGTCCATAGCTAGTTTGCTAATAGCGAAGAAAGTCAATGATTAATTTTATATTTATCGTAATGTAGTTATAATTTTCTAAACTATTTTAATACATGGTATGCTAGTAGTAACGTTAACAACAATACTAAATATTAGTTTTATATTTGATGTTTTTTAAGTGTTTTTAATAATTAAAAAATAAAAATTGATTTATAAAAACTTTCTAAAACTTATAAATAATCAAACTTAAATTAGCATCCACAATAGGATGTATGTCGATGTTTTTAAGGAGAGAGAAAGATGAGGTGGATAAGAGAGGGTGTTAGGTGAGGAGAGAAGGTATGGTGGTGTATGTAGGGAAAAACATGTATTTGAGGAGAGAGAAAGATGTTGTGAGAGGGAAGGAGGAAAGAGGAGAGAGGATAGAGAATGTTGTTTTTGGATGATAATATGGGGCAAGAGAGAATGTGTGTGATTGTTGGGCAATGTCACCTTGTCACAATAAAAACATAAAAAAACACCTCTTATTGGGGATGCTCTTAAAAACTTTTTTTTCAAATATATAAAAAACTTAAAGGTGTTGAAAGTTAATTTTTTATAAATATTTATAAGTTATTTTTTTAAAATACTTAAAAAACTTAAAATACCCATATAAGGACAAAAAAATGCCACATGGCGTACGAATACGCCAATCTTACTACGCCATGTAGGCGCAAGCTCACTGGGGACTATACCTAGTCTAGTAAAATTTGAACAAAGTCAATAATTAATTTTATTTTTATTATAGTGGCTTTTTAATATTTTTCTTACTATTTTAACACAGGGTATGCTTGTGCTAACATTAACAGCAGCACTCAAAACACTTCATCCTCCTAAATGTGTAGACACATTTTGTGTTGGACCAACACCATGGCAAATGGCTTTCTTGCTCGCGGGTTTCGTGTTCTTAATCATCGGAGCAAGTGGAATCCGACCATGTAACTTAGCTTTTGGCGTGGACCAATTCAACCCAAACACGGAATCTGGCCAACGGGGGATCGCTAGTTTCTTCAATTGGTACTACTTTACGTTCACGTTTGCCATGATGGTGTCATTGACCATCATTGTATACGTGCAAGCGAATATCAATTGGGCCATTGGCTTAGCAATCCCGACGTTCCTTATGTTCCTGTCGTGTGTCGTATTCTTTGTGGGTACGAGAATTTATGTGATAGTGCAGCCTGAAGGCAGCCCTTTGACTAGCATTTTTCAAGTTCTGGTGGCCACATTCAAGAAAAGGAAGCTGACAATTCCTGAGGAACCATCACTTTCCTTATTCAATCATGTTTCTACCAAATCTATCAACGCTAAACTACCGTACAACAATCAACTCAAGTACCTAGCTAAACCATAAACCCTAAATAATCTAGTAAAAACATGTTATGTTTAATGCCATTTTACAATCTTATAACAGGTTTTTGAACAAAGCAGCAATCATAACGACAAAAGACAATATTAACCTGGATGGATCGTCGGGAGATCGATGGACGCTATGTAGCATACAACAAATAGAAGAAGTGAAATGTGTAGTTAAAACAATACCGATTTGGTTCGCTTGCATAATCTACAATGTTTCACTTGCCAATATTGAAATCTACACTGTCTTTCAAGCCTTACAATCTGACCGCCGACTCAACCATAGCTCATTTAAGGTCCCGGCTGCATCCTACACTGTCTTCCAAATGCTAGCCCTTACCATATGGATCCCAGTTTATGACCGATTGATAGTTCCATGTCTGCGGAAAATAACAAACAAAAGGCAAGGGATTTCACTTCTCCAAAGGATTGGAGTCGGGATGGGAATCGCCATTTTCACGATGCTTGTTGCAGCTATAATTGAAACGAAAAGAAGAGACATGGCACATTCAAAGCCAACGCTCGGCATTGAAAGGGGAAAAGGTGCAATTTCATCAATGTCGGGCTTTTGGCTTGTATGTCAAATGGTGGTAGCCGGGCTCTCGGAAGGGTTTGCTATAATCGGGTTTGTTGAGTTTTTTTACAAGCAATTTCCTGAAAACATGAAGAGTTTTGCTGGTTCTTTCTTGTTTTGTGGGTTCGCGATGTCAAGTTATCTGAGCAGCTTCTTGATATCGATCGTTCATAGAACGACTCGTGAAGGTGAAGGTGGGTCAAGAAATTGGTTAGCCCAAGACCTAAACGATGCGAAGTTAGATTACTTTTATTATTTATGCGCAGGGTTGGAAGTGTTGAATTTTATATATTATTTGATAGTAGCAAAATGGTATAAATACAAAGGAAGTGAAGACTTAGCAGATGACGTCCCGTTAAAGGATAGACCAGCTACCCACAAACATATCATTTGAAGAATTGGTATGATCTACAAGAATCAAGTCGGGTGAACGTCACTAAGATATAATAATGCCTTAATGAGGGTTCTGATGTGGCTTTAAAGATACCCGTATACCAAGACTATCACTGCTTTGTAACATCGTAATTTCAAATACTGAATATTTGATTAACTTAAATCAAATTATATAGTTGGCTGCCGTTCAAAAAAAAAAAAAAAAAAAAAAAAAATTATATAGTTGGCTAACTTAACACTGCTATGGAGTAAAGTACAATTTCATGCTATCGTTTACTAATTCCATGCAACAATAAACCATTTTATTGGTTTTCATACCTTAAAATGTTTATTTACTTTTAGTGTACAAGCCCTTAAATAAAACTCGTCCACATTAATAAGTTTGGATGCAATTTTTAAATGATTATAGATAGGAAATTACATTTAAACTTTATATTTACAAATAAAAAAAAAATATTGTCACTTGGTGCAACTTTAAGAAAAAAAAAAAGTAATATCTTCTAACGTTCACTCTAAAGGCTTAAAGGTGTGGTTATGACTCTCATGATCATCATGGTCCGCCACATCAGTGCTATGCACTCACCTCTTATCTATCATCAGAAACCACTACCATATTTATTTTAATATATTTTTGTCTAGAGGAAAAGGAAAAAGGAAACATTGGAAAAAGAGAAAGCTGGTCCGTGGTAAACGTGCTTCAATCCACGCGAACCACGAACCATGCTCCAAAGGGGCGGTGTAGCCAGGGGCGCAGCTTAGAAGGCTTCCGAGGGGGCGCCCGACCCCTCGAACTTTTCGATGCGTAGTGTTATGAATAGTACTTTCGTATAGAAAATTTTTAGGTATATACGTTTCCACCCCCCGGTTTTGGAAAAATTGGGGGGGGGGGGGGGGCAAGCTTCGCCAATGGGTGTAGCATTCCATTGATTGTCTTAGGTGACAATTGATAACACAACCTATACCTCCCACAACCTTCAGCCTAATAATATGTTCATCTAATCTATAACTAAAACTCACATTTTAGCATTAAATACCATGTGAAATTCGTTACTTCGAGCACTTTTGTACGGTATCGATAGTACGGTGGAAGACCATATGTATTGCTATGCATAGGGCATGAGATGTGGATTAACAAGATCTAAAAGAAAGTTCGAATTAAAGAAACTGTAATATGCATTTATATATTAAAAACTAGTTCTGATACTAAGGCGATAATTTTATTTCACTCAAGTTACGATCATTAAGGCTATTGGGTGTGATCATAACCCTTATGACCACTATGACCCTGCACGTTAGTGCCATATCACCAACCTCTAATCCATCATCCAAAACCAGTATCCTAAGAGTGTGGTCATGATCCAAACCACTATCCCTTTATTTATTTTAATTTATCTTTGTCTAAAGAAAAAGGAAATGATTTCTTGAAAAATAGAAAGGAGGACCATGGTTGCCGAGGTTTAATCCATGCAAACCATGATGGATCATGCAAAGGGATGGTGTAGCCTTGCATTCATGTTCCTATGTGGCGACTCATGTCTCAACCATGATCCTCACACCCTTTAGCCTAATAATTATTATGCGATTATTCCTAAGTTGAACCGTTTGTATTATGTCCTGATGTCCACTCCATCTACTGGGTTTGGTTAAATGAAAACTTATATAGGGTTAGGGTAAAATGAAAACTTAAAGGAAAACCCGACCTAGGATTCGTTGGGGAAACTTGGAGGGAGAAAAAATTATGATGTTTAGAGATAAAGTTAGCTCGATGACACCGATGCAACTAGGAGACGACGCAAACCGGATGTGGGAGACTTTGGCGACTACTATCACTACAGTGGCGAATGAGGCGCTAGGGGTCACAACAGGAAAGACTAGTGGGCATAAGGAGTCTTGGTGGTGGAATGAGGACGTGCATAACAAAATAAAGGATAAGCAACAGAGTTTTAGAGATCTATTGAGGTGCACAGATGAGGAGGAGCGGCTGAGGGTAAGGGATATATACAAGAAGGCAAAAAGGGAAGCGAAAAAGGCGGTGACCGAGGCAAAAAACACAGCATATAAACAAATGTATGAACGTTTGGAAAGGAAAGAGGGGGAGCATGAGATGTTCAAGATTTCCAAAGCTAGGGAGCGAAGAAGGCAAGATCTAGGCGTGGTAAAGTTTATCAAAGGAGAGGATGGACGTGTTCTAGTCAAGGCACAAGATATTAAGTTGAGATGGCAAACCTACTTCCATAATCTTTTCAACCACGTTAGGGCTTACCAACATGATAGCAGCAATCCCAGGATTCAAAGACGACAACAGAATAATGTCTACTGCGGGAGGATCACACATGGCGAGGTGAGGATGGCACTTAGGAAGATGGGAAGAGGCAAGGCAGTGGGTTTGGACAACATTCCGATTGAGGCGTGGAAGTGTTTGGGAGAAGAAGGAGTCCGATGGTTAACACTTTTGTTCAATTGTATTTTCAAGACTGGGAAAATGCCAGATCAGTGGAGGAGCAGCGTCATGGTGCCTGTATACAAGAATAAAGGAGACGCTCAATGTTGTGGGAACTACAGAGGAATCAAACTGCTAAGTCACACTTTGAAGCTCTGGGAGAGGGTTATTGAAACTAGAATTAGAAGAGAAACTCAGGTTTCAGTAAACCAATTTGGTTTCATGAAAGGGAGGTCAACTACAGAAGCGATACATATTCTAAGGAGGCTGATGGAGAAATATAGAGCGAAGAAGCAAGATTTACATATGGTGTTTATCGACCTGGAAAAGGCTTATGACACTGTCCCACGACAACTGATTTGGGATAGTTTGGAGGGTCGAGGGCTACCGGGGAAGTATATAGACATAATTAAGGATACGTACGATAGAACAGAGACTACTGTCCGCGCGCCTGTAGGAGATACAAACTTCTTTCCTGTGGAGGTAGGACTACACCAGGGGTCTGCGTTGAGCCCTTTTCTTTTTGCGGTTGTCTTGGATGAGTTGTCCAAGTTGATTCAGGAGACAGTTCCATGGTGCATGCTTTTTGCGGACGATATTGTGTTGATTGCCGAGACTAAACAGTGCCTGAATGAGAGGATAGAAGAGTGGCGAGTAGGTCTAGAGGGCAAGGGCCTAAGGATTAGTCGATCTAAGACTGAGTATCTACACTGTGATTTCAGCGGTGTAGCCTTTGAAGATGAAACCCAAATCACCATTGAGGATCATTTGGTCCCGAAGGTAACTAGATTTAAGTATCTAGGGTCGTATGTTCAAAGAGATGGTGACATAGATAGTGATGTAACCCATCGCATACAGGCTGGCTGGTGTAGATGGTGGGCAGCCAGTGGGGTTTTGTGCGATAGGAGGTTCCCAATTAAACTTAAGGGGAAATTCTACAGGGTAGCAGTTAGGCCAGCTATGCTATATGGAACAGACTGTTGGGCTACCAAAAAGACACAAGCCCGTAAGATGGAGGTAGCAGAGATGAGGATGCTGAGGTGGATGTGTGGACACACGAGGTTAGATCGGATAAGAAATGAGGTTTTTAGGGAAAGACTAGGAGTGGCTAGTATATCGGAGAAGATTAAGGAGGGGAGATTGAGATGGTTTGGGCATGTGAAGCGGAGGGAAGCGACGGCTCCAGTTAGAGTAGTGGAGACTATTACTGTGCAGGGGAGGAGAGGAAGAGGCAGACCCAAACTGACATGGGATGAGCAGGTTAGGCATGATTTACTAGAGTTGCATCTTTCTGAGGACATGGTCCACGATAGGACTTCGTGGAGGCGTAGGATTAGGGTTAAGGACGTCTAGAGGATATTGTAGTAAGGTCTTAGGTGGATTTTCAGGGACGTAGGTTTTTCTTTTTCTTGTAGGGTCCTTTCCAGTGTTTGCCTTATTGTGTTTATGCCCAAATGATGTTGTATGCTATTATACATGATTTACTTTGTGTTTATGCCCAAATAATGTTGTATGCTATGATACATGATTTTACATTATATTGTGCGACTCAGACCACTTTCTTGCTAATGGGCGACTTCTTATTTCGGTATTCTTTCTATATTCTTTGACTTGTTGTGTTGGTTTGCTGTTCGTTTTCGAGCCGAGGGTCTCTCTGGAAGCAGCCTCTCTATCCCTAGGGATAGAGGCAAGGCCTGTCTACATCCCACCCTCCCCAGACCCTATAAGTAGCTATGCTATTTGTGGGACTTACTGGGTATGGTTGTTGTTGTTGTTGTTGTAAAACGAAAACATATACGAGTTGTGAGAACTTAGAGAACTCGGCCTTACAAATAGTTTTTTTCAATTTTTTTTTTTACCAAGAATCCTAAAAAAATCAATCCAAAAAATAAATAAATAAAAACTATTTTTTTTCATTTACTTTTACCAAGAATCCTAAAAAAATCAACTTTTTCCAAAAAATAAATAAATAAAAACTAGTTTTTTTTTTCATTTACGGCAGCCGTAAATGCTGTAAAAAGTGATGTCATTCTTATGTCATCAGCTTTTTACAGCTGTTGTAAGGAGCCAAAAAACACCATTTCGATTTCTTTACGGCAATTTTTCTAAACATTTTAATCTAGGGGTGTAAAAAAATGCGGGCAAAACTCGCAAGGAAAGTGTAACACCCTTAATTAATAAATCGAAATTTTAAAAATATTTCGCATATAAAAGAATTTATATGTGATTACACCTTCGTACGATAAAACGAGTTTATTAAAACATTTTTTAAAAATTAAACAATTCAACGTGTTAGGGCCCAGGGGGCGGTGCGTTAATATAACGCGTGATATATATATAACGCGTGGAACATCACAAAATCCCACCCCCACCTCCAAGTATAACGCGTGATACAGTCACGGTTTCCGATTCCGTGATTTTTTCAACGCCGTGATGGTTTTTTTTTTGTGAGTGTAATTGTTGGTTGGGGGGGAAATTGTTGGGTGTGGTGGTGAGTGATGACCACCCCCACTAAAAAAGGTTGTGAGTGATGAAAAAATGGTTGCTGACATGGCGGAACATGATTGAATATTGTGAGTGATGAAATTTTATCACTAGTGACCACCCCCTCCCCTTATCATTGATTCGTTTCGTAATAACAAAACAAAGTACGGAGGCTTTAACTTGGTTGGGTTCGGTTTTTCGTTGAGTTTGATCGTCATCCAGTGCTCCAGTTATTACCTACATATCATAAATCATGATATACGTTAGTTATATGAAATCTATAACTAATCTAGCTAAGCCCGAAAGCTCAATACTATGAAAACAACAAATTTTACAAATACCCGCCGTAAGCTACGGTTCTGGATCGTAGCTTACGGTACATGATTTCTGATTTGTTCAGCCAGCTCCAACCGTAGGTTATGGTTGGTGACCGTAGGTGATGCTGCAGCCTAACTGCAGATTTTTCAGTTTTGGTTCTTTTTATTAAAATCTCCGTAACTTCGCGAATACTCGTCTGTTTCGCTTCAAACTTGTTTCTAAATGACCGTAAAACAATGGCCTACATATTTAACCCAAAATCTTTAACCCGGATTCATAACTTTTATGAATTACACAACTATTACCCGGTTTATGCGTATCTCTTATTCCCGCTTAATGATCTTTATTCATCTATCATCACAACTTCAATTATGATGGAAAAAATCATTATATTCTCATTCTATCCTCATTATGCCACTCTTACGAAATTAACCCATAATGTAGCATTAAGCCAAAATGGTTCAAGACTTCCATTTTAGACTACCGGAAGGATTTGTACAAGTTATAAAACTCATAATTGAACCACTCTTATGGTCGTTTACCCAGTTTATCATTCAAGGGCGTTTTGGTCAACTTTAGCCCCCTTCTTTTACAACAAAGGACTTTCAATAGCTTTCTTTGACCAAATTTGCACATTTTAACCATAATCTTATTTAAAATCATTATGTTTCTAAGAATGTAATGTCTACAATTTAGATTACTAGATTTACCTACTTTAGGTAACCCAATGTTCATTCGTGACTTCGTTTAACTCTCATCGAACCTTAAGTCCTCACTGAGAGTTTGACTCATTACGCATACCTGGCTCGGGTCATAGCATTGACCTGTTTAAATACCTTGCACTAATAATTACTAATTAATGGCAATGCGAACCTTACGTTGTATCCTTGTGAGCACAAAACTCGACAATCGATCATTAGTTATTAATGTAAAATGGTGATGACATCACCATTTAACCCGTTTGCCAAAATGACCATTTTATCATTATAAGATGGTATTTATTTACCATCGCACCATTTAAACCATCCCGGTTTACACCGTATGCTCATATTACTTAAGTTCGTTTCTTAATTCCTTCAACCCATCATGGCTTACGCCATAGAGTGTCTTTTTCAAAACTATTATTTTTCCGTCAACTCGTGACCAAAATTACCATTTCGCTCTTGTTACCCATTACGGTTTATACCATAAGGTATCTTTTCCAAAACTCTTTGTTTATTCGGTAATCACATGATCGAATTACCATTTTGCCCATTTTTTTTTTACCATTTTCACTTATTCCGGTGTCGCAACCCCCGTCCCCTAATAACCCTGGGAACGAGCGGTCGCGGCCAGTCTCGGTGGTATCTGTATGTTTAATCATTTTGGCAGCGGAAATTACATCAGGACCGTAGTTAGGAAATATTTTATCAGAGTAAAATACCACGCACATGGGAAATTCCCAAGTTTCAAGTACACACATTTTCATAGGGATAAACCCTATTTTATTCAAATAAAACATCTCTTTATTTAGGTAACTTTTATAGCCACTTTTCCAAGCCTTCAGTGCTATCCAGCTGGCTTCTATTTGGCTTTCACATTTTGTTACCTGAAACGCGTTTAAAAACATTTTGTCAGTGGGAAATACTGGTCAGTGAATCCCAATTTAATCAAGTTTGGTAAAACCAGTCTACAGTATTGAGGGCGATCTCGCAATTACATTTGTTTCCATCTACTTTAATTACCACCCACGGTACTGTCAACCCGACTTGTGGTCATGTTACTACTCACAATGTAGTAACAAATTTTGTATACAAAACCCCAACATACTGACGATAATTGTAGAATACAAATACTCAATCACTGTTTAATGTAATGTTAATTATGTGAGGTTTTGTAAAAATAGTTTGCAAAAAGGAGATTACTCACATTGCTGTCTTAGGGTTTTCCTGTGGATTTCGTGGTGATTATCTATTAATTACACAAATGCACATGCGTTAGTATAATAACCCAATATTTACATTAGTAGTACCATCCCCGAGACGGCATTCCAACGACTACGTCGGGCAGAACCACGACAGTCGTTACGGAACCCTGGATAAATCGGGCAGCGTATCTAATACGTAACTGGGGTTATGATACTTACAAAGGGGCAGAACTTCGTTAATTAGGGGGGTATTATGCCTAGAAATAGCTTCAACTATAAGAAATTCGAGAGAGAAAGTTTGTGTGAATGATTTCGAATGAACGGCCAATGCCATCTATTTATAGTGTCGGTCTGACACTTCGTCGCGGCCCGCGTAAGCCGAAGGGTAACCCTTCGCGGCCCGCGAGCTAGGCTAAGTAGGCCCTAGGTTTGCTGAATCGAACAACTAGTCTCGACACGAATGGTGACACGTGGCAGCTCAGGGTGTCGCCCTGGTGACTGGTTGTCGAGCCCCGCGTAAGACCCTTAAGGGTTCTTCGCGGCCCGCGAGCGACAATAAAAATTGATTTTTTATTTAATATTTAATTATATAGGGTCTTTTGGGCTCGGTTTTCGCATACGGGATGTATTTTTAAGACATATAGGGGATATTCTAATTTAAGACATTTGGCCACACTTTTCGAGTTGTGGCTTGTAAATGTCACATTATTTTCTTATAGTGTGGCTAAAAGTTTTGAATTGTAATACAATAGTCACATGAATAACTAAAATGTGTGGCTAAAAGTAGGCTAGAAGGTTTTGAAATGTCATTAATAACCTTTAGCCACACATTTATTTGAAAGTGTGGCATGGAGGTTTTCAAAAAAGTGTGGCCATAGGTCACATTTGACGTAGTGCCCACCTTGTTTTAGAGCTCGTCATCGAGATCTACTGGAATAGGTGTGGGTATTTCCTTTGCATTTCTGATTCAAGCCATGTGTATTCTGGTCCTCTCTTGGAATCCCATTTGACTTTGACTAATACCAATCTCTTGTGTTTGAGATTCTAGACTTTCCTGTCTTCAATCTGTAACGGCTTTTCTATAAACTTAAGCTTTTCATTTACCTCTATATCCTTAAGAGGCATGACTAACGATTCATCAGCTAAGCATTTCTTGAGATTAGATACATGAAATACGTCATGTATTCCTGCCATTTCCTCTGGCAGTTGTAGATGATAGGCTAAAGGTCCTATTCTTCTAATAATCTCAAAAGGTCCGACATACCTGGGGCTTAGCTTTCCTTTTTTGATGAATCTGACCACTCATTTCCAAGGAGATACTTTCAATGACACTTTGTCACCTACCTGAAATTCCAATGGTTTTCTCCTGTTATCAGCATAACTCTTTTGTCGATCGCGTGCTGCTTTCAGTCGTTCCTTGACTTGAATGATTTTGTCTGTTGTTTCTTGCACTATCTCAGGTCCGGATAGTTGCTTTTCTCCAATTTCTGCCCAACAGATTGGGGTTCGGCACTTTCGTCCATAAAGTGCTTCGAATGGTGCAACATTGATACTTGTGTGATAGCTGTTATTATAAGAAAATTCTATTAATGGTAAGTGATCATCCCAATTTCCTCCGAAATCAATTACACAAGCTCTAAGCATGTCTTCCATCGTCTGAATTGTCCTTTCGCTTTGTCCGTCCGTTTGAGGATGGTAAGGTGTGCTTAGATTTAGCTTCTTCCCATTGCTTTTTGGAAACTTGTCCAAAAATGAGAAGTAAAACGGCTATCTCTATCAGAAACAATTGATACAGAAATTCCATGTAATGAAACTATTTCATTTACATATAATTTAGCTAATTGTTCCATACTGAAAGTTTCCTTCATTGGTAGGAAATGAGCTGACTTAGTTAGCCTGTCTACAATCACCCAGATTGTATCATTACCTTTTCTTATTTTGGGTAATTTGATAACAAAATCCATTGTTATCAATTCCCACTTCCACACTGGCATTTTTAACTGTTGCAATAAACCTGAGGGTTTCTAATGTTCAGCTTTAACTTGCGAACAAGTTAAACATTTAGAAACATAAGCTGCTATATCTTTCTTCATTCCTATCCACCAAAAATTCTTTCTTAAATCCTGATACATCTTATCATTTCCAGGATGCATCGTATACTTAGATTTATGGGCTTCTTCTAATATACGGTGGCGTAGGTTTCCTAATTTAGGTATCCATATTCTTTTCTTATGGAATCTCCAAATTCCATCTGTTCCCTGTTCTAATTCCTTAATCATTCCTTTCAACTTTTCAGTATCGTCCTTGATTACTGATTCTTGTGCTTTCCTAATCTGTTCATTTAAATCTACTTGTAGATTTAATTTAAGTGAACGTACTCTCTTTGGTTTTTCGTGATACTTTCGACTTAAAGCATCGGCTACTATGTTAGCCTTTCCTGCATGATACTGGATATTACAATCATAATCACTAAGAATCTCCATCCAGCGTCTTTGTCTCATATTCAACTCCTTTTGCCCGAAAACGTACCTTAAACTCTTATGATCAGTGAAAATGGTAAACTTACTACCGTAAGGGTAATGTCTCCAAATTTTCAAGGAAAAAATTATGGCTCCTAGTTCTAGATCATGGGTTGTATAATTCTCTTCATGATTCTTAAGTTGTCTAGAGGCGTAAGCTATAACCTTTTGACGTTGCATCAACACACATCCATAACCTAACTTAGAAGCATCACAATAGACTATAAAGTCTTCAGTTCCTTCTGGTAATGCTAATATGGGTGCGTTGGTTAATCTTTGCTTAAGAATTCTAAAGGCTTCTTCTTGTTTTGGTCCCCATTCAAACTTAACGGATTTACAAGTTAGCTTAGTTGAGGGAATGGCTATTCTAGAAAAATCTCGAATAAATCTCCTATAATAACCGGCTAATCCTAAGAAACTTCTAACCTCGGTTGGCGACTCAGGGGTTTTCCATTTGGTAATTGCCTTGATCTTGGTGGGATCTACATGAATTCCTTCACGATTAACTAAATGTCCAAGAAACTGTACTTGTTCTAACCAAAATTCACATTTTGAAAACTTTGCATAAAGATTTTCTTTTCTTAATAAACTTAGAAGTGCATGCAGATGCGCTGCGTGTTCTTCTTTATTCTTAGAGTAAATGAGAATATCATCTATGAAGACAATTATGAATTTATCCAAATATGGCTTACATATTCGGTTCATCATGTCCATAAATGCGGCTGGGGCATTGGTTAAACCAAATGGCATGACGGTAAATTCATAATGGCCATACCTTGTCCTGAAAGCGGTCTTAGGAATGTCCTCTTCCTGTACCTTTAATTGATGATATCTTGAGCGCAAATCGATTTTAGGGAAAAATCAGGCTCCTTGCAATTGATCGAACAGATCATCGATTCTTGGTAATGGATACCGATTCTTAATCGTGACTTTGTTTAATTCACGATAATCAATGCACATACGCATTGATCCGTCTTTCTTTTTGACGAACAATATTGGTGCTCCCCATGGCGATGAACTTGGCTGTATGAACCCTTTCTTCAACAATTCATCTAATTGCTTTTTCAGTTCCTGCATTTCGGCGGGTGCCAAACGATAAGGTGGCTTGGAAATTGGTGCTGTTCCGGGTAGCAGGTGGATTCTGAATTCAACTTCTCTGTCTGGCGGTAGCCCTGGTAATTCTTCAACTGAGATACTACAGGAATATCCTTTAGTTCTTTTCCTTTAGTGTTAACGATTATAGAAATCAAATACACTAATGATCATTTACTTACATAACTTGCTGTTTTCATCACAGAGATGAATTTTGTGGATCTAGATGGCTTATCTCCCTTAATTGTGATCCTTTCACCTCTTGGTGAATTTACTTGGATTGACTTTTGATCACATAGAATACTGGCTTTATTGGCTATTAACCAATCCATTCTTAATACGACATCAAATCCTGCCAGATTCATTGGGTAAAGGTTTGCAATAAACTTTTGATTTAAAAATTCTATTCTTGCTCCCTGCAAGACTTCAGAAATCTTAATGGTTTCCCCATTTGCTGTTTCTACTTGACATTCTTGTGGAAGTTAAGTTAATGATTGATTAAGAAGTTTGCAAAATGGAGTATTAATAAAACTTTGGTTCGCACCAGAGTCAAATAATACTTTAGCAAAAACATCATTAACTAAAAACGTACCGGCTATCACGTCCGGGAACATCTTAGCTTCTTCTGCAGTTAGAACAAATGCTCTAGCATTTTTAGTAGTCTTGTTGTTCAGGGCTGGAGCTAGTTTTGGACAGTTTGGCTAGATGTGGCCTTTTTCTCCACAGTTGAAGCACATTCCATTATTAGGTTTCTTCCTACAATCTTCTTCCTTGTGTCCTGGTAGTTTGCAGAAATTACAGTAAGTGGAGCATCTTCCTGAATGCTTCCTCTTGCAGGCCTTACAATAAGGTGTAGAGGCAGAACCTACATTTTCCCACGGTTGGAATAACGGAATTCTTGGGTAAGTCTTTGAGCTAGGTTTCTCCTCTGGTCTTCTTCTCGTGTACGTACTAATTCATCAGTCAAGGTGTTTGCTAGTTCTACAGCTTCTTCTATAGTTTGAGGTCTGGCTGCCTTGACTACATGCCTAATTTCGCCAATTAATCCCCATATGTAACGGGAAATTAACACTGGTTCAGGTGATACTAGGGTTGGCACTATTCTAGCATATTCAAAGAATAACGTAGTGTAACCCTTACTATCCACTCCAGTCATTCTGAGGTTTAAGAACTTATTCGCTATCTGTTCTTTTTCATTGGGAGGACAAAATTTCCTTTCCATCATGTTCTTAAATTCTTCCCATTCCATATTGTAAATTCTATCACTTCCTCTAGATTGGAGGATAGTGTTCCACCATTCTAAAGCTGAGTTCTTAAACAGATTGGAAGCAAACATTATCTTATCCTCTTCCGCGCACTTGCTTATCTTTAGGACTGCCTCAGTCTTTTCTATCCAACGTAAAGCTGCAATGGCTCCTTCATTGCCCGAGAATTCTATTGGTTTACATGACCAGAATTCTTTGTAAGAATAACCATAAGACATGGTTCTTCTTCTTTTGGGAATGGGCACTTGAAGTAGGGGTCCATTGTTTACACTGTGACTGAGTTCGTTGGTTGGTCGTTTACTGTCATGATTACTTTTATTATCAGCTTCCCTAACTGTTTGGATAATAAATGGCATTGCATCTATAATTCCTTGTGACACTATGTGTTGGATGGCATTGTTATCCACTTGGTTTCCATTGTTATTGTTATTCTGGTTTTCCTGGTTCACTTCGTTGTCCATCTGAATTGTAAACATTTGCCACATATTAATATCACAAAATAATATTTAATGCAAACGATCACATAACATGCATATTGATCAAAATCGTCGAACATTGCGACTTTTACTCTTTCTTATATTATGCGTCTAGTACAAACTGAAACTGAAATAAAAAATTACAATACTATTAGGCATCAGTAGCTATTGTCTAGTTTTTTTTTTCAAACATACACACATATTATATATTATTATTATTATTATTATTATTATTATTATTATTATTATTATTATTACTACTTCCACCATCACCTTCACTGATATGGGTTCAGCCAGAAGTCCATATTACGTTCGTCATACTTCCAGACGAGTCGTTCTCCTACCTGCCTCATCCTCTCGCTATTTTCTAAAATCTCTTCTCCGAAGGTTCGGAGCTCTTGCACATTCTCAGTGTTCATTGGTGGTGCAGGGGCTGGTATTGGGTTTGGGAACTGGGGCATGGGTTCCTAGTAAGGATACGGATTCTCTAGAATTTCCCTGATGTATGGGTCATTATCGTAGTAGGGATCTAGAGGGTCCAAGTCTGGGTAAGCTGCTAGGTTTGGCATGGGTTCGTCTTCTAGTATTGGGTAGCATTGCTGGTAATCCCTATGGTCATCAAACCACGGGTCATAGTTTGGGTCAGCTGGATTGGGTGCTGGCATCCTAGGTATCTCAGCTGGGTCAATGGGTTGGCTTCAATTTCCATTGGCTGTGTGGGAAATAGTGGTAAGGGCTGGGGTGCTATGAGTTGCTCTAGATTAGGGTCTGCAGCTGTAGTTGCTAAGATATGAAAATTTGCTAGACTCCTATTGAGCATAACCTGAGTGTGGGCATCTGTTTCTTTCTTAATGGCTGCTAAGGCTCGCTGCTGTTGTAACTTTCTCATCCTTTTTCTACGTTCATGCGCTCCTCTGCTGAACCATCCTCTTTTCTTAGAAGGGAATGGCTCTTCAGATTTGGCCTTGAACACGAATGTCCCATCTTCATTGTCAGCCGAATACCCTGAGAGGGATGGCTGTGAAGAGGTGCCTTCGTCCTTAGGTGAGCTGGACAACTGACGGTAAGCGTCTGAAGGTCCTTGGTCACTCATACTGTAAACTAACAAATAGTCAAATAACACAAAATAATAATCTACACGTATACACATAATCTTATTGATTATTTCCTAACACTTTGAATAATATCTTGGTGTCAGCGGAACACTTCTGTGGCTGAATCAGTGGCTTAGCTCTGATACCACCTTCTGTCGCAACCTCTGTCCCCTAATAACCCTGGGAACGAGCGGCCGCTGCCAGTCTCGGTGGTATCTGTATGTTTAATCATTTTGGCAGCGGAAATTACATCAGGACCGTAGTTAGGAGATATTTTATCAGAGTAAAATACCACGCACATGGGAAATTCCCAAGTTTCAAGTACACACTTTTTCATAGGGATAAACCCTATTTTATTCAAATAAAATATCTCTTTATTTAGGTAACTTTTATAGCCACTTTTCCAAGCCTTCAGTGCTATCTAGCTGACTTCTATTTGGCTTTCACATTTTGTTACCTGAAACGCGTTTAAAAACATTTTGTCAGTGGGAAATACTGGTGAGTGAATCCCAGTTTAATCAAGTTTGGTAAAACCAGTCTACAGTATTGAGGGCGATCTCGCAATTACATTTGTTTCCATCTACTTTAATTACCACCCACGGTACTGTCAACCCGACTTGTGGTCATGTTACAACTCACAATGTAGTAATAAATTTTGTATACAAAACCCGAACATACCGACGATATTTGTAGAATAAAAATACTCAATCACTGTTTAATGTAATGTTAATTATGTGAGGTTTTGTAAAAACAGTTTGCAAAAAGGAGATTACTCACATTGCTGTCTTAGGGTTTTCCTGTGGATTTCCTGGTGATTATCTATTAATTACACAAATGCACACGCGTTAGTATAATAACCCAATATTTACATTAGTAATACCCTCCCCGAGACGACATTCCAACGACTACGTCGGGCAGAACCACGATAGTCGTTACGGAACCCTAGATCAATCGGGCAGCGTATCTAATACGTAACCGGGGTTATGATACTTACAACGGGGCAGAACTTCGTTAATTAGGGGGGTATTATGCCTAGAAATAGCTTCAACTATAAAGAAATTCGAGAGATAAAGTTTGTGTGAATGATTTCGAATGAACGGCCAATGCCATCTATTTATAGTGTCTGTCTGACACTTCGTCGCGGCCCGCGTAAGCCGAAGGGTAACCCTTCGCGGCCCGCAAGCTAGGGTAAGTAGGCCATAGGTTTGCTGAATCGAACAACTATTCTCGACACGAATGGTGACACGTGGCAGCTCAGGGTGTCGCCCTGGTGACTGGCTGTCGCGCCCCGCGTAAGACCCTTAAGGGTTCTTCGCGGCCCGCGAGCGACAATAAAAATTGATTTTTTATTTAATATTTAATTATATAGGGTATTTTGGGCTCGGTTTTCGCATACGAGATGTATTTTAAGACATATAGGTGATATTCTAATTATATTAGAGGTGTCGAAAATATTTTGGAGGGTTGTTATATCTGGCCCGTATCATTTCGCGTCGGAACATCATATATAAATTACCGATTTACCTTGTTCATAACAAATATAAAAAGTAGGTGTTCTACTAGAAAGGTGTAAGATTTACTTACCTTGCATCCAAATTATGCTTTTCCTTCGTACTTAATCCGTTTGACCCGCTTCTTTCCCAAGCTTCCAGCTAGCTTGTCAAGCGTCAAACTATCATTTATAATTTGCAAGATGGTTATATTAGTCATTATTAATCACGACTATTCCACCTTATGGATTTTATATCAAAATTATTATTCGTTCTTACTATAGATCAATTTGACTTTTAAAAGTCAACTGCCTTTTAACATATGAAATACACAATTAAATTTAACAAACTTATTTAGGCATTCCATGAATTTCCCGGTAAGGGTTATTTCTAGGCACCGTTTTAACTAAATTTCTCTATTAAGTCCATAAAAATTGTTAACATTAATTTAACATGATTTCAATCATCATATGCTAATCTATCAATCTCATACAAGAACTTGGAATTGTTTCATCACTATAAAACAACCCATCGCATCATATAAATGGATTCCACCCAAACATCAAACTTAGTCAAATACTTCAAACGTTCATAAACATATGATGATTTCGAACATCATTTAACATGAATATAACATTCATTCCATCTTATCATACAAAACCCTTTCCATGGCAAGTACGAACATGTACTCGAACCCTTAGATTATTCAAGTATCTTCCTATTACTATCATGTATGATGATTCTAAACACTAGTATATCATCAACTTCATCATATTATCTAAACCCACTTAACTAAGTGTGGTAAATCATCCAAACACCTAAATCATAGCAATATATGTATAATTTTCACTTAGGGTTTTGTTCCAAAGCAAGTATATATCTCTTAGCTCACTTCAATTTCTCATATTCATACATGGATTGAAATCCATGAATTCTACCTTCAATCATAATGTCACCAAATCGAGATTTTTGATATACCTTATAATCCTTTAGTCTAGGTGATCGATAATTGAGTTCATGCACGATTTGAAGATCCGAATTTGACCTTCAATTTGATGATTTGAGATGAACTAGGGTTGCACCCTTTTTTCTTTTCTCCTGAAGATCGACATTCACACACATTAAGTGTGTGTTATGTCGAATTTCTTTGTTTTAAAAAATCAAGTTTCCTTTTTGACATTTTAGGTCCCTCAAGTTTAGTTTTTGTTTAAACCCCCATATAACACCTACTAGCAATTAGCCATTATTATAACTAGGTTTAGATATTCCTAGTCAAATTACTTAAATTTGGGGTATTACAACCCGCTTCAATTTAAGTCCCACTCACCCGAGCCTTTTATAAACTTTTACTTACTACAAAGTATTTGTTCTCTTAAACTGGTGTTAGCTTTGATTATTTAAAATCCTATCGATTATCCGGTAAATCTCTTACCACCAGTTCTTTAATATTAACGTGGTTTAATTACCAAACCCGTTTTTGGGGTATTACAGAAATGCCGAGTTCTCTAAGTTGTCACAACTCGAAGTGGTTTTCCCTTGATCTTGATCATATATATATATATATATATATATATATATAATGGGAGTTGGCTAGAAAGCCTAAGTGTAACACCCCGTGTTTTGAAAGTCAAAGTACAAGTCAAAGTCAAAGGAAGAAAAGATTGCTAATTGTGATCTGTCTCTCCTTGCTTAATTATCGATTGTACTTCTTGACTTGTAATCAAGAATCTATTTTAATCGATTTAGTTGTATTATGTGGAGTACATGTTAATAAATCGCTACTTAATTGCAGTTTAATCGCTAATCGACTTACCGTTAATCGCATCGCAACTTGAATTATAGGTCATGAATATTGTTTTACATGTGTGTTTTATTATGTGATACTTGTGCATGTTTAAATATATGTTTTGTGGTGATTATTCGCAAACGCAATCGCAACTCTATCACATCGCAATCTTAATCACAACACGAAACGCAGAATGATTATGTTTAGGTTTATGACTGTATGTTAGTAGGTTATTTGTGTAACTAATGGTTATTACTATCGCATCGCTTACTCGCAACGCACCGCAACGCTCAGCACGTAAAATGAAAAGTCGGAAACCATCACGCGACAGCCCTTCGATCGGATGGCCATCCGATCGGGCTGCCATCCGATCCGCCCCTCGTGTGCATCTTTCCTCTTTTGGAAACCCTATAAATACCCCTGTCACAACAACATTCATTGATGTGACAGCCCTCTCTTCCGACCAGCACGCTCAAGCTCTCTTTTCTCTCGATTTCTCCCAATTCTTGTAAGTTTTCCACTCAAATCTTGTACATCTATCATCTACATGCACTTCTTCATCATTTTCACCTTTAAATCTTCACTTTTAACGGTGAAATCAGCGGATTTGAGGTGTTCTAGGGTGATGTCATAATGGAGTTCTTATGAACTTCAAGATTTGGCTTCATTCCACCAAGAACAACTCAGATCTAAAGGATTTCAACATGATTTAACACCGATTTCATCTAGATCTAAACGTTTTCGAGGTTAAAAGGATTGAAAGATGGTTTCATCACTTTCTTTCAACTCTTTTACACTCAATGCACTCAAAACCGATAGAATCGGAGCTTACTCAGGCCTTCTACTCACTTTCTGGTGAAGTGCCGGTCTAAGATCTGACATCTATCAAAGAGATAACCGATTTCGGGTTGAACATGAACAACGTCAAGAACAGTTGACTGGTCAGATTGGGGTGATTCCCGTCCTATCGGATAACTGGGACTTGATGGAGTTCTTGTTGTTTAACACGTTGTCATATCGTCTCGATCAAATCGCAAACTTTCAAACTTAACAAATTTCAAAACGAGCAAGTCACTGAACGGACTGCCGTCCGATCGGATTGCCATCCGATCGAACGACAATCTGATCGATTGACATACGCCTCCTGCGCTTAAACAAATTTAAATTGTTGGTAACCTCCACTCGGACCGCCATACGAGCGGACGGCCATCCGACGAGATGACCGTCCGAACGGATGACCTGAATGGTAGGGATACTTCTCATTTTATAGAATGCTACAACGAAGACTTCAAAGCCATCATACATCAAACACATCCATCTCAAATGAGTGGCCCACCGACCGAATGGCCAACCGATCGGATGATCATCCGATTGGATTGCCATCCGTTCGGATGGCACTTCGACACTCTTCCACTTGCATCGATTTACGTGCCACTTATCGTTTATGCTATCGTTCTGTAACTAGGCTGACTCTCTAGTGCTCCCTTCAATCCATTAGCTACCATCGCTGTGAGTATACTCGATCCCTTTTTGCTTAACGCACTTTTGGGTGTTACATACGTTACTTATATCAAATCACATCGACACACAACGCAAACACTTTTAACGCTAACCGCTCTCGCATGTTATACGTGACTCGATGAATGCCTGTTTGTTATGTTTTCACATTGATTGCTGTCTACCTGCCTTAGCAACGATAGTACTATAGTTTGGACTCAGCACCTGTTTATTAAGGGGTTGTTAAGGATCTTACTTCGCGTGTTCGCGGTGGTGAACATATGTTGCGCACTCTACAACTCTCAGTCATTGGTATTGATAGGATCTTTGTCAATAACTTACGTGCTTCACACTTTACGTAGTACATTCTGGTTATGCGTAAATAGCTTTCGCTACTATCATACTATTAAACTTGTATGCTCACCTTTACACTATGTGTATTGACCTCTATTTTAACGTATGTGACAGGTGTTTAGGATGCTTTGCTTGTTAATTGCTGGAATCGAGCTAGGAAGGAGTCTTGAAACAAATCTAAAAAAATCTGAGTTGTCGGAACAGTTTTCTATTTGTCTTTGTGAACAATTATCTGTAATAACTGTGCTACTTTATATGTTGCAGTATGGGACGTAATGATTTAAATATTTGGTAATCATAGTTGTTATGGAATCTCCTGGAGAATCTGTTTCGCTCAGTGCTGCGCCCCGATGATTCCGCCATCGGTTGGGGTGTGACAGATTGGTATCAGAGCCATAACTATAGGGAATTAGGCAAGACTCGACCTAGATTGGGTCGATGTCTTAGAAACGACCTAGTCTATAGTCTAAGTACCAACAAACCGACTTGTGCATACCCGGTAGAGGTTTTGTACGAGCCTACTTGCTATTCTCGCATACATTCGCTGAACACTACACTCTTGCGTGGACATCGCATATTACCGCTTTGCGCAAGGTCAGTCTTTCCTAAGACTGGCAACTCACACACTTTTCAAATTTCCCGCGTAGGGCAAGGTGATTAGGTCGAGAATAGGTGTGAAAGCCATAAACTCTCGATTAAATCCCTCGCCTAACACAACTTTTTACTACAAAAAACAAGAATTTGTGTTAAACCAGGAGTGAAATCCGTACTTCGACGCAGATTTTCTCTATCTATCTCGTGATTCTATCACACAAACAGGAATGGAGTCGCTAAGTTAGGGGTGAAACCCGAACCTTGATGACCTATTCCGCTCTATATTTTGGTTTTACAAAACTCTCACCAAAGTCTCGATGGGTTCCAACGACTAGGGATACATGATGGCCGAATAGATGCGTGCCGATCGCCCGGATTGAGGCAAGAGCACAGTCTGCTAGGCCAAGATGTGCCCCCATAGCCCTTGAGAACAGTCGAATCACTTTGGGTAGTCAAAGTCTAACACACCCGAGACATTCTATTCGACTTTATGTGTTTCGATTCTGGATTTGCAGGCCGCTAACTCTGAGACTTACCGCTTTTGTGTTCGATTTTATGTGGTTTTAAATGTTATTTGATAGCGTTTTGAGATAAAAAGTGCAGTGGCACTGGTGATTTTGATTCCACGATTCGCGCCCTGCCAAAACACACACAACTTGCACCACGCTAACAAATCACTCGTATTACTCGCAATCGCTACTCGCTAATCGCACTCGCAACTCCTGATCGCTTTACGCAGCTGTGAAAGATAGGTGAATACGTGCAATATACGCAGGTCAATGCGTACAAAATATAGTGTGTCCTCGTGTGTTTCCGTGCTCTACGTGCCATTGTGTTTCTGTGCTTACGTGATTCTGTGGTTTATGTGCTTACGTGACTATGTGTTTATGTGTTTACGTGTTCCTGAGCTTTCGATAGGATAGTAAGACTATACTAGACTATATCGAAATTGTGTTTGAGTCCAGTGGAGATGTCTGTTGCAGACAATGTCGTCATCTGGATCACACCACTCCCGCGCTGCTAGACGCAAACACGCTGACAAGCGACTCGCTTCTCTCGTCGCAAGTCAAATCATTAAAGTAATTCCGCAAATTGTTAGCGAGCTAAACGAAAATGCCAGCAAGTCTTCAGAAGAATCCAGGACAGATTCTCCTAAAGCTGCTTTTAGCTTCAAGCAGTTCAAAGCTTGCGGTCCGAAAGAATTTACCAGAGAAGACGGGCCTACGGCCATGTTTCAATGATTTGATTCAATCGAAGTCACCCTGCGCCAAAGTGGCTGTCCGGAAAACCTTCGCACTGTTAACGCCACCGGCGTCTTCCAATCCCGAGCTCTAGATTGGTGGATGGCCGAAAGAAACAAACGAGGGAATGATGCAGCTTACGGGCTGACGTGGGATGAGTTGAAGGACATCATGATACGAGAGTTCTGCCCTCCCCACTAGCTCCAAATGTTGGAGGACGAGTTCTGGCATATCAAGCAGGAGGGTGGCGACAACGCCGGTTTAACTGCCTGCTTCAAGCAGCTAAGTCTCATCTGTCCGGGTCAAGTTACTACCCCCGGGATTTCGATCAAGAAATACATCCGTGCTCTTCCGGATTGTGTTGCAGACTTTGTGTAAGCTGCAAAGACGACAACTACTGAGGAAAACTACCTGCTCGCTGCTGAGATCAATGATAAGCGAGTCAGGGCTTGTTATTTCGATAAAGCTGCCAAGAGTCTTCATCAAGTCACCGCTGCTCCCACCGCAGAAACAACCGCCGCATCGCAATTTTCAAAGCTCTCATGTCGTAAGAGAAATAACAACAGCTCCAGTAACAAGAACTGTGCAGTTACTGCCGCACCACTCCAAGCTCTACCGACTCAACCGCAACCTCAACACCGCCAAGTAGCGGCTCCTGTGGCCAATACACCGACTGCCAAGCATGCATACACTGGCCCACACCCGCTCTGCCTTACTTGTACTTATCATCACCCGGTTAGTATCGCATGCCGGTTCTGTGTTCACTGCAACCTGTACGGCCACTTCACCGCTAACTGCCGTACCGGTCCTCGCCAAACTCAAGCTCCAGTTCAAGCTCAAGCTCCTGCTTTACCAGCTCCCCAAGGACAGCAAGCAGCTCCTCCGCCCGCTGCTCACGCAAGAGCTTGCTTTGCGTGTGGTGACCCTAACCACTTCGCAAACGTCTGCCCCAACAGGGTGGTTAAGCAAGAGCCCCAGCAGTAACAGCCAGCACCACAACACCAGCAACAGCAGCAGCAGCCAGCTCAGCAGGCAGCCCGCGGGCGAGTCTTCAACATCAACGCCCGTCAGGCTCAGGCAGACAACAACGTGGTTAATGGTACGTTTCTCGTAAATGGTATATATGCTTCGTGTTTATTTGATACTGGAGTCGATAACTGTTTTGTATCGTTCGAATTCGAAAAGCTCCTTAATCGTAAGCGCGCCCATCTCCCTACGACCTTCGACGTAGAAGTTGCCACCGGAAGAACCGTCACCGTCAGTTCCGTTCTATGTGACTGTACTCTTGTGTAAGACCCTTAGTCCATTTTATACGATTACCATATAAAATCCGACTATGATAGTGTAGTTACGGTTAAACATACACTAAAAATACGAATTTATTAAAACATTTTAAACTTTAAAACATTTTAATGTAACATGTATAAATTCGCCGTTTAAAAGTGACGACGAAACATTTCGCGGAAGCTTGAATCTTGATCGTGTTCGGTTCTTTATCGAGCTTGATCGTCCACCGGCACCTCATATTAAATCTACATTTCATAAAACATGAAATGAGTTAGCAATTTGTCATATAAAACATGTCTAAGCAAATTCGCGGGTCAAAACGAGCAAACCACTGTTTTAAACCACTGTTGCTGAAATTTACACCCGTCGCGTGCCGCGACGGGGAACTGAATTGGTGTCGCGTGACGCGACAAGCGTCGCGGGCCGCGACAGTGATAGGCTTTAGCCGGCGCGCGGCGCGAGGACCACATTTCGACAGAAAGATTGCAGCTAAATGCTGCGTTTTCCAGCCAAACTCATTTTTACGCAAACGAGCATAACTTGCTCGTTTTTTATCCGATTTGACTCACGTTTCTTCCTACGTGATCCTAATTTCATTCTCCATCACATGGAGTTAACATCCGAAATCCAGATTAACAAATTTTTAGACTTTTAAGCCTTCGGCTTAAAATGAAATTATGAACTTTTGACCCGTTCATGTATTAATCAAACAAACATGTTTGTTTGATCTCAATTTCTCATAAACTTTATAAAGTCATTGTTATCTATCATAATAGATTCAAATCCCGGGTTTATATACATTCTTAAACCCGTTTTTACTTAAATGCTTATTTTGACCCGTTAAGGGTATTTAAGCATTTTTTTCCGCATAATTCATGCTTGTTTAATTCTAGCATCGTGATTTCACATTATTTATCAATTGATCTTCCACCACAACTATATGTATGGTGGATTTAATGTGGAGATCTATATATTCCGAGTTTTACCCCTCGGATTATCATTTTACGGCAAAGTCTCATATAGAGTCCGTTGACCCAAAGATTTACATCTTTCTCTTTTTATACTTATTCCAAGTATTTATTTGATCACAAAACTCATTTCCAAACAACCTTTATGGGTCGTTTGCTCTATGTAGCTTATAAGGGCAATTTGGTCTGTTTAAGCCTTTCTTTTACGACAAATGAATTTTAAAGGCATATTAACCCAAAATCTCCCATCTTAAACTATGATCTTATTCGAATAATCATTATGCTTTCAAAACACCATGACCATCATTTAAATCATTCGGTTTACTTAAAAAGATAACCAAATGTCCATTTTTAACTTTTCTCGCTCTCATAGAACCTTAAGTTCTAAATGATGAGTTGACCTATTATACATACCTGGCTCGGATCAATATATTGACCCGTTTAGATACCTTGCCTTAGTAGCCGCTAAGTAATAGTGATGTAAATATCCCATCGATATTTATTCCTATAATCATACAACTCGGCAAACCATTAGTCGATATTGTCAAAAGGTGATATTTTCACCTTTTGACCCGTTTGGTTTAAATGACCGTTTATCTTTGCGAGATGGATTTATTATCATCTCGTCTACATGACTCGCTCCGGTTTACACCGTACGGTCATTTTACTTGTAACCCATTTCTTGATTATTTTGACCCCTTTATGTCTTACGCCATAAAGTGTCTTTCAAAACTAACGGTTATCGTCAACGAGTGACCAAATTACCGTTTTACCCTTATTAATTGTATTGATTTACCTTATTAGGTAATCATTTAAAACTCGCTATCTATTAGTCAATTCATGACTAAATAATCGTCTTAGCTCTTTTTAACCATTAAACATGGTTTATCATTATTGTCTTTGGTTTCGAACCGCACATGTCGTGTCGAAACATTATACGTCAAACAAGATTTTATATTATTCATAACCTATAAAACCAATAGGTATTTAATACAAAGAGTGTAAGTTGTACTTACCTAGCATCCAGATTACGCCTTTCCTTCATTCCTGATTCGTTTGACCCGCTTCATTCCCAAGCTTCCACCTAGCTTGTTAAGCGTCAAACTATCATTGTAATTTGTAAGATGGTTAGATTAGTCATAATGATTCACGACTATTCCATCCTACGATCTTTATGTCAAAATTATCATTCGATCATATAAAAGGTCATTTTGACTTTAAAAGGTCAAACTGCCTATTAACAAAAGTAATTACACGATGTAGTTTAACTACTCGTTTTATTACTTTGCCACTATACGGTAAGCATCCTTCTTATGTTACCGTTTTAACTACTTATGAAATCAAATTATTGTAATCGAATTTCATTTGATTAACACATGATGATATCAAACATCATTTTCATTTTATCATACTAATCCATTTACTAGCAAGTATGATCATGTACTCAAACACACCATTTGTTCAAGTATTTCCTTATTACTATCAGATATGATGATTCTAATCATAGTTATATCATCAAAATAATCATATGATTAATACCCACTTATCCTAGTGTGGTAATTCATCAAACCATTCAAATTATATCATCATATGTATAATTTTCATTTAGGGTTTGGTTCCTAAGCATGTATACATCACTAATTCAATCATAGCTTCAATAATTCATTCATAATTCGCGATTATGATGATTATCCAAATTTCACAACTTCACAAATCATCAAAATTTGACATACCTTATAATCCCCTAGCTTGGGTGATCATTAATTCACGTTCAATTGTGAATTTGAGCTTCAATTTGACCTTCAATTTGATGATTTATTGTGAACTAGGGTTTTAGCTCATGAGAGCTTGTTCTGATCGATCCAGAACACACACTATATGTGTGTGTTTTGTTTCATTCTTTTATTTAAATAAACTTTCAAGTTTATCTACTTTGGCCCCTCTTGTTTGGTTAGTTTATTAAGTAGGCCACAACCCGCTTAATTTCTAACAAATTTTCCACTCATTAACTAGGTTAAACATTCCTAGTTAAATTAGTGGGTTCGGGGAATTCATTACTAAGTTTATTTTAAGTCCCGTTAACTCGGGCTTCTATAAACTTTATTTTCTCAAAAGCTTTATTTTTCCTTTTTATAAAATATTAGGTTTAATTATATAAATCCTAATATTTTCTGGGTAGATTTTACCACTAACGGTACTTTACCCGTCTTTTAGTATTAACGTGGTTTGATTAGCAATCCCGTTTTCGGGGTGTTACATCTTGATCTCAACGGTCACGTTTTCCCGATTAATCTCATACTAATGCAACTCGGTAGCTTTGATGTCATAGTAGGTATGGATTTCCTTCGGGAAAATCATGCTGAAATTGTTTGCTTCGACAAGATGATTCGTTTCTCTCTCGCGAATGGTGACCGTGTGTCTATGGTGAAGTCGCTTCGAATAAGTTACAACTCATGTCATGTGTCCAAGCTAGCAAGTATCTCCGCAAGGAATACCAAGCTTTCTTGGCGCACATGGTAGTAGCGGAGAAGGAAAAGAAAGGTAAGACAATAGGAGAAGTACCCGTGGTTCGTGATTTTCCTGCTGTGTTTCCTGATGATTTACCTGGTTTACCTCCCACTCGTGATATCAATTTCTGAATCGACCTCATTCCTGGAGCAAATCCTGTTGCAAGAGCGCCTTATCGTCTCGCTCCTTCTGAAAAGCGCAAACTCTCGAGTCAGCTCCATGAACTACTTGATAAAGGCTTCATTCGCCCTAGCACCTCTCCTTGGGGCGCGCCTGTTCTTTTCGTCAAAAAGAAGGACGGATCATTCCGGTTGTGCATCGACTACAGGGAATTGAATAAGTTACCATCAAGAACCGCTATCCCTTGCCTCGAATTGACGATTTGTTTGATCAATTACAAGGTGCTACATGTTTCTCGAAAATCGATCTACGCTCAGGCTACCACCAGCTACGAATTCAGGAAGAAGATATACCTAAAACCGCATTTCGAACCCGATACGGTCATTTAGAATTTGTTGTTATGCCTTTTGGTTTGACTAACGCCCCCGCAGTCTTCATGGATCTAATGAATCGCGTGTGTAAACCCTATCTAGACCGCTTCGTCATAGTGTTTATCGATGATATCCTGATCTATTCCAAATCAAAAGCCGAACACGCGCAACATCTCAGTTTGGTTCTTGAGTTACTCCAGGGAAACTGTCTCTATGCCAAGTTCTCCAAGTGTGAATTCTGGCTTGAGGAAGTCCAATTCCTGGGTCACATCGTCAATAGTCAAGGAATTCATGTCGATCCTGCGAAGATCGAAGCTGTTAAGAGTTGGGTCACACCAAAGAACCCATCCGAAGTTCGTTCATTCCTCGGATTGGCGGGTTACTATCTCCGTTTCATCGCGGACTTTTCGAATATCGCTGTACCCCTCACCTCTCTTACACACAAGGACAAGCCTTTTGTTTGGGGAACCAGACAAGAGGAGGCCTTTCAAACTCTCAAGTTTATGCTTTACAACACTCCTGTGCTCTCTTTACCCGACGGAAACGACGACTTCGTAGTCTATTGCGATGCCTCTAACCTCGGTCTTGGTTGTGTCCTTATGCAACGAGACAAGGTTATCGCGTACGCGTCTCGTCTCGTCAGCTCAAGATCCACGAGAAGAACTATACCACACATGACCTCGAGCTTGGTGCAGTTGTTTTTGCACTAAAGATTTGGCGACGTTACCTGTACGGAACCAAGTGTACGGTCTTCACCGACCATAAGAGCCTACAACACATCTTTAGCCAGAAAGAGCTGAATATACGCCAACGCCGGTGGGTAGAACTACACAATGATTACGACTGTGAGATCCGTTACCACCCAGGCAAAGAAAACGTCGTTGCCGATGCTCTCAGTCGACGAAGCTATTTGCATAGCGTTCGTAATACTCAAGCCCAGCACAATCTCGAAGCTCTTATCCGTGACGCCCAACATGCTTGTTTTACCGAACGTACTTTAAAGAAAGAAAGGATTATCAATAATGGCGAGCAACTGGTGAGTAAATCGAACGGTATCTTTCATTATCTAGACTGAATTTGGATTCCCAAGCGCACCAATTTACGGCAAATTCTGCTAGACGAAG
Organism: Helianthus tuberosus; assembly: GCA_030545235.1. Taxonomy (NCBI): domain Eukaryota; kingdom Viridiplantae; phylum Streptophyta; class Magnoliopsida; order Asterales; family Asteraceae; genus Helianthus; species Helianthus tuberosus. Next base: position 182,459,398 of record CM060403.1, read on the forward strand.
CCCACAAGTCGCGATACTCCATTCATCCCGGAGCTGATAAAATGTACCAGGACATGCGTTACAAGTACTGGTGGCCGGGCATGAAGAAGGATATCGCTATCTACGTTTCAAAATGCCTGACTTGTTTAAAAGTCAAGGCTGAGCATCAACGTCCCTCTGGCTTACTCGTACAACCCGAGATCCCTATGTGGAAATGGGAGAGCATAGCTATGGACTTCATAACAAAACTTCCGCGCATGCCATCAGGTCACGATAGCATCTGGGTTATCGTTGACCGTCTTACCAAATCCGCCCATTTTTTACCAACACGGGAAGACTATAGGGTAGAACGATTAGCACGAATCTACACCGACGAGGTTATTTGTCGACACGGGACGCCTCGTGACATCATCTCTGACCGCGATGGTTGGTTTACCTTGAGACTTTGGGAAACGTTTCAATCTGCTCTCGGTACTACTCTTAATCTAAGTACCGCTTTCCATCCACAAACCGACGGTCAGACTGAGCGAACGATTCGGACCCTTGAAGAAATGCTTCGCTCGTCTGTCATAGATTTCGGTGGTAATTGGGACGCGCACTTACCTTTAGCCGAATTCTCGTACAATAATAGTTATCACTCTAGTATCCAAATGGCACTATTTGAGGCATTATACGGAAGGAAATGTCGATCGCCTATTGTATGGCACGAGATCGGGGACGCGCAAATTACCGGTCCTGAGCTGTTGCAAGAAACGAATGACAAAATCTTCCAAATTCGAGACAATCTCCTGAAAGCTCGGAGTCATCAGAAAAGTTACGCCGATAGACGCCACAAGCCCCTTGAAATTGACGTTGGCAATCACGTACTCCTAAAGGTTGCACCTTGGAAGGGGGTGATCAGATTCGGCAAGAAAGGAAAGCTCGCGCCTCGATATGTGGGACCCTTTAAAATTCTGGAAAGGATTGGCAAAGTGGCCTACAAACTCGAACTACCGGAGGAACTTAGTAACATCCACCCGACTTTCCACGTTTTGAACCTCAAAAAATGTTTGGCCGACCAGGAGTTACATGTCCCTATGCAAGTGGACGAAACATTACACTTCATGGAGAAGCCTGTCGAGATCATGGGCCGAGAAACCAAGGTACTCCGACGCTCACGCATTCCCATTGTGAATGTTCGTTGGGAAGGCAAACGCAACGCCGAGTTCACCTAGGAACTCGAAAGTGACATGAAGGCAAAGTATCCGCAACTGTTTGTTACGCTTGCTTCTTAAATTTCAGGATGAAATTTCCTAAAGTAGGGGAGGCTGTAACACCCCGTGTTTTGAAAGTCAGAGTCAAAGTCAAAGGAAGAAAAGATTGCTAATTGCGACCTGTCTCTCCTTGCTTAATTATCGATTGTACTTCTTGACTTGTAATCGAGAATCTATTTTAATCGATTTAGTTGTATTATGTGGAGTACATGTTAATAAATCGCTACTTAATAGCAGTTTAATCGCTAATTGACTTATCGTTAATCGCATTGCTATCGCATCGCAACTTGAATTATAGGTTATAGATATTGTTTTATGTGTGTGTGCTATTATGTGATACTTGTGCATGTTTAAATATATGTTTTGTGGTGATTATTCGCAAACGCAATCGCAACTCTATCACATCGCAATCCTAATCACAACACGAAACGCAGAATGATTATGTTTAGGTTTATGACTGTATGTTTGTCACACCCTGGCTTTTGCGGAAGCGTGGGTTTATTTGGTGTGACTTCTTAATACCATAGCAACAATCATAACAATGCTATATGATACAAACACGAGATGTTTATCCATTAATAAAGTTTAGAAACTACCACAATACCATTGTTTGAAAACACTAATACCGAATTAAGTTACAAACCATGAAAATGTTTAACCGAGTTCATAAGACTCCACAAAGACTTAAAATAAAACCTGAGTTTAGAAACATGTATTCCGTCCAGGAAAGGAATACACCCCCTAAACTCTCAACTACCATGGATAACATCCTTTATTCATGACGCAGCTTGAAAACATATGCAGACACTTACCAGATCCCTTTAGTTTCCTGAAATACATGTAGTTTGAAAAATCAACAAAAGTTGAGCGAGTTCATCTGTAAGTGAGTAAGTATAAACATTCGTAAACAGTGTATGTATGTATGCCCCGGTATGTATGTCCCGGTATGATAGCAAACAAGGAAAAGATCACCAATGGTTTGCAAGGCCACTGATATGTGTGACGGTGTAGGAAGACTCAAACCTAGCAAATTGTACCGGGCTCCCGGCTGGAAGACATGGTCACCACTATGGGCCGCCCCGACCTCATGGGTGTGGGCTCGCTACACCCAAATAGATCTATCACTCATGTCCCTCGGTCCTACGACGAGGATTGATGGTCCCAAGTATCCGCCTACACTATCACATGATCTATGGTTCTTTCCTAGGTTAATCATACCAATAGTATTGTAAGTATCCTTTTATAACATGTATTTCACCCCGCAGTAAATAAACAAAACAGTTTAAAGAAGAGGGGGACATGAACTCACTGTAGAGCGTCTTCAGTATCGTACTCAAAACTCCGGTCTTGTCAGCAAACACGACTCCCTACAATATACTAATGTCTATTAGACGATCGGGCCGTGCCTTGCCTTTGTATTAATGTTTTGGAGTTACGTTTCCAATGTTATTCCAAGTTGTATAATTATTTGTCGAAATAATTAATATTTCAACTCAAATTATATTTAGTTTTGGAATAGTTGTTTAATCCATATCTTTGGTATTAATACTTCTCAAGTATTTTAGTTTCGTATTTCCTTCCCAAGGATGTGGTATCTTATACATGTACTTGTATTATTCTATTTGTAATTTCCGAATTAATATATTCCCAAGTCTCACTTTAGAAAATATATTTATAAACTCATTTTGTCCCACAATAATGTATTGTCCCGAAAATATAAATTTTTCCCAAAAATCATATATCTTCTAAATATACTATGAAAATATATTTTTATTTCCCAAAAATAATATATTTTCACTTTGTCCAAAAATAATATATACCAAAATATATAAGTAACGGTATTGTTTTTGGATAATAAATTTCACGGTACTTTGTTAAGTTATATAATATAACCATTTCACCGAGTATGCCAATAATCACACAAGTGTCTTAATATGTATATATATTCTAAATATATATGTTTACCCATTTTTATGTACAAAACCAACCTCCGATACTTTGTATTTTGTTACAAAAATTATGGCGGGGTTTATATTTGAAAAGCATAGTTTAAAATACACTAGTAAATACTTGTCTAGAAAATATTTTCTAAGTGTTTGTATTTTTAGGAAATTTCGCCATAGTTTCCCCTAAAAACGGAGGTGCCCATGCTATATAAGCATATCATTTTCTTTTCAAAATTCATTCAATCAATCAATAACCAAACTACACTTCCCAAGTGCAAAAATTATTCTATTTACAATATAACATGAACTTGATTTCTTACGAAAACGCGTAGTAACTTGGTGAGGTGTTTAGTAACCTTAGTTACTCTTTAAAGTGTGTTTACTTCTTTTAAAATCTCATTCTTGCATAGGTTTGGTGTTTACAACTTGTAAACATAATTTACAAGAATTATTCTTTTGAACTCTTCTTGTAAATAAAATGTTCTTACACTTATTTTGTCACCAAAATGGTGTAAGTGCAAGTAAGGGTCATGATCTTTTTAAAACCGACTCTTGAACTTGGTTTGTTTAGAAAAGTCTTTTGTAATTCTCGGATCTACATGATCACCAACTCATGTTGTTTAACTATATTTCAAGAAATCATCTTTAAATATCAAGCTCATATTTTTATTAGAAGATGATTACTTTATGTAAACACATAATCACCTCCTAATCTTGTTAAATCATGTTTCTAATCATCATTTAACAAGTTCCATATGATGATCAATATCACATTACCAAGGAATCAGTAAGCAATCAACAACATATTCACAACAACATCATACTAGCATTATTTCATTATGTTTCATCTTATGTAAAGCTTCAAGTTTAGGTTTCTTGTTTAAACCTTTTAGTGTTCTTGTGATTTATAACAATGTACATCTTTTTAACCAACAAAAAGAGAAGTAAACAAGGGTAAATCAAGAACTTACAACTAGCTCAAAGGCTAGGGAAGATCACTAGAGAAAAGATGGTGAAAATGGATGATGAAAGCAAGTAAGAGAACTCCTTGATGATCCAGAAGCTTCAAGCTCCAAGAATCACCTTCTAGTACTTGAAACAAGCTTGAAAATGGAAGGATGGGGGTTGTAAGGTGGTGGTGGTGGCGGTTCTAGGGTGAGCCAAGAGGGAGAGAGAGAGTAAGTGAGAGATGAGTGAAGTTTGTGAAGATATGGAATGATATGATCTTGATCTTGGCCATACTTATAATCTCTTACACCATATCTTCCAATATTATGTTCACTAGATCAAGTAAAATCAATTAAAATAAGGAGTTAAATCTTAGAAGTATGGTGGTGATTTGGTGGGTCCTTTGGACCATAAATGGGCATGGGGGGGGGGGGGTTAAATGAAACTTGCATTGGTAAGTAGGTAACTAATAGTTCAAATCCAAGTATAAGGTTACATGTTTTAGTTACTAGATATTCTAGTAGGTGTTACGGTGTTCGGGGATCATGACTAGCTCAGAAAAAAAATTAAACAATGCTTCTAGCAATATTTTGGTGTTCCGGGTAGTGTCCGGTTGTTCGGTTAGACACCGTTCCGTTAAAGTGCTAAGTTATATCGTAAAGTGTCCTTTATGTTACTTTTTGCGACACTTTTAATTCCCGACACTTAGGAAAGCATTCAGGACCATTTAGTCAATTTTCTGCACATTACTAGCATGTTAAAATGCTGATTTTTGATGTTTAATACAGAATTCTGCACTTAGAGTGGGTTTTAGGCACTTTCCGGCACTTTATCTATCACCTAGTGACGCAGTTTTATGGTCCTTACATCCCTACACACCATACTAGTGTAGTACCTTGTCCGTGGCCGAAACTCGCCTCAAAACACTGTCTGTCTATGTACTGAACCCCGTCAGCATATTCCTATCTTATCCGTTAATTGTGCTAACTGTGCTTTGTGCATCATGTATGACAATATGATGTGCATGTAATAATGATAAGACATTATGTAGTATGTGATGCACATGTATGTATGATGCAGTAATCAGAAAGTAGTTTAAATCAGCAGTTGTAATTAAGCACAGTCATTGAGCACTAAACAATATTAATTAATTGTACGGATACCTGTAATTATGAGGGTTGTCACATTCTCCCCCTGTTAAGAAAATTTCGTCCCGAAATTTAAGTTCTGCTACTAGATGCAGGGGTCTTGGGGAATAAATGTGGGTATTTTTCTTTCATGCGATCCTCACGCTCCCACGTGAACTCTGGGCCATGTCGTGCATTCCAACGAACCTTGACGAGTTTGACACTACTCCTGCGCGTCTTGTTAACCTTCCAATCGGTGACCTCAACAGGTTCTTCAGTAAAGTGGAGTGTGTCGTCAACATGAACTTCGTCGGCAGGAATGACAACGGTTTCTTGAGTTGGACTCTTTTTCAGATTAGATACATGGAATGTATCTTGAACGCCATTTAATTCTGTGGGTAGATCCAACTTGTAGGCTACAAGACCAATCCTTTCCAGGATTCTGAACGGTCCAATGTATCGCGGGTTCAACTTCCCACGCTTCCCAAAGCGTGCTACCCCTTTCCAGGGTGAAACCTTTAACAATACCATATCCCCTACCTCAAATTCCAGAGGTTTCCTTCTCAGGTGCGCATAACTCTTTTGTCGATCACGAGCCGCTTTGATGCGCTCTCGGATCTGTGCAATTTTGTTTGTCGTCTCCTGGACCAATTCGGGACCAACCAGCTGTCTATCACCCGCGTCAGCCCAACATATCGGTGATCGACACTTGCGTCCATAGAGAGCTTCGAACGGTGCGGCTTGAATGCTTGCATGGTAACTATTGTTGTATGAAAATTCGACCAAGGGTAAGTGAGTGTCCCAACTACCACCCAAATCCATTACGCAAGCACGCAACATGTCTTCCAACGTCTGAATTATTCGTTCGTTCTGTCCATCAGTCTGCGGATGGAATGCAGTACTCAGATTCAACTGAGAACCAAATGCTTCTTGAAAGGATTGCCAAATCCTTGACACAAATCTTCCATCTCTATCAGAAATGATTGAGAGAGGCACTCCATGACGTGTAACAATCTCTCTAAGGTATAGTTCGGCCAGTTTACTTGTGTTATCTTTCTCTCTGATCGGTAAAAAGTGTGCAGATTTCGTCAGACGGTCTACGATCACCCAAATCGTATCATGACCTCTGGGCGTCCTTGGCAATTTCATTATAAAATCCATAGAAATCTGTTCCCATTTCCGCTGTGGTATTTCAGGTTGTTGCAAAAGACCTGAAGGTTTCTGGTATTCGACTTTTACCTTGGCGCAAGTTAAACATTTGCCAACATATACCGCAACATCGCCTTTCATTCTCGGCCACCAATAGAAATCCTTTAGATCTTGGTACATTTTATCCGATCCTGGATGGATCGAGTACCGTGATTTGTGAGCTTCACTGAAGATAACATCTCTCAACCCACCAAAGAGGGGAACCCAAATTCTTCCCAAGAAACACAATGTTCCATCCTCCTTTGGTACCAATTGCTTCTCCATCCCACGGAGATATTCATTCTCAAGATTTTCTCTTTTAAGAGCTTATCTCTGCGCAGCACGAATGCGCAACGTGAGATCTGTTTGAACAATCATTTCCAAAGCCCTAACCCTTATGGGCTTAATCCTTTCCTTCCGACTCAGGGCATCGGCGACCACATTTGCCTTCCCTGGGTGGTACTTAATTTCACAATCATAATCATTTAACAGCTCTACCCAGCGTCTTTGTCTCATGTTAAGCTCTTTTTGATCGAAAATGTGTTGCAGGCTCTTGTGATCAGTATAGATGGTGCATCGTGTGCCATATAAGTAATGTCCCGGGATTTTTAAAGCAAACACCACGGCGCCTAACTCCAAATCATGCGTGGTGTAATTTTTCTCGTGAAACTTCAGCTGGCGCGAAGCATAAGCTATCACCTTTTGTCGTTGCATCAACACGCAGCCTAAACCTTGACGTGAGGCGTCGTAATATACCACGAAGTCATCAGTGCCTTCGGGTAGAGATAAGATGGGTGCATCGCAAAGCTTGTTTTTCAACAACTGGAATGCTTCTTCTTGTTTGTCTCCCCATTCATACTTCTTGTCTTTCTGCGTAAGGGAGGTCAAAGGTTGAGCAATTTTTGAAAAATCCTCAATAAACCTGCGGTAATATCCTGCCAAACCTAGAAATTGTCGGATTTCAGTTGGCGTCTTAGGAGTTTCCCAATTCTTAATTGATTCTATCTTTGCGGGGTCCACGTGAATCCCATTTCCATTTACCACGTGACCAAGAAACTGAACCTCCCGTAACCAGAACTCGCACTTCGAGAACTTAGCGTATAACTTCTCCTTTTTAAGCAGCTCTAAAATAGCTCTTAAGTGGTGTTCGTGCTCTTCTTTAGTCCTTGAGTAGATCAAAATGTCGTCAATGAACACAATCACAAACTTATCGAGATACGGCTTGCAGACTCGGTTCATCAAATCCATGAATACTGCTGGCGCGTTTGTTAACCCAAACGGCATAACTAGGAACTCGTAATGTCCATAACGAGTCCTGAAGGCAGTCTTTGGAATACTTTCTTCTTGAATACGCAGTTGATGATAACCTGATCGAAGATCGATCTTTGAGTAAAAACTTGAACCTTGCAGTTGATCGAACAGGTCATCAATCCTAGGCAGAGGATACCGATTCTTGATAGTCAATTTGTTTAGCTCGCGGATATGCGGAAACTACCATCTTTCTTCTTCACGAACAAAACTGGAGCTCCCCAAGGCGAGAAGCTTGGTCTGATAAATCCCTTATCCAATAACTCCTGAAGTTGCGTTGACAGCTCTTGCATTTCCGAAGGAGCAAGTCGATAAGGTACCTTGGCTACAGGCGCGGCGCCTGGAACCAAGTCAATGTGAAACTCGACTTGTCTCTGAGGCGGCAATCCTGGCAAGTCTTCAGGGAAGACTTCAGGATATTCTTTCACGACTGGAATGTCTTCTAGCTTTGGCTCAGCGGCTTCTTTATCCACAATGTGCGCCAAGAAGGCAACACATCCCTTCTTCAAACATTTCCTGGCCTTTAAGCAACTAATGATCCTTAGGGGCGTATCGTGCTTTTCCCCATGTACCACAATCGTTTCTCCATTCGCCATCGGAATGCGAATGGTCTTCTCGTGACATACAATTTCTGCTCGGTTGCTTGACAGCCAATCCATCCCTACTACCACGTCGAAGCTTCCCAACTCGACTGGCAGTAGATCCAGTGTAAACTCGTGCTCTCCCAGTTCAATCACACAGCCTCTAATAACTTCATTTGTTTCTACTAGCTTCCCATTAGCTAGTTCTATGGAATACGGTATATCTAGTTTATCGGCAACTAACCCAAGTATTTTCTTTAAGTCTAGCGATACAAAACTATAATCGGCACCAGTATCGAAAAGCACAGATGCAAAGCGTTGGTTAATAGGGAATGTACCAGTGACTACATTCGGGTCCTGGCGTGCTTCCCTTGCTCCGATATTGAATACCCTTCCACGAGCTTGATTGAGTTTTGGGCATTCACGCTTGAAATGCCCGATGTCTCCGCAGTTAAAACATCCCGGTCCTCGACCGTTACCATTTCCATTACCGCCTTGAGCGTTGTTTTGGTTGCGATTCCCAGCTTGATTCGCAAAGTTCCCACGATTTCTGTTACCGCCATTATTTCCTTGCGGGCGGTTTCCATTTCCATTTCCTCCACGGTTGTTGTTACCAAAATCCCTTTGACCACCACGGCCAGTACCAACCCAACATGTATCCTTCGAATGACCAACTCTCCCACATGATTCACATCTCCCAGATCGGCATCGTCCCTCGTGATGCAACTGACACGCGTTACACTTGGACAAAGTGCCCATATATCCCTTTCCCTTGGCCTTGGCCGGTGCGCTTGTTTCATCCCTCTTATTCGAACTGCTGGTACCCTTCTTAAAGTTCGAGAACTTTCTTTTGTTCTCGCCAGACGACTCGACATGAGTCTCCTTCTTTTTCTGGTCCGAAATCGAGAATTTGTTTAACCGAACAGCTTCTTCCGTACGTGCCACGCTGAGGTCAATGGCTTCAGTAATTGTTGGAGGATTTGAAGTGGTTACCATGCTCATGATCTGAGGTGCTAAACCCCAGATGAAGCGTTCAATGCGCTTAAATTCCGGCTCGACCATGTAAGGTACCACACGAGACAGATCGTGGAACCTTTGCACATATTCAGCAATTTTCGGGCCGTCCATCCGAAGATTCCAAAATTCGGTTTCCAGTTTTTGTATCTCAGCTCGGGAGCAGTACTTCTTTCTCATGAGCTCTTTCATTTCCGTCCAAGTCATAGCGTACGCTGCCGCTTCCCCCATGGTTTGGACTTGCAGGTTCTTCAAGGATAACGCACCATCAAGAAAAAGTCCTGAGATGTAAGTAACTTGGTTTTCAGGAGCACACTTGCTCATCCTGAGCACTGAATCAGTCTTTTCTGTCCACCTAACAAACGCCACGGCACCCCCGGTACCGTCGTAGTTCAAAGGTTTGCAGTCAAGAAATTGTTTGTAGGTACAGCCTGTACAGGCAATATTATTCGTAAAAGCATTAGAGAACGTTCATGGAATATCCAGATGTAACGTAATGTGCCACAAGCGACTTAAATATTACCATTAGGTGGGTTGTTCGTTGAGGTACCCCCGCTAGATTCAGGGCGTGAGGCCTCATAATCTGCTATTGCTCGGGAGATCCTTTCTTGCAATTCGGCTTCAGTAGTGGGCAAACGATTTTCCCTTCGTGGAGGCATCTTCTATAAGAAGATCATATCGGTCAGGTCATAGTAAGTATAGTACATACATCACATGTATTTGTAATAACATTCATCAATGTAAGAAATCATATAACATCCCATGTCATAGCACAAACAAGTAATCCAACAATGCATGTAGTGAGAACGTTGCCATTGAGCTTTCATTTAATCATGACCACAATATAGTTTTACATGTTTCACAATACATCATACATCAAAATAAGATCATAGGGTTACATCATCCCTTGTCTAAAATATAAGTCAGTCTACACAAATCATATACAAAAACGTGGTCTTCCAAAAGTCTTCATATGTTGGCCCAATTGCGACACTCTCACCAAAATAATCTACCTGCACAAGACCAAAATATCGCTACGCTGATGGTGGTGGAGGAGGAGGTGGAGGAATAAAAAGTAGACGGCGCACACGCGCCAACTCCTCCTCGAGCGTATGAACAAGCTGCAACAAACAAGCAATCTGCTGCTCCATGGTAAGGAATCGGATGTGAAAATCCGGGTGAAGAAATAGTGGAGCAGATGGAACAGCAGACTGTGATGGATCGGCAAAAGGTGGAGGACGCGGGATCCTCTCGAGCTCCGCGACCTTCCGGCTCAGCATATCCTGCTGGAGCTGCAGAGATAAAAGTATATCCTCCGTAGTGTACCCAACATGGAAAGGATGATATGGATCTGATAAAGGCATGACGTTGGGCGAAGGCCACATGAATGGCTCGCCCGTGGGTGCAGAGGAAAAAGCAGTGTGTGCAGTAGGTGCAAATGGGGGTATAAACGGAAAGGCTGCTGTCATAGGTGGTATGTGATCATGCTGCTGAGTAGAAGGTCCTTCCCCGAGACGGGGAGGGGGAATGTCCTGAAGAAAAGTGATGGGTAAATCCATGCGGTGAACGTCAGATACGTGCGGGTGAAACTGTGGAACATCAACAGTTGCAAAAACAGGTGCAGCAGGGGGAGTAACTGGTCGAACGAAAGGAGGATAATCATCGTCATCCTCAATCCACCCGTTACGGGTGTCAGCATACCTAGGATCAACGTGTGTGGCAAATGGGCACGGTCAACAAACACAGGGGCCGGGTCGGGCAGTGGTGCAACAACAACAGGAACATCAACAACTGGTGGTGCAACGACTGGAGCATCAACAACGGGCGGTGCAACGACTGGTACATCAAAAGGATCGTGAGCAAGAACAGGCTCTGGTGCAATATCCGGCTCTGGGTCAGCTACAGCGGGCTCACGATCAGCGGGCATGTCAAGAAGCTGATCATCAGGAGGAACAGGGGCCTCAACTGGCTGCTCCTCCGGAATAAAATCGACCTCCTGGTCTGAATCAAAATCGTGTGGGAAGTCAGGGATGAACCCAAAACCCAGCTGCGAAATGGGTGCCTCAGACATAGCAGTGTCGGTATCGGTGTCTGTGGGGTATCGCTGTAACCCCAGCGCATGGAGAGTAGAAGATGACACTGACTCAAAAGAGTCTGGACCAGAAGAATCAGAAGGAACCTCCATAACAGGAATAGCGACATCATCCTCAATAGGAAAAGCAGTAAGAGGGACGGGAGCAGGGATCTCAGCAAGAGGTAGATCCCCGACTAGAATACCATCAGCGAGCTGAACATCGTCTCCGAAATCCGGCAAGGCGAAAGGCTGGAAATAGTCATCATCACTGCTGTCAGTATCAGATGTATAAATCTCGGGATCTGTGGGCATCGGATCATCTGAATCTACTGCTATGGGGTCTAGTGCGCCAGAAACTCCACTCGAAGAAGACATGACGTCTGTAACAAAACAATCACACATATGCACATACATCAACAATCGTCAAATAAGCATGTAAATAATGGCAGTGTAAGCATGTTATCAACCTAGTCTTCCCAAGACTATCCCACCCAGCCTCTCAGACTGAACTACTTAGTCTCTCAGACTAAACCTCCCAGTTTCCGAAACTGAACTACCCAGCCTCTCAGGCTAAACCTCCCAGTCTCTCAGACTGCCCCAACTAGTCTCTCAGACTACCCAGTCTCTCAGACTGAACTACCCAGTTAGCCTCTCAGACTAACTCCCTAGTCTCTAAGACTGAACTACCCAGCTAGTCTCTCAGACTAACTCCCCAGTCTCTAAGACTGAACCTTCCCAGTCTCTAAGACTGAACCTTCCCAGTCTCTAAGTCTGAATCCCTGGTCTCTAAGACCAACTCCCTGGTGTCTAAGACCAAATTTTCCCCAGTCTCTAAGACTGACCTCCCTCAGTCTCTAAGTCTGACTTATAAACAGAAATCTCTGAAATGTGTATTTGTGCCTTTTGTTTGTAAAAAAAGTTTGTTCCCTGGATCTGGACGTTTTGTGTATGCAATGTAAAAATGTTTGAAAACATTTTCGTGAGAGCCCTGATGATCATAGTCTAGACTCGAGAAAGAATCCTAGTTCGCTATGATCGAGGCTCTGATACCAAGCTGTCACACCCTGGCTTTTGCGGAAGCGTGGGTTTATTTGGTGTGACTTCTTAATACCATAGCAACAATCATAACAATGCTATATGATACAAACACGAGATGTTTATCCATTAATAAAGTTTAGAAACTACCACAATACCATTGTTTGAAAACACTAATACCGAATTAAGTTACAAACCATGAAAATGTTTAACCGAGTTCATAAGACTCCACAAAGACTTAAAATAAAACCTGAGTTTAGAAACATGTATTCTGTCCAGGAAAGCAATACACCTCCTAAACTCTCAACTACCATGAATAACATCCTTTATTCATGACGCAGCTTGAAAACATATGCAGACACTTGCCAGATCCCTTTAGTTTCCTGAAATACATCTAGTTTGAAAAATCAACAAAAGTTGGGCGAGTTCATGTGTAAGTGAGTAAGTATAAACCTTCGTAAACAGTGTATGTATGTATGCCCCGTTATGTATGTCCCGGTATGATAGCAAACAAGGAAAAGATCACCAATGGTTTGCAAGGCCACTGATATGTGTGACGGTGTAGGAAGACTCAAACCTAGCAAAGTTGTACCGGGCTCCCGGCTGGAAGACATAGTCACCACTATGGGCCGCCCCGGCCTCATGGGTGTGGGCTCGCTACACCCAAATAGATCTATCACTCATGTCCCTCGGTCCTACGACGAGGATTGATGGTCCCAAGTATCCGCCTACCCTATCACATGATCTATGGTTCTTTCCTAGGCTAATCATACCAATAGTATTGTAAGTATCCTTTTATAACATGTATTTCACCCCCGCAGTAAATAAACAAAACAGTTTAAAGAAGAGGGGGACATGAACTCACTGTAGAGCGTCTTCAGTATCGTACTCAAAACTCCGGTCTCGTCAGCAAACACGACTCCCTACAATGTACTAATGTCTATTAGACGATCGGGCCGTGCCTTGCCTTTGTATTAATGTTTTGGAGTTACGTTTCCAATGTTATTCCAAGTTGTATAATTATTTGTCGAAATAATTAATATTTCAACTCAAATTATATTGAGTTTTGGAATAGTTGTTTAATCCATATCTTTGGTATTAATACTTCTCAAGTATTTTAGTTTCATATTTCCTTCGCAAGGATGGGTTATCTTATACATGTAATTGTATTATTCTATTTGTAATTTCTGAATTAATATATTCCCAAGTCTCACTTTAGAAAATATATTTATAAACTCATTTTGTCCCACAATAATGTATTGTCCCGAAAATATATATTTTTCTCAAAAATCATATATCTTCTAAATATACTATGAAAATATATTTTTATTTCCCAAAAATAATATATTTTCACTTTGTCCAAAAATAATATATACCAAAATATATAAGTAACGGTATTGTTTTTGGATAATAAATTTCACGGTACTTTGTTAAGTTATATAATATAACCATTTCATCGAGTATGCCAATAATCACACAAGTGTCTTAATATGTATATATATTCTAAATATATATGTTTACCCATTTTTATGTACAAAACCAACCTCCGATACTTTGTATTTTGTTACAAAAATTATGGCGAGGTTTATATTTGAAAAGCATAGCTTAAAATACACTAGTAAACACTTGTCTAGAAAATATTTTCTAAGTGTTTGTATTTTTAGGAAATTTCGCCATAGTTTCCCCTAAAAAAAGGAGGTGCCCATGCTATATAAGCATATCATTTTCTTTTCAAAATTCATTCAATCAATCAATAACCAAACTACACTTCCCAAGTGCAAAAATTATTCTATTTACAATATAACATGAACTTGATTTCTTACGAAAACGCGTAGTAACTTGGTCAGGTGTTTAGTAACCTTAGTTACTCTTTAAAGTGTGTTTACTTCTTTTAAAATCTCATTCTTGGAAAGGTTTGGTGTTTACAACTTGTAAACATAATTTACAAGAATTATTCTTTTGAACTCTTCTTGTAAATAAAATGTTCTTACACTTATTTTGTCACCAAAATGGTGTAAGTGCAAGTAAGGGTCATGATCTTTTTAAAACCGACTCTTGAACTTGGTTTGTTTAGAAAAGTCTTTTGTAAATCTCGGATCTACATGATCACCAACTCATTTTGTTTAACTATATTTCAAGAAATCATCTTTAAATATCAAGCTCATATTTTTATTAGAAGATGATTACTTTATGTAAACACATAATCACCTCCTAATCTTGTTAAATCATGTTTCTAATCATCATTTAACAAGTTCCATATGTTGATCAATATCACATTACCAAGGAATCAGTAAGCAATCAACAACATATTCACAACAACATCATACTAGCATTATTTCATTATGTTTCATCTTATGTAAAGCTTCAAGTTCATGTTTCTTGTTTAAACCTTTTAGTGTTCTTGTGATTTATAACAATGTACATCTTTTTAACCAACAAAAAGAGAAGTAAACAAGGGTAAATCAAGAACTTACAACTAGCTCAAAGGCTAGGGAAGATCACTAGAGAAAAGATGGTGAAAATGGATGATGAAAGCAAGTAAGAGAACTCCTTGATGATCCACAAGCTTCAAGCTCCAAGAATCACCTTCTAGTACTTGAAACAAGCTTGAAAATGGAAGGATGGGGGTTGTAAGGTGGTGGTGGTGGCGGTTCTAGGGTGAGCCGAGAGGGAGAGAGAGAGTAAGTGAGAGATGAGTGAAGTTTGTGAAGATATGTAACGATATGATCTAGATCTTGGCCATACTTATAATCTCTTACACCAGATCTTCCAATATTATGTTCACTAGATCAAGTAAAATCAATTAAAATAAGGAGTTAAATCTTAGAAGTATGGTGGTGATTTGGTGGGTCCTTTGGACCGTAAATGGCCATGGGGGGGGGGGGGGTTAAATGAAACTTGCATTGGTAAGTAGGTAACTAGTAGTTCAAATCCAAGTATAAGGTTACATGTTTTAGTTACTAGATATTCTAGTAGGTGTTACGGTGTTCGGGGATCATGACTAGCTCAGAAAAAAATTAAACAATGCTTCTAGCAATATTTTGGTGTTCCGGGTAGTGTCCGGTTGTTCGGTTAGACACCGTTCCGTTAAAGTGCTAAGTTATATCGTAAAGTGTCCTTTATGTTACTTTTTGCGACACTTTTAATTCCCGACACTTAGGAAAGCATTCAGGACCATTTAGTCATTTTTCTGCACATTACTAGCATGTTAAAATGCTGATTTTTGATGTTTAATGCAGAATTCTGCACTTAGAGTGGGTTTTAGGCACTTTCCGGCACTTTATCTATCACCTAGTGACGCAGTTTTATGGTCCTTACATCCCTACACACCATACTAGTGTAGTACCTTGTCCCTGGCCCAAACTGGCCTCAAAACACTGTCTGTCTATGTACTGAACCCCATCAGCATATTCCTGTCTTATCCGTTAATTGTGCTAACTGTGCTTTGTGCATCATGTATGACAATATGATGTGCATGTAATAATGATAAGACATTATGTAGTATGTGATGCACATGTATGTATGATGCAGTAATCAGAAAGCAGTTTAAATCAGCAGTTGTAATTAAGCACAGTCATTGAGCACTAAACAATATAAATTAATTGTACGGATACCTGTAATTATGAGGGTTGTCACATTCTCCCCCTGTTAAGAAAATTTCGTCCCGAAATTTAAGTTCTGCTACTAGATGCAGGGGTCTTGGGGAATAAATGTGGGTATTTTTCTTTCATGCGATCCTCACGCTCCCACGTGAACTCTGGGCCATGTTGTGCATTCCAACGAACCTTGATGAGTTTGACACTACTCCTGCGCGTCTTGTTAACCTTCCAATCGGTGACCTCAACAGGTTCTTCAGTAAAATGGAGTGTGTCGTCAACATGAACTTCGTCGGCAGGAATGACAACGGTTTCTTGAGTTGGACTCTTTTTCAGATTAGATACATGGAATGTATCATGAACGCCATTTAATTCTGCGGGTAGATCCAACTTGTAGGCTACAAGACCAATCCTTTCCAGGATTCTGAACGGTCCAATGTATCGCGGGTTCAACTTCCCACGCTTCCCAAAGCGTGCTACCCCTTTCCAGGGTGAAACCTTTAACAATACCATATCCCCTACCTCAAATTCCTGAGGTTTCCTTCTCAGGTGCACATAACTCTTTTGTCGATCACGAGCCGCTTTGATGCGCTCTCGGATCTGTGCAATTTTGTCTGTCGTCTCCTGGACCAATTCGGGACCAACCAGCTGTCTATCACCCGCGTCAGCCCAACATATCGGTGATCGACACTTGCGTCCATAAAGAGCTTCGAACGGTGCGGCTTGAATGCTTGCATGGTAACTATTGTTGTATGAAAATTCGACCAAGGGTAAGTGAGTGTCCCAACTACCACCCAAATCCATTACGCAAGCACGCAACATGTCTTCCAACGTCTGAATCGTTCGTTCGCTCTGTCCGTCAGTCTGCGGATGGAATGCAGTACTCAGATTCAACTGATAACCAAAAGCTTCTTGAAAGGATTGCCAAATCCTTGACACGAATCTTCCATCTCTATCAGAAATGATTGAGAGAGGCACTCCATGACGTGCAACAATCTCTCTAAGGTATAGTTCGGCCAGTTTACTTGTGTTATCTTTCTCTCTGATCGGTAAAAAGTGTGCAGATTTCATCAGACGGTCTACGATCACCCAAATCGTATCATGACCTCTGGGCGTCCTTGGCAATTTCGTTATAAAATCCATAGAAATATGTTCCCATTTCCACTGTGGTATTTTAGGTTGTTGCAAGAGACCTGAAGGTTTCTAGTATTCGGCCTTTACCTTGGCGCAAGTTAAACATTTGCCAACATATACCGCAACATCGCCTTTCATTCTCGGCCACCAATAGAAATCCTTTAGATCTTGGTACATTTTATCCGATCCTGGATGGATCGAGTACCGTGATTTGTGAGCTTCACTGAAGATAACGTCTCTCAAGCCACCAAAGAGGGGAACCCAAATTCTTCCCAAGAAACACGATGTTCCATCCTCCTTTGGTACCAATTGCTTCTCCATCCCACGGAGATATTCATTCTCAAGATTTTCTCTTTTAAGAGCTTATCTCTGCGCAGCACGAATGCGCAACGTGAGATCTATTTGAACAATCATTTCCAAAGCCCTAACCCTTATGGGCTTAATCCTTTCCTTCCGACTCAGGGCATCGGCGACCACATTTGCCTTCCCTGGGTGGTACTTAATTTCACAATCATAATCATTTAATAGCTCTACCCAGCGTCTTTGTCTCATGTTAAGCTCTTTTTGATCGAAAATGTGTTGCAGGCTCTTGTGATCAGTATAGATGGTGCATCGTGTGCCATATAAGTAATGTCGCGGGATTTTTAAAGCAAACACCACGGCGCCTAACTCCAAATCATGCGTGGTGTAATTTTTCTCGTGAAACTTCAGCTGGCGCGAAGCATAAGCTATCACCTTTTGTCGTTGCATCAACACGCAGCCTAAACCTTGACGTGAGGCGTCGTAATATACCACGAAGTCATCAGTGCCTTCGGGTAGAGATAAGATGGGTGCATCGCAAAGCTTGTTTTTCAACAACTGGAATGCTTCTTCTTGTTTGTCTCCCCATTCATACTTCTTGTTTTTCTGCGTAAGGGAGGTCAAAGGTTGAGCGATTTTTGAAAAATCCTCAATAAACCTGCGGTAATATCCTGCCAAACCTAGAAATTGTCGGATTTTAGTTGGCGTCTTAGGAGTTTCCCAATTCTTAATTGATTCTATCTTTGCGGGGTCCATGTGAATCCCATTTCCATTTACCACGTGACCAAGAAACTGAACCTCCCGTAACCAGAACTCGCACTTCGAGAACTTAGCGTATAACTTCTCCTTTTTAAGCAGCTCTAAAATAGCTCTTAAGTGGTGTTCGTGCTCTTCTTTCGTCCTTGAGTAGATCAAAATGTCGTCAATGAACACAATCACAAACTTATCGAGATACGGCTTGCAGACTCGGTTCATCAAATCCATGAATACTGCTGGCGCGTTTGTTAACCCAAACGGCATAACTAGGAACTCGTAATGTCCATAACGAGTCCTGAAGGCAGTCTTTGGAATACTTTCTTCTTGAATACGCAGTTGATGATAACCTGATCGAAGATCGATCTTTGAGTAAAAACTTGAACTTTGCAGTTGATCTAACAGGTCATCAATCCTAGGCAGAGGATACCGATTCTTGATAGTCAATTTGTTTATGGTCCTTACATCCCTACACACCATACTAGTGTAGTACCTTGTCCCTGGCCCAAACTGGCCTCAAAACACTGTCTGTCTATGTACTGAACCCCGTCAGCATATTCCTGTCTTATCCGTTAATTGTGCTAACTGTGCTTTGTGCATCATGTATGACAATATGATGTGCATGTAATAATGATATGACATTATGTACTATGTGATGCACATGTATGTATGATGCAGTAATCAGAAAGCAGTTTAAATCAGCAGTTGTAATTAAGCACAGTCATTGAGCACTAAACAATATAAATTAATTGTACGGATACCTGTAATTATGAGGGTTGTCACAATGTTAGTAGGTTATTTGTGTAACTATTGGTTATTACTATCGCATCGCTTACTCGCAACGCTCAGCACGCAAAACAAAAAGCCGGAAACCAACACGCGACAACCCTTCGATCGAATGACCATTCGATCGAATGGTCATCCGCACGGATGACCATCCGATCGTATGGCCATCCGATCGGGCTGCCATCTGATCCGCCCCTCGTGCGTACCTTTCCTCTTTTGGAAACCCTATAAATACCCCTGTCACATCAACATTCATTGATGTGACAGCCCTCTCTTCCGACCAGCACGCTCAAGCTCTCTTTTCTCTCGATTTCTCCCGATTCTTGTAAGTTTTCCACTCAAATCATGTACATCTATCATCTACACGCACTTCTTCATCATTTTCACCTTCAAATCTTCACTTTTAACCGTGAAATCAGCGGATTTGAGGTGTTCTAGGGTGATGTCATCATGGAGTTCTTATGAACTTCAAGATATGGCTTCATTCCACCAAGAACAACTCAGATCTAAAGGATTTCAACATGATTTAACACTGATTTCATCTAGATCTAAACGTTTTCGAGGTTAAAAGGATTGAAAGATGGTTTCATCACTTTCTTTCAACTCTTTTACACTCAATGCACTCAAAACAGATAGAATCGGAGCTTACTCAGGCCTTCTACTCACTTTCTGGTGAAGTGCCGGTCTAAGATCTGACATCTATCAAAGAGATAACCGATTTCTGGTTGAACATGAACAACGTCAAGAACAGTTGACTGGTCAGATTGGGGTGATTCCCGTCCGATCGGATAACTGGGACTTGATGGAATTCTTGTTGTTTAACACGTTGTCATATCGTCTAGATCAAACCACAAACTTTCAAACTTAACAAATTTCAAAACGAGCAAGTCACTGAACGGACTGCCGTCCGATCGGATTTCCATCCGATCGAATGACAATCCGATCGATTGACATATGCCTCCTGCGCTTAAACAATTTTAAACTGTTGGTAACCTCCACTCAGACCGCCATCCGAGCGGACGACCATCCGACCGGAGGACCGTCCGACCGGATGACCTGAATGGTTGGGATACTTCTCATTTTATAGAATGCTACAATGAAGACTTCAAAGCCATCATACATCAAACACATCCATCTCAAACGAGTGGCCCACCGACCGAATGGCCAACCGATCGGATGATCATCCGATCGGATTGCCATCCGTTCGGATGGCACTTCGACACTCTTCCACTTGCATCGATTTACGTGCCACTTATCTTTTATGCTATCGTTCTGTAACTAGGCTGACTCTCTAGCGCTCCCTTCAATCCATTAGCTACCATCGCTGTGAGTATACACGATCCCTTTTTGCTTAACGCACTTTTGGGTGTTACATACGTTACTTATATCAAATCACATCGACACACAACGCAAACACTTTTAACGCTAACCGCTCTCCCATGTTATACGTGACTCGATGAATGCCTGTTTGTTATGTTTACACATTGATTGCTGTCTACCTGCATTAGCAACGATAGTACTATAGTTTGGACTCAGCACCTGTTTATTCAGGGGTTGTTAAGGATCTTACTTCACGTGTTCGCGGTGGTTAACATGTGTTGCGCAATCTACAACTCGCAGTCATTGGTATTGATAGGATCTTTGTCGATAACTTACGTGCTTCACACTTTACGTGGTACATGTTGGTTATGCGTAACTCGCTTTCGCTACTATCATACTATTAAACTTGTATGCTCACCTTTACACTATGTGTATTGACCTCTATTTTAACGTATGTGACAGGTGTTTAGGATGCTTTGCTTGTTAATTGCTGGAATCGAGCTAGGAAGGAGTCTAGAAACAAATCTAATAAAATCTTAGTTGTCGGAATAGTTTTCTATTTGTCTTTGAGAACAATTATCTGTAATAACTGTGCTACTTTATATGTTGTGTTATGGGACGTAATGATTTAAATATTTGGTAATCATAGTTGTTATGGAATCTCCTAGACAATCTGTTTCGCTCAGTGCCGCGCCCCGATGATTCCGCCATCGGTTGGGGTGTGACAGATTGGTACATATATATATATATATACATATACATATATATATATATATATACTTTGGTTCAAATGAGAACCACCACGAGTTGCGAGAACCGTGAGAACTAGGCCATCCAAAAGTTTTTTTCGAATTTTTTTTTCACAAAAGTCGTAAAAATAATCATTTGTTTCAGCAAAATAAGAAAAATTGAAAAAAAACGTCGCATACCCACATTTACATGAGAGGTAAAAAAATATTTATCTTCTTCCAAATTTTAAGTCTGTCGTAAAAAAAACTTGCATGAGTCAAAACTACCGACTCGGCAATTTTTTAAAAATTTTTTTTTACAGATGTGTTTATATTTTTTTCATCTACGTTTGTGTAAAATTTTTTTGGCCCAAATCGTGCCGGATCAAAAAGTTCTCGCGGTTCTCGCAACTCAAGGTGGTTCTCATAATAACATTTCCCTATATATATATATATATAGACACACACACACATCTGCCCTTTCTCAACGCATTTCTTTTCGTCATGCTAGAACTCTCAAACGCTTGTTAAGGATGGATGTAATTCAGGAAGCGCTTGTAATGTGAGTGAAGCGGATCGATTACGAAGCTAAGACGTCTGGTGAATGACATTGGGTTCCAGCTCTCAGCTTCCCCTATGGTAACTTTTCTGACACCTCTAGCTTCAAATTCCGAAGGTCTAAAGGATCGTTACCGTTCATTCTTTTTCTTTCTCTTGCCGGTGCGGCCCTAGGAACCAGAGCATTGATTGCACTAGGAACTATGAGCTAGAAGTCTTTTGACTTTCGTTTGGGCCATGGCGGCCAGCGCTCCTAAGATCATAGAAGCAATGCTGTAGAAAAAGAAGATTTGTTGCAATGTAGCTCCATAAGAACCATAAATAGAAAGACGTGAATATTAGCAGAAATAGAGATTTTAGGCGCAATAGAAAGGAACAGTAACCGGGAACCCTTTCTTCTAATGCTTCCTCCTTACTCTTCTAGTATTGGTTTCATGCCGTATTTCACTCAGTTTTCGATTGCCATGATAATTGCGATCCAAAAGTCATAATCAGGTTGATCAAACGTTGAATGAAATAGATTCTTTTTTCGATATCAAAATAGAAATCGGATAGGATAGATGGATCATAAACTTGCCCCATAGAAACTGACCAACAACATAAGCCCCCGCAAATCCTCCACCAAATCTTCATCTTCTGATTTCCTGTTCTCAATGATGTCGGAACGCATCGTCGGCCCCCATTCGATTCCCTCCCGAGCTTGCCAACAACCATGTTAGCTACAGTCTGGACCGATGATGGCACTCTTGGGGTAATCGTAACCGTCTCGTCTCGTTCGCGATGCATGTGCTTGCCTTGGCCTTCAAA
Organism: Helianthus tuberosus; assembly: GCA_030545235.1. Lineage (NCBI taxonomy): Eukaryota > Viridiplantae > Streptophyta > Magnoliopsida > Asterales > Asteraceae > Helianthus > Helianthus tuberosus. The sequence continues at coordinate 182,481,833 of CM060403.1, forward strand.
ATCGTTTTGTAACCAGACGGGCCGCCCAAAACCTGGAGCTGACATTGAAATCGGAAATAAAAGTCGAACGCCGGTCTGATAGTTTTTTCCGTATGAAAATGAGGAAATTACGTCTGTGAGACTGTGGTACCTCCCCCCGATTAGTCTTCGAGAGGCTTAAAAAATCAAAGAACACGGAGCGGTAAAATCAAACTCATGGGCTTTTCCGCGGGCCGGCATTTTTTCTTTCTTTTTTTTCTTTTTTTACTTGGTTCCAGCCTTCGTCGACCAATCCCTCCCAATTCACATCTTTATTGAAAGATTTTTTTTTTTTGTAAATCCTTAGATAAGGCTTTTTTTATTTCGTAGATGTAGATAAATGCTTTGATTTAATCATATTGTTGGCAACATGCTATTGGGTGGTGGTCCTGCTTATGGGGGTCATCGGTTCGGGGAAAGAAAAAGACTGCCTTTGAAAAAAGAAAAAAAGGAACTCGCTTGACTCGCTGTTCTTTTGAGCTAGAACCAATCAATAGAATGACGTGAAATCTAGGGTAGGGCGACGATATCTCTAATTGGATTTCCTTTTCCAACTGGATTTTATTCCAAAGATGTGATCTACATGGCTGGACACCCGGCTCTAGACGAAGTTGGGGGGTTGGCCTTGATTTTACTAAAGATGATGAGAACGTGAACTCCGTTTTTGGGGTGTTACAGAAATGTCGAGTTCTCTAAGTTGTAACAACTCAAAGTGGTTTTCCCTTGATCCTCTCTCTCTCTCTCTCTCTCTCTCTATATATATATATATATATATATATATGTGTAAAATTATACTTATTGTTTTTTAAGATAAAAAATAGAATTTAAAAATCAAAGAATAAATGTGTAAATTGCTAAAATCATCATTGAGGTTTGGGATTTGCCAAAATCGTCAATGGAAATGACAGGGGTACAGTTAAAAAAATTCTTATTTTGGGTGAAATAGGCAAAAGTTTCCAAACCTTAAGGATGATTTTGACATCTTACTCTGTTTGTTCTCTTCTTACAACGTTGAAAATATGATGTTTTATAATATTCAAATTTACCGTTGCGACATGCTTATATTTATCAATGTTTCGTCGTGATTTTTTTTAAACAACGAATTATGGATGTAAATTTATATCGAAACCAAGGGATCTAATAGTAATGTACAAGTCATCGAAATTGTACCATACAAATTTCAACACTTCCGACGCCGCATGCAGGCTCACACTACTCAAATTTAAAATTAGTTGTTGACTAATTATAAATAGTATTTCTGACGCGCGATTTGCAACGGGACCGTTGAACCAAATAAACAGTAGATGTAAAAAGGTTAAACCACGCACACACTTTGCACCGTTTTAACTTACAAAACTTTAACCAATACGTAAAATATAGAAACGAATAATATAGTCGACTTAGGATCCACGCATTGCGATTTGGCCGTTAAAATGCCAAAAAAATAACGTAAAAACGTTGAATCACACACTATGTTAACTGTCAAAATTTTGGCCGAAATGTAAAATAATAAATTTGTAAAAGATGAAAGGTATAAAGAAATAGAGTTGAAGTAGAAAAGTGTTGGGGTAAACAAATGAAAAATGATTTTTACTTTATAATAATTGGATCTTTCTTTTTCACCTTTTTACTTATGGTGGAAATCTAGCTATCTTATCTTGATGCAAGCAACATGAGTGGTTGAGCATCAATAACAAAGACTCCCAATTTCAAGATATCTCTTTCTGTGATGAAGGGATCACATTTTGGATATCTAGTTAATATGTATAATGCGATCACCACTTTGGTGGGGTGCTAGAGGCTTTGTGTCTCTTGGGGAGAGACCAGAGTTCAATTCCTGACATGGGATAAAATTTGGCGTAATTTAGGAGTAGTGTTATGTAACCTTTGCCGTTAAAAAAATGTTAATATGTATAATACACGTTTGTTTATACTCTTTTTGTACGTATATGGCGTGCATGCACATGAGCTTGTCTACAATGCTCCAACTAATATTATACAAGAATACAAAATTATAAAAGAAAGGAGGTGACTTCTATGCAACAAAATGATCTTATATAACAAATATAAGCATGAATTATAACAAAGTACAAAATAATAGTTTGTTGTTTAGGATATAGATTCACTGTGTAAGAATCATCATCCATTAAAGAACTATAACTAAAAGGAGATTAAGATAATATGGTCTAAGTTGTTATTTTTATCTATAAATTCTAGTAGATCCGATCTTGGTATCAGGCTGAATCGTAATTTTTGTTTTTTTGTGCTTGGACTGGAGCTTTAACATGTAAAGAAATAGAAGACGTCAGTGAGACCATAACCTCTGACGGTCATTAGGTATCTGTACCTGTATCGAGCTCATCTCTATCTATGAGAACATTTTTTAAAGGGTGGTTGTTTTTAAAGCATCAACATCTAATTTTCATATCTATCTCTATTTGATTAAACAAGATTTCCTCATTGTTTTATATTCTCTTTCCTCTAGTCATAAAATATAATGTTTAAAGGGACGTGGAGTGAATAGCTAGTCCTTATATTTCATCCAAGCTTTGAGGAATACAGGTGATACATCTAAACCTAGGATCAAACAAGATTGTTACATAAAATGTATAACATTCTAGGCATCTCACACATCGGTTGTGACCAGAAGAGATGTCGGGTTCATAAGAAAAGCCCGGCATCTTAAATCACTAACGCAATTTGGACTTAATGTTAGTGGGTGAGAGGAGAACTCCACAGTTAAGCATGCTCAAGTGTGAGTGGTATCAAGATGGTAACCTCTTGGAAAGCCTCTATTTGGGCAACCAAAAACAAATCCGTGAGCTATTCGTGGGCAAAGCGAACAATATTGGTGGTATTAAATTCCACATGTTACAAATAGTATTACAACCACTCATGTGTCGTTCGGGATGGTGGAGCAAACACTAGAAATGACGTTTGAGTCCCCTGGGTTGTTCAGAAAGACACCTTGGGCAAATCCCACATCCCTAATTGGGATGGTGGGGCAAATTAACCTCATTAAGGAAGATGAGTTCATAAGATAGGTGATTGTAACACCCTAGGCAAATCTCACATCCGCCGTGGTTAGAAGAAATGTTGGGTTTATAAAGAATGCCCCGTCTTTTAAATCACTAACGTGTTTTTGGCTTAATGTTAGTAGGTGAGATGAGAACTCCATAGTTAAGTGTGCTCAAGTAGGAGTGATATTAGGGTAAGTGATCTCCTAAGAAGTCTCCATTTGGGTAACAGAAAACAAATCCATGAGCTTTTCATGCATAAAGTAGAGAATATTGATAGTGCGAGAAACCGCTTGTTACAAAATAATACATAACCAAAGTAAACTCTAATAATCAATGAATAGGGTATATCATATGAGTAGAAATGCCTAGAAAGACAACATGTCAGTAACCGAAACACTAATTGGGATTGGAATTCATGTATGAGACCGGGTATAAAATTAAATATATTTTTTTAACGTTTGGGACGATACGGGCCACTAACCCAAAACCGATCCAATACATGTTTATCGACATAGCAACTGAATATATGGAGATATTATATAATTTTGTGAGATATTATATAATTTTCATAATATAAAGAAAAGTGTTTGTTTGAATGTGTTAAAATGTAATTGGGAATTTCATATTTCAAGTATGTCTATTTTATGCGTTTAAGGTTGAATTTAGGATCATTAATATCAACCACGTAACAATCCAAATGAGCATATCGATATTCAGGGAAAATGTATAAACCCTATAGGTAATAATAAGTAATAGATACCTGACTCGTTAAATATAAGATGAAAGTCTACGATATGAAGTATTAAACCTGATACGTACAAGTATTAAACGGGCATGCCTTGATTCATGTAGGCAAAACTCCTTTTGGTCCCATAACATTATTGACAAACTAACAAACAATAATGATTTGTATGTAATTAAGTTAAAATCCTAACTTACTCATCATCATTGATTAAAAGTTATTCGTGACTTGAGTAGTTGATATTTTTTTTGTTTAGTATACTTACATAAAAATCTTCTGCAAAAATGCTTTGTACGGAACAAGAATATCACACGGAGGTTTAAAAGTTGGGAAAATTACTAAATTGTTACTTGACCAACCAACATTATCAAATTGTCAACCTCAAGCCTCCTTGGATGGACTCCTGCACAATGGAAGAAGTTCGTTTGTCACTTGAAGAGTCCATGTATGAGGAGCTGACACGTGTCCGACATAAAGGTTGGCTGACTCCTCCCATTTTGGCTGACTCCTCCCATTGCTCGGCGGACTCCTCCCGTTTTTTGGCTGACTCCTCCCGTTGCTCGGCGGACTCCTCCCGTTGCTCGGCGGACTCCTCATGTTTTGGCGGACTCCTCCCGTTGCTCGACGGACTCCTCATATATATATATTCACATTTTTATTTAATATAACATTAAACATTACAACATAACTTAAAAATTAGAAATATAACATAAAACATTACAACATAACCAATCGTTAATTCATTCTGGGACTGGCGTAGAAGATATTGCGGTTGTCGTCTCCTACGCGGCAGTTCATGAGCTAGGCATCTATACAAGTTACATAATTCATTCTTGGTTGCATTCACCTACAAGAGACAACCCGTACGTTAGAGGTCGCGAGGACTCGTTGTGCTTTTCTGCGCTTTAAATGCGCCCGTTTTCTATGAAGATACAAAAACGTGAATAACGAGGATAACAAGATGGATAAAGAAGAGGTCATTCAAGAGGCCCTGATCGACTACGCTATGCTTTACGAGGAGGACTTTGAACACCTTTCCGTGTTTGAGACTTTGAAGAATTATATTTAAGTGTCTTGTTTTTTTAATAACATGTTATGTCACGTTTTTAAGTTGTAATTTTTTAAGTTATGTTGTAATTTTTGAGTTATGTTGTAATGTTTTAGGTTGTAATTTTTAAGTTATGTTGTAATGTTTTATGTTATATTTAAATGTTATATTAAATAGAAATGTGAATATATATATATATATATAGAGGAAGGTTAACGTACATTACGGCTTAACGTACTTCATGTACGACAGGTAATTACGCACGTTCATTTTAAAATCACGCACGTTATAACTCAAAAATCCAAAATCACGCATGTTGAAACACAATAATTACACATATTGAAAACATTAATCACGCACGTTATAGAACAAATCACGCGCGTTGTTGTACGTGAAGTACATTAAGCCGTAATGTACGGTATACTTTTTCTATATATATATATATATGGAGGCCGCTAAAATAAAAACCACCCCTTGTTGCGAAATCCACTCTCCACCAATCAGATAATGACAACCAAAAGGGTAATATAGTCATTTAATCAAAACCATCAAATCATTTCTCTCCTCAATAAAGTCTATTTTTAAAGTCTTTTCAATTTATCTATTTTCACATTTGTCTCACCTCTTTTTGTTGTTTTCTAAAAACGTTTTTGTAAAAAAAAAGTTTAAAACCGTAAAAAAAAATTTCGTAAAAAATGGAAAAAAGTTTAAATGTGTGTGTAAAAAAAGTTTTTGTAAAAAAAAAAGGTTAAAACAGTAAAAAAGTTTTCGTATAAATTTTTGTATTTTGTAAAAAAAATTTATGAATTTTTTTTTTTGTAAAAAATTTTCGTTAAAAAAGTTTTTTTTAAAAAAAAAAGTTTAAAACCGCAAAAAACGTTTTCGTAAAAAAACGTAAAAAAGTTTAAAAAACATGTGTGTAAAAAACGTTAAAACCGTAAAAAAATTTCGTATAAATTTAGGTTCTTTGTTAAAAAAATTTTGCAAAAAAGTTTTTTTGTAAAAAGAAAGTTTAAAACCGTAAAAAAAGTTTAAAAACGTGTGTGTAAAAAACGGCGCGTAAATACGGGGCGAAAAAAACTGGGCGTAAAAAACGGCGCGTAAGAAAACAGCACGTAAAAAACGGGGTGTAAAAAACGACGCGTAAAAACGGGGCGTAAAAAACGGCTCGTAAAAATACCGTGTGATAAAACGACTCGTAAATACGGGGGCGTAAAACGGCGCGTAAAAACAGGGCGTAAAAGACGGTGCTTTAAAAAACGGCGCGTAAAACCGGGCGTAAAAAAAGGCGCGTAAAAACGGCGCGTAAAACCTGGCGTAAAAACGGCGCGTAAAAAACGGCGCGTAAAAAAACCAGCTCGTAAAAACGTTTTTTATAAAAAAATCCTGACAATTTTTTTTTTTTTGTAAAAAATCATATTTTAAAATGTTTTTTAATTAAAAAATCTGATTTTAATAAAAACAATTAATTTAATAAGACAAAAAAAGTAATAAAAAACAATATATACAATAAGACAAAACAAACAAATTTCCTAAACTGTCATTTTGACATTAAATTATTAAAAATAGAATAAGAAAAAAGAATTTAATAATATTTTATAACTTTTAATTTCATACATCCATCTTCGAAGATCAATGGTTGTAAAGTAGTTCTCGGGGTTCTCTTAACTGGTGGTGATTTTCATTTTAGCGGCCCCCTATATAGTATATATATATATATGAGGAGTCCGCCGAGCAACGGGAGGAGTTTGCAAAAACATGAGGAGTCTGTCGAGCAATGGGAGGAGTCAGCCAAAATGGGAGGAGTCAGTCAAAAAAAGGGAAGAGTCCGCCGAGCAACGGGAGGAGTCAGCCAAAAAAGGAGAAGAGTCCGCTGAGCAACGTGAGGAGTCCGCCAAAACATGAGGAGTCCGTCGAGCAACGGAAGGAGTCCGCCGAGCAACGGGAGGAGTCCACCGAGCAACGGGAGGAGTCAGCCAAAAAACGGGAGGAGTCCGCCGAGCAACGGGAGGAGTCAGCCAAAACGGGTGGAGTCAGCCAAAAAACGGGAAGAGTCCGCCGAGCAACGGGAGGAGTCCGCCGAGCAATGGGTGGAGTCCGCCAAAACATGAGGAGTCCGTCGAGCAACGAGAGGAGTCCGCCGAGCAACGGGAGGAGTTCGCCAAGCAACGGGAGGAGTCAGCCAAAAAACGGGAGGAGTCCGCCGAGCAATGGGAGGAGTCAGCCAAAATGGGAGGAGTCAGCCAACCTTTATGTCGGACACGTGTCAGCTCCTCATACATGGACTCTTCAAGTGACAAACGGACTCCTCCCATAGTGCAAGAGTCCGTCCAAGGAGGCTTGAGGGTGACAATTTGGTAATGTTGGTTTGTCAAATGACAATTTGATAGTTTTCCCTTAAAAGTTTTGTGAAGGTTTATATAATGGTAAAATCAATATTTTCATGAGCAGCACACCCTTGGTCTAGCTTGCCGCATGCCACTGTTGTCGAACCCGCATAGAATGGTGATGCCTCCCTTGCCGCTCCATGCCACACCTTGTAGCCTTATTGTTAAACGTTTGTAGTGAATAATGCTTTATGGTATTTGGGCATATTTATTTAAAAACTCTTCAACCACAAACACCCAAAATGGCCAATAACTAAAGTTTTTTTTGTTTGTAATGTAATCTATTTCTATGTATAGGAAATGAGACGATTTAGATGCAGGAACCATTGTGACATCGATAAATCTATCCTAAGTACACTATTTAATACAAATTTGATTGCAACATCCACAATGGTTAGTTTTTTGTGGACGCAGGAATCGGCTCTTCAAAGATGAAGAACGTGGCTCGAATCGATCAATACAGAGGTGCGGAATCCCTATGCATTGTCAGAGAGTAATCAACAACGAAATCAACGATTAACTTGTCCAATCTCATTAAGTAATCTGAAAGTACAAAGATCCTGATGAAAACTGGACAGAGCTTCGCTAGAGAAACTGCCAAAAAGTTCTAACAATGTGACCCCTACTTCTCTATTTATAGACGAACTTGGGAGGATATAAGTCATCCGGTCGGAGGGTCATCCGTCCGGATGGCCATCCGTCCGGATGAGCCAAATGCCATCTGAACGGATTACTTTAACAAGTAACGTTCCGTTCCCATTTCGTCAAGTTATAACATAACATACATACAAAACTATACAATGACACATACATGACATAATACAGACGGAAGCTACAGACATAAGCACTAACAGACTCCCTCTTGGATGTAGCTGTAGTCTTCCTTCCTGCATAGTCTTCATTGCGTCTTCCTGCTGCGCCTACTAGCTCTAGCTTTCTGTCTCCTTGCCTCTGCTCTCTCTTCCAACATTTTGCGCCTTAGAGTCCTTCCTATCTCATTCAAGTACTTCCTGTACTCTGGATCTCCATCCCTCTTTCTATCCCACCTTGGGATCTTTTTCTCTTCAGATTCTATCGGTCTTTGGTCAGTTGGAGGAGGTCTTTCGAACTTTCTGCGCCCAAGTACAGCAGCTCTTTCTCTTATCTTCTTGAATTTCTAACTTCTCTTCTCTTTCTTCAAGAACTCTTCCAACTCTATATCTCTGAACTTAGTTTCCCAATATCTGCCAGAGTTGATGTCTTTTGCAAAACATAAGTTCACCATCTTTTGATATTGTTACGCTTGTACTCTTTCAGGCCCATCATAAACAATCTTGTTAAAGAATAAGTAGTCGATGTCTTTCTTCGTGCAGTTCACCAGCCACATATGATCTAACACATTTATACGCCTGGTTTCTCCTGTCTTCTTATCATAAAGTGAGATTACTGCTTCCGCTGTGCTTTGGTTGTAAATCCAGCCTTTAAAGTCTTCATGGAAATCTTGTTCCATAGCACGTAGCGGCATGTTCTTTAAACATCTCGGAGACTATATCTTCAATGTTATATCTTTCTCGCCTGTAATTGGATCATACTTGATAATCTGCTCAGGAAAGTGCGGCTTCCAATCTGGGAACTTGTTCTTTGCTTGGAGCTTTATGTAGTTCCATAACTTCCGATCGTGCATCTTCACATCAAGACCGTAATAGAACTGCTTTATATTCTTTGTTTGCACGAGATCCTCCACATCCTACTATGAGAGTGTTTTAATATCAGACAAGAATTCAAAATACTGAACACCATGCTTCCTTCGAATAGCATATACTTGAAGATCTTCAAGATAACCCCAAAAAAGAATATCACCCAGAGATTTATCTGGATGATTCGTAAAGTATTGAAGTGGCCTCTTGAACTTCCTCTCTTTCAGCATAACCCTGAACCATTTCTTCCTGCCTTCTAGCTACTCTTCTTGTGGAACTACCTCTGGAATACCTTCAGTACTTATCCTTTCCACCACTTTCCTCCTTACCTCATCTTCATTATGTGACTTGAACATTTCAGCAAAGGTAGGAAACGTATCATCAACGCCTGAATAGTCAAAGGGTGTATCCTCATTGGACACATCAGAACCCTCTTCAACTATAACATCCTTGAAGTTATCCGCTTCATTTGCAAACTTAAAAGTATATTCTCTCTCAGGCGATAGTGGAATCTCATCTTCTAAGTCAAACTTTAAATTCTCATCGTCCATCCCCAATTCTTCTAACATCGAGTCTCTCGTTCTTGGCTCCTCTAACTCCCCCTCAAATGATGAATGCAAGTAAATAACTTTAGGTTAAGTTAGGAATACCTGATCACCCGCATGTTGTTTTCCAGAAGAAGAAGCTTCATGTTGTTGATCCTCTTCTTGTTCATTCAGTTGATTGTTCAGAAAATCTTCAAGAGTTTGTTGAACAGAAGGATTCACAACTAACAAACCTGTAGCCCCTTGATCATCATCATCATCATCTTTGTAATCATCCCATAAACGATCATAATTCTCAACAGCGCCAAGAATATCTTTCAATTCAGGATCCTCTTCTTCCTCTTCCTTCTCTTCATGACCATTTTCTACTATCTTTCTTTGATCAAGTAATACTTCCTTTGGAGTAACATCTATCACTTCACTAACAGCTACCATAGCAAGTGGATTAGAATCTAAAATACCTTCAGCTTCAGATGGATTTGGTTGGCTTGACGACCCAACTATCTCTTCTTTATCGATCACCACACCTTTCTTCTTCTGTGTTGCTTCTTCAGCCAACACCTTTTCTCTTTCAGCTCTTCTTTCCTCGACCCTTTGAATTTCAATATCATTATACACAGATTGGACATTGATTCCAAGCCTATGTTCAATAACTGTGTACAACATGTTCAATTTTTCGTCTTTCACAGCTTTGTCGGCCCTTAGAGCTTCAATCTCTTGTCTTAACACCTTGTTTTCATTTGAAGACGTTTCGTGTAGTTCACCTATCATTTGATGCAACGTCTTGTTGACTTCATTCATCGTCTCATATTTCTTGTTCACTACATCGAACTCTTCAGTGATTTGATCAATCACTTTTGCATGATTTTCAAGATCGTCATTCAACTCATCTATTATCTCAACATGATTATTTGCAGCTTTCTTCAATTCTGCATTCTCTGCTTTTAGAGCTTTAAGCTTTTCTTTCAATTCATCATGTTCAGCTTCTGCCTTGGCCTTTGCTTTCTCGAGAATACTAACTTTCTTTGTCAATACGTTGATCTTTCCTTCATTAAATAGATCATAGTCACCTTTAGGAAGATCAAATTGATATTCGCCTTCAACCTTCGGAAATCCAAGACTAGAACTTGAAGTAGTTGCTTTCTTAGGCGATGAAGGACCTTCAGCTTTCTTTATATCATCATCATGAATGAGAATCGTTGGATTCTTTGGTGGTGGTGGTGGTGTAGATTGTCTTTCACCCATAAATTCCACTTCATCATCTTTCTTTTCTCCAACCTTTTCAACTTCAACATTTATTTCAATACTTTGAACCTTTTCGACCTCTGGACCCTTTGTTGTTTCATCATGCTTTTCAACTTCTGGAGCTTTTACACTTTGTACTTCAGGAACATGAACCTCAGGAACTGCTGTTGAGTCTTTCTTCGCTCTAACACTTCTTGACACAGCTCCTAAAGGCTTTGCTTTTCGCTTTCTAATAACTTTCTTCTTCTCCTTTGGTGTGGGCTCATACGTAGAATCCTCTTCATCAGAATCCTTCTTCTTTTTCGGAGATCTCTTCAATTTTTGCTTTCCAGAAACATACGACGTAGGTGCAATCTTTGTTGGATCAATCTCGTCGCTTTCAGTTGAACTTGAATCACTTTACTCAGTACCTTCAGCATCTTTCAACTTTACACTTTTATCAGCCCCTTTAGCAGCTTTAGCATCCTCATTTTTCTTTAAGTAATCTTCAAGAGAGACTTTCATTAGATCAACACCTTCTTGGATTACATCTGCTGGAGGAATAATTGTTTCATCAACTAGTCTTGGTGGAGACCTCTCCTTTGTTGGTCCTGCAACACAAATATCATCACGATTAGTATAATATTCATAATAATAATCTACCAACCTCTTTTTTGACTCATGTTCTCCAATTTTACCCTTAATAATAACTTTCGGTGTCACCACTTTAGGTGAAATCTTTGGAGTCCTTTTCCTCTTCTTCTCATCTCTTTCGAACCAAAACCTTAGCTTCTTTTTTGTCATGCCACTCAAACGGTCACTTTCATCTTCGGAATCACTACCAGCATGCCTCCAATGATCGTTCTCAGGTGCCACATAATCTTTTTTCTTAATCTTTCCGATCATACCTTTAACTCTTGGCTCCTAATCTTCTGTCAAACCTTTATACTTGTTTAGTCTATTCAAGGTTTCAGTATTCATATGATTCAATTTAAGCTCGTCTGCTGGATCTTTTGGAAGATTTGGCACTAGATCATCCAATTTCATCTGTATAAACCTCGGGTACATGATGTTTTTCTCGCCTTTCACATTATCAACCATGTGATTAAATATAACCTGCGAGATGTTGTATGGTCTGTTCAACACTAAACATGTAATGATATTCATTATATAATCCGAAGTCTCATCATAGGCTCATTTCCTATGAGAGAGTGCATGAACCACGCAATGCACCAAAAACTTATAAGGCATGCAAAATCTTGACTTTATGTAACCCTTATCGTTCACATGCCCCGCGTATCCCATTCTAAACCAAAATCCCTTGCTCAACCTCTCTGGGATAATAATAGGATCGTCATCGCTATCTTTTAAATCTAAAACCCTTCTTACGTCTGCCACTGTAAACTTAATTTCAACATCTATGTCCTTATTGTTCTTATCTTTCAACCTTACTGCAGAATATATCGTCTTTTCTTGTTCATCATATCTCACAACCTTCCAAAACCTTCTAATGTGCGATTCATAACATATACATTTCTCAGTTAGAGCGTTAGAAATTCTACTTTCTTTCATGAATGGTACTATCACTTTGAATGGCTCCGTATTCGGGTAGTTCTCCTCTAGAATGCAGTAGATATTGTGGTTAGGATGAAAATCAGTCGCTCTTGCCTGCAAAAATAACATAGTTAAAGTCTGCACAAACTTCGAGACATAAAGTGTAAATTTTCAAAAAATATCAAAAAAATTTCAAACGCTTTTCTCACTTCCACTCTTACAGTACTGACTGATCGGATGGCCATCCGATCGGATGGTCATCCGATCGGATGAGCTTTATTCTTTTAAGAACATAACAGACAATACAAGTGTCATGGATCGGATGGTCATCCGATCGGATGATCATTTGTTTGAGAGTCATAACAGATTTAACAATGATTTACAACAACATGTGTGTTTGGATCGGATGGCCATCTGATCGGATGGTCATTCGATTGAAAATTAAAGAAACCAGTTGAATATGATGAACATATATGCATTATTATGATCATTTCAACAACAACACTCAAACACACAAACACTTAGAAAATTTATTCAATCTATGATGTGCATGGGATCGGATGGCCATCCGATCGGAGGGTCCTCCGTTCCAAGAGATCAAGAACAGATATGAAATATCATCAATCAAAGATCAAAATTTTTAATTTTTATAAAATTGATCACATATTCTCTTAAAGAATCTGCCGACTAACAAAACCCTATGTTCAATTTTTCACAAAACTTAATATATTGGGTTTAATTTCACTTTTTGTACCTCGGCCCACCGACACCTTCAATCATTCTAGATTCAAATCTAATCATGTTTTTGGACAAATTGAAACGGTGAATCTATCAAACTAAGTCCGATTATCCTATATCTAACATCAATTTGAGCATTCAAAGCCTAAATAACATTAAGATCTAAGGATTCTCCTATGTCCGAACCGACAACCCATTCAAACATCAATTACACAAGATTGAGCGGTTAAAATCAGGAATCTTACCTTTCCCATAGTGAATTTTGAGTGTGCCAACAATCCTATGAACCTGGAAAAGCAAGAATGTGTGTAAAGATCAGAAACAGTTGAGAGAGTTTGTGAGTGTGACGAATGGTAATCCAGACGAATGTGTTTGACTGAAGTATTTGACTCTCTTATATACACCTTGACACCACCCGGATGGCCATCCGATCGGAGGGTCCTCCGATCGTAGGGTCATCCGATCCAAAACATCATTTTCAATTTTCAAAATTTTAATGGTTTTGATCAGTTTTAGATATCCACTCAAGTACCTAGGTCCAAGTTAATGACCCTAGTTACTCAATTTGCCTACCAAGTCCAAGTTAATGACCTTGGTTGACCCGAAACGAACCAACTGACATTTTGATCAAACTTTTTCAACACATTTTCTGAAAAAAAATGTACAAGTATCAAGTTAATGAACTTGTTTATATGTTGAAATTCTCAATCATTAAAGATTAGCTCCCAACCCAGTTGTTCAGCCTAGAAACTTCCTGCTTCACTTCACTTCTGAGATTCCGAAGATCAGCTTTCCGCCCTGGTTTGTCGTAAACTAAAGCAGAAGATAAAATCTTTTTTATTTTAAGAAATTTTATGCTAAAACACACAGAAAATCCTTTTGGGTTTTAAGCTAAACTGAAATGAAATACTGTGAAACAGTAAACTATTTACAAACATATTTTTGGTGAGCGTGTTAGAGGATCATATCAGCTGCCAACTAATCACAGGTACCGTTGAGCTTAATTTCACACTAAGTTTTAAACAATTCACTTAGATTGTCGATATACTGATCCTTTTAAATTCTCACACAAACTTCAACTAATTCAGGATTCAGATTAGGTGTTTTAAGTACTTAACTTATTTGCGTGTCCCACCTCAGAATATACTCTGGTATCCAGATCCCTATATTCAGTCTTACAGGTGAACGTACAATAATGATATCTGTAAAAGGATAGTGCGAGACCATGAGAGCTCAGGTTAGAACTTCCGTTCAGACAAAGAGATGATGGCTCGTCTTTAAGGTGTGTCCCTCTTGGGGATCTTCTCTTCAACAACACATGATTCACATTTTTCAATGTTTATCATTTTTTATGCTGAGGGGAGGCTTTAAGAATTAAAGTTGTGCAGAGTATTATACGAGGACTAGGCTATTGCTTCCGCAAAATCAGATGTCCAGGTATAATACCCCAGATATCATCAAGTACATAGACCTAGTATGTCAGAAAGATGAAACCTTTCAAACAAGATTTCAGGGGTTACCTATATATCTGAGAGATGTTCCACACGAATTAAGAAAGTTGTGTATTTTATGTTTATATCCCGAAAAAGTCTACTAAATGTGTAAAAACCTATCGGCATATCATCAGTGAGACCGTTTAGCGCTTTTAAACATTACATTTCTTTAGCGTACAGTGACAGTCTAGTTGATGTACTATCATTTCCTCTTTTTACACAAACACTTTTTGGTTTTCTATTGTTTTTGTATTTTTGCATTTTTTAATGTTTTTGTATTTTCTGAAATATAACTATCTCCCCCTAAATACCAAAACAACTAAAAATGCGACAAACCATTGCAGATCGCTTCTCGACGTCCTCTGCTATGGTTTTCTCATCAACGCCAACTATAGCTCCCCCTGACGACAAAAGTTTCATACCATTTAGTTTTAATAAGTATTGAAAACGTGACTTATTGTCGCAACCCCGACCCCTGCCTCGGGAGGTGGGCGGCCACAGCCTACTTAGAGATGGTGGTATCGGTAATTATTCATTTTGGCAGCAGAATTTTACATCAGGACCGTAGTTAGGAAATATTTTATCAGAGTAAAATACCACATTTTTATAATAATAAACACATGGGAAAAACCCAAGTTTTTATTATAACATATTTCTATGGATAAACCCTAATTTATTGAAATAAAACATCTTCTTTATTTAGGTAACTTTTATAGCCACTTTTCCAAGCCTTCAGTGCTGTCCAGCTGGCTTCTAATTGGCTTTCACATTTTGTTACCTGAAACACCTTTAAAACATTTTATCAGCAAGAATTACTGGTGAGTAAATCCCAGTTTAGTTAAAACAAGTTTTATCAATTTACAGTATTGAGAGCGATTACAATGTTTATATCTACACAATTACTCATTCAGTACTGTCAATCCTGACTGGTGGGTCATATTACTCATTGGCTATCTCATTGTCCAATGGTAACGTGTTTCATATTTTGTATACAAAACCCCAACATACCGGCAGTAATTGAAGAATTACAAAGACTCAATCACTGCTAATTATATTTTAAAACATTTAAGGTTTTGTAGAAACAGTTTACAAAAAAGGTTTCACAAAAAGGAGATTACTCACATTGCTATTTTAGGTATTTCTCTTGTGACTTCCTGGTTATAATCTATTAATTAAAACAATGCACATGCGTTAGTATAATAACCCATTTTACATTTGTTATACCCTCCCCGAGACAGAAACTCCAATGACTACGTCGGGCAGAACCTCGACAGGTGTTACGGAGCACTAGATCAATCGGGCAGCGTATCTAATACGTAACTGGGTGTTAAAATACTTACAACAAGGCAGAGCTTCGCTATTTTAGTGGGTATAATGCCCAAAATTATAATTGCTATGTAGAAAATTGAGAGAGAGATCGAGAGAAATGAACGAGTTGGACTGAAGGCCTGAACTCCCAATTTATAGGGCCTGATCGGCCTTTTGTCGCGCCCCGCGAGAGCCGAAGACATAGTCTTCGCGGCCCGCGAGCTAGGGGGTGTAGGGCCTAGCCTTGCTGAGTCGGCCCCATAGCTTCGACACGATTCGGACACGTGGCAGCACCGGGCTTCGCGCTCCACGAGCGCCCCCTAATTCTTGTTTTTATTTAATTTTGTTAAAATAAAGGTATTTTGGGCCTATTTTTCGTATACGGGGTGTATTTTAGGACGTATAGGGGTATTTTAAATATTTTAGGAGGGTTGTTATACTTATCGAATGGTTTAGTATGTAAATCTGCCTTTT
Source organism: Helianthus tuberosus (assembly GCA_030545235.1). Classification (NCBI taxonomy): domain Eukaryota; kingdom Viridiplantae; phylum Streptophyta; class Magnoliopsida; order Asterales; family Asteraceae; genus Helianthus; species Helianthus tuberosus. The sequence goes on from CM060403.1 coordinate 182,498,060, forward strand.
GTTCATCGGTGTGGATCTTTTCAATTCTAATCAAATTCTTCTCGTAGCAATCACAGATGAAGTGATGTCGAATTTCTATGTTTTTAGTTTTAGCGTGATGTACCGGGTTTTTAGTTATGCTGATTACAGCCTCGTTGTCAACAAAAATAGGAGAAGTAAGAAATTGCAAACCGTAATCTCGCATTTGTTGCTGGATCCACAGAATTTGCGAGCAGCAGCTGTTGGCTGATAGGTATTCTGCTTCACACTTTGAAAGTGCAACGGTTGTCTGCTTCTTACATTGCCAAGTGACCAAGTGTGGTCCGAGGAATTGGCATCCTGCAGTTGTTGACTTTGAATTGATCTTGCAGCATCTGAAATCTGAGTCTGAGAATCCTTCAAGATTGAAATCACCATCTTTGGGATACCACAACCCAAGGCTTGGGGTTCCTTTCAGGTAGCGTAGGATCCTTTTGACGATAGACAAATGTGAAGCTCTGGGACTCGACTGATAACGGGCAGCGAGGCATGTCGGGTACATGATGTCGGGTCTGGATGCAGTCAGGTACATCAACGAACCAATCATCGAACGGTATAGCGTCTCATCAACCTTCTCTCCGGTGAGATCAGGGTTGATACCGTGATTACTTGCTAATGGGGTGGCCATTGGTGTAGTCTCCGACATCACAAATTTCTCCAGAACATCGTAAACATACTTCATTTGATGTGTGAAAGTTCCCTCTGGCATCTGATCGACTTGTAGCCCTAGGAAGAACTTCATCTCACCCATTGACGACATCTCGAACTTCTGCTTCATCACTTGTTCGAATTCTTTGCAGAGTTCTTCGTTCGTTGACCCGAATATAATGTCATCAACATATATCTGGACGATCAGCAAGTGTCCAGCGACCTCCTTAGTGATGAGTGTGGCATCCACCTTGCCTCGGATAAAGCCGTTGGAAAGCAAGTGTTGAGAGAGCGTCTCGTACCAGGCTCTCAGGGCCTGATGCAATCCATACAGCGCTTTGTCCAAGAGGTAGACCTTGTCTTTGTGTATTGGATTGGTAAAGCCCGGTGGCTGACCGACGTAAACCTCCTCTTTCACCTTTCCTTAAAGGAACGCCGACTTGACATCTAACTAGTAAACTTTAAACCCTTTGAATGAAGTGAAAGCAAGAAATATTATGATGGCTTCAAGTTTGGCAACCGGAGCATAAACCTCTGTGAAGTCTATCCCTTCTTGCTGACTAAAGCCATGAATAACAAGTCAAGCTTTGTTTCTGACTATCACTCCTCGATCGTCTCTCTTGTATTTGAATACCCACTTGGTGTTTATCTTTCTGTGTCCATCAGGTAGATCGAAAAGTTTCCAAACTCTGAGTTTTTCAAATTGTCCAAGCTCCCGATTCTTCCGTCAGTGCTTCTTTGTATGTTCGAGGTTCAATCTGCGAAATAAAGCAACTGACTGAGAAATTAGTTTGTAAAAGAGCAATTTTAGTATAAAAACATGTAAGGCCATGATTAATTTGGCTTCTTGTTAGAACTTCTGATTGCAGTTCCCCTATAATCAACTCCTCGGGGTGATAAGATAGAGTCCTCGGCATAACTTCACCGGAAATGTTCACCTCGCCTTCCAAATTTGTAACATTTTGGTCCGCAAATTGTTCATCAACATGAACTGTCTGGTCTGAAGATTGAAGCAACCCAAGCCTCCTTTGACTCGGGTAGCTCGACGTTTAGGTGAGTTTTCGTTGTGTACAGTGGTGGGAAGTTTTTGTCATTCATTTTCAAACTTTCCTCGGTTCCAACCTCAACATCTGAAAACTAATTTGTGCTTCTGGCCGATGGGACTCGGTTTGAGACGAAACCAAAAGCACAAACTTTTGATATGTTAATAATATAACCTTTTTGTGACCTTATCCATCGTTATCCTCTTGTTACGCATTGTTTAGTTTGAACACGATCTCAATGTTCCAAACTTAGTGCAATATTTCAAATGTCCTGACAAGATATCCTGAAAATATCTTGATCAGGATACCCGCAGATACCCTACTAAGATTTTTGCCAAATAGAGTTAAACAGTTTCGATAAAGCTTTCAAAAAAGGATGGTTCATTTTTATTTTGCAAAGCTTGTTTTGATAACAGTTGTTTGGTTTAAACATAGTTTCAATTTTCACTATAGGTGTCATATCTCAAACATTCCAACCAAGTATCCTGAAGTATATCCTGAGAATATATCTTGAGAATATATCCTGAGAACATATCCTGACCAGGATACTCATAAACGTTATAATCATGCTTTTGTTAAACCTAGTTTCAGAAATTTAGACAATTTAGATAAGGTTTTCAAAGAACAAAAATAGGAAAGATCATACCGAAATAGAAGACATCTCAGTCCTTTCATTCCAGTCCTTTTGCAACCTTTCCACCGAAGATGTCCCCAATCCGAGGTACTTGGCGAATTATACCCAAACTTATTTCTTTGAGCTTTTCACAATGCCTTAGTGGGGATGTCCCCTGTATAAGATCTTTGAATACTTAAGAATTTTCTGGGCATCAATTGCAACAGTTTATATAACTTTCGTGTTACAGGGGATAAACCCTAAAATATCCTGGAGATAAATCCTTAATACTCTGGGGATAAACCCATAGGTATTCTGGGGAAAATCCCAAATTTTCGTGCGCTACAGGCGAGAGTGTATAAACTCTGAGACTTAGAAAGATGAAAACCTTTAAACCTTAGAGAGTATGAAAATACTCTTTCGTGAGAGAGGGTGATTAATCCTAATATACCTTAAGGATCTAGGATATAGCCAATAATAACGAAATTGTCAGCCACTTTTACATGAACTGGTCCCGCTATCTTGAACTATCCATGGATAACTTGCGCTCCAGGCGGGGTGTTTAAACCCAATTCGAGAGAAAGGTGAATACCTTTAAACCTTTGAAGGGATAAGGATCCCTTAAACGTGAGAGAAGGGGCCAATCCTATAGTCTTTCGGTTCATCTGGTATATCCTGGAGCCTATTCTAAAGCGTATTCTGCAAAACACTGTTAAACTAAGGTGGGCTAACACCCCTCCGATGCTTAAGTCAGTATGGGGTTTCAAAGAGTAAATTAAATCAAACATATTTAAAAAAGATAGAATTCATACCATCCTGAGTTAGAAGTTAAATCGTAAACTCACTTGAAATAAAGCTTAAGGTGTATAGCATTCCAGGATCTTGGTAGCATATCCCCCTCCATATTCTTGAGTCGGTATGCTCCTTTCCCAGATTCTGATTCAACCTTATATGGTCCTTCCCACTTTGGGGCTAACTTCCCATCAGCAGGATTGGTTGTATTCTGAAAAGGTTTTCTCAACACCCAATCTCCAACTTGAAACCTTCTAGTCCTTATATTCTTGTTATATGCTCTGGATATCCTCTGTTGGTATGCTGCCATCCTTAACCTTGCCGCATCTCTTGTCTCATCCACAGTGTCCAATTCTTGGCACAGAGCTTCAGGATTCTTCTCAGGATCCTGGAGATTGGATCTTGCTGTAGGTATCACCATTTCTGCTGGGATCACCGCTTCTGCTCCAAATACTAAGGAAAATGGAGTTTGGCCAGTTGCACTCTTTACTGTTGTTCTATCAGCCCATAAAACAAAGGGTAATTCTTCTGCCCATCTTCCTTTTTTGGCTCCTAGTCTCTTCTTCAAATTGTTGACAATTATCTTGTTTGATGATTCTGCTTGTCCATTTGCTTGAGGATGTACTGGAGTAGATGTGATCATTTTGATTCCCCAACTCTTGCAAAAATCAGTAGTCCTCTTGCTTATAAACTGAGAGCCGTTGTCACAAATTATCTCAGCTGGTACCCCAAACCTGGTCAGGATATTCCTTTTGATGAAAGATACTACTTCTTGGTCCCTGACTTGAACAAATGCCTCAGCTTCAACCTATTTAGAGAAATAATCCGTCATTGCCAGCATAAAGACCTTTCCTCCTGGAGCTTTGGGCAACTTTCCTACTACGTTCATCCCCCATTTCATGAATGGCCAAGGGGAAGTAACAGGATATAGTGGTTCAGCAGGTTGATGTAATATGCTATTGTGCCTTTGTGTAACACCCTTATTATTATTTTAAAGGTTTTCGTATAAATTACGAAAATAAACATGTAATTGTACATACGTGATGTTGAATAATACGGGATAATTAAAACTTTTACAATTTGAAAATAATACAACTTAATGAATTTGAGTTCGTCGTTTAAAGTTTCGACGAAACGTTGTGCGGAAGCTTTTATCTTATTCGTGTTTGGTTCTTCGTTGAGCTTGATCGTCTTCCGGCATCCAAAATGTACCTACATTTCATAAACATGAAATGCTTTAGTCATACGGGGTTTAAAACGTATCTAAACGAGTCTGGGAAGCAAAACTGAATAAAATATATATATATATATATATTTTTACAGGGTCTACCGTTTCTTCCTACGTGATGATAATTTGATCCTCCATCATATGGAGTTAAAATCCAACATCTAAATTCACAAAATTTTAACTTTCAAGCACTCGGCTTGAAATTCAATTATGACACTTTTTGACCCGTTCGTGATTTATCAAACAAACTTGTTTATTACCCTTTTCAAAATATCATGCATATCACGTTATATCAATTTACTAATGTGCAAGGTTCAAATTACGGGTTTCTTATGAATTCTTAACCCGTTTTACCTATCTACTCCTTTTGACCCGTGAAGGGAAGTTAAACACTTTTAACTATAAATCTATATATAAGCGTACCTGGCTCGAGTAAACGTATAGACCCGTTTATGCCTTGCTATTATTAATTCAATATTCTATGATGACGCAATTATCCAAATTTCTATTCGTTCCTGTAAACATATGACTTAACAACCAACATTAGTCGCTATGGTCATATGATATTATCACCATCATTTGACCCATTTGGTCTATACGACCAAACAATTATATTTATTACAAATCATGGTTTTAAACGTTTTTATTCGTTCTGACCCATTTCGTTTCGTGTCGGAACCCATAATTCGAACATGATCTATTGTTGTATTTATCACCTATAGAATAAATACGTATGCTAAAAAAATAGGTGTAAGCTTTACTTACAGTTTGCGTCCGTTCGAGCTTTCCTTGCGCACTTGACCCGTTTGATCCATTCCTTTCCAGCTCCCACTTAGCTTGACGAGATCAAACTTAACACAATACCCACAAGATTTGTTAGATTAGTCATTATATAAAATGACCACAACATCTCATGGATTCACACATACTCAATTATCAAGACATTAGTTTTAGGTCAGTTTGACTTTCGTAAGTCAAACTGTCCTTGTGTATGTGACTGAGCACTAACTTAGAACATGTTTGGCATACACGTACATATTACTTGCATAAATCATTTGTATGTATTTTAGATGCCTTTAATACACCCAATTTCATAAGATTTGTTTGAAGCAAATACATGGTACACACCACACCATTCAAGTATGGAATAAAAGCTACTACGACATGCCTCTTACCAAGTCTTACAATCAACTTATATTTCCACGTTAGACACATTGCCTCAAGTTAATTTATTAGAATGCCATCATTATCACATTTCTCACAATTCATCCTTTTCTTGTATACAATTTTCTTAGATTAAGTTTATCAATAAAATGTGTAGCAACTTTACAATGTAGCTGCGCAATCGACTCTTTTAACCACTTTACGGTTTTATTCAGCCCTTGGTGATCAAAGATGAAATGTAGAATACTAAAATATCTTTCCAACCCAAAAAGAATCAGCTCAATCCGAGCTTCCTATAATTAATTATGATTTTCGCAAAAATCAGCTCAGAAGTCAAAATGCTTCCAATCAGCTTGCTGTCAAAACAGTTCAGCCGACTTCGGACACTGTTTTGACCCGTTTAACATCAGAATTTAACAAACATGTTCAAACATAAGACGTAGTATGTTTTAATAGCTTTCTGAGCATATAAGGCTCAACATCACAGGCCGTTCCAGTGATTTTATATGATTTTTTAAAACTGCAGCCCAATAATTTTTTTTTATTCCAATCAGCTTGCTGTCAAAACAGTTCAGCCGACTTCGGACACTGTTTTGACCCGTTTAACATCAGAATTTAACAAATATGTTCAAACATAAAACGTAGTATGTTTTAATAGCTTTCTGAGCATATAAGGCTCAACCTCACAGGCCGTTCCAGCGATTTTATATGATTTTTTAAAAACTGCAGCCCGATAAATTTTTTTTTATTCCAATCAGCTTGCTGTCAAAACAGTTCAGCCGACTTCGGACACTGTTTTGACCCGTTTAACATCAGAATTTAACAAACATGTTCAAACATAAAACGTAGTATGTTTTAATAGCTTTCTGAGCATATAAGGCTCAACCTCACAGGCCGTTCCAGTGATTTTATATGATTTTTTAAAAACTGCAGCCCAATAATTTTTTTTTATTCCAATCAGCTTTGTTATATTTTCTTGTTCAAGCATTTTATCAAGCACCTTGTGTGTAACACGAAAATCAAATTTCTCCAGCCCATTTAAGTGTTCTAAACCCTTAAATTCTAGCAAAATTAACAAGTACTAACATCAAACTTCAAATCTAACTTCAGGGAGTTCTATTAACACAATTTAACCATTATGATTCTAGTGTTCATCATGTTTCTACAAAACCCATTTAGCACATAATCGGGTGATCATGAATTCACAATTAGGAACATCAATTCAACAAGTAAATGACTAGGGTTTACTCCTAGACATAAAATCATTCCTAATTTCATCATATAACGAACATGCAACCATCAATTTCAGATTTCTAAGTTTACCTCGAAATCCAACTAGAGATTTTTCATAAAATTTACATACCTTATGACTCCCCTTTCAATGGAGATCACGAATCTATGTTCGATTTTCGCTTAGAACTTGATTTGAACCTTCAATTTCTGAGATTTGTGAAGTTTTTGGGTTTGAAGAACCCTGGTCGCCCTTCCCTGCTTCTTTGTACGACCAGACATCCCCAAATGGGGTGTTTGGTTTTTGTTTTAATTAAAATTAGCAACATAAGTTTCAATTTTAACATCCTTGGCCCCTCCATTTTCCTTAGTTCATAATTTAAGTGTTTTAACCCACTCATAAGTCACTTATCTAACTAGGTTAGAATTATTCCTAGTCAGCTTAGTAGGTTCGGGAAGTCGTAACCCGTTTTACTTTAAGTCCCGTTAAATCGGGCCTTTTATCTTCTTATTTTCTTGAAAGCTCTTATTCACTTTAAATAAATATTAGGATTATTCAATTAATTCCTAATATTTGCCAGTTTACTTTTACCACTAACGGTACTTTCCCCGTCTTTAGTATTAACGGGGTTAATTACCAAACCCGTTTTCGGGGTGTTACAAGTCTACCCCCCTTAAAGAGGTTTCGTCCTCGAAACCTTTTCTTACATAATTCATTGAGTTTAAACTCAATGTATTCGATCCGAGAAATATTTTAAACATTACTTATACTTTTTAACCAATCGTTAGTACTACCCGAAAAGTACGGTAACATCTTTTTAGTCACTAATTGTCTACATATCTCATACGACATAGTGTAACTTCGAAATAACGTAATCTCGTTATTTCCACTAGTTTAGTTAACTTAGCGATATTCATCGCTTTCATATACTATCGAATTTCCTTATGAATCCGTTACTTTGACCCGTCAAAAGGTCTTTAGTGAAATCTTTCACCTTTAGCAACAATTTCTTTTGTTTTCAAATTCATTTATTCGGTTCAGTTATACCGAATCCACCGCTTACAAGCAACCAACTTACTTAAATGACCTTAACCGGTCTCACTAACTAGACTTATTAGTCCAGTTGCTTTTTACCGCTCGCTTGGTGATAATGTGATTCCACTTTACATTGCATTTCTTGACCGTGATCGTGTCACGTCATGTTTAATTTATATCAACCTTTCATTTTCGAAAATACCACTTTTTCGAATATATCGTCTTGCACCTATCGATGTTAAGACCCATACTCTTTGATATTTGTTATTTCCAAATTCGTCTTATAGTATTCATATTTGTTAAAACGTTGTTTCTCACTAAAACTGAAGTTTAATTTAACGTCTTCTCTTTAACTTTCGTCAATTACTCATATCAAGAAATTGACAATTAAGAATTTATTCTTTTTCATTCTTATTTTACACGGGGATTCTCAACCAGTTCCCTTGCTATGTCTAGATAACCCATAGGTTCATTCACATAACCTCGTAGGCTATTTCTTTAGGCTCTCACCTCTTTAAGGCGAGTCCTTTATGATCCTTTTTCCTTTTTATTCATGACCCATAGGTCATTTTGGTCCCATAGACCTTTACACTGTTTATAACCCGAAGGTTATGATGATCCCGTAGATCATTCTTTTTTTTTTTTACTCGTGTCTTTATTAAAATATATATTTGGTGTCAAAGCACTCTTTTTATGTTTGAAAATCATTTGTTTTCACGCTTGAAATCCGTTAACTTTTGACTGTAGTTCGTGTCTACAATCGTTTTCTTTCGGATAATTCTTCCGACTCTATGACTTCTCACGTCAATTAAGCATCGGTTTGTCCCAAGCTTACCGTTATCCGGCTTGCGCTTACTTATGCCATCAAGCATTATACTTTATTCAACCCGTTCAACCTCAAAATAGTTGAATATAATTATCAAAATTTCTGTTTGCGAAATTTTATGGTCTTTTAGTCATAACTCATAATCCGAGTCTTTTGACTTTAAATTCGTGTTCCCGTTTCTCGGTTTACGCATGTGTTTAAATCCTTACCCATCAACCGGGTACTTTACCGAAGTCATTATTAGTGCAAGCATTCCGGTATACATCAAGATTTCGTTTTAATTTGTTTGGTTGTCTTAGCGAAATCCATCGCTTTTATTCAACCAAACCTTTATTCTTTATTTGACCATCCTTGACAGTCTTATAAACTATGAATGATGATTATCATCATCATCATTTCTTTACTACGACCAAAGTCAACGACTTTGATCGTTTTTTTTCCCATGTGGGCAATACCTTTGTTTCTATGACCCCGCGGGTCATTTATACTTTGGTTTTACAATGCCCTTTTTATCTACCATGGTTGTTTCGTCCAAATGACTTATGTCACGAATTTCCTTGGGTCATTTATTTCTATGTGCGCCATACATCGTTTTTATGGTTCCCGCGAAAACCATTTATACGAGTATGCCCATAAGATTTCTTGACCCTAAGGATCCTTTAAATTTTCATTCATCTTAACCTTACTACATCGGACATAACTGCGCTCATTATAAGAAGCTCATGCTATCATGTGGTCACTACTTACTTGGCCAGAGTAAGCGATCAACACATGGTACGCGTGACCTTATTATAATTACCACATCACGTCCCATGTAAGTAACTCCTCAAATTATTTCCATATTTATGATTTCATTTGGTAAAACTTTATTTAATTGTTAGTTAACAATTATTAGTTTTAGTCGTTTATCCTTGAACATGTAAAATGTCCCTTTTTATAAACATTTATTCACATTCGTTGATGTGATCATTACTTTTCTCAATAAGATTTATATTGAGAATACTTACTTGGATGATCACTCTCGTCCAAGTTTCTATATAAACTGAATTCTGTTATTGTCTTGTTATTCACAATTTGTGAATAATACGTATTCTCTACTGAATTTCTCTTGGAAACGTCATCCTGGATAGGTAACCTATCCAGGTTTTCCAAGTTTCATATTCTATATGCAACTGTCATTCACTATGTATTTGTTGCATATTACTGTTTATACTATAAGTTTAAAATGTGCACCTGGTAATGCTTGCCCCGACGGGCATTCCTTGCCATTACTTATTTGCGGTCGTTACGCGATTTAGGTCCTTGATGAGTATGCTCTTCTTGTCATATCTCGGACCGTTCCATCATCATATCCACAATTCGTTTGACTCTCGTCGTCTTCAAATGCGAGTGTCCTTCAATTAAAACATTCACAAAAGTTAGTAACATCTACTTCAATAATCGCCCGTATTCTAATACAAGGCTTTTTCTACTATACGCGTCAATGCACGTATTTTCGTCAACTATATCAATCATTTCAATTGGGGTAACGTGTATCACACGGTAGCCCTATGTGTTGTTTACAACACTTTAGCATGCTAAACCATTGATATACATGTACTTACCGAATTTGCGATCAAGCCTCGAACCGAACACAATTTACTCTTTAACCATGAGCTCTGATACCAACTTGTAACACCCTTATTATTATTTTAAAGGTTTTCGTATAAATTACGAAAATAAACATGTAATTGTACATACGTGATGTTGAATAATACGGGATAATTAAAACTTTTACAATTTGAAAATAATACAACTTAATGAATTTGAGTTCGTCGTTTAAAGTTTCGACGAAACGTTGTGCGGAAGCTTTTATCTTATTCGTGTTCGGTTCTTCGTTGAGCTTGATCGTCTTCCGGCATCCAAAATGTACCTACATTTCATAAACATGAAATGCTTTAGTCATACGGGGTTTAAAACGTATCTAAACGAGTCTGGGAAGCAAAACTATATATTTTTACAGGGTCTACCGTTTCTTCCTACGTGATGATAATTTGATCCTCCATCATATGGAGTTAAAATCCAACATCTAAATTCACAAAATTTTAACTTTCAAGCTCTCGGCTTGAAATTCAATTATGACACTTTTTGACCCGTTCGTGATTTATCAAACAAACTTGTTTATTACCCTTTTCAAAATATCATGCATATCACGTTATATCAATTTACTAATGTGCAAGGTTCAAATTACGGGTTTCTTATGAATTCTTAACCCGTTTTACCTATCTACTCCTTTTGACCCGTGAAGGGAAGTTAAACACTTTTAACTATAAATCTATATATAAGCGTACCTGGCTCGAGTAAACGTATAGACCCGTTTATGCCTTGCTATTATTAATTCAATATTCTATGATGACGCAATTATCCAAATTTCTATTCGTTCCTGTAAACATATGACTTAACAACCAACATTAGTCGCTATGGTCATATGATATTATCACCATCATTTGACCCATTTGGTCTATACGACCAAACAATTATATTTATTACAAATCATGGTTTTAAACGTTTTTATTCGTTCTGACCCATTTCGTTTCGTGTCGGAACCCATAATTCGAACATGATCTATTGTTGTATTTATCACCTATAGAATAAATACGTATGCTAAAAAAATAGGTGTAAGCTTTACTTACAGTTTGCGTCCGTTCGAGCTTTCCTTGCGCACTTGACCCGTTTGATCCATTCCTTTCCAGCTCCCACTTAGCTTGACGAGATCAAACTTAACACAATACCCACAAGATTTGTTAGATTAGTCATTATATAAAATGACCACAACATCTCATGGATTCACACATACTCAATTATCAAGACATTAGTTTTAGGTCAGTTTGACTTTCGTAAGTCAAACTGTCCTTGTGTATGTGACTGAGCACTAACTTAGAACATGTTTGGCATACACGTACATATTACTTGCATAAATCATTTGTATGTATTTTAGATGCCTTTAATACACCCAATTTCATAAGATTTGTTTGAAGCAAATACATGGTACACACCCCACCATTCAAGTATGGAATAAAAGCTACTACGACATGCCTCTTACCAAGTCTTACAATCAACTTATATTTCCACGTTAGACACATTGCCTCAAGTTAATTTATTAGAATGCCATCATTATCACATTTCTCACAATTCATCCTTTTCTTGTATACAATTTTCTTAGATTAAGTTTATCAATAAAATGTGTAGCAACTTTACAATGTAGCTGCGAAATCGACTCTTTTAACCACTTTACGGTTTTATTCAGCCCTTGGTGATCAAAGATGAAATGTAGAATACTAAAATATCTTTCCAACCCAAAAAGAATCAGCTCAATCCGAGCTTCCTATAATTAATTATGATTTTCGCAAAAATCAGCTCAGAAGTCAAAATGCTTCCAATCAGCTTGCTGTCAAAACAGTTCAGCCGACTTCGGACACTGTTTTGACCCGTTTAACATCAGAATTTAACAAACATGTTCAAACATAAAACGTAGTATGTTTTAATAGCTTTCTGAGCATATAAGGCTCAACCTCACAGGTCGTTCGAGTGATTTTATATGATTTTTTAAAAACTGCAGCCCAATAATTTTTTTTTATTCCAATCAGCTTTGTTATATTTTCTTGTTCAAGCATTTTATCAAGCACCTTGTGTGCAACACGAAACATCAAATTTCTCCAGCCCATTTAAGTGTTCTAAACCCTTAAATTCTAGCAAAATTAACAAGTACTAACATCAAACTTCAAATCTAACTTCAGGGAGTTCTATTAACACAATTTAACCATTATGATTCTAGTGTTCATCATGTTTCTACAAAACCCATTTAGCACATAATCGGGTGATCATGAATTCACAATTAGGAACATCAATTCAACAAGTAAATGACTAGGGTTTACTCCTAGACATAAAAGCATTCCTAATTTCATCATATAACGAACATGCAACCATCAATTTCAGATTTCTAAGTTTACCTAGAAATCCAACTAGAGATTTTTCATAAAATTTACATACCTTATGACTCCCCTTTCAATGGAGATCACGAATCTATGTTCGATTTTCGCTTAGAACTTGATTTGAACCTTCAATTTCTGAGATTTGTGAAGTTTTTGGGTTTGAAGAACCCTGGTCGCCCTTCCCTGCTTCTTTGTACGACCAGACATCCCCAAATGGGGTGTTTGGTTTTTGTTTTAATTAAAATTAGCAACATAAGTTTCAATTTTAACATCCTTGGCCCCTCCATTTTCCTTAGTTCATAATTTAAGTGTTTTAACCCACTCATAAGTCACTTATCTAACTAGGTTAGAATTATTCCTAGTCAGCTTAGTAGGTTCGGGAAGTCGTAACCCGTTTTACTTTAAGTCCTGTTAAATCGGGCCTTTTATCTTCTTATTTTCTTGAAAGCTCTTATTCACTTTAAATAAATATTAGGTTTATTCAATTAATTCCTAATATTTGCCAGTGTACTTTTACCACTAACGGTACTTTCCCCGTCTTTAGTATTAACGGGGTTTAATTACCAAACCCGTTTTCGGGGTGTTACACTTTGACATGCATCACATCTTCGAGCATATTCTGCAGCATCTTTCCTCATCGTCGGCCAATAATATCCTGTTCTTAACACCTTTGAGAATAATGATCTGCCCCCAGTATGGTTACCACAGTCCCCTTCATGTATATCCTGAAGCACTTCTTTAGTTTCGGGATCCTCCAAGCACCTCAGGTACGGTCCTGCAAGAGATTTCTTATACAAAACATTATTTATAATAGTGAATCGTGATACCTTCATTCTAAAGGCCTTAGGATTCTCATCCTTTGGGATGCGTCCTTCCTTGAGATATCTCATGATTGGAGCTGTCCAGGATTCAGGATCCTCCTCAGGATACTCGTCATCAGGATCCTGAATACTTACTACTTCTTTATTCTGAGATTTAATAAGATCCGTTGCAGGATACAGGACATGTAGTATTGGTATTTGGGTTCCTTCCGGTATCCTGACTGATGATCCCAGATTCACCAATGCATCTGCTTCAGCATTATCCTCCCTTGGTACCTGTTTAAGTGTAAAAACATCGAAATATCCTGCTAATTTTTTGAGAATTTCAAGATACTCGATTAACTTCTCACCTTTAACTGCATATGATCCATTAAAATGATTAGTAATCAACAAATAATCAACAAACACTTGTAAACTTTTAATATTCATGTTTTTAGCCAATTCTAATCCTGCAATCAAAGCTTCATATTCTGCTTCATTATTAGTGGCAGGAAATTAACACCTAATGGCCTGGGGTAATATGTCCCCCTGTGGCGATTTTAGTAGTATACCCAATCCTATACCTCTAACATTAGATGCACCATTAGTATATAATGTCCAGGATTCTGAGGTTTCTCCTAGTTGTTGTACTTCTAGGTCTACTTCATTTTGAATATCACTACTGAAATCAGCCACAAAGTCAGCTAGGGCCTGAGATTTTATGGCATTTCGAGGTTCATATACTAGATCATAGGCACTTAATTTTACTAACAACTTAGCCATTCTACCTGACATTTCAGGTTTTCTAAGCACATTTTTAACAGGTTTCTGTTGAGGTATTGTATATCCTTGACATTCTAAGTGTTATGTGTTTTGGTCAAAAATTACCAACGTAATTAAGTGATCAAATTAGTTAAGTGAGGTAGTGTGCTAGAAATGAGTGTCGAAAATATGTTAATCAAGTTGATTTGTAAAAACAGTTTCAAGATACGGCTCAAGATGTAGAGCTGTATCTATGATCAAACAATGAGCAAAAATAAAGTAAACGACACGAGATGTACGAGGAAAGCCCTTGATCAATCTAGATCGCCGGCATAAAACCTCGGGAGCTGACAATCGCAGCTGCCTTGTTCTTCAATTGCTTCAAAAATCAGGATACAGTGCAGGATGTGGTACGGATCGACTAAGTGTTACAACGAAACTTGAATACAAGTGTGGTATTTGCAATGAGCTAGAGAGTGTAAGTGTATGAGAGTGTTAGTGAAAAGTTGTGTGTTCTAAGCTGATCCGTCCCCATCTATTTATAGTTAAGATAAAATAACAAACTATCCTAAACTTGCGGGATCCACCGAATATTCCCTCTTCGAACGTTGTAGACCTGGTCTTTTGGGCTCAACGTCTCTCTCTCAACAAATTCGTCCGAGTCTTGAGGAGAAGAAGTCCTCTTGACCGTTAGCAAGTCTCAGCCCGTAACCTGCACGTGGTTAATTCAATAAGCCTCAGGATATCGCCCAAGATGTTAGCAATATCCTCTTCCAGCATCCTGGTCACAAATGAACAAATATAGGCAGGATATTGGTCAGGATATATACGTTAAGAAAATGACCCCTAACAATTGTCCCCAAATATATCGGTTGGTATACCAATCCAACGGATATATTTCAAAAATCTTATCCCACAACTCAAGGCATTTAAAACGAAGCGACGGTCAAGATCACATCGTAACTTCCAACGCGTTTTTTACTCAATGGAGATCCACGATGCCCCTATATCTTCTCTTTTCTTGTTTGAAAAGCAGATATCTTCAACAGACCCTTCAGGTAATTCTCCATTTCTGATTTTCTTCCTGTCAATTTACTTCATCTTTCTAGCAATGGCCGCCGAGACCTTCACCCAGCAGAATCTTCTCAAAAACCCCGAAAAGGAGATCTGCGCTTTTGACAACGCAGACATTGCAGCCTTAAGAGCCTCCGGCGCTTTCCCTGATAGCACAGTCTTTAGGCCATTCGATCGGTCAATCCGATCGGATGTTTCTTCTACCGAATGGGTCTGTTTTCCAGCATACCCTTTTTCACTAGGTCTTCGATACCCTTTTCCTGAATTCATGATGCAATTCTTTCGTATTACTGGCATCTCTTTTGCTCAAACCATGCCCATGGTTTGGAGAGTTTTGATTGTACTCAACCAAATCAAAAACCTCCACTGCTCTGACCTCTGCATCGAGGATTTACCTATTGCTTATCGCCTCCGATCCCACGGCTCTAGCCGGTTCTTGCTTTTTTCAACCTCCAGCAAACCCCTGATTCTCAAAGCCACCAAAAACGAAGACGGATGGCAACGCAAATT
Source organism: Helianthus tuberosus (assembly GCA_030545235.1). NCBI lineage: Eukaryota > Viridiplantae > Streptophyta > Magnoliopsida > Asterales > Asteraceae > Helianthus > Helianthus tuberosus. The sequence goes on from CM060403.1 coordinate 182,513,775, forward strand.
CTTCTTTGTCAAACGGGATTCCATTGCTGAGGGTGCCAACCTTCCGGTGGAGTGGTTAACCACCGGTAGGATTATAAATATCCTCATAGACGATTTGATTGTTATCCTCTATTAATATTCTTCTTTTTAACCTTTATGCAGTGAACTTTAAGGAAGTTGCTCCTCCTACCGCTGAGTCAGAAGAGAGAATCAATACCGTTTACCGGTTACCTGCAATAGACAGGACTTTTACCACACACGTTCCGAGTTCAAGTCAGTACTCATCATCCGAGATGTCTGGTAAGAATTCCTTTCAAAATAATTAGTCAAAACAATATAATGATAAAGAGTAAAACTTTTCCCTTTACGCAGCACCAGCTAAGATCCCTGAAGTCTTTGATCTTGACGAACTGGATAGCTATTCTGACCAGATCCAGGTCAAGAAAGAACCTGGCTCCAAGACCACTGCTACATCCAAACCCAGCAGCTCCAAAGCCATCATCATTCCTAAACCTTCACCGGCTACCAAGCCCCGGAGTTCAAGTTCCCGCAAAAGGAAAGAACTCGATTCCCCTGTCATTTCTGACACCTTTCCTTATGAAAAGCACGGGTTCATTGAAGCCAGTGGTTTTATGACTTCTTTTCTCAACCAGGTTAGTATCTTTATATCATATCCTGCAATTTAGACTATTTTCAAAGTTTTAATAATATTAATCCCTGTCCTCTTACCTTTGTAGGGTCTTGAGTGCTTGGTTCACTTATATCAAGAATCCTGCAAGCTTAACAAAACACTTGAATCTAAGCTAAAGGAAGCAGAAATCACAATCTCTGACCAAGGTATGATCGCGGCCGCCAAGTCTCGTCATTACGAGGAGAAATACAAAGCTATGACCCAGGAACATCAAGTTGCTTTCAACAAAGCTACTCTTCAAGCCCAGGCCGATCTGGAAGCTGCCCATGTGCAGTACGAGCGGGATATGGTCAGTTATCGAGAAAGCCTCAAAAGTTCCGTCGTCATTTCTCTTCTCCAGGCTAGGTTGAAGATGGCTCACGAAGCCAAAACATTAGGCTTCGAATGCCCTTCTTGGGACGTTGGTGCTTGGGAGACCAAGCTGAAGAATCTTGGCGGTACCTCTTCCAAATCAACTGTCGATGAACCTTCTAAAGCAGTTGAAAAGGCAATCGATGCTGGCAAGGATGCTGAGGCGGATCCCAAAATGGATGTTGCTGAAACCGCTATGGAGCAAGAAGGCACTACCCCCTAGAGCTTATTTTCATTCGAACAATTTTATGTCTTTATAAACAATTTTCATTTCTGTCTCTAAACAATTTGATAACCGAAGGCGGATGGGTCCTGGGTTTCAGGATGAAACCTTCGATTATCAACCAGTATTGATCGCTTTAAGAATAATTTCATCTTTTGACTTATTTTCTGTCACCTTGCATTACTTTGCATTACTTAGTATGAGTCTTATTTTTGTAAAGATTTTGTATTGGTATCTTATAAAATATCCTGATCAGTATGCTCAGTAATATACTGCAAAAGCCTTGTATTAGATAGATCTTCCAAATGTTCCTTCAACTTTGTAAAAATTTCTTTTAGAAAGTAAAAAATAGTTTATCTTTTCAAAATCAAGTTTTGATAATATTAAATGATCAAAGTTCCAAACCAATACTAGTTTCAAACATCCTAATCAAATATCCTTAAAAGGACTTTGAGGATATATATCAGGATACTTAACATAATGTCGCCAAAAACCTAAACGAGGCTTATAAAGGAAAGGTCATACCAGAAATAGGACATAAACCTATTACCAAACTTCAATCCCTTCGCAACTCTTCCAGTGAAGATGTCCCCTGTGCAAGGTACTTAGTGCATTAGTCGCAAACTTCATCCTTTTAGCTTTACACCACCACCTTGGAGGGAATGTCCCCTGTATACAATGCCTTCAAGTATCTTAGAAATCTACTTAATGTCAGTTTCCATTGCATAAGCAATTTTTTACGTCTCAAGGGTAAAACCCAAGGATGTATTGGAGATAAATCCTTTGTATCCTGGGGAAAATCCCAACTTTTCATGCGCTACAGGCGGGAGTGTATAAACTCCAAGACTTAGAAAGGTGAAAACCTTTAAACCTTAGAGAGTATGAAAATACCCTTTCGTGAGAGAGGGTGATCAATCCTCATATACCTTTAGGATTCAGGATATAGCCAATGGTAACGAAATTGTCAGCCACTTTTACATGGACTGGTCCCACCACCTTGAACTATCCCTGAATAACTTGCGCTCCAGGCGGGGTGTTTAAACCCAATTCGGAAGAAAGGTGAATACCTTTAAACCTGTGAAGGGATCAGTATCCCTTAAACGTAAGAGAGGGGGCCAATCCTCTAATCTTCTGAGTTATCCTGAGTGTATATCCTGGAGCTATATCCTGAAACATATCTTGCAAAACAAATGTAAACTAAGGTGGGTGTTAGCTTGGCTAACACCCCTCCGATGCTTAAGTCAGTATCAGGTTACAAAGAACAAATTAAACCAAACATATTTAAAAGAAGTAGAATTCATACCATCTTGAGTTAGAAATTAAATTCTAGACTCACTTGAAATAGAGCTTAAGGTGTATAGCATTCCAAGATCTCGGTAGCATATCCCCCTCCATATTCTTGAGTCTATATGCTCCTTTCCCTGCTTCTGATTCAACTTCATATGGTCCTTCCCATTTTGGAGCTAACTTGCCATCGGCAGGATTAGTAGTATTTTGGAAAGCCTTTCTTAACACCCAATCTCCAACCTTAAATCTTCTGGTTCTGATATTCTTGTTATATGCCCTGGATATTCTCTGTTGATATGCTGCCATCCTTAGCCTTGCCGCATCTCTCTTTTCATCTATAGTGTCTAAATCCTGACTCAAGGCTTCAGGATTCTTCTCAGGATCACTTAAGACAGATCTTGCAGTAGGTATCGTCATTTCCGTTGGAATCATCGCTTCTGCTCCAAACACCAAGGAAAACGGGGTTTGGCATGTTGCATTCTTTACCGTTGTCCTATCAGCCCATAAAACAAAGGGTAATTCTTCCGCCCATCTTCCTTTTTTGGCTCCAAGCCTTTTCTTTAAGTTATTGACAATTATCTTGTTTGAGGATTCTGCTTGTCCATTTGCTTGAGGATGTACCGGAGTAGATGTAATCATTTTTGTTAGGGGAGGATTTTCTAACAATTAGTGATCCTTATTCATTATCCTAACTAGTGATCCTTACTTCTGTGACAGGTGGTGATCCTCAGAAGGGCTTTAGGATCAGGATCATGGATCACTTCAAGGATCCTCATACTGACGATTGTTTACTTATGTTTTATAACATTTCGCAGGTATAACTAGCTAGACCAAGTCTTAGCGATATTCTTGGAGAATATTCCCGAAGTATTCTGCACGTGCTAGATCAAAACTAGACGTTATGGAGAACGTGGAGGCTTGGCCCGAAAGTCGGAGAGTTTGTTAGCTAGATATTTTTCTTATTTTAAAGGGGTAACGAGCTAGTTAGTCACACTTAGTCATTTTTGGCAGTTACACACACTCGCAAACACGCTCATACAAGCTCTCGTTCAAACACTTAGCGATTTCATACACTTTTTACACACTTCACCGTAGTGATCCTTGTACCTAGCTCGTTACTATCCGAAGTTGTAAACATTTAACCATTTATTTTAGCTTGGTGATCGGTAGTTTCCATCACCCGGGGTTTTTTGTGCCGGAGATCAACTCTTGATCAAGGGCTTTTTCCCCGTATAAATCCTTGTGTTGTTTGTGCATTCTACATTGAAGTGATCCTCATTGTTGTTACACATTTTAAGCATCATTCCCCTAAACAAAGAGTTTGGTTGCAATATCATTATCAGATTTTCTGACCAAAACAGTTTGGCGCCCACCGTGGGGCAATTGGTGCTTCAATTCTGAGAAATTTTGTTCATTTCATTCATTTCGGTTCATTACCTTCAACCACATGGCTTCTCAGGGAAAACTACTCTAAGTTCTATGTCGGCGGTCATTTTTTCACAGGGCATTCCGCCTTTGCATCATCTCCCCCTTGCATTCCAGAAGAATGCTGAGAATTCTCCGAAGAAGACAACCCCTGTTTTCACAAAACCAACTGTTGTTTCTTCCTCTACACTTACTAACAGTAATTTTTATGCTTTGATTGTGCAGATGGAGGATCACATGCAGCAGCAGGTCAAAACTAATGGCAGGATCCTTCGCGAAAATGATAAAATCAGCAGAGGATCACTCCCCTTTGATGTCGAGGTCGCTGAATTTCGACACTCCGGTCATAACTTCCCAGCACTTTGCAGCTCCAGATGTCCAATACCAGGGTGCATCAATAGGAATGCGTTCTGGATCATCGGTAATGTCTCAGGCTCGAGGATCCTCTTTCCAGCCTTCAGGATCCTCATTTCAGCATCAGGGATTCTTCACCAGTTTAGGAGAATGCATGGGGACGCAGCCAATTCAAGGATCCTCTCAGGTTCAAGGATCCTCGCAGGTTCAAGGATCCTCTTAGGTTCAAGGATCCTCTCAGGTTCAGGGATCCTCGCAGGTTCAAGGATCCTCGCAGGTTCAAGGATCCTCTTAGGTTCAAGGATCCTCTCAGGTTCAGGGATCCTCGCAGGTTCAAGGACCCTCGCAGGTTCAAGGATCCTCGCAGGTTCAAGGATCCTCTCAGGTTCAAGGATCCTCGCAGGTTCAAGGATCCTCTCAGGTTCAAGGATCCTCGCAGATTCAAGGATCCTCTCAGGTATAAGGATCCTCTCAGGTTCGAGGATCCTCCCAGGTTCAAGGATCCTCTCAGGTTCAAGGATCCTCTCAGGTTCAAGGATCCTCCTTCCAGGTTCAAGGATCCTCATCTCAGGTTTCCGGATCCATGGATTATCCTCCAAGACCTTCATTCACAGCACATAAAGGATCCAACATCTTCCAGGATCAAGGATACTTAAGGAGTGTGCAACCCGGAAGTTCAGATGTTCATCTAGGAGACTTCATACCGATGCAGACTATTGCTTCTTCTGGTCCCTCGGTTATGCCAGAATTCCGTCAACATGGATTCACATCCGGAATTCCAAACTTGAATCCTTCAGGAGGTAACACTTTGAATAATTTTTGCAATGCTAACCATGGCTTTGTGCAGGATACAGGTATCAACCAAGCTATGGCTTAGGAATTGCAGAAACTTAAAGATATGATATCCAGCGTTCCAGGAGTGGTTAAGCCCATTCCTGAAATTCCAGATGGAAGTCACAAGGGAAAGAATGGAGATCAATCCCATTCTTGAGAGGTTAAAAGAAGCATGTCTATGCAAGGGTTTTGGATCCACACTGACAGGATCAGCTCTAAAATGGCTGCTAAGTCTTCCTCCTTACTCTATTACTCCATTTGCTAATTTAGTTAACTTGTTCAATAGTCAAATTTCCTGTAGTAGAACCTTTGAAAGGTTAACTAGTGACTTATATAGGATCACCCAAGGTCAAAATGAATCACTTAGAGATTATATAACTAAGTTCAGTAGAGAATCCTTAGAAATCCCTAACTTAGATATTGCTACAGCTGTAGAGGCTTTTAAAATGGGTTTACTTAAGGATTCTCAGTTCTATGATGATCTTGTTATGACACCTTGCAGGAACCTAAATGAGAGTTTAGGTGACAAGGTTAGGTGGCCAAGGAAGAATGATAAACTGCCTGCCACCAAAGACGAATTGAAATGGTGTGCTTACCATGGGGATTCTGGTCATCTCACAGATGAGTGCATAGCATTAAGGAAGGAGATAGGTTATCTTTTGAGCAAAGGATAGTTGAAGGAATTGCTTGGAAGGAAAAAGTCAAGGATCAAGGATTCTGAGAAAGTTCCTGGAAAAGCTCCTCCTCCACCAGCTGATGCTCAAATCATCCATTTCATCTCCGGAGGTTCTCAGCAGCTAAGAAACGTGCAAAGGAAACAAAGATGGAGAATGGGGGCAGACCTGTTCGGACCTCCATCCTTACCCAGCAGAAAGTGATATCCTTTGATGAGGATAACTGTGTGGACATTCAGGATCCTCATCATGACGGTGTAGTTATTACATTATTTATATCTAACCATTTTGTTCGCAGGATTCTCATTGATGGGGGAAGCTTGGTTAACATAATCCGGTTGGATGTTCTCAAAAGAACAAATATTGTCCCAGGATCATCTGTCCTTATGGGATTCAGTGGAGAGATAAAGATTACATTGGGGGACATCAAACTTCCAATTTATATATATAGGGAGTGAATTCTGTTTAAAAATTCTATGTTATTGACTGCTTATCTTGCTGTAATGTTATCTGTGGCAGGCCATAGATACACGATATGAAGGCAGTCCCCCTCAACATATCATCCATGTGTCAAGCTCCCAACTCTATGGGATGTGGTGAAGATAGAAATTGATCAGCAGGAGGCAAAGAACTATTACCCTTCTTCAATGAAGCCAGCCTCCAAGGAGCGAGATGTCATGGAGGCAAGAGAGCCATATGTCAAGGATATTATGTTGAACTCAGAGGATCCTGAATCCAAAATCTTTATAGAATCTGGGATCCTAGACAGTATTGAGCAGGATTTAGTATCCTTCTTGGAAAGAAGAAAATCTACCTTTGCTTGGAAACATGAAGAGATGACAGGTATATCTGAGAATGTTATTACTCACAAACTTGCTATTGACAGGTCTTTCAAACCAATACACCAAACAAGGAGAAAGTTTGCACTTGAAAGGAATGCCATTATCCAAGAAGAGGTAGACAAATTGCTCAAGGCAAGTTTGAGTGGACTGATAAGCATGAAGCTGCACTCAAGGTTCTTAAGGATTATCTATCCTCAGCACCAGCCCTGATGAAACCAGAAAATGGAGAATCGTTATCCTTATACTTAGCTATTTCAGCTAAAGCAGTAAGTGTGATCCTAGTTAAGGATCATGAAGGCTCTCAACATTCGGTATACTATGTAAGTAAAATTCTACTTGATGCTGAGGCCAGGTATTCTCATTTAGAGAAGTTAATTCTTGATTTAATTATGGCTTTTGCTAAACATAGTCATTATTTAGAAACTCACACCATTATTGTGAAAACTAACCTTCCTATCAAGAATGTTCTCAGGAAACTTCAAATGTCAGATAGAATAGCAAAGTGGGCAATCAAGCTTATTGCATATGACATTAAGTATGAACCCAGGACTGCCATCAAGTCCCAAGCCTTAGCTGACTTTGTGGCTGATTTCAGTAGTGATCTACAAAGGAAAGCTGAATTAGAAGTTCAACAACTTGAGAAGACAAAGGATCCTTAGACACTCTTCACGGATGGAGCTTCAGATGTTAAAGGAACTAAACTAAGCACACTACTAAAATCGCCACAGGGGGACATTATACTCCAATCCACTGCATGGAATTCCAAACCACTAATCATGAGTCAGGAAACTGGCAGATTCTTTTGCTTTTTTCAGTCTATCACAAGTACCCAGGGAAGAAAATGCAGAAGCTAACGCTTTAACTAACCTTGGATCATTCCTAAAGATGCCAGAAGATGTGAAAAATACTCATCGCCCATGTTTTAACTCCTGCAATTGAGGATCACGTAGCCATGGAGATAGTGGAGGATTCTGCAATCATACCTGATGATCCTGCACAGTCGAATTCAGGATCCTGGATCCTTCCAATCCTAAGATATATACAACATGGAGAGATCCCTACAGGACAAAATCCTAAAGCTTTCAAAGTCAAGGAAACTGTGGAAACCACACTGGGGGCAGAGCACTATTCTCAAGGATCCTTAGAACAGGATACTATAGGCCTACCACGAAGAAGGATGTTGTGGATTATGCAAAGAAGTGTGATGCTTGTCAAAGACACAGTAATATTCTACACCAACCAACATAACATCTGCATCCTAAGAAGAAGCTTTTGCTCAAAGTCAGAAAAAAGGAAATGGCCAGTTATCAACAAAGAATGGCTGGAGCATACAACAAGAATGTCAGGATTAGAAGATTTCAAGTTGGTGATTTTGTGCTAAGAAAAGCATTCCAGAACACTACAAATCCTTCTGATAGCAAGCTAGCACCAAAGTGGGAAGACCCTTATCTAATTGAAGCTGAATCAGGAAAGGGGGCATATCATTTGTTAACAATGGATGGTGATCTCCTACCAAGAGCTTGGAATGCTGTTCATCTCAAAAAATACTTTAAGTAAGAAGGATCAGGGATCCTCAACGATACCGGTATTCTGATTAAGGATCCAGCATCCTCAAAGGATATATGATTCTACATTTGGTAACACATTACTTTCATTTTCATTTTCATTCATTTTATACTTATTACTTATCATAAGTTAAAGATGTTAATCAGTTAACATCTATTTTCACAAAGTTTAAGCTTTTGCAGAGTTGTTATCATTTTACAGAAGATCAAAGTGGTTGGCCAACCCTCCAAAGTTTTGGGCTTATCCCCAGTTTGGGCCTGTCCCCAGATTCCGCCTGTAGCGCACGATGATCCTGGTATAGTTCAAGGCTTTGGGACCAGTACTCGTTCTAGGGGCTGATAATTCCATTGTTCTGGCTATGCTTAGGATCCTACGTATAATGGTAGACGTACCATACATCCGTTCATAAGGTTTCTAACGTTTTCACGTTAGCTAAGGTTTCTAACGTTTTCACGTTAGCTAAGGTTTTGGCATCTTCATGTCACTAAGTTTGGATAGTCGCCAGTAAGGGCCATACTCCAGTTTACATCCGTTTATATGGGCTTGACCCCAGTTTACATCCGTTTATATGGGCTTGACCCCAGTTTACATCCGTTTATATGGGCTTGACCCCAGTTTACATCCGTTTATATGGGCTTGACCCCAGTTTACATCCGTTTATTTGGGCTTGTCCCCAGTTTGTTGGGCTTGTCCCCAGTTACTAACTCTTATCTTATATTGGCTTAGTCCCAAGTTATGCTCTATTTCAGGTCCTTGAAGATAGGCAGCTAGGGATCCTTGATCCTTATTTCACTCTAAGGTTTATCTTATAGTTATCCTTATTATGGTTAGGATTCTAACTTGGATCCTCAGGTATGATTCTTAACTTTTTTGGTTTTATTCATTGTTCATTTGAATAACCCCTATACTTGACAACTGAACTTGTGTTTCTTAAACTATACCATTTTTTTTTAAAAAAAAAAAAAAAAACTTATCGGTTATGGGATATGTGATCCTTGTTCATATTTTGAACTTTTTGGTTATCTTTTCTAGTTTTTCAAGGCTTGATAAGTGTAAACAAGTTGAACATTATAACAGTTGGAAAGTAACATACTAAAAAGGATAACAATACAAGATAAGCGACAAAAGGTTAAGTTTTTAAAGGTTGTCAAAATTACCTACCCGAGCATCTACCAGCAAAACGTGGCCCGTCCGCTGGGGTAGGTAAAGGGTGTCCATGATAATGAGTTCAAAAGTAGTGCAGGAATATAAAGGCGGCAGGATCACAATGGCTTCATCCCCCAAACAGAGGATCCCTCCACCAATCGCAATCCTGCCTATTGTCCAAAGGATCATACATGATCCTTAATCCTAAAACCTATTGTTCAAAGTACAACCCATGAAATTGTCTTTAACATCACAACCACAAAAAACAACCATCAAACTAAAAAATTGGGCTCCGGCCTTGGCACATATATCCATCATCGCCCAATTGTGCAGCTCACACCTTGGCTGCATCACCACCAGCATCATCACCACCAGCTTGATCCTTCCCACTGCCACTTGCTTCAATTGCCAGGACGTCAGCTGCCTCCTCCTCATCATCCTCGAGATCAGCCAACCTTGCCTTCCAGCCTTCAACATCCCAGCTGCTTTTGTCGAAACTAGGATCTTGAGCTTCCTGGGCCATCTTCAACTTAGTCTGATACATTGTGATGGCAGCAGAGATCTTGGTATTTTCGATGAGGTCATGCTTTTCATAATCAAAGTTAACCAGCACCTTGGCCATTTCCTGCTTGGTATCCTGGAGTTCCTTCCGAGCATCAGCAAGTGCAAGATCTTTGAGCACGGCAACCTGTTGGAGATCAGCTATTTTCTTGTCCAGCTCCTCAGTATTGCCCACGTAATCCTCGATCTCAGCAAATTTCTGCAGAAAGAAGATAAGGCAGTTCAAGGTCAAGTGATCCTCATAAGAGCAGGATACCTAGGCAAAGTTAAGGATCCTTACTTCATTGAAGTATTCAAGGAATTGGTGGCGGATCAGTGGCAACCCTTGAAGATCCTCAGCATCAGAAGTTTTCCTCTTCTTGACACCCTTTCCTTTAGTGGGTGCCCTTGGAATGGAGATGCTAGGGCTGGTAGTGGACCTCTTCTTCCTGGGTCGTACGAGATCAAGGTCAGCTGTGTTGAATTGGGAAACAGGCTTGACAGGTTTTCCAGCGCCTACACATTCAAAGAAAGATGAGTATCCTTATCCTATTTCAATTTATCTATTTATTTTAATATTTAAACTATGCAAAAGACAGGATACTTACTCGACATAGTAATGGAACCTGAGGATACTTCTTGTGAGTCTTGGGTGTCTATCTTGAATGTCCTTGTTTCAGGATCAAGCTTCCAAAAAGCAGCGAGCCTATCCTTGGTTTCAGGTGATGTGCGGATATGTGAGACAGAGACAGCTGCATGACATAAGACAGAAAGGGGTCAGTAATCCTTATACGAAAACAAGATTGTCTGGTGATCCTTCTTATGATCCTCCAGCCTACCATGGGTGGACCATGCCTTAGGGAGATCTTGACCGTTTAGAATGGAATCCCTCTTGACAAAGAAAAAACGACGTTTCCAGTCTTTGTCATTCTTGGTGACTTTCAGAAGAGGATGATCTGCACCAGGTTTTCGCTTAAGCAAATAACGATGAGAACCAAAAGTAGTAAGATCATACAGCTCCGCCAATTCTGACATGCCCAAAGCAATGCCTTCCTGTTCGATGATCCTCTCCAGGGTATACAAGACCCTCCAAATCATCGGCATGGCTTGGATATAAGAGATGCCGGTAAGGGAAAAGAAGGATTGTGTAAACTCAGGGAAAGGATAGGTGTATCCTATGGTGAATGGAGTGGCTGGAAATGCAACCCATGTTTCTGAAACGTAGTCGCTAAGGGTAGTAGGATCAAAGGGTCTGAAAAAGGCATTCGCCGGAAAACAGCAACGGATTTTGTCTATCTGTGCGTCGTTAAAACAACACTTTTCATTCGCTGAGTCCTTGACGATTTTCTGACTTTCCAAAGGGCTATCCTTCTTGTGATCTTTGCCCGGAGAACTTCGGAGCAACATTTTTGATGGAAAGATGAAAACAGAGCAAGAGAGGGAAAAGGATAGAGAGAGAGAATACCTGAACGTCTTCGGAATGTGGATTATAAAGGGAGTTTCTCTGAAAATTTAAATGCATTTGATCCTATCTATATCTCTATTTATAATCATGATCTTGCAGGTTGTCACTTCTGTGACATCATCATCGCAACGGCTAGTTCAAAATTAACGGCTATATATCCGTTAGTTTGTTACGGATAAGTTCGAGAAAACATAACTCGCTAATTTTACAATTTCACTCCTTATATTTTGGGGGCAATTGTTAGGGGAGGATTTTCTAACAATTAGTGATCCTTATTCATTATCCTAACTAGTGATCCTTACTTCTGTGACAGGTGGTGATCCTCAGAAGGGCTTTAGGATCAGGATCATGGATCACTTCAAGGATCCTCATACTGACGATTGTTTACTTATGTTTTATAACATTTCGCAGGTATAACTAGCTAGACCAAGTCTTAGCGATATTCTTGGAGAATATTCCCGAAGTATTCTGCACGTGCTAGATCAAAACTAGACGTTATGGAGAACGTGGAGGCTTGGCCCGAAAGTCGGAGAGTTTGTTAGCTAGATATTTTTCTTATTTTAAAGGGGTAACGAGCTAGTTAGTCACACTTAGTCATTTTTGGCAGTTACACACACTCGCAAACACGCTCATACAAGCTCTCGTTCAAACACTTAGCGATTTCATACACTTTTTACACACTTCACCGTAGTGATCCTTGTACCTAGCTCGTTACTATCCGAAGTTGTAAACATTTAACCATTTATTTTAGCTTGGTGATCGGTAGTTTCCATCACCCGGGGTTTTTTTTGCCGGAGATCAACTCTTGATCAAGGGCTTTTTCCCCGTATAAATCCTTGTGTTGTTTGTGCATTCTACATTGAAGTGATCCTCATTGTTGTTACACATTTTAAGCATCATTCCCCTAAACAAAGAGTTTGGTTGCAATATCATTATCAGATTTTCTGACCAAAACAATTTTGATTCCCCAACTCTTGCAAAAGTCAGTAGTCCTATTACTTATAAACTGAGAACCACTGTCACAGATTATCTTGGCTGGTACTCCGAATCTGGTCAGGATATTCCTCTTTATGAAGGATACTACTTCTTGGTCTCTAACTTGAACAAATGCTTCAGCTTCAACCCACTTAGAGAAATAATCCGTCATTGCTAACATAAAGACTTTTCCTCCCGGAGCTTTCGGTAGCTTTCCCACTATATCCATACCCCACTTCATAAATGGCCAAGGGGAAACAATAGGATACAATGGTTCAGCAGGTTGATGCAGTATGTTACTATGTCTTTGACATGCGTCACATCTTCGAGCATATTCTGCGGCATCTTTTCTCATTGTTGGCCAATAATATCCTGTCCTTAATACTTTTGAGAATAACGACCTGCCCCCAGTATGGTTACAACAATCCCCTTCATGTATATCCTGAAGTACTTCTTTGGCTTCAGGATCCTCCAAGCACCTCAAATACGGTCCTGCAAGAGATTTCTTGTATAAAATATTATTTATAATAGTGAATCGTGATACCTTCATCCTAAATGCCTTAGGATTTTCATTTCCAGGGATGTGTCCTTCTTTGAGATATCTCATGATTGGAGCCGTCCAGGATTTAGGATCCTCTTCAGGATGCTCTGCTCCAGGATCCTGAATACCAGCTACTTCTTTATCCTGAGGATTCGTTGCAGGATATAAGACATGTAATGTTGGTATTTGCGTCCCTTCAGGTATCTTGATCGATGATCCCAAATTTGCTAAGGCATCCGCTTCAGCATTATCCTCCCTTGGTACCTGTTTAAGTACAAAAACATCGAAATATCCTGCTAATTTTTTGAGAATATCGAGATATTCGATTAATTTCTCACCCTTAACTGCATAGGATCCATTAAAATGGTTAGTGATTAACAAAGAGTCAACATATACTTGCAAATTTTTGATACTCATGCTCTTAGCCAACTCTAATCCTGCAATTAAAGCCTCATACTCTGCTTCATTATTAGTAGCAGGAAATTCACACCTAATAGCCTGGGGTAATATGTCCCCCTGTGGCGATTTTAGTAGTATTCCTAATCCTACTCCTCTTACATTAGATGCACCGTCAGTATATAATGTCCAGGATCCTGAGGATTCTCCTAGCTGTTGAACTTCTAGATCTACCTCATCCTGAATGTCACTACTAAAATCAGCCACAGAGTCAGCTAAAGCCTGAGACTTTATGGCATTCCTAGGTTCATATACTAAATCATAAGCACTCAACTTTACTGACCACTTGGCCATCCTGCCTGACATTTCTGGTTTCCTAAGCACATTTTTGATAGGATAATTTGTTTTAACATGTATCCTATGTGTCTCGAAATAATGCCTAAGTTTCGTTGATGCCATAATTAATGCTAGTATCAATTTTTCTAAATGAGAATACCTAGTTTCAGCATCTAACAAACTTTTACTAACATAATAAACAGGATATTGCTGACCTTCATGGTCTTTTATAAGAACGGCACTTACAGCATTCCCTGATACAGCAAGGTACAGGGATAGTGGTTCACCATTTTCCGGCTTCATCAATAGAGGTGCGGTTGAGAGATACCGTTTCAAATCCTGCAGGGCTGCTTCATGCTTTTCCCCCCATTCGAATTTTTTGTTCTTCTTCAGGATATCATAAAAGTCTTTGCATTTCTCTGAGGATCTTGAGATAAACCTGTTTAGGGCTGCTACTCGGCCTGTCAATCTTTGTACGTCCTTCATATTTGAGGGTGATTTTATATCCAGGATAGCTTTAATCTGCTCCGGGCTTGCCTCTATCCCCCTTTTCGTCACCATATACCCAAGAAACTTTCCTGCCCCCACTCCGAAATGGCATTTAGCAGGATTCAGTTTCATGTTGTATTGATCCAGGATATCAAATGCTCCCTTGATATCCTGGAGGTGATCCTCAGCCTTTTTAGATTTCACCACCATATCATCGATATATACTTCCATGGTGTCCCCCAGTTTGTCTTTGAACATCATGTTTACCAATCTTTGGTATGTTGCACCTGCGTTTTTCAAACCAAAAGGCATAGCTGTATAACAATAAATACCTGTTGGTGTCATGAAGGCAGTATCCTCCTGGTCTGAAGGTTCCATTTGGATCTGTTGAAATCCTGAAGATGCGTCCATGAAGGTCAGCATTTCATGCCCGGCAGTGGCATCTACCATTGCATCAATGTGGGGAAGAGGAAATGGGTCTTTAGGACAAGCTTTGTTCAAATCTGTGTAGTCCACATAAACTCTCCATTTCCCATTCTTCTTTTGTACTACAACCACGTTTGCTAGCCACCTTGGGAACTTAACCTCTCTGATCATTCTGGACTTTAATAGTCTTTCAACTTCCTCCTGGATAATCGCGTTCCGCTCAGGAGCAAACTTCCTTCTTTTTTGTTGTACAGGCTTGAATGATTTATCAATTCCAAGCTTGTGAGTGATAATATCTTTGGATATGCCTGTCATATCCTCATGCTTCCATGCAAACGTAGACATCCTGCATTTCAAAAAGTTAATTAATTGTTCTTCAATATCCTGAGGAATATTGGTCCCTACGAGCACCGAAATATCGGGATTATCCTGGTCCAGGATAATTTTCTTCACATCCTGATCCGGATCCTCCACGATATCCTGGTCCCGTGTCTTTAATTGCTATGCTGCACTAGGTTTAGCTGAGGATTTCATCGAGGATGAGTAGCACTCTTTCGCCTCCTGCTGATCACTATCAACTTTGACCACTCCCCAGGGGGTAGGTATCTTGATGCATTGGTGATATGTTGATGGCACGGCCTTCATATCGTGAATCCACGGTTTTCTCAGTATGATCTTATAGCAGGATAGAGAATCCATCACACAGAAACGTTGTATCGAATTGACTCCTTCAACGCATACTGGCAACTTTATCTCTCCCACTGTGTTTCTAGCCTCTCCACTGAATCCAACAAGCACGGTAGACTTTGAAGTGATATCCATTGGAGATACATTCATTCTCTTCAGAGTTTCTAGTTGGATTATGTTGACGGAGCTGCCATTATCAACCAGTATCCTGCGCACAAAATGGTTAGCCACATATAACGTTATTACCAGAGCATCATGGTGAGGATCCTGGACAGTATCCCTGTCATCTGCATCAAAAGTGATCACTTTGTCAGTTGTGAGGGTAGTCATCCTGACAGGTCTGTCTCCCCTTTCGGCCTTGGCTTCCTTTGCATGTCTCTTTGCTGCCGAATACGAAGTTCCACAAATGTCGGATCCCCCCGAAATGAAGTTGATTATCTTGGCATCCGCGGGAGGTGATGCTGCTCGTTCAGGATCCTTCTCAGTATCCTGACCCTTATTCTTCTTTTTTCCTAAGAGATCTTTCAGATATCCCTTGCTTAGAAGATAGCTTATTTCTTTCCTTAGAGCAATGCAATCCTCAGTCATATGTCCGAAATCTTCGTGGAAAGCACACCATTTTGACTTATCTTTCCAGTTAGCCTTTTGTTGATTCTTTCGAGGCCACCTAGCTTTGTCTCCTAGACCCTGCATAGCATACATCAATTCAGGAATATTAACAGAAAAGCAATATTCGGACAACTCAGGATACTCTTCAGGATCCTCATCTTCGACAGCGTTTACTCTTTTGTTTTCATTTCTACTATACGGCTTAGGCCGATATGACTTGAACGAGGATTCTGACTTCCTATTAGTTGATTCATAAGTGTTGGATGAGTTCATCCTTTCTTGCATCTTTCTGTCATCTTCCAGACGGATATATCTCAAAGCCCTGTTACGAGCTTCATCGAGATTCCTGCAGGGATTCATTACAAGATCCTGATAAAACTGAGAATCCTTTTGTAATCCCATCTTAAAAGCTTGCACAGCTGTTGCAACATCAAGATGTGGGATATCCAAGGATTCTCGACTAAATTTGTTCACATAATCCCTCAAGGATTCCTGAGGCCCTTGAGTTATCCTGTAAAGATCACTGGTTAGTTTCTCAAAACTCCGACTACAAGAAAATTGACTGTTAAATAAATTAACCAAATGAGCAAATGAAGTAATTGAGTGAGGAGGAACGTTTAACAGCCATTTTAAGGCTGATCCTGTTAGAGTAGAACCAAATCCCTTGCACAAGCACGCCTCCTTGAGCTCCGGAGGGATAGGGTTAATCTCCATTCTTTCCCTATACTGAGCAATATGCTCCTCAGGATACGTAGTCCCATCATAAAGCTTCATGTTGGGGGTTTGGAATCTCTTTGGGATCTCAGCATCACAGATAGGATACGCGAAATGAGATATCTTGTGGCTGTCTTGAGACACTTCCGGGATCGGCTGGAACACCCCAGGTACACTAGATATCATGTCCTTTAACTTCTGAAGTTCCCTGGTAAGTGCTGATGTTACACCTGTATCCTGCAAAGATCCACCACTGTTAGTAGCATGAGTATTATTATTATTAGACACGTTACCAGTTGGAGGATTTTGCCCATATCCTGAAGCATATCCTGAGCTCCTTATGGTTGACATCCTGACCAAGGAGGGTATTTCAGGAGTATGATTCTGAGGAAGACTGGGCACAATATTCCCCCTATTATCCTCGGTATATACAGCCGAACTAAAGTTCAACGCTCTGGGGTGTAACGGAGTGACATTGTCATCCGCAGATCTGCTCGAGCCAGCCTTCAGGAGTTGTATTTCCCTCAAAAGCATTTGGTTTGTTTCCTGTTGCTGCCTCATTTGTTCCTGCACACTTCCAAATAAGGTTAAAATTTCATCATTAGAAGCTAAAACGGGAGCAGATCCCTGGACACTCCGAGTTGGGATAACATCTTGAGATTGTGTAGAGGCTGGCATCCTTGGAGGAGGTGGTGGAAGCACCGAACCGGTAGTAGCAGAGGTCATAGCAGACACAGTAGAGGAACTCATGTTTGATCTTGAGGCCATTATGGACAATGTGGCAAAAAGTTTTGAAAATAGAAAACCGATTAGCGATTTGACAAAAAATTTCAGTAAAGAGAGCACCACTTGCCCCACGGTGGGCGCCAAATTGTTTTGGTCAAAAATTACCGACGTAATTAAGTGATCAAATTAGTTAAGTGAGGTAGTGTGCTAGAAATGAGTGTCGAAAATATGTTAATCAAGTTGATTTGTAAAAACAGTTTCAAGATACGGCTCAAGATGTAGAGCTGTATCTATGATCAAACAATGAGCAAAAATAAAGTAAACGACACGAGATGTACGAGGAAAGCCCTTGATCAATCTAGATCGCCGGCATAAAACCTCGGGAGCTGACAATCGCAGCTGCCTTGTTCTTCAATTGCTTCAAAAATCAGGATACAGTGCAGGATGTGGTACGGATCGACGAAGTGTTACAACGAAACTTGAATACAAGTGTGGTATTTGCAATGAGCTAGAGAGTGTAAGTGTATGAGAGTGTTAGTGAAAAGTTGTGTGTTCTAAGCTGATCCGTCCCCATCTATTTATAGTTAAGATAAAATAACAAACTATCCTAAACTTGCGGGATCCACCGAATATTCCCTTTTCGAACGTTGTAGACCTGGTCTTTCGGGCTCAACGTCTCTCTCTCAACAAATTCGTCCGAGTCTTGAGGAGAAGAAGTCCTCTTGACCGTTAGCAAGTCTCAGCCCGTAACCTGCACGTGGTTAATTCAATAAGCCTCAGGATATCGCCCAAGATGTTAGCAATATCCTCTTCTAGCATCCTGGTCACAAATGAACAAATATAGGCAGGATATTGGTCAGGATATATACGTTAAGAAAATGACCCCTAACATTATGCTTCGATGATTCTGCCAAGACTTGGAACAAAAACTCGTGTAAGTGGAATGGAATAGCCCACGAAGATTCCTTCCAAATTCTTCAACCCAAACTTTCCATCGGGATCTAAAACTGTGCAGGGAGACCTGAACGGCTCTAGATATTCCAAATTAGGCTTGCGTTTGTTGAGGAGCTCGAAACACGTTTTGTTATGCTTCTTCACAGTTAACACCCGGTTGTGAGTATAGCAAGCGGCAGATACGGCTTCTCCCCATAAATTGATAGGAATCTTTGAATCAGCTAACATCGTTCGTGCCGTTTCGATCAGCGTTCGATTCTTTCTTTCTGCAACTCCATTCTGTTGTGGAGTGTATGGTGCGCTGAACTCTTGCAATATACCTCTTCTGTCGCAGAATTCTTCCATTTTGTTGTTTTTGAACTCTGTACCATTGTTACTTCATAGTTTACAGATGCGGGACTGGTACAAGTTCTCTATCTTTCTGAATAATCTCAGCAAACTCTCGAATCTTTCATCTTTGGACTTCAGGAACATTACCCATGAATTTCTCGAATAGTCATCGGTAACCACTAGGCAGTAAAGATCTCCAGTAATGCTTTTAACGTTCACAGGACCGAAGAGATTCATGTGAAGTCTTTCAAGTGGCTTCGAGATTGAATTCTCCGTTTTTCTAGGATGGGATTTCTTGTTTTGCTTTCCTTTTAGACAGCTTATACATTCTCCTTCTTGATGGAAATTCTTCAAATGAACACCTCTAACAAGATCGTTATGTACCAGGTAATTCATCTTACGTAGGTGAATGTGACCCGTTTTCCGATGCCACAGCACTGACTCCTTCTCGGTAGCTTTCGATACGAAGCACTGAGGGTGACCCGTGGTAGTCGTAGCAACGCTCATGTCCAACACGTACAGATCGTTTACCCTTGGTGCTCGCATTATGATCCACTCCTCGGGGATGACAAACCCCAGCTTCAGAATCAGACACTCCTTGTCGGTAAAATACGTTGTGTACATCCTGTCAAAAATCTGAGAAATGCTGAGTAAATTGTTCTCCAGCTCTGGTATGTAGTTGACTCTTTCAAATGTAACGACACCATTAGATAACGTGCTCTCCCCAATTATTCAACCACCTTGGTTTCCAGCGAAACCAACATAACCACCATTGAAACCTCTAACGTCGTATAGTAGGGTCTTTCGCCCTGTCATGTGTCGGGACGCTCCACTATCCAAAATCCACTTCGAAATAGATCTTGGGAGCTCCTACACATTTCACAAACAATTTAGTTAGAAGTTGAAGCAACCCAAGCCTCCTTTGACTCGGGTAGCTCGACGTTTAGTTGAGTTTTCGTTGTGTACAGTGGTGGGAAGTTTTTGTCATTCATTTTCAAACTTTCCTCGGTTCCAACCTCAACATCTGAAGACTAATTTGTGCTTCTGGTGGATGGGTCTTGGTTTTTGTCATTCATTTTCAAACCGAGACCATACTTAATTAACAATTGAAGGCTTCGTCTTGGAACCCAAGATACCCCCCCTTCAATTGTTAGAGTGCCCAAAATAAAGCATGCAGGAAATGTAAATTGTTCAGGTGCAGGAAAAGTAAAATGCAGGAAAAGTAAATTGTTTTAGGGAGTATAGACCAACATTCAAATTTTAAAAAGTGGGCTCCGGCCTCGGCAACAATATCCATCATTGCCTACTTCGCTGCTTTTAAGGAGCAGCACCTTCTTCACCAGCAGCATCTCCTCCAGCATCCGCTCCGGCATCACCACCAGCATTATCCCCAGCATCCACACCAGCATCGACCACCTTCTCAGCCACCTTAACAGACTCCACAACAGCAGGCTTCATAGGATGCTCCACGGGATTGCCACCGAGATCCCTCAACTTTGCCTCCCAAACTTCAACAATCCATGTAGGGCATTCAAAGCCCATAGTCTTGGCCTCGTGGGCCATTTTCAACCTGGCTTGGAGGAGGGAGATAACGACGGAGCCTTTAAGGCTTTCCCGGTAAGAAGCCAAGTCCTGATCGTGCTGAACCTGAGCTGCATCATATTTGGCCTGAGCCTCTTGAGTGATCTTCTTGACGGTGGCCTGATGCTCCTGGGTCATTGCCTTGTACTTGTCCTCGTAATGTTTAGACTTGGCAGCGGCAATGGTTGCTTGGTCTGCGACATCCGTCTCTGCCTTTTTCAGCTTGCTCTCTAGCATCTTGTTTAAACCACATGCGTCTTCATAAAGGAACACTAGGTGCTCGAGACCCTGCGATTAGGTGAACAGGTATCAATATGTATACTCAAAATATGTAACCAACATATATGTACAGGACACGAGGTGAGGATGCTTACCTGGTTGAGAAAGCCGGTCATGAACTTGCTGGATTCTGTGAATCCATGATTCTCATATGGAAAGACGTCGGAGGCAACTGAGGAATCTGGCTCCTTCCTTTTGCGAGAGCTCGAGGCACGTGTTTTCACATTGGTAGAAGGCTTGAGGATGGCTGTTGCTTTAGAACTGGTCGTTGATTTAGAAGCGATAGAGGGTTTGCTGGACTCCTTCTTCACCTGGACAGGGCCGGAATAGCTGTCCAGCTCGTCAAGCTCAAAGGTTTCTGGAACCTTGACTGAGGCTGCATAACAGGGAGAATCCAAACCTTTACTCGTATTTTACTTAACTAAATATATATGTGCGTGGAAAATTTTAAACCTTACCAGACATTTCTGATGATGAATACTGGCTTGAATTTAGAAGATGCGATGAAAAGGATCTATCACTAACAGACAGCCGATAGATTCTCTTGATTCTTTCCAGGGATTTTTCAGTAGGCAGGGCTAGCTCCTTGAAGTTTGCTGCATAAAAACATAAGGATATCAGTTTAGGATATAGTTCAGGATATATTTGGGGATAATCCTAAAACCCTAAATCCTACCCGAAGTCAACCACTTTACTTGCAGGTCAAAACCATTAGTGATGGAATCCCTTTTTACGAAAAAGAACTTTCTTTGCCATTGATTTTCGTTCTTAGTGGCCTTGAGGACCAGGGGGTTCTTAGAAGTGGAAAAGAGGAGAAAACGGCTGTTACCATGGGACCTTAGACGATATGCCATAGGGAGATCTTCGACACAAAGATCGGGGTTGTGACGAGATTTGATTTGGTATAACACCATTAAAACTCGCCAAACCATTGGCATGGTCTGAGCATAACTGAGGCCGGTGAGTTCGAAAAAACGGGAAATGAAGGACGGAAAAGGATACCGGAGTCCCAAGGTGAAAGGATAGGCTAAGAAGCACACCCATTCATTGGATGCTGCGTCTGATCGGACCTCCCGGTCGAAAGGACGGATGATCACCCCGACAGGAAAGGCACCGGAATCTTTTAAGGCAACAATGTTGGCGTTATTGAAAGAACAAATCTCTTTTTCAGGTTCCCGGAAAAGATTTTGACTTTCAAGGGTCGGGGCTGGTTCGTTTATGCGTGATCTTGTTCGAGAAGCCATGGAATATTTCAACTAGGAAACGAAAGATCTAAGCAAAGAAAAGTAGAGAAGAGAAAGAAGGAAAATACCTGAGAAATTGCTTAGAATGTGATGATCATAATACAGAATAAGTCGGCTAAATATAGGCTAAATGTAGGGGGCATTGAGTAAATATCGCATGGGGAGTTGTAGCGTCTCACTTCAACCGTCGTTTCAACTTAATAACCTCGATTTACGGGATAAGTTTTAAAATATATCTGTTGGAATTGGTATACCAACAGATATATTTTGGGGACAATTGTTGTGGGTGATTTTCTGTTTACATATCCTGAATGATATTCTGACTATGTTTCTGATACCAGCAGTTGTGAGCAATTTGTAACGTGACTCCCCGATATTTCTGCCGCGTGTTGTTGTATTACGCGATTGGGTTGTTACAGGTTGGTATCAGAGCACTGGTTATAGGGAATTAGGTTATTAGTATGCCTTTAACCTAGTCTATAACCTTTTTAGGGACCCAAACATAAGTAGACTTAGGATCTCCTCACTTTGTTCTTGCTTCTTCTCCTCTTCTTCAGCAGACCAAGGGTTAGACAGTAGTTCCAGCAGAGGTTCTGAATTTTCTCCCAACAGTTGTTCACCAACAACAGCATTAACCACTGCTTCAGCAATTGTATCCACTGTTTCTTCATTTGACTGACCTTCTTCAGTTTCCAGCCCTTCTTGTATTGAATCCAATGCTACAAAACAGAAATAATCACTAGACACATCATTTTTAGCATAGAGTGCAAAATTTTCATCTCCTAACTCATCAGGTAAGCTACTCCAGTCAACAAAGCCTTGAGTGAAAAAGCTTTGCTGATCTGGTTGAACCACTGCTGGTGTAGCTTGTTGAGGTGCAGCTTGTTATACCTGAACCTGAGGAGCTGGGGCCTGGACATACTGTATCTGAGGGACAGTGGTTTGGACATAATGGACAAGAACAGGGGTTGCAGGTGTTGTGGGTGATTTTCTGTTTACATATCCTGAATGATATTCTGACTATGTTTCTGATACCAGTAGTTGTGAGCAATTTGTAACGTGACTCCCCGATATTTCTGCCGCGTGTTGTTGTATTACGCGATTGGGGTGTTACAGGTTGGTATCAGAGCACTGGTTATAGGGAATTAAGTTATTAGTATGCCTTTAACCTAGTCTATAACCTTCTTAGGGACCCAAACATGAGTAGACTTAGGATCTCCTCACTTTGTTCTTGCTTCTTCTCCTCTTCTTCAGCAGACCAGGGGTTAGACATTAGTTCCAGCAGGGGTTCTGAATTTTCTCCCAACAGTTCTTCACCAACAACAACATTAACCAATGCTTCAGCAATTGTATCCACTGTTTCTTCATTTGACTGACCTTCTTCAGTTTCCAGCCCTTCTTATATTGACTCCAATGCTATAAAATAGAAATCATCACTATACACATCATTTTTAGCATAGAGTGCAAAATTTTCATCTCCTAACTCATCAGGTAAGCTACTCCAGTCAACAAAGCCTTGAGTGAAAAAGCTTTGCTGATCTGGTTGAACCACTGCTGGTGTAGCTTGTTGAG
The DNA here is from genome assembly GCA_030545235.1 of Helianthus tuberosus. Lineage (NCBI taxonomy): Eukaryota > Viridiplantae > Streptophyta > Magnoliopsida > Asterales > Asteraceae > Helianthus > Helianthus tuberosus. The sequence goes on from CM060403.1 coordinate 182,537,011, forward strand.
GTGCAGCTTGTTGCACCTGAACCTGAGGAGCTGGGGCATGGACATACTGTATCTGAGGGACAGTGGTTTGGACATAATGGATAGGAACAGGGTTGCAGGTGTTGTGGGTGATTTTCTGTTTACATATCCTGAATGATATTCTGACTATGTTTCTGTTATTGTGATCAGGATACCGGATCAGGATATTGGTAACATCCTGATACAGTATCCTGGTAGTGACTAATTAATTCACGTGCAGATTAATGAGGCAAGTCTACAACGTTCGAGTGGACTTATTCTCCTTGAGACTCGGGCTAATCTGTTGGAATAGGAACGTTGAAGCCGGAAGACGTGGATTATGACGTTCACAAAGGGAATATTCGTTTTATCCCGGATTAGTAGGCTAGTTAGTTATTATCGTTTTAATATAAATAGGATTAATCGGATCAGATAAGGAGACACAATTCATCGCACACTCTTACTCTCTACTAGCTACGATCTCAAAACTATACAATGACACATAGAGAACATAATAAAGACTCGATACAAACGGAAGCTACAGACATAAGCACTAACATTTTTGAATGTGATAGACAAGAGAAAGGTTGATGTAGAAGTGAGAAAAGCTGAAAACTTCATTTGTATAAACTTAAAAAAAAACGACATTTTGAGAAGAGAGTTTTTAAGAAATTTAAAAATCACCATTGTTTTGCCCCCAAACGTTGGACAAAAAAGTTGGGCAAGTGCCACTTTCTAGAAAGAAAAAAAAAACATCACCACCACTGTGATGCCGTCTAAACTTCGTTGACATCCTACGTGTACGGGGTATGCCTGACTGCATGTAGGCAAAACCACGTGAAATGTACACTTCTTCAATTAATGACAGAGAACCGAAACATAACTTTTTTCTATTTTGGAAGTAACGAAACTGGTACTTTTAAGCAGTGATCCGAAACATAACTAACACATATGTTGAGTTGTTAACTCCACGTAATCAAAAAGTTATTTTTTATAGATAATACTTTAATACTTACTTATTAAAGTATAACCTACTGATATAATAAAGAAAATAGTTTCACTAATCTAATATAAAATAAAAGCCAGGGGAACATAAAGAAATTTATTAACATTTACTCGACTTCAACCACACAAACGGTGTGGCAGTCTGCCTCGTGTATTGCCACTTTTGAGCTTCTATATATATTATATGTGTAACTCACTTTACTGATATTTGTATGTACAATACAAGATAACACACTTTTACAATACATATACCTAAAGAAAGAGTGGAGTAATGGCTTTGAATATGGAAGGCATGGGAAATAATGGTGATCAGGAGAAAGTGGAAGAAATCAACTATAGAGGAGTCAAAGCCATGCCCTTTGTTATAGGTAACACACATCCGTGTTTGAAAACCGGTTCAACCAGTTAAACCGGTGTAAACCACCTGTTTAAGGGGTTAGCTTTGTATAAAAGGTTTTGAGTCAACTGCTTTAGACCTTTAATTTTTAGTCGCATGCATATCTTTTCACATGACTTCATATGCTATAAACTTTTTAGTATTTTTTTTTTTGTTACTGGTCCCAAAAAAAGGTTGCACTGCCTTATTAGAATTTACAGTCTGGTTTTTTCAATGTTCATAATCACAGCTTTTATTAGACGATCTCCAACGGGTGTTTGTGGAGGATCCTATAAGCTCGAGTGAATAACAAGCTAGTTTTCAATCAAAAAGTCTACCTAAAATTAACTAAATAAAAGAGAGAAACACGGAAACAATAATTCAAATAATAAATAAAATATTTCGACTAGATCTCTTCCAAATAAATCATCATTTTCCAACGAGTCTTCAACGGGTACCAGTTTGGTGTGGGTTCAGGTTCAATTAGAGTCGGATGCTCTACCTCATTGTACCACTAATATTGAATGTATGATTCACACGTGTTGGTAGGTGAAGGTGTACTGGTGAGTTGTCTGTCTATTTTTAAGCGTAATAATTTCATCATACATATAATCGAATATTTATTTTGAAGACATTTAGCTTCTTTTTAAAAATGGTAAGAGATTGTTATTCACTGGCTTAAGTATATTTTGACAACCATTGTCAAAGCAATATTGTTATAACCTTTTTGGAATATCCTAAAAACCCACACTCAAAATTTCTTATTTCTTAATATTCAATATATTGTGGAGGTTACCTTATCATTCAGGTAAGGATTGTATTGGGAAGTCTTAGGCTACATGTTGATGTGGGTTAATTAAAAAGCTTAGTTATTAGGTCATGTTAGTGTCGCATAAGCCGAAACTTATTTATTAACTAACCATTAATTAATGTGTTGTGAATTAACTAAAATTAAATATAACAAAAAAAAAAAAAAAAAAGTTTGATCGGTTGTTATGGGGTGGACCTCACTTAAATTCAGCCCTTTGGACGTTAGTGTGTTAATGTAGGAAGGGGAATAATGGATGGCGCCTAGATTGTTGCGGGTTGGCAGTGGTTTATTTCTTAAGACTCTTGGGTGTGGCTTCGGGAAGGCCTGCGGGGAGCAGACGTGGAGGGAACCTCGACGGGGAACACCCCCCCCCCCCCTCGCAACATCGGTGCAATCAGGGGATTCTCCCCGTTCATCCCAAAGCAACTTCTCTCTCTTGATTCTCTCTCTCTCTTAATATTATTGGATGGGGATGGATAGGGATGGATGAGGAACCATTGCTTGTTGATAGGGGAAGAGGAAGAAGAAGAAGAGGAAGAGGAAGAGGAAGATTGTGAGGTGGAGGTGATGTAAAGGTGAGGAAAGGGGACCATACCCCGTGGTCTTAAAAGATGGAAGGGGAACACCCCACATCAGGAGTCCTTAGACTGTCCGCAATGCAAAAGGCTGCATTTACTACATGCATCCTAGTCATCACTGCCACATCAGCTTTTTACCCATCTTTTCAACATGCACTCTCTCTCCTCTATTTAACTCCAACCTATTCTTCCCACATGCATCCTCTCTCTCCTCTATTTGGACCCACTTTCTCCACTTTCTTCACTTTCTCTCTCTGCACTTAAGTGCACTTCATGAAGTGCAAGACCCATTAAGTGCACCCCACCCCAATGCTTCCCTTACAAATGCACATACCACATGTGTAAATGCAACCTTCCAAAAGGAAGCATTGGAGGCAGTCTTACTGTCTGATAAAGATCCATAATTCATATAACTAAAATTCTGACAACAAAAAATAAAAAAAAAAACAAATTTGACTGCAAAAAGGATGGTCATTGTTCATCTCAAAAATATGATTTTCAATGATTTTTAATATCAAAATTTATGGGACAACTGTCTCCATCACTGTAAATAGATGGCATTTCAATAGGAGGGTTTATGATTTTTAGACGTTTTTAACGGTTTATGATTTTTAGACGTTTTTAAACAACAAATACCACCATCACAAAACCCCAAAAATTAAAGTATTTTTGTTAGGGTGAAGGGAGTGGAGCGGGAAACTCATCGGCAAAGGTGTTTGCCGAGCGGTAACACCGCCGCCGGCCACCTTTGCCGATCGGCAAACCTCAAACATCGGTGACCCTTTGCCGAGTGACCAAAGAAGAGAGAGATGATGCTGATGATGATTGGATGATGATTGGTGTCTTGTTTTCTGTTTAACGGCTATATAGCCGGTGGAACAGGTGCGGCGGCGATGGGCGGAGCCACGGCGGTGTTGGTGGCGGCGAGTGGCTGATGATGCTGATGATGATTGGATGATGCTGATGATGATTGGATGATTGGATGATGCTGAAGATGGAGGTGGAACCGGTGGTGGTGGTGGCGAGTGGTAATGGTGGCGGTGGAGGTGACTGTGGTGGAACCGGTGGTGGTGGTGGCTGATGATGCTTGGATGATGCTGATGATGATTGGATGATGCTGAAGATGGAGGTGGAACCGGTGGTGGTGGTGGCGAGTGGTGATGGTGGCGGTGGAGGTGACTGTGGTGGAACCGGTGGTGGTGGTGGCGAGTGGTGATGGTGGCGGTTATTTGAAGAAGGTGATGGGTATTTGTGGAGGGTAGGAAAAAAAAGAATAAAAAAAGTTTGTCACTTTCAAGTGTCTACACCACTGCCAACACTTTTCACCAAAGTTTAAACTCTTTACACTTGCTGACATGGCACACTCTGATTGGTCCATTTTGAAGTTTGCCACTTTCACCTGTTTAACCACTCCCTTCACCCTTATATTGTAATTTTTTTCATTGTGTAGGAAATGAGACCGTTTGAAAGGCTAGGAACGATTGGGACAACAACAAATCTAATGGTATACCTAACCACAGTATTCAATATTAGGTCGATTACTGCTACTAATCTCATAAACGTATTTCACGGTACATGCAACTTTGGTACCCTCGCTGGAGCATTTCTCTCTGACACTTATTTTGGTCGTTACAAGGTTTTAGGAGCTGCTTCCATTTCATCTTTCCTAGTACTAACAATCTCATCCTTATTAGTTTAATTTATATATGTTAGCTTTATTTTGGTTAAATATTCTATATAAATCTGTAAACTTTCATTATTTTAATCCAGGGGATGCTTGTGCTAACGTTAACAGCAGCAGTCAAAATGCTTCATCCTCCTCACTGTGTAGATGCATTATGCGTCGGACCAACACCATGGCAAATGGCTTTCTTGCTCACCGGTTTCACATTTCTGATCATCGGGGCAAGCGGAATCCGACCATGTAACTTGGCTTTTGGCGTTGACCAATTCAACCCGCACACTGAATCCGGCCAACAAGGAGTCGCTAGTTTTTTCAATTGGTACTACTTTACATTCACGTTTGCTTTGATGGTATCGTTGACCATTATCATCTACGTGCAAGCAAATATCAACTGGGTCATTGGCTTAGCAATCCCGGCATTTTTTATGTTCATATCGTGTATCCTATTCTTTGTGGGTGCGAAGATTTATGTGATAGTGCAGCCTGATGGAAGCCCTTTGACCAGCATTTTTCAAGTGTTAGTGGCCACCATCAAGAAGAGGAAATTGGCAGTTCCTAATGATCCATCACATTCCTTGTTCAATCATGTTTCTACCAAATCTATCAATGCAAAACTACCATACAACAATCAGCTCAAGTACCTATCTAAACTTTGAACCATAAATAAAATGTTAAAAGAGATGTTATGTTTGTTGACATTTTACGATCTTATTACTTTTCTATAACAGGTGTTTGAACAAAGCTGCAATCATAACTCCAGATGACAATATTAACCCCGATGGATCATCACAAAACCAATGGGCGTTATGTAGCATACAACAAATAGAGGAAGTGAAATGTGTAATCAAAACCATACCAATTTTGATAGCTTTTATAATCTACAACGCTTCACTTACGAATATGCAAATTTACACAGTGTTTCAAGCCCTACAATCTGACCGGCGACTCAAGCATAGCTCATTTCAAATTCCGGCTGCATCCTATAGCGTTTTCCAAATGCTAACTCTCACCATATGGATCCCGATTTATGATCGATTGATAGTTCCATGTCTTCGGAAAATAACAAACAAAAGGCAAGGGATTTCAACCCTCCAAAGGATTGGAGTCGGGATAGGCATCGCCATATTCACGATGCTTGTTGCAGCTATAATTGAAACAAAAAGAAGAGACATGGTACATTCAAAACAAGCACTTGGTTTTGAAAGGGGAAAAGGTGTGATTTCATCAATGCCAGGCTATTGGTTGGTAATTCAAATGGTGGTAGCCGGGATTTCAGAAAGGTTTGCTATGATTGGGTTTGGTGAGTTTTTTTACAAGCAATTTCCAGAAAACACGAAGAGTTTGGCGGGTTCTTTCTTTTGTTGCGGGTTCGCGATGTCCAGTTATTTAAGCAGTTTCTTAATATCAATTATTCATAAAACGACCCGTGAAGATTGGTTATCCCAAAACCTAAACGAAGCGAAATTAGATTACTTTTATTACTTATGTATGGGATTGGAGGGGTTGAGCTTTATATACTATTTGATGGTGGCAAAATGGTATAAATACAAAGGAAGCGAAGACGAAACAACTGACTATCCATTAGAAGACAAGCCGGCTACCCACAAACATATAGTTTGAACACATGTCATATGTTTTACGTGCTTGTCACTAACAACTTTGGCCATCCCATAGAATATCAATGGCTCAATATGGGTTTGTGTTCGGGTTTATAAGGTATCTAGATAGCTTGGTTTTCTTAATATTGTAAGTTATAGTTTTGAAGTACTAAAATGTTCCGTTCACTTCAAAATCAAATTACGTATATTACGCAGTGGTTAATCTAACCTGGCCAATTTATAATTTGACGTGTGGTTCAAAAGGACCCAATTTATTTTGATATAATTCTCTTATCTAGTTCGATGATGATACATCATATACGACACAATTGGTCTATGAATAAAACTAAGTAGTTGTCTTTTAGCATATAAGTGGGAAGGCCCGCGCGTTGCCGCGGATATTTATTAGTTTTTGCCGCACGTTGCCTAACGAGTTACAAAAAAGTTACAAAAACAAATCAAACTTCATTCGTTTTAAACAACACCTATGTGTTCGTGTATATAATTATTACTTGGTTTCAGAAGGTGCCAATTGCTCATATTTCTCAAGGATAGAAAGGGCCAAGTCAAACTTAGCCATGTGAAAGTTGGACCTAGCCATCAAGCTCCATCTCGAAAGCTTCAATGGTTGGAGTTGATCCTCATTTGGCATGTGATCGATATCATCAATGGTCACACGATTCTTTTCGGCAGAAGTAAGTGTTTGCTCACACATTTGAATCACCTCTTCATGCTTATGCAGCTGTTACATTCCACATAAGATAAAGCCAACGATGAGAATGACAATGTCTCAAAGTATCATAAACCTAAATCACTTTATTAATAAAAAACTCCCGGTTAACTTGTGAAAGTAAATACCATTAAGAGAGCCTCCTCTTTCATTTCAAGTAGTTTCTCTGAATAGCGGCTGAAGAGGTATGGTCCCAATTCCTTGCCAGACGATCACCTTCAAGTTTTTAACGGTGCTGGAGCAACAGGCGGATGGAATTTACCAACCTGGTGTCATCTTTTCGCTCAAACCTTCATAGGCGCAGCGCGCGTCTGGTTTGATAGCCTGCCAGCAGGAAAAATCAAATCATGGGTTGATTTCCGAGAGAAGTTCCTTGCACACTTCTCGCAGCAACGACGACACACCAGGGATCCAGCTGATTGTTTAAACATATGGCGCAGAGACCACGAGAGCGTGGAAGATTTCATTACAAGATATAACAAAGAATGTTTGGAGATCGGCGACGTAGGCGAGAAAATGATGCGCGCACACTTCATGAGGGCAGTTAAGTGCGATGACCTAATCAAGCGCGTAAAGGGAAGAGACGGAGGGCCCAAAGATTGGGAGACCTTCATTGAAGCAGCCAAAACCATCGCGCAGTCTGACAGACAGTTGACCGGTGACGATCACCGTCAGCGCAGCTACAACCACAACGACCGGCATAGCAAGAAAGGCAGAAGCCAACCATGGAAAGCATCCACAGAGAAAGAATCCCGGTAAGAGAGGATGCGCGCCACACGATCAACCAAATAGCTCACCGGAAAGAGGTGAAACGAGAAAACAGGGAGAAACAGTGGACACCCCTCACGAAAACCCCTTCAGAAGTCTTGGCAACCGAGAACCACCAGTTCAAACCACCGTTACAAATGCGCAACAAAAGGGGCCAAGACCCAAATCTTTTCTGCGAGTTTCACAAAGACACTGGGCATTTAACTGACGACTGTTTCAGTTTAAAGCAAGAAATTGAAAGGTCCTTAAGAGATGGAAAACTCACCCATTTGATAAAGGGCGGAAAGCGTGACTACCGCCAGATACAAAGAAGAGACGAAGGACCAGATAACAAAAAACTCCGGAAGTTAGAAACCCACATGGTTCAAGGGGGTCCACGAAGGCCAAGAAAAAACTACAACAAGCGCGCGCAAGACGATTCATGGCGCGAGAAACAAGTCGTTTTCCCGGTTGTGTAACACCTCGAAAAATCACGTCCTATAATGTGTATACACGTGTCATAATGTTTGAACGTGTGAAAGAATGTTATAGAAGGATTAAAGTTGACAAACATGGAAAGTATGTGAATATACGTGTTCAAAATGTCAACAGTGAATAAATATACTTTACAATAACCCTACATGATGTTTATACCCTTAAACGAATGAATCATGGATCATACGAAGCTAATTGTGAAAGAAAGTGAGAGATTACAAACTACAGGGGTTAAATGTGTCAACATGTTTAAAGTATACCTCTGAGTGACCTTTTAGCAAACCCGAAGCTTTGTAACGGTTAATTATGCTCACTAGAATGTGTGATAAAAATTTCATAAAGTTTCGTTATCGTATGAGAAAGTTACGATCAAATTCGTATGCGAGGGGTTAAAAGCGTTAACGTTGAAAGTTATGACCTTTCGGGTTAACCGGAAGTGTCCAGGGACTTGGCAAAGTGGGTATAAGTCCTAAAGCCCTTGTGGGTAAATAAGAAGGGGTCAAATTGCAAGAATTAAATCAGTTGCCCTTTCGAATGCATGAAAGAACAACATTTTGGTCCTTGATGAACGCTTGCGCACCGCGACAACAGGAGCATTACGGTGCGCAAGCAACTGCCCAGCAACCAGAAACCGGCTGCAGCCTGTTTTGCGCGATTTTGACCGATCTTGTTGGTATTTCTCAATCTTGGACGACCCCTAAAATGTTTTAGGGTACTAGGGACACTTGTGGGGATGTTGTGGGCACTTGTAGCCTTAGTTGTCAACAAATTATGGTGTTTACAAACACTATATAAGGCCTCCAAGTTACAAACATTCTTGCATTCACTTCTGATCATTTGAGGAGCACAATAGCAGACCCCAAGCTTTCCTAAGCATCCATTAGACACTTGTAAGTATGCCTAACCTCCTCTAATTCAGTTTTGCTTTATAATTAGCTTAAAAGTCAATCTATCGTAATTAACGGTTGACTTCGAGATTAGTTATAAATGGCTCAGTCATATCTCGAATTAAAGGTACCTTTAAGTTGGTAATTATGTGGGTAATAAACCCCTAAAAGGGTCCCCCCTGATTCCCAACCTAACTAGGTCGTTTGTCGAGTCAAACGTTGTCCGAAAAAGTCAACAGAACCATTAAACACGTAATTAGCAATGTAGGTAGTGTGTAACCTGTTTTATCATTCTTATAACTTGGTAATAAGTATACGGACTTGTCTAAACTTATTTGATTCGACAACTTTCTGTTTTGAACCGATTCGGAGCCGAAAGTCGCATAGTTTGACTTTCTGCTTTGACCTCGATTCTGAGCCGGTTTTAATAGGTTTAGACAGGCCTTAAAGTTCCGTTAGGACCGGGTTACATGATAGTATAAGCCTCTGTAATTGTTTTGTTGATTATCCGATTCGTTCGCGCGTTTCCGTTAAGTGCTTAAAATTGACCATAATGCCCTTTTAAGCGTAAAACGAGAATTTTGGCAATGTGAGTAGACGAAGACCTCGGCTACTGATTTATAAACTTGCCCTCAAAATTTGACATCAGTTTGAGGTCCAGATTAGGAGATATGCGCATTAGCGTAAACGATAAGCTTTTTATTAATTAATCGGCGCGATTAGCGCATAGCCTATCTAAACCCGATTTTCGGCACCAAACCTTTTCCCCACTGATGTTAAATAATATTTTGGGATTTTTGAAGATTTTTAATTATTTTTAAATTGGTCATAAGCTAGGTTTACCGCCTTGATTCGGTTAATACCGAATATGCCCTTTTCGGTGATAAAATGAGTTCTACAAAGTATTTTGACGCCAATCTAATTGCTACTGATTATAAATAATAAATGAAGTATTTTGAACCTTATGAACTAATCAGAAAACTCAGAATCCTATTTTTAACCGGAAATCGCTTAAAACGACTATTTAAGCGTATTAAACACCTAGTTTAGGTTTAAAACCATTTTTGTGATATAAGACATATCACGACTGTTATAACCTGTTAAGATAAGTTATTTCACTGATTATTCAGACCCGAACATCAGTGACGTATATAATCTCTTTTATAATCTTTAAAATGACCAAAATACCCCTACGGGGCATAATTAAGGATTAAATTCGTTTTGGGCATTATGGAAGGTATCATACTGATATCACAACATAATTAAAGAATATTAACTTGGGAAACCTGTTCGTGACCTATTCGGTTACCCGTTATGCGTTATTCTCGTCCGGTTCGGTTTATGTAACTAGTTTGCATAAACTAGCCGAAACGGGTCAAACGTTATCGTTTTTATCTCAAAATTCAGAATGTGAATAATAAACCCATATTAAACAAGTCTTCAAACTTGTCGGGTCTAAATCACATTCTATTCCGGTCTTCGCTTAATCATGCGTTTGAACCGTATATTTCCTTAAAACTAACCGGTCTAAGTTTAGGCTTAATTAAAGACCCGTTAGTATTCTAATTGGTTATTTATACCATCATTCCAGACTAGAGCCTTCCGGTAAATTGTACCTACGCTTACTTAAGTGAATACGGCTGAGTTATTATAATTCTTGCTATTTAAGACAGGAGCTAGCTCAGGTAAATACTCTTAACTTATTTTCCCTTATACGGGCTTGGGATACGGTATTATAAAAATACCGCTTGGTCGGGTGTAGAAACCTTTTAATCGGAGATGATTAAATTGCATAATCCCGTTTTAATTTGTATTGTTTGATAACAAATAACATTGGGGGTTAATGACCGTGCCTGGATATCCTTGGCTCATTTTAAAAAGTGAATGGCCACGACGTAAGCACAAGGTATAGACAATACACCTCCTGTTGCATATGTATAACATATACTCACTCGTAAGGGTATCTTCTTGTGAGATCATATTTGTGGTGTGTCGATTAATCTAGACCGGCTTGTATTGTAAAATCACCGGCCCTAAATGTTGGACAAACATGTAAATCGGATACAAGATTTTTATTAATAAGATTTTCCCAAGTTATAAAAGATTAATTTTGCCCCTGTGCTTTTTAATCAATGTGTCAAGATATTTTGTGCCTGGTGCATCTAAATCAATTTTCTTAAACTCTTTCCAAATGAGTCGGTCGAGTGTATTTACCAGTGTAAACTGACGTATTTTCCAAAAAGGTTAAGTGACAGGTACTGAACGAAATTGGCTGGAAGCTCAGGGCGTTAATAAGGAATCTTACAAGTTCTAGATGCCTGAAGTCTGTTGAATAGTTTATCTTTTATTTGATCCGCCTGTGGATTCTTTACTTTCCGTTGTAATACTTGATATTACTTTATATTCGGAATGTAATATAATTTATCTTTTGCTTCCGCTGTGCATTTATATATATTGTGTTGTTTGACTATGATGTTGCCAACCACGTCACGATACTCCCCACCGGGCCCACCGGTGACACGTGGAAATCGGGGTGTGACAGGTTGGTATCAGAGCCAACACTGAGTGAATTGAACACTAATCTTTTGTGTTTAATCTCAGTGACACAGTAGCACATTCCTTGACCTTCTGAGTCTAGGCTTAACATAGGAATACTTTCAATCCTAATCCGGAAATTTTTACTTCCAAATTTTTATATATATTGGATACGTCGCCAAGCGAAGAAGCTGTATTGGAAATTCTCCACAATCTGGAGCCCTGAAATGCTGAGCTTCGTAGCGCGGCTAGAATGAAACGAGCATCCAAGGAGAGAGCATTCAGAAATAACTTGAAGAAGAAACTCCTTTTGCTGAAGATCGTTTCCTTAATAGTCCTTATAAGGACATATTTATCTTTCAGTCCCTTCGAGGACACATTATCCCTTCAAAGACCCGCTTAGGGCAACTCTGTACTTTTATTTTCATATAATGGATTGATTAAACTAAGTTTTCATTCTAAACATGAAATATGAAATAAATGGAGAATAACATCCCTTAGAAGGGAATTGCCTACGGGCTATAATTAACGTCCTCTGAGACTAAAGACGGTGGTAGCCTACAACTCTCTGTCAAGGAAAAGTAATGAACTTTGATTCACACCTAAATGCCTCGATTCCAAACGATCATGGCTTATAAATTAAACTTGTCCACGTGACTAAGCCTTTTGTGCTATTACTAACTCATAAATTTGCCTCGATCCCAAACGATCATGGCTTATAAATTAAACTTGTCTGCGCGACTAGGCCATTTGTGCTATTATTAACTTATAAATTAGGATTTATGATAAAAATCCTGAATAAAATAAATATCCTTCCTTCCCTGCCAGTAGGCATTTTAAAAAGAATCTTAAAGGTGAAACCTAGCCTACGCGGCCAAGATGGTGAAACCTACCCAAGGAATTCAGATCCTTGTTAACACCTAAGAACGTGTTAACACTCCTGACAAATGTGATTCGATAAAATCACAACAGTCATCCTTATATTGGATTCTTCCAATTTTCTTATCTAGCCTAGTGATTTAGAAATCATGGCTTGTGTCATCCTATAAGATAATCACATTATAAACATCCGATAGTGATGAAGTGCCTACGGGCTAAACTTGTTGTCCGATAAGACAACGACAGTGGTGGTCTTTGACCTCCTGTCTAAAAATGTTGGACCAGGTCCAAGCATAATAGTCGGTAGGATCCATACGATCTCGACTAATAGCATCTGAGAAGATGATCATATTATAACAATCCCTCAGAAGGGAAATGCCCACGGGCTATATCTATTGTCCTAAAGGACAAAAGACAGTTGAAGTCTACAACTCCCTGTCAGGAGAAGGTAATGAACTTGATTCAGACCTTAATGCCTCGATTCTCTGAAATCATGGCTTATAAAATTTAGAACTGTCCTTGTGACTAGGCCTTTTGCGCCACTTCAATATCCTTAATGTTTTATAACTAGGATAAAATTATCATGGAAAATACTAATTAAATATAACTAACAAGTTAACCAATATGGTTTATATTACCATGGTTGATGAATAGTCAAAGATGATGATTCCATAAAAACCTCTGAATAAATCATTGTTAATATTTATGTAGTAATCAAGCTACATGGCTGGACTAGATGAAGTTAACAGCCACATGAAGGAGAACAATGATACTACCAGAATTAATGTAACTGGAGCAGAACTGCAGGCAATAATAGATTATGCTGTTACTCGAGCTCTTGATAGACAGTATGACGAATCAAATGATACCCACTCTAAGACTCTATCTGTGGCTCGTAGTAAGCCCCCTCCTAAAATACATGAGTCAAGGGAGGACGATGTTCATGACTTGTCAAATCAAAGGAGTATTCCGCCTAGACAGGTTGTGTTTCATCAAGAGGCACCAGTTAAGACCCGTTCATATAAATATTTTGTCTCCTACAAGCCCAGAGACTTTACAGGAGAAAAAGGGGCCATCGATTGCATGACATGGCTCGATGAGATGGACGCTGTTGTTGACATCAGCGGTTGTGCGGAGCAAGATGTTGTGAAATTTATTTCACAATCATTCAAAGGAGAAGCGTTGGCATGGTGGAGATCATTGCTCCAAGCCACGGGAAAAGTTCTACTCTACAACTTATCTTGGGATCAATTTGTTGCATTAGTCAAGGAAAACTATTGCCCCCAGCATGAGGTAGAAAAGATAGAATCAGACTTCTTGACTCTGGTCATGGAGGATTTGGATTGTCAGGCGTATGTGACAAGTTTCAACACTATGTCCCGCCTAGTTCCTTATTTAGTCACCCCTGAACCTAAACGCATAGCGCGTTTCATTGGAGGCCTAGCACCCGAAATAAAAGGAAGTGTTAAAGCATCTAGGCCAACCACATATAGTTCCGCGGTGGACTTATCCTTATCTCTCACCTTAGATGCAATCAGAATTAAGTCTGTTAAGGCTTCTGGCGAGGGAAGAAGAGAAAGAGAGGAGGAAAACTCTCATCGATATAACAAGAAGAAGAAAGGAAACTCTGAGCGCGGGAAGGATTCCGAGTTCAGGAAGAACTCGAGTCAGTCTGATAACAGACCCAAATGCAGTAACTGCAAAAAGCAACATTTTGGAAAATGTACAATCGACCCACGTGCTAAATTGTGTGGAATTTGCAAGACCAAGGGTCACAAAACCTTTGTCACACCCCAAATTTCCACGTGTCACCGGTGGGCCCGGTGGGGAGTATCGTGACGTGGTTGGCAACATCATAGTCAAACAACACAATATTTAAATGCACAGCGGAAGCAAAAGATAAATATATTACAATCCGAATATAAAGTAATATCCAAGTATTACAACGGAAGGTAAAGGATCCACCGGCGGATCATAAAACGTAAACATTGTTCAACAGACTTTAGACGCCTAGAACTTGCAAGATTCCTTATTAACGTCCTGAGCCGCTTCCAGCCTATTACGTACTTGTACCTGCCACTTAGACTTTTGAAAATACGTCAGTTTTCACTGGTAAATACACTCAACCGACTCATTTGAAAATGTTTATAAAAATTTGTTTAGGTGCACAAGACACGTAAATGTTTCGACACTTTGATTAGAATGCACAAGGAAAAATTAATATTTTATACTTGAGACAAACTATATTTCATGTTATCAGTTTTACATAACTTGCTCTACATGTGGGGCCCGAAACTATGCCGGTTCATGATTAACCGACACACCACTATTCCCCTATTGGGAATTCCATATTGGTATAAACATATGGCATCTGTCAGGTGTATGCCTACACCCCGTGCTTAGGTCGTGGCCATTGCAAATCATGAGTCAAGGATATCCAGGACACGGTCGCATTAATCCCCAATGTTTCAGTCAAGCAATACGAATTAAAACAGGTTATTTGGATTTCCCGACTCATTGGTCTTTGAATCCCATACCTGAACATGCGGTATTTATATTACCGTATCCCAAGCCCGTAATAGGGAAAATAAGTTAAGAGTATTTACCTGAGCTAGCTCCTGTCTTAAATAGCAGAAATTTATAACTCAGCCGTATTCACTTAAGCAAGCGTAGGTACAATTTACCGGAAAGCTCTAGTCTGGAATGATGGTATAAATAACTAATTAGAATGCTAACGGGTCTTTAATTAAGCTTAAGCTTAGACCGGTTAGTCTTACAGAAAGATAAGGTTCGTACGCACGATTAAGCGAAGACCGGATAGAATGTGATTTAGACCCGACAAGTTTGAAGACTTGCTTAATATAGGTATATGATACACATTCTGGATTTTGAGATAAAACCGATAAGGTTTGACCCGTTTCGGCTAGTTTATGTAAACTAGTTACATAAACCGAACCGAACGCGTATGAAGCGTAACGGGTAACCATAAGAGTCCTAAACAGGTTTCCTAAGTTAACATGCCCTAAATATGTTGTGATATCCGTAGGATAGCTTCCGTTATGCCCAAAACGAGTTTTATCGCTCATTAAGCCCCGTAGGGGTATTTTGGTCATTTTAAAGATTTTAAAAGGGATTAGTTCAACTCCGGTGATCCGAGTCTGAATAAATCAGAAAATACTTTATTTTAACAGATTATAACTTTTGGTAATAAGCCTTATATACTAAAATAGTTTTAAACCCAAACTATGCGTTAAATACGCGTATAAAGTCGTTTTAAGCGACGTACGGTTTAAAATAGGGTTCTGAGTTTTCTGATCAAATAAACAGGCTTAAAATACTACAATTATTATTTAAAATCAGTAGCAATTGGATTGGCGCCATTTGGACGTGTAAAACTCATTTTATGGTCGAAAAGGGCATTTTCGGTATTAACCGAATTAAGGCGCTAATCCTAGCTTATGATCAGTTTAAAAATAATTAAAAATCTTCAAAAATCCCAAAATAATATTTAACATCAGTAAGTAAAAGATTTGGTGCCAAAAATTGGGCTTAGATAGGTTTTACGCTAATGGCGCCGTTTAATTAATAAACATGTTTATAAATACGCCATTAAGCATAACTCCTAATCTAGACTTCCGATTGACGTGAAATTTTGCAGACATGTTCAATAATCAGTATTAAAGACTTTTGCACTTTTACATTTTCTAAAATCTCGTTTGATGGTCATAAGGGCATTACGGTCAATATTTAGGCGATTAACGGAAACATCGGATGATTAGGAATTCGAGTGGTATAAACGCAGAGGCTTATACACACAAGTAACTAGGTCCTAATGGAACTTTAAGGCATGTCTAAACCTATATAAATCGGGTCAGAACTGAGGTCAACGCAAAAGTCAAACTTTTGCGTCTCTCGGCTCCGAATCGGTTCTAAATAGAAAGTTGTCGAATCAAACAAGCGTATACAAGTTTTTATACTTATTTTCAGTTGGTAAGAATGATAAAATAGGCTATACGCCATTTACATCGCTAATCATGCATTAAACCAAACATAACAATTCTGTTGACTTTTTCGGAAGAGGTTTGACTCGATAAACGGCCTAGTTAGGATCCGAATTAGTGAGTGCCCTTTTAGGGGTTTATCAACCATATAAATACCAACTTATAACAACCTTTGATTCGACTAAACTCTGGACCGATTATTTATTATCGAAAAGTCAAACCGTAGTTACGACGGTTTGATTTCTCGGCCATAAACTAAGTATGAATGAATTAGAGAAGATCAAGGGTACTTACACAAGTCTTATGGATGCTATGGAATGTTTGTGATCTGTTGGAAAGCTCCTCAAAATGGCCAGAAGTGAAATGTGCATGTATGTGAAAAATGTGACTTCTTATAACAACTTCTAACCTCATGGATGATCAACAACTAAGTCTAGGGATGTTACATTATCATCCACAAGTGTCCTACAAGCTATAAATCATGTAGGGGTGCTCACACATGCAGATAAGATCCAAGTAAGTCGGTTAAATGGCTGAAACAGCCAACTGTCATGTATCTGGTCGCTGTGCAGTCCTAGCGCACCGCTACGCTTATGGTGTAGCGCCCCGCTACGCTGGTAGCGCACCGCTACGCTTCTGGTGTAGCGCCCCGCTAGCCTGTCATCAGCCTTGAAAATTTTGCAATTTAGTCCCTGGTCCCCCGAAAGGTCGCTTTCTCATGTTTTCTTGCATTTTGGGACTTTGTTATTAACATATAGGGGCTTTAAAACTTATACCCACTTTGTGAAGCCCTCGGCCACTTCGGGTTTACCCGAAAAAACCTAAATTTCAACGTTGACGCTTATAACCCCTCGCACACGAATTCTATCATAACTTTCTCATACGATAACGAATCTTGGTGAAATTTTTATGGTGCTTTCTAGTGAGTATAATTAATCGTTACAAGGCTTCGGGTTTGCTAAAAGGTCATTCAGAGGCATAAATTAAACATGTTGACACATTTAACCCCTGTAGTTTGTACTCTCCCACTTTCTTTCACAATTCGCTTCGTATGATCCATGATCCATTCGTTTTAGGTTATAAACATCATGTAGGGTTACTGCAAAGTATATTTATTCATTGTTGACACTTTGAACCCTTATATTTACACAGTTTCACTGTTTGTCAACTTTAGTCCTTCAAGAACATTCCTTCACACGTTCAAACCTATGACACGTGTCAACACCTTATAGGACGTAAATTTTCGGGGTGTTACATCCTCACCCCCTTAAAAGAAATCTCGACCTCGAGATTTGTTATAATGCTGGAAGTACTCTTTGTCGCATAAAGGACTTAACTTTTATAGCATATCTGGAGTCTTTCCAAGCTCCCATAGTGGCTCTTATATTAGGCGTATGCATCCTTTTGGAGCTTCTTGACCTGTCGATCCTCAATCGATACAGGATGCTCATCACATCATAATTCTGCATATCATTATGTGATAGTGCTTCTTGACTTATTGGCGGAACACATCCTCCAGTCACTATTGTGCAGTGTATTGCGAGCTCCGTCAAACTCCTTAAATAGGCTTTAGCTTACAAGTTACTTGATCTTGATACATTCGATTTCCTTCGAATGATTTTATATATATTCAGAGCTTAACTAGCCTGATAATTTAACAAATTGGCACACCCTTCCAGGGTGATCTCTTTTGTTGCATTTTATTCTTTAACAAGAACTAAGGAAGTTTGCTATTTTCGTAACTCCTTGATTTCTTGCCGTATACTGGCAACCTAAATTCAATTATGGATTTGTATGATCTTATTTGTTGTCCCCCAGGCAACTTTCAGATCTTGATAATTGGACTTACCAATTCTCTATCTAACAATAGATGTTTAACATTCCATCTATACTAGGTCTCCAAAGGAGTAGCCTTAATACTTACATAATAATTGTTATAGAGAACTTATTCTATGATGAGATGGTTATTCCAACTACTGCTTAATTACTCCCCAAGAATAGCTAATTCTTACAGCTAGTCGAACCAATCGACGATCCCGGGTAGGTAATAGCGATTCTTAATGGTTGCCTAAATAGGGTTGCGGTGATCAATGCATAAGCAAGATGAACCGTCTTTCTTATTTACTAAAAATTGGAGTTCTTAGAACTTTGAATGTTGGCTTTATGACACCTTCTCTAAAAACTTATCGACTTGGCTCTTAGTTCTTCCTATTCTGTTGGTACTAACAGATATAAGGCTTTTACAATTATTGCAGCCCTAAGCGGGATGTTTGTCCTAACATCTTCTTGCCTCTAAAAAGGTAAACATGGTAATTCTTATAAAGAAGATAATTATGACACACAGAGATGGTAGAGATGTCTGTATTTTCAGGCTTTGGTTCCTCTGTCGATGTCGATGTTAGATACATGACACATTCTCTTTACAATAGCAAAGATGTCCTAAGTAGAGATACTCATAAGGACATTTTATATTGGATATCTTCTTTGAATACTACTAATTGACTTTAGCACAATACGACCATTGGGATATCTCAGGGGTTCCATGCATTAAACCTCCATACTGATCAGGCATGGAAGCAATCTATGGGATACACTAAGATACGCCAATCCTCATATGGCACTTTTATCAAACATAGTTAGGTATTCGCAGGAGATAGAAAAACAATGAGAAAAATAAAATAAAATAATATATATTGTCGTACTCTTTTTGGGGAAGAGTACTCCAGATTCTTATGGAAGGATTATCTCCGAGGATGGGAGAGAGGGTCATTAAAGACTCCATTGGTAAATTATGCCTCATTTTTAATATCTGAAGTTCTTATGAATGTAACCAACAGTTTGCTAAGCTTATGGTTTACTAAAGGTTTATTATCCCTTACATTAACGTAAAATACTTAGCAGATACAATTGATGCTAAAAGGTAAGGACGTACCTTATTATTGATATGCACTGTCTCTGGCCTTCAACTGGTAGTTTAGGCGTTTCCTTTCTTATCCATCCCAGACTTAGCTGCTCCTCCCTGGGCAGCCTCCGGGCAATTAGTACTGATGTGGCCCTTTTCACCACATCTGAAACAGCTTGCATTCTTTATGTCCCTACATTCGTGGGACTGGTGGCCAGTTCTTTTGCAGATGCCACATTGCTTTATCTTTTGGTTTGATCGACACTGTCCCCAGTGTCTTCTTTTGCAAGTTTTGCATGTAGGCTTCTTGTCGGAATCCTGTTGGTCATTGTTGAACTCGGATTTGTTCTTCTTAGGATTCTGGGAGTTATTCTCCTCCATTTTACGCTTCCCATCTTCAGAGGCCTTGGCAGCCTTGTTTCTAACCACATCGAGTGTGAGAGATAGCGACAATTCTGCCGCTGACCTGAAGGTAGTAGGTCTCGATGCTTTCACACTCGCCTTTATTTCTGGGGCTAAACCCCCAATGAAGCGAGCAATTCGCTTTGGTTCCGGTGTGACCAAATAAGGAACCAATCGAGACTTGGTATTGAAACTTGTAAGGTATGCTTGACAATCTAAGTTCTCCATGACTAAAGTCAAGAATTCAGTCTCAATCTTCTCAACCTCGTGTTGAGGGCAATAGTTTTCTTTGATCAGCGTCATGAACTGTTCCCAGGTCATATTATATAACGGGACTTTCCCTGTAGCTTGGATCAAAGATTTCCACCAAGCTAATGCCTCTCCTTTGAAAGATTGTGACACAAATTTCACAATGTCCCTATTATGGCAACCACTAATATCCACCACAGTATCCATTTCATCCATCCACGTCATGCAATCAACAGCTCCTTTTTCTCCATTGAAGTCTCTGGGTTTGCACGACACGAAGTATTTATAGGTGCAACCCCTATTACGAGGTTCTTGGTTCTGTAGAACTCTTTGGGATGGATTACTCCTTTGATTCGAGGAGTGGTGAGAATTACTGTTGTGGGCAGTGTGAGTCCTGGAGGGTGTTCTAGTGTGTGATGCAGAATGGGTCCTTGTATGGGTACCACTTGATCCATGGTTTTGTCTATCCATAGCTCTATTAACCGCATTGTCTATCATAGCTTGCAACTCTGCACCCGCTACGTTTACATGGGCATTATCATTCACTATCCCTGGGTGACTGTTGACCTCGTTTGAGTCTGCCATGTATCTTGAACTGTAACATATCGACAATAATTTATTGGTGAGTTTATTATAGAATTGTCTTTTAGTCTCAGAGGACATTAATTATAGCCCGTGGGCACTTCATCCATATGGGATGCTCATATAAATAAGGATTTAGAATAATCCCATAAAAATGACTTATGTGATTTTATCGTATCACACTTTGTCGAGCATGTAATTATGCTTTCTTATGTTTAATAAGGATTTGAATCTCTTGAATAGGTTCTACCATCTCGGCCTTGTATGCAGTGACATTTAGGCTAGGTTTTACCTTTAAGATTCTTTTTAATAATTAACGCAGAACAAATTTTTTTTTTAAATCGAGATGTTAATAAGGATCTGAATCTAATTGTGGAACTACCATATTGGCCCTGTCTTAATGTGACATATGGCTAGGTCTTGTCCTTTTAGATTTTGCCATTTTATCATGATGGTAGATCTTATAATATAGGAATGATATTTTAAATATAATCGTTCCTTTAAAATCTAAACAATTATATGGTTGCCCTAATCGGGACTTCTAATAAAATGACTTGCCCATGCAAAGGCTAATCAGAAAAATAACAAGAGAATCAAATAAGGACAAAATAAAAACTAATTTAGAATTTGTCCTATGTTCTTGTCTAGACTCAAGAATGTGCAATTGTGTAACTGAGATTAAACACAAAAGACTAGTGTTTAATTCACTCAGCGTTGGCTCTGATACCAACCTGTCACACCCCAAATTTCCACGTGTCACCGGTGGGCCCGGTGGGGAGTATCGTGACGTGGTTGGCAACATCATAGTCAAACAACACAATATTTAAATGCACAGCGGAAGCAAAAGATAAATATATTACAATCCGAATATAAAGTAATATCCAAGTATTACAACGGAAGGTAAAGGATCCACCGGCGGATCATAAAACGTAAACATTGTTCAACAGACTTTAGACGCCTAGAACTTGCAAGATTCCTTATTAACGTCCTGAGCCGCTTCCAGCCTATTACGTACTTGTACCTGCCACTTAGACTTTTGAAAATACGTCAGTTTTCACTGGTAAATACACTCAACCGACTCATTTGAAAATGTTTATAAAAATTTGTTTAGGTGCACAAGACACGTAAATGTTTCGACACTTTGATTAGAATGCACAAGGAAAAATTAATATTTTATACTTGAGACAAACTATATTTCATGTTATCAGTTTTACATAACTTGCTCTACATGTGGGGCCCGAAACTATGCCGGTTCATGATTAACCGACACACCACTATTCCCCTATTGGGAATTCCATATTGGTATAAACATATGGCATCTGTCAGGTGTATGCCTACACCCCGTGCTTAGGTCGTGGCCATTGCAAATCATGAGTCAAGGATATCCAGGACACGGTCGCATTAATCCCCAATGTTTCAGTCAAGCAATACGAATTAAAACAGGTTATTTGGATTTCCCGACTCATTGGTCTTTGAATCCCATACCTGAACATGCGGTATTTATATTACCGTATCCCAAGCCCGTAATAGGGAAAATAAGTTAAGAGTATTTACCTGAGCTAGCTCCTGTCTTAAATAGCAGAAATTTATAACTCAGCCGTATTCACTTAAGCAAGCGTAGGTACAATTTACCGGAAAGCTCTAGTCTGGAATGATGGTATAAATAACTAATTAGAATGCTAACGGGTCTTTAATTAAGCTTAAGCTTAGACCGGTTAGTCTTACAGAAAGATAAGGTTCGTACGCACGATTAAGCGAAGACCGGATAGAATGTGATTTAGACCCGACAAGTTTGAAGACTTGCTTAATATAGGTATATGATACACATTCTGGATTTTGAGATAAAACCGATAAGGTTTGACCCGTTTCGGCTAGTTTATGTAAACTAGTTACATAAACCGAACCGAACGCGTATGAAGCGTAACGGGTAACCATAAGAGTCCTAAACAGGTTTCCTAAGTTAACATGCCCTAAATATGTTGTGATATCCGTAGGATAGCTTCCGTTATGCCCAAAACGAGTTTTATCGCTCATTAAGCCCCGTAGGGGTATTTTGGTCATTTTAAAGATTTTAAAAGGGATTAGTTCAACTCCGGTGATCCGAGTCTGAATAAATCAGAAAATACTTTATTTTAACAGATTATAACTTTTGGTAATAAGCCTTATATACTAAAATAGTTTTAAACCCAAACTATGCGTTAAATACGCGTATAAAGTCGTTTTAAGCGACGTACGGTTTAAAATAGGGTTCTGAGTTTTCTGATCAAATAAACAGGCTTAAAATACTACAATTATTATTTAAAATCAGTAGCAATTGGATTGGCGCCATTTGGACGTGTAAAACTCATTTTATGGTCGAAAAGGGCATTTTCGGTATTAACCGAATTAAGGCGCTAATCCTAGCTTATGATCAGTTTAAAAATAATTAAAAATCTTCAAAAATCCCAAAATAATATTTAACATCAGTAAGTAAAAGATTTGGTGCCAAAAATTGGGCTTAGATAGGTTTTACGCTAATGGCGCCGTTTAATTAATAAACATGTTTATAAATACGCCATTAAGCATAACTCCTAATCTAGACTTCCGATTGACGTGAAATTTTGCAGACATGTTCAATAATCAGTATTAAAGACTTTTGCACTTTTACATTTTCTAAAATCTCGTTTGATGGTCATAAGGGCATTACGGTCAATATTTAGGCGATTAACGGAAACATCGGATGATTAGGAATTCGAGTGGTATAAACGCAGAGGCTTATACACACAAGTAACTAGGTCCTAATGGAACTTTAAGGCATGTCTAAACCTATATAAATCGGGTCAGAACTGAGGTCAACGCAAAAGTCAAACTTTTGCGTCTCTCGGCTCCGAATCGGTTCTAAATAGAAAGTTGTCGAATCAAACAAGCGTATACAAGTTTTTATACTTATTTTCAGTTGGTAAGAATGATAAAATAGGCTATACGCCATTTACATCGCTAATCATGCATTAAACCAAACATAACAATTCTGTTGACTTTTTCGGAAGAGGTTTGACTCGATAAACGGCCTAGTTAGGATCCGAATTAGTGAGTGCCCTTTTAGGGGTTTATCAACCATATAAATACCAACTTATAACAACCTTTGATTCGACTAAACTCTGGACCGATTATTTATTATCGAAAAGTCAAACCGTAGTTACGACGGTTTGATTTCTCGGCCATAAACTAAGTATGAATGAATTAGAGAAGATCAAGGGTACTTACACAAGTCTTATGGATGCTATGGAATGTTTGTGATCTGTTGGAAAGCTCCTCAAAATGGCCAGAAGTGAAATGTGCATGTATGTGAAAAATGTGACTTCTTATAACAACTTCTAACCTCATGGATGATCAACAACTAAGTCTAGGGATGTTACATTATCATCCACAAGTGTCCTACAAGCTATAAATCATGTAGGGGTGCTCACACATGCAGATAAGATCCAAGTAAGTCGGTTAAATGGCTGAAACAGCCAACTGTCATGTATCTGGTCGCTGTGCAGTCCTAGCGCACCGCTACGCTTATGGTGTAGCGCCCCGCTACGCTGGTAGCGCACCGCTACGCTTCTGGTGTAGCGCCCCGCTAGCCTGTCATCAGCCTTGAAAATTTTGCAATTTAGTCCCTGGTCCCCCGAAAGGTCGCTTTCTCATGTTTTCTTGCATTTTGGGACTTTGTTATTAACATATAGGGGCTTTAAAACTTATACCCACTTTGTGAAGCCCTCGGCCACTTCGGGTTTACCCGAAAAAACCTAAATTTCAACGTTGACGCTTATAACCCCTCGCACACGAATTCTATCATAACTTTCTCATACGATAACGAATCTTGGTGAAATTTTTATGGTGCTTTCTAGTGAGTATAATTAATCGTTACAAGGCTTCGGGTTTGCTAAAAGGTCATTCAGAGGCATAAATTAAACATGTTGACACATTTAACCCCTGTAGTTTGTACTCTCCCACTTTCTTTCACAATTCGCTTCGTATGATCCATGATCCATTCGTTTTAGGTTATAAACATCATGTAGGGTTACTGCAAAGTATATTTATTCATTGTTGACACTTTGAACCCTTATATTTACACAGTTTCACTGTTTGTCAACTTTAGTCCTTCAAGAACATTCCTTCACACGTTCAAACCTATGACACGTGTCAACACCTTATAGGACGTAAATTTTCGGGGTGTTACAACCTTAGATTGCAAGGGGTTAAAGAACGCCACATGCTACAATTGTAACGAGGAAGGGCACATCAAAACCAACTGCCCAAAGCTTATAAAGAAGCCTGGAGAGGCCAGGAAAACAAACGCATGAGTCTTCCGGATGAACGCCAGGAGATGGTGCAGAAGGATAACTATATAGCAGGTACCTTTCCTTATCAAACAGTTTATGCAGAAATTTACTTGATACTAGCACATATGATTCAATATTGAACAATAACTGTAGAGAACTGTTGTCTCCGCCTGATTAGGACTTCGGTCATTTAATACGAGGTAGAAATTGGCCGATGATACTTTAGAAAATGCTCCAACAAACATTAGATGGATATTTTATATCTAATAGGAATCACTCTTTTCTGATATTCCTATGGCAAGCTTTCAAGCTACCTAAATTCTTTAATATAATAAAGAACAGTTGTGACATTTTGATCCTCTGTCAGAGAAGTGATGGACTAGGTCCAAATCTTTAATGCCATTGATGGTCTTTTGCGACCTAGGCTAAGTAATATTAATATATTTTAAATAATGTTCATTAAGAATGTTAGTGCTATAATAGCCTGTATAGGTTATTGACACCATGGTTAGTATATATTAAGGCCATCAGAATGAAAAATAGCAGTTGTTGGATTTCAACTAAGAAATTGTTTTATTGGTGCTAGGAACCAATAGAAAGTATGGCAAACTCGGATAAGACAACAGTCGATCGCGCCATTGATGACACGACGCATGCTAATGATGCTGAAATTGTGAACCTTAGAATTTCCAAAGATGTTCTTCAAACTATGATAGACGCAGCTGTTGGAAAAGCTGTGAAGAAGGC
This sequence comes from Helianthus tuberosus, assembly GCA_030545235.1. Lineage (NCBI taxonomy): Eukaryota > Viridiplantae > Streptophyta > Magnoliopsida > Asterales > Asteraceae > Helianthus > Helianthus tuberosus. Next base: position 182,562,523 of record CM060403.1, read on the forward strand.
GGTGAAAAAGTTCAAGGAGCCCCATGTTGCTCGGTCCAAATTTTATCTAGGACCCCACTTCCTTACCCTTAAGGAGGATCCCGTTCATGCCTCTGATGCAAAGGATGAACTAAAAAGGAAAAGGGAGGTAGATAACTCCCAGAGTTCTAAGAAAAAGAATAAACAAAAGTCCAATCAGAAACCTGTATGCAAGATTTGCAAGAAGCGCCACTACGGGAAATGCAGATTTGAGCCTCGCCCTCTACATTGTGGGATCTGCAAGTCTAAGGGACATAAAACGTTGGACTGTAAAGACATGAAGAATGCAGTCTGTTTCGGCTGTAATGAGAAAGGCCACATCAAGACTACGTGCCCTAAATCTGTCAAAGGAAATGCGGCGGAGGAAGTAAAGCCTAAAATTGAAAGCGCCTAAAATGCCTGAGCTAGTCCATAAATAATGGCATCAGGTACATTCCTTGGCATTTTATCAGTAATTTAAATGCTAAGAGTTTTTAATTTGGTTCGGATACCAGTAAATCCTTCATAAACTATAAGTATAACAAGTTTTTAAAACTTTTCATAAGAACCCTATATATATTAAGTGTAAGGAAAAACTTACAGGTAGAAAATTCACCAGGACTATTCTTCTGTTCCTATCAGAAATCTTCCGTCATAAAATTCTAATGTACTCTCTCTCCAGAAAAATGCATTCATATGAAATTGATATCCCTTTGATCTCTACTGATTTCGAATACCAAATGGTATGACAAAAGCGCTATATGAGGATTGGCGTATCTTAATATGTTCCATAGATTGCTTCCATGCCTGATCAGTATGGAGGTTTAATGCATGGAACCACAAAGATATCTCAATGATCATATGGTATTAAAGTCAACTAATGGTATTCAAAGATGATATCCAGAATAGAATTGTCCAAATAAATATTCCCTGGTAAAGGAATCTGTGGATTCATAACATAAATGTGTCACTCGTTTGACACCAGCAAGGATGATTAAACTAGAGCCTGAGATATGGAAATTCTCTGTAACCTCCTTGTATCTTGATTATCTTCTCCTAAGACTACCTTGTTTACCTCCTGAGAGGCAGTAGCGTTAAGATTTAAATCCCATTTAGGGCTGCATTATTATGAAATCTCCAAGACAGCTAGTACCATTATTGGCAGAATCGAAAACCCTGGTTAAGTAAGTTTTAAGATATAGATTCATAAAGCCTAACTCAATATCCTGAGAATTCGGTATAATAAATTATGAAAGACGGTTCATTTTGCTTAGGCATTGCTTACCGCAACCCTAATTAGGCAACGATTAAGAATCGCCATCAGCTGCCCAGGATCATCGATCTATTCGACTAACTGTGAAGATTAGCTATTCCTTAAGATTAATTTTGAGCAATGGTTAGAATAACCATCTCACCTTAAGATAAGCTATTCTATAATAGTAGGGATATAAGCGTTAAGGCTGCTCCTTGGAGACCTTGTATAGATGGAATGTCAAACATCTATTGTTGGGACAATAGATTGGTAAGTCCACTTATCAGGATCTGAAAGTTGCATTGGAAACAACGAATAAGATCATACAAATCCCTAAGTTGCCAGTATTCGGCAGAAGATACTTCCTTTACATTAACAAATCTCGAGGTCGAGATTTCTTTTAAGGGGGTGAGGATGTAACACCTCGAAAATTCACGTCCTATAATGTGTAGACACGTGTCATAATGTTTGAACGTGTGAAAGAATGTTATAGAAGGATTAAAGTTGACAAACATGGAAAGTATGTGAATATACGTGTTCAAAATGTCAACAGTGAATAAATATACTTTACAATAACCCTACATGATGTTTATACCCTTAAACGAAACGAATGAATCATGGATCATACGAAGCTAATTGTGAAAGAAAGTGAGAGATTACAAACTACGGGGGTTAAATGTGTCAACATGTTTAAAGTATACCTCTGAGTGACCTTTTAGCAAACCCGAAGCTTTGTAACGGTTAATTATGCTCACTAGAATGTGTGATAAAAATTTCATAAAGTTTCGTTATCGTATGAGAAAGTTACGATCAAATTCGTATGCGAGGGGTTAAAAGCGTTAACGTTGAAAGTTATGACCTTTCGGGTTAACCGAAAGTGTCCAGGGACTTGGCAAAGTGGGTATAAGTCCTAAAGCCCTTGTGGGTAAATAAGAAGGGGTCAAATTGCAAGAATTAAATCAGTTGCCCTTTCGAATGCATGAAAGAACAACATTTTGGTCCCTGATGAACGCTTGCGCACCGCGACAACAGGAGCATTACGGTGCGCAAGCAACTGCCCAGCAACCAGAAACCGGCTGCAGCCTATTTTGAACGATTTTGACCGATCTTGTTGGTATTTCTCAATCTTGGACGACCCCTAAAATGTTTTAGGGTACTTGGGACACTTGTGGGGATGTTGTGGGCACTTGTAGCCTTAGTTGTCAACAAATTATGGTGTTTACAAACACTATATAAGGCCTCCAAGTTACAAACATTCTTGCATTCACTTCTGATCATTTGAGGAGCACAATAGCAGACCCCAAGCCTTCCTAAGCATCCATTAGACACTTGTAAGTATGCCTAACCTCCTCTAATTCAGTTTTGCTTTATAATTAGCTTAAAAGTCAATCTATCGTAATTAACGGTTGACTTCGAGATTAGTTATAAATGGCTCAGTCATATCTCGAATTAAAGGTACCTTTAATTTGGTAATTATGTGGCTAATAAACCCCTAAAAGGGTTCCCCCTGATTCCCAACCTAACTAGGTCGTTTGTCGAGTCAAACGTTGTCTGAAAAAGTCAACAGAACCATTAAACACGTAATTAGCAATGTAGGTAGCGTGTAACCTGTTTTATCATTCTTATAACTTGGTAATAAGTATACGGACTTGTCTAAACTTGTTTGATTCGACAACTTTCTGTTTTGAACCGATTCGGAGCCGAAAGTCGCATAGTTTGACTTTCTGCTTTGACCTCGATTCTGACCCGGTTTTAATAGGTTTAGACAGGCCTTAAAGTTCCGTTAGGACCGGGTTACATGATAGTATAAGCCTCTGTAATTGTTTCGTTGATTATCCGATTCGTTCGCGCGTTTCCGTTAAGTGCTTAAAATTGACCATAATGCCCTTTTAAGCGTAAAACGAGAATTTTGGCAATGTGAGTAGACGAAGACCTCGGCTACTGATTTATAAACTTGCCCTCAAAATTTGACATCAGTTTGAGGTCCAGATTAGGAGATATGCGCATTAGCGTAAACGATAAGCTTTTTATTAATTAATCGGCGCGATTAGCGCATAGCCTATCTAAACCCGATTTTCGGCACCAAAACTTTTCCCCACTGATGTTAAATAATATTTTGGGATTTTTGAAGATTTTTAATTATTTTTAAACTGATCATAAGCTAGGTTTACCGCCTTGATTCGGTTAATACCGAATATGCCCTTTTCGGTGATCAAATGAGTTCTACAAAGTAATTTGACGCCAATCCAATTGCTACTGATTATAAATAATAAATGAAGTATTTTGAACCTTATGAACTAATCAGAAAACTCAGAATCCTATTTTTAACCGGAAATCGCTTAAAACGGCTATTTAAGCGTATTAAACACCTAGTTTAGGTTTAAAACCATTTTTGTGATATAAGACATATCACGACTGTTATAACCTGTTAAGATAAGTTATTTCACTGATTATTCAGACCCGAACATCAGTGACGTATATAATCTCTTTTATAATCTTTAAAATGACCAAAATACCCCTACGGGGCATAATTAAGGATTAAACTCGTTTTGGGCATTATGGAAGGTATCATACTGATATCACAACATAATTAAAGAATATTAACTTGGGAAACCTGTTCGTGACCTATTCGGTTACCCGTTATGCGTTATTCGCGTCCGGTTCGGTTTATGTAACTAGTTTGCATAAACTAGCCGAAACGGGTCAAACGCTATCGTTTTTATCTCAAAATTCAGAATGTGAATAATAAACCCATATTAAACAAGTCTTCAAACTTGTCGGGTCTAAATCACATTCTATTCCGGTCTTCGCTTAATCATGCGTTTGAACCGTATATTTCCTTAAAACTAACCGGTCTAAGTTTAGGCTTAATTAAAGACCCGTTAGTATTCTAATTGGTTATTTATACCATCATTCCAGACTAGAGCCTTCCGGTAAGTTGTACCTACGCTTACTTAAGTGAATACGGCTGAGTTATTATAATTCTTGCTATTTAAGACAGGAGCTAGCTCAGGTAAATACTCTTAACTTATTTTCCCTTATACGGGCTTGGGATACGGTATTATAAAAATACAGCTTGGTCGGGTGTAGAAACCTTTTAATCGGAGATGATTAAATTGCATAATCCCGTTTTAATTTGTATTGTTTGATAACAAATAACATTAGGGGTTAATGACCGTGTCCTGGATATCCTTGGCTCATTTTAAAAAGTGAATGGCCACGACGTAAGCACAAGGTGTAGACATAACACCTCCTGTTGCATATGTATAACATATACTCACTCGTAAGGGTATCTTCTTGTGAGATCATATTTGTGGTGTGTCGATTAATCTAGACCGGCTTGTATTGTAAAATCACCGGCCCTAAATGTTGGACAAACATGTAAATCGGATACAAGATTTTTATTAATAAGATTTTCCCAAGTTATAAAAGATTAATTTTTCCCCTGTGCATTTTAATCAATGTGTCAAGATATTTTGTGCCTGGTGCATCTAAATCAATTTTCTTAAACTATTTCCAAATGAGTCGGTTGAGTGTATTTACCAGTGTAAACTGACGTATTTTCCAAAAAGGTTAAGTAACAGGTACTGAACGAAATTGGCTGGAAGCTCAGGGCGTTAATAAGGAATCTTACAAGTTCTAGATGCCTGAAGTCTGTTGAATAGTTTATCTTTTATTTGATCCGCCTGTGGATTCTTTACTTTCCGTTGTAATACTTGATATTACTTTATATTCGGAATGTAATATAATTTATCTTTTGCTTCCGCTGTGCATTTATATATATTGTGTTGTTTGACTATGATGTTGCCAACCACGTCACGATACTCCCCACCGGGCCCACCGGTGACACGTGGAAATCGGGGTGTGACAGGTTGTAAGAGGAGGCCCACGAGAAAGAAGGCCCATAGTCATCTCGGGCGTAATAGGGCATTACCAAACAGATTACATTTTCATCGACCCGGGGAGCACTGCGGATATCATATATGAATAGTGTGTTAATCAATTCGATCAGGAGGACAAGGCGCGCTTAGAACCAGTTGACTACCCGCTCACTGGTTTCTTCAATGAAGCCGTTTTTCCTCTAGGACAAATATCATTCCCAGTGCTGCTCTCGGATGGAAGAAACTCAAGAACAGAAGAAGTCACATTCATGGTGCTGCCAGCACATTCAAGGCACGACATTCTGCTGGGAAGAGAATCCCAAGGCGACTTCAGCATGATCTGCTCTGGCCCACACTCAGCTGTGGGATTCCCAACAGAAACAGGAGTGGCCATCATATATGCAAGCAAAGAAGTATTAGCAACAGATGAGCTCAGACCTGCAAAAGCAAGTAAACCAGCGCCACGCGCGGAAGCAGAAAAATGGGTATTGAACAGCGCATACCCAGAACAAACAGTTACCTTAGGACCTGCAATGTCCGATCTAACGCGCGCCGCGCTAAAGAAACTGTTGTTCCAAAACATGGACGTGTTTGCCTGGACACCAGCAGACATGGTGGGTGTTCCACGGCACATAGCTGAACATCGCTTAAACGTCTCAGAAGAAGCAAAGCCGGTGGTACATGCCAAGCGTCACTTGGGAGACATAAAGCATGACGCCATGAAAGAGCAGGTGATAGAGCTGTTAAATGCGGGAATCATTAGAGAGGTCAGATATCAAACATGGGTAGCAAGCCCAGTGATGGTCCAAAAGAACAACGGCAGCTGGAGGATGTGCGTAGATTACAAGGATCTGAACAAGGCATGCCCACGCGACTGTTACGCCTTACCAGACATTGATGAAAAAATTGATTCGCTGGCAACGTTCCGATGGAAATGTTTCCTTGATTGCTACAAGGGGTACCACCAGGTACAGATGGCCGTGCAAGACGAAGACAAAACCGCGTTCCGCACACCGACAGGGCTATACTGCTACACCAAAATGCCTTTCGGTTTAAAGAACGCGGGTGCGACTTATCAGAGGCTCATGAATGAAACTTTCCACGATGCTATCGGCAAGTACATCGAAGTGTACATGGACGATCTAGTCATTATGAGCAAAGAAGAGAACACAATGCTGGCGAACATCCAAAAAACGTTCGACACCTTGCGCGGAGTAAGTATCAAGCTAAACCCAGCGAAATGCTCTTTCGGCATGGAAGAGGGGAAATTCCTGGGTTTCATCGTCACGAAAGATGGCTTCAAGGTGAACCCTGACAAAATACAAGCAATTGAACGCATGCCTTCGCCTTCGACGATCAAGGAGATGCAAAAATTGGCAGGACGGTTGGCAGCACTTAACTGCTTCCTGGCCAATCACGCAGCCAAATCTTTCCCATTTATCAAAACTCTCCGAAATTGCATGAAGAAAAGCCAGTTTCAGTGGACTCCGGAAGCCGAGAGCGCGTTCCGCGAGATGAAAGATTGCCTCATCAAGTTACCAACATTAACCGCACCAGTCAAGGGAGAGCCTTTAGTGTTATACTTATCAGCCTCCGACAGAGCAGTGGGAGCAGTGTTACTTGTCGATCGACAAGGTATCCAAACTCCAGTCTACTATGTGTCACGAACCCTGACTGACCCAGAAACCCGGTATGCAATCATGGAGAAACTAGCACTCGCGCTGATCCATGCATCAAGGCGGCTGCGCAGGTATTTTGCCAATCACGTCATCCACGTGTTAACAAACTACAATATTGGCAACATCCTCGCAAGGCCAGAGATTTCAGGGAGACTAGCAAAGTGGGCGATAGAGCTCGGAGGCCTTAATGTGGTTTTCAGACCGAGACCGGCAATAAAGGGCCAAGTACTCGCAGATTTCATGACAGAGGTACCGGACGACAAGGACCGTGAATGTAAAGCAATGGAAAAAGCCGAAAGACAGCAAGTCGAAGAACCGTGGTTGTTATACACAGACGGCGCGTCTAACGAAGATGGCGCTGGCGCGGGGCTAAGGCTGGTGAGCCCAGATAAACACGAATTCACTTACGCCATACGCCTGGATTTCAAAAGCACGAATAATGAAGCCGAGTACGAAGCTTTCCTTGCTGGTCTAAGATTAGCAATCAAAATGGGAGTTAGACACATTGAAGCGCATGTGGACTCCATGTTAGTGGCCGGACAAATCAACGGGGAATATGAAGCCAGGGGAGATACAATGGCACTCTACCTGAGCCAAGCAAAGACGTTGCTACAAACCTTTTATTCCTACAAGGTGCACCACATTAACAGGAGCGAGAATAAACCAGCAGACGCGCTGAGTAAACCCGCATCTACAAGTTTCCAACACCTAGCGAAAGATGTGCGCATAGAAGTTTTGAGCAACCCGTCAGTGCCGCTGCGAGAAGTAAGCGTTATCCAACTGGGAACAACGTCATGGATGACTCCGATAATAGCATACCTTTAATCCGGAATACTCCCAGAAAACAAAGCTGAAGCGAGAAAAATCCAGTACAAAGCTGAGCATTATCAGATGGTTGACGGGATCTTATATCGAAAGTCATATCTTGGGCCACTGCTAAGATGCGTCGATCCCGAAGACGCAAACTACCTGATCAGAGAAGTGCACGAGGGAATTTGTGGTATACATGCCGGACCAAGAATGGTGGTGGCAAAGGTGATGAATGCCGGGTATTATTGGCCCGGGATGCATTTGGATGCGGTTAAAGAATTGAGGAAATGCAGTGGGTGCCAAAGACATGCCCCCAAAACGATGCGCCCCAAGAATGAATTGGTTCCAGTCACAACGGCGTGGCCTTTTCAACAGTGGGGTATAGATATGGTCGGCCCTTTCCCCGAAGCCCCGGGTGCTGTCAAATTCATAATAGTCGCAGTCGACTATTTCACCAAATGGGTAGAGGCAAAGGCACTCGCATCAACCACAGCCGCGGTCGTCAAAAAATTCATATGGGAACAAATCATATGCCGTTTCGGGCTACCACTCAAGATCATCACTGACAACGGAACCAACTTTGCCGAAGACAATCTTCAACAGTGGTTTAAAGAATTACACATTGAGCACACCTTCTCCTCGGTCGCGCACCCGCAGGGGAATGGTCAGGTCGAAGCCGTCAACAAGAGTATTGTCGATGGAATCAAGGCAAGGTTAGGAGAAAAAAGAAGAGGTTGGGTGGACGAACTGCCCAGCATCTTGTGGGCCCACAGGACGATGCCCAAGACAAGCAACGGAGAAACACCGTTTAGCTTAGTTTACAGGTCTGAGGCAGTAATACCAGCGGAGATAGGATTGCCGTCACCACGAATGCTCTCAATGAATCTGATCAACAATGAAGAGGAGAGGAGGATCGACCTGGACCTCCTAGAAGAAAGGAGAGAAATGGCGGCAATAAATGAAGCGAAGTACAAAACGAAGCTGGAAAAGTATTACAACTCTAAAGTCCGAGTCTGCACCTTCAACCCGGGAGATTACGTCCTCAGAGACAACGAGGCCTCAAATGCCGAAAAACCCGGGAAGTTGGCTCCCAAGTGGGAGGGTCCATATGTCATCGACACAGTGCTCGGAAAAGGAGCCTATAAGCTGCGCACCATCGACAACAAGGAGGTTCCACGAACATGGAACGCTCAACAGCTGAGAAAGTGTTACCTGTGAAAAAGATTTGTGTAACCGCAACGGCTGAATTGCCAACACATTTATAGTAATACAAGATGTGTTTGGCTATTTTCTCTTCTTTCATGCAAATTTCCTGTCACAACTGCATTTATTACTTTGGGCATACATGAAAACATCAATGGCTCGACCATTAGGAAACGTTGTAAACCTCCAAGGCCTGTCACAAACAAAGTGCACAGCCGGGTCAGATACACAACTAAAGCCTAACAAACGCCAAACAAATACTTCGTGCCCACTTAAACACGAAAGCATCGAACACAGGACAAACATACATTGTAAGAACCCCCAAGGCTGAGCACGGCTGGGTCCACACAATAACCTGTAATTCGATCACTTCGTACTCACGAACCAACCTGCGCACGTAAACGACAGAATAAAACGTTGTAATAAACACAACACAACCTGTCAGCGCCATCATTCATTCGTGATACCTGAATCAAAGTAATTACACATGCACATATTATGACGATAACAAAATTCGCATAAAAACAAACAACCATTAGCATAACAGATGTCAACGCATAGCCAAATGTACACAGGAATGACAAGGGAAAATTAAAATTGTTCATGAAATTGTCAATTACACGACCAACCAAGGTCATACGCGGCGCGCAGGCCGGAATCCCTCATTCGGGATGACTGGGCCCAGCACCTCCAGCCGCACCACCTTCATCGCCAAGAGCCTTTTTGAGCAAGACAACTCCATCAGACCTTCGAGCTAATTTCCGGGCAGCTTTGACAACCGCAAACTCTAAAGACGAAAACTCTTGTCTTTTCGCGGTATAAGCAGCATTACAATCTTCTTTCCACAACTCGAAGTGATGCTCCTTCTCATTGTTAGCAGTCGCTGCCCTGCCCTCGACATAACCATCCTTGCGCCCGCTATTATAACCAGCTTGCCCCACCTCGTACACATAATTCGCAAGCTCGTGAGAGTTCACGATGCGATCAGCAATCTGCGAGAAACACACAAATAAGAGAAACAGTTCACGAAAATCATAAAATGAAGTAAAGGAAGTTACCAGAGGCACCGCGCGTGAGAGCAACCACTTGCAATCAGCTGATGTTTCCTCAGCAAGGAGTTCAGAGGCCTTGCATTCAATAGTTTTTTCCTGAAGAAGGCGATCAGTAGTCTCATACTGTCTAGCAAGGTTTTCCAGCTTTGCGATACGATCAACATACTCCTTCTCCTTCCTTTCAAACGTCTCGCGTGCCCGTTGAGCTTCCACAGCAAGCTCTACCTTCTCACCAGACAAACGCACAATAGCGTCACGTTGAGTTTTTATCTCGACATTGACACGCTCGCACGCAGTTTCCCAATTTTTCTGCTTCTCAGCATTGGTTTTCCTCTCTTGGGCAAGTTTCTCCTCCGCATCAGATAACCTCCACACCAACCCTTTCTTCTCAGTATTAAATTTCTCCTTCTCCTCAGCAAATGCCCTCTTCTCATCTTCAAATTCCACTGTCTCTTCCCCCATCAACCTCCATTCACGCACAATCTCTTGAGAAGTGGCAAAATGGTTAACCGCAGCACGCACATGATCATCCAACAACTCAAACCGATTGCGTTTCTTCTGAAACATCCTCTCAGCAGGGGGGAGAGATAGCGAGAAGAACTCATGACAGTTATCCAAATTATTCATCCGGGAACCCTGGGTTAAAGCCCACCGAGGAGTGTGTGGCAGATCATCACAAGCAGGATTCTGGGCATCCCACGAATCAGCATGAACCTTCTCAAATTGAGGGCTACGGACGACACCCGAAGTAGCCCCACCACCACCACCTGGAGGGCGTTTGGTGTAAATAGTTTGACGTGGAGCGGTTTGACTGGACTCCACTGTAACGTCCACACCCTTACCTTTACCACCAGCACCACCTGTATCACCGCCACCCTCCCCAACCTGCTCCACATTCACGACTTTTTCTTTCCTCTTCTCACCAGAGGTTTGGTGAGGAGGAGACAACCCAAATGTCCTCGAAGGTGGAGAGGCGGGAGGAGTAATTTGGGAAATATCAATCTTGTGTCCAGTCTTGGCTGGTTTAGCACCTGCCCCAAAGCGAGCAACACATTCAGAGAGGAGAAAGGAAAGCAAGCAAAAACAAAAAGACAAACTGGAAACTGAAAAAACGAATACCAGAAGCTTCAAAAATCTTCTCCAACAAATCCCCAGCTTTCTCAGTAAAAACACCCATGTCAATCTTTGACTCAGATGGGGCAGGAGGATCATCTTTTTCGAGTTTAATCTTTTTTGATGCCAGCACAGCAGCAGCCTGCTCGTCTAGCTTTCTCTTCCTTTCTTCAAAAGCCTTCTTCTGCATCATCTCGGTCAGAGTAGCGCGGTCTTCCGGGTCCGACTCAGGACGTTTCTCTCCGGCCCCTAAACCGGACAACGTATCAGAAATTACAACGTAATCTAGGACACGAAGAGTAGGAGGTCGCTTACGAGGAGTCTCAGTGGCAGTTTCCTCAGCTTTTTTCCCTTTCCCTTCCGGTTTGTCAGCTTTCACTTTCCTCCTCGTCTCCAACGGCTCAGCAGTTTCGACTGGAATATCCACATCATCAACAACAGGCTCGTTCACCGGCTCACGCACAACCCCCTGCGCCGGACCTGCACGCGCGGAACGAGAGGTTAGGTCTTCAAAAGATCTGCCAGACCCATCACTCGAGAGAACGATAACTTCCTCTCGAATGGAATCGAATGCATCATCATCATTCTCACTATCTTCACCTAAGACAGTGTTAACATAAGTGGTAAAACTCTCATTGCTTGGATGCAGAAAACGGCCACGGATCTGATCCAACCAAGGTCGTTTCTCAGGTTTTTGTATCGCCTCAACCATGGCACCCGGTGCCTTAAGATCCAAAACGTTCAACAAAGTGTAACCCACTGAAAAAACCACAAAGATAAAAAGTAATGAACAACACGAGGCAAAAGATATATACAAAAGAGAGGCAAAAGGTTATGGAAAAACACGTACATTTGCCATCATAACCATAAACTGGGACCCCCAACGGATGTTTAGGGATCCACTTCATGCTCATACCGGCACCCACCAACGCCATCTCCTCAAGCTGGATAATCGGAGTGGCTTTACGAGTCAACTTCTTATACCAATCTTGGTCAGCAAAATTAGCAACCACATCAACCTTGGGGATACCCTCATCCACCGATCTGTAATGCATATCCACCGGAACAACCCCCCGGCGAATATAAAAAAACTTTTGTTTCCAGTCATGGAGACTCTTCAACGGCACAGAGCAAACTGGAGAAACGCCAGTACGAGCACTAAAGGAGTAAAACCCACTCGTATAAGAAACGGTGTAGAAGACGTTGAACATCTCAAACGTCGGATCCAAACGGTTAGCCATACAAACGAACTCGAAGTGAGTAATACGAGGGAGCCCGATGGCATTAATCTGAGAAATGTGAAGACCATAACCCCTCAGCACATCAGCAGTAAATCGAGTCATTGGAAGCCTAAAGTTGCCTTCCCGGAAGAAAGCAGCATACAAAGTCATGTACCCGGGAGGAGCGTCCACGGCGGTGGAACCAGAGGTAGGGTACTGAGCACCCCACTCAGGAAGAATGCCCATCTCCCGTACCAAGTTGTGGAATTCCTCCTCTTTCCACCCTATTACCGCCTGATCCGGACCAGGTGGAGTTTTACCTTTGTTTCTTTTCTTCCTCGAAGAAGGATTTGCAGAAGACATTGCAACGATACAAACAACAATGACGATGAACTCAAGAGTGGAAGAAAGAAAATGAAGGAAGAAGAGAGAAATCCAGAATTCAAATTTTGAAAAGTGGTGAAGAAAGAGAAGATCACCGGATACTTATACCCATCGCATTTAATGCGATGGGTAGTGGGCCGTCAGAATACAAAAAGACAACCACTGGGGAGGAAACACGTCAGAGGAGAGAGAAGACGCCATCTCTTTTTTCGGAAACGTGTGCAACAGACGCCTGCCATCATGACATAAAGTAACTGACTTGACTGAAAAGGCGCCTGTCCACCTGACACCAGACAGTCACATCAGTCACTCCTTCCCAAGACAACAAAGCTTCCTCCTGAAGACAACTTTTATAAAGCGCCAAAACCCATGCGCGGTACGCCATGCGTCCATTTGGCTCAACTTTTATAAAGCGCCAAAACCCATGCGCGGTACGCCATGCGTCCATTTGGCTCAACTTTTATAAAGCGCCAAAACCCATGCGCGGTACGCCATGCGTCCATTTGGCTCAACTTTTATAAAGCGCCAAAACCCATGCGCGGTACGCCATGCGTCCATTTGGCTCAACTTTTATAAAGTGCCAAAACCCATGCGCGGTACGCCATGCGTCCATTTGGCTCAACTTTTATAAAGCGCCAAAACCCATGCGCGGCACGCCATGCGTCCATTTGGCTCAACTTTTATAAAGCGCCAAAACCCATACGCGGTACGCCATGCGTCCATTTGGCTCAACTTTTATAAAGTACCAAAACCCATGCGCCATGCGTCCTTTTGGCTCAATTTTTACAAAGCTGAAAGCCCATGCGCCATGCGCACATCAGGTACAAAATTTTTCAGGTCTCCCACAACAACCTCACGCCATAAGAACCACTACTTTCATAAGTCCAGAATCCCTCCTAGACGATCAACTCAACTAGAAGGCACACTGGACTGGGGGGACTTGAAGAGGTATGGTCCCAATTCCTTGCCCACATGGCAAGGACCACACCACTTTTCCATCCTATGTGGCGCTGACATCAACGAGACCATCCAGAAGCTTCTGGAAAATATGGAGGTGGCACCAAAGATGCCCCATCCGACATAAAGGACAACACGTGTCACCAGTCATCAGGCGCCAAGTAGGCATGCGACGAATCAAGGAGCAGTCCGACAACACCAGTACGACGTCTCCAAAATAGGCGAATGCAGGCGCGCCACGTGTACCACTACACTGACCACAGCAGAGGAGACCAAGAGGATATTCCCCTTGGTCGGACAGCTGGCGCGCGTCTACAGCTGGCACCGCTGCTCCTCCCTCTCTCACCCTCCGGCTATAAATAGGACCCTTCATCATCCAGGTTGATCCATCTTGCTCCCTATACTCTCACACTTAACACACACTGTTTATCCTTCCTCAGAACAGTACTTATTCTCACGCCGGAGCCTGGTTAAGAGGGAAACCCCCATATTCCCCTCTTAACGAGACTAACGGTGTTGCTGTTTTGCAGGAGCCGAGCCATTTCCAACGAGTAAGAAAAGAGATTGAACCCACCATAGAAGTAACCCCGCAGGTTAACCATAGTGTCAGCCTGTGTTTCATCAGCGGCTTATTGACAAAGCCTCCTCAACAACCTCCAAAGCAGTAGTTGCTGACTCAAAGGTTTTATGTTGCAAAAGCTTAGCCAACTTGCTGATATAACTAACCACTTTCTGTCTGTCAAAAAACCCCAAATCAGAAGCCGAAAAAAAAGAAGTAATTAACTCCATGAGACAATGCATACAAATCTTATAATATTACCCCCCCCCCCCCGCCCCCTTGCTAGGTCCGCCTCTGTAAGCTACATAACATCAAAAATAATGACCAGAAAAAAACGATTGAGCTATTCAAGGTGCAACAACGATTTTCCCGGCATGTTGGTCAAGGTCTCGACGGCCATTTGAAGTGATCCTTCTTCCACTAAAATACAATAAAACAAAAAAATTCAAGATATCAAGTTAACACTTTTATCATGAAGAGGACACAAAAGTGGGTTTTTTGGTTGCTAATTATCTAATGATTCTCATCAAAATCTCTTACTTATACCAAAAAAAACAAACCTTGTCCGGATGATGTCTAAATGCAGCTTTATGGTATGCTTTTTTAATTTCTGAACCAGATTCTGACCCTTTTAGTCCCCTATCATCGCAAAATAAATGAGAAAAGATTGTTGACATAAGTTAATGCAAACTAATATATAATAAAGAAAACTTACAAGATGAAGTAGGGATTCAAAGTGATTCCTTTTTCATGTTTTTATTCATTAAAGAAAGATGTCGACGAGCTACTGTTATATCATCCTCATATTTCCTCTCCCTTTTCTTTTTCAAGAAGAGAGATTAGTCTCTGGAAATCAATGGAAACCTCATGTGATATGTCAAACCTTTTGAAGAAAAAAAAAACGATGTCACGTAGTTTGACCCATTAATAACTAAATGGGTCTAAATTGCCATCTCAATGACTGTTTACACCTTAAGTATTTGAATTCAATTAGAAATATATAAGTAATCTTAAATAATAGTTGGATTTCATACCCAAGTTGTGAGAGTGATAAATGTTCTCTAGGTGTCACACCCCAACCGATGGCGGAATCATCGGGATGTGGCACTAAGCGAAACAGATTGCTCAAAACAACATAACACTAAATGTGACAATATGATTTAAATTTCCATTTCATTAAAATTCAAAATGTAATACATAGTCTCAAATAGTAACATCAATTCAAACATTATTAAATTACTAAAATGGGTATCTACAGCCATCCTAGCTTATTTTCTTGAAATCTTGAACAATTCAACCTGCAACATGTATTAAAATAAAATCAACAAAATATGTTGGCGAGTATAAAAGTTTGATACATAGCATAATACTTTGTAGAAACGTTTCTCATATCCAATGTGAATAACATGATCATATTAACAGTATATACTCGAAACGATGTTACTCTATGTGTCCAAACCAAAGTTTAACACAATTAACATGCCTATCCCAATGAATGAGATGGTTTTAACATAGTTTATCCTAACAACACCCGCCAAAATAACGGGAGGGGCGTTTCTCAACCTATAGCGCTACCATTGTTAGGGGAGGCTTGCAAAGTTAATGAACACATAGTCATGAGAGTTTACAGTAGCATAACATGTATAACATGAATCAAAGTGTATCACATAGAATTTGGATAGAGTGTGCATAAAGCTGTTTGAGGTGATTTGAGTGTTTGATATAGAATACATATTGCACCCAAAAGTGTTGAAAAGGAAAATGGGTCATGTATACTCACCTAATTGCGTTGCGATTTCTTGTAAGTAACGCACGAGTAGGATTGGGAATCCAAGAGAACGCACGAGAGCGGCTATCCTAGATGTGCATTACGAACGCCTTAGTTATTTATAAATTAAATAAATAATTTATTTAGATAATTTATCTAAATATCAACTTTTAATTTTATAAAAAGAATTATAATGAATTGGTAATTATTTTTATTATAAAAAAGAAAGTAATATTTATTTTGTGAAGGAATAAGAATTATTATATCATTTATACTAGTTGTAAAACTCAACATCTACTTCAAAATAATAAACGAAAAACTCAACTGTTGTTGAGTTTATTTCTTTTTTCAACTTCAGTTCTATGAAGAGATTATAATTGTTACGAATATTTAAAGGTATCAGTTAGAAATAAATAGATAAAGAAGAAAAGAATCAAACATTTAAAAAAAATGTTGATTAAACATATTAATGAATCAAATATTTAAGATTATCAATCTATCTATTATACTAAAGCAAAATAATGGTTGACCTTTTGACTTTGATGTGGCAATGCTCTTTGGCCAGATAATTGTTTTTTGGGCGGCATTTTCCTTTCTCTCCTTTCTTATTCAATTTCACGAGCGCCTAATTCTCAATCAATAGCTGTTTCCCTCGTTCTCTCTTCTTTCCAAAATCACTTCAAAGAAACCCTAAAACCATTTGTCTGCGATTCAAGCAACAAGGTCAGTTTTCTTTTGTCTTTTGGTTTACATGATTCTCCTATCTTAATGCTTTCATTATATTTAATTTTGTAAAAGAGAAACAAGAGAGAGATGGAGCAGATGAGAGACGCAGACGGGAGATAGTCATGTATTTCTGATTTTTTTTTCTGAAATCGCGATTCGTATGACGTATTTGTGTTTCATATTGTTTCCTATCAACATCAATTTCCTCTTGATTCAGGTAATGTTAAGATTTGATATGTTTGTTACTTTTAAATCACAAATTCGTATACGATTCAAGATTTGATTACTAATTTCGAAATTTTGAAAACCGAATTCGAACCTGAAATTCGAAGTCGATTCAGATCAAATTTTGAGTTATTCAGGAATACAGAACACAGTGCAGAAAAACTGAAGTTTGATTGTGTTTTGATCTCAATCTTTCAGGGAGTGTTTCAAAACGTAACTTGGAGAACTCGGTAAGACACTGTAGATCTTATCTGTTTTATTTGTCATGTTATTAGTCTTTTGCAAGACTTCATCAAATCAGTTTGGCCGGGCTTGCCAAACATTTCATTTGGTTATAGATACATATATATTCGGTTAAAACCAGAATTCTTAACAATTGTTGTTGTTATCACAGTTAAAAAAGATGTGTAAAGAAGGTGCATACTGGGGTAAGTGTTCATAATAAACCACCCAATATAGAGTTTTAGACCATGAGTTGTAGATGCCAGTTAGAGTGCTCAGAGAGAAGGCGTTTCTATAACCAACTGATTGAACTTAAAGGCAACTTTCGAGTTTTTTTTGCAGATGTAGACCGATGAACCATGATGAGATTGCCAAAGAGTCAAGTTCAGTTGTTGAAACTCGGCTCCTTTAAAGTATGTTTGCATTGTAAGATTCCTGACTTCTTCTTGGTTTTTTTAGCTCTGTTATTTGTATCTTTTAAAGTTTATGCCTACTGTGTAGAAAATTTTAGCGAAATGATCATACGAAATCTAAGTGTGGCTTACCAAATGTTGGATGAAATGTCACACATTAACCATTAAAAACTACTGAGGTTAATAAGTTTATCTTTTTGTATTCATTAGTGACATGATTATGCCTATGTTTGTTAGCTTTCATCTTTGTAGAAGGATTATACAGGGATGAGCTCCATACAGTCAAGTTCTACATAGTATTTTGTGAGGGCACTCACTTTGCTGAAAATAACGCCTAAAGTGCTTCGGTGCAGAAAAGGTATAATTTAGGAATTAAAAGATCCCCTTTTTTTATATATAGTATATTTATGTGTTTTGTGTTTCTACAGGATGACAATACCGCGCCAGCGGTGGTATTATCGAAAGATGCGGCTCCGGTATTAAATTTGTTAGCTGACGTTCTTCCAGTGTTTGTTATCGATATGCTTTACTAAATAATCTTAATAAGATTAAAAACATTTCTTGATCAGGTAACGAGCAACAGAGATATGGTCACTGGGAACGAAGAAAATGTTAACGCCCAGCAGTCTAAAAATCCAGAGGAAGCTGTTGACGTTAACGGTACGGGAGATACGAATTATACATCGACAAAATCAGCCAAACCTGTTGTTGAAACCGTTCATGTTGAGAATACAGCCGAAAAAAGCGCTCAAATTGTGGTTTCTGTTGAATAGACGTTAGAAAGTGAGGTCGCAAATGCTCCATCACAAAGTGGCAGCCAACAAGAAGAATCCCAAACTAAAGTTCAAATTAAGAAAGGGATCAGGTAACAAAGTCGTCTTTTGATAAGTTTATGTTCGTTCTTTATTTGTTTAACGATTTATGTTATACTTCGATTATGGTTTGTATACTTCGATTATGGTTTGTATACGTTTCAAATCAAGTTTTTAGCCAGCTGCGAGAAGTCTTCGTATATGTATTTCTGTTTATTTCTATTTTCATCTTACACTTGAGTTTTGCTCCGTAGAATGTTATCACATCATGAGTTTTGGGTCGTGAACTAATTGGGAAATATGTTTGGCAAAGAAGACAGAGCGATTCTGTGTAAATCATGTGACATTTCAATTCACGGAGCAAACGAACACACACAATCACAGTCGATTTCGTCTCGCCGCAGTTAAGCTATCCTAATCGTCTTCCTGTTACGACAGTTCATCGGATCAAACTCTCTGCTCTTCGATATCTAATGGATCTAGCAACAGAAGAAGCTCCATTGTATCCAAACAATGTAACCTTAGATCCACTACAAATTCGACGTCTGTGAAGGATGGTTGTGTGAGCCGAGAAGACGGTGTTTCGATTGAGGCCAGTAGCATAACAGAGTATTTAACGGAGACGTTACCAGGCTGGCATGTTGAAGAATTTATGGAAACTAATGTTTCCCATCCGTACGGAATGTTTGAGGTATGTATATTGTAATCATTGAATTATTATTAATTTTTTTATTCTATTAAATTATGAATGAAATATATGATAAAGATTCTAAAGGGAAAGAGTGATGGGTTGACAGGGTTATGAAGGAGGTGCATGTA
Source organism: Helianthus tuberosus (assembly GCA_030545235.1). Classification (NCBI taxonomy): domain Eukaryota; kingdom Viridiplantae; phylum Streptophyta; class Magnoliopsida; order Asterales; family Asteraceae; genus Helianthus; species Helianthus tuberosus. The sequence goes on from CM060403.1 coordinate 182,581,615, forward strand.
CATTGTCATTTATGGCACAGTTTGTTGGATTCTGGTTATTGGACAAGGTATCCTTTTTATCAACTCTCTTTTGGTTTGCTAAGTATTTATATTGTTTTAAGCATTTCAAGTATGAGCTTTTCATGTATGAGCTTTTCTGTCCCATACTCCCATGTATGTGACTCTGTATGTTGTACATCAACTCTTTATGGCACATACTGTGAGCATCCATCTTTAAAGAATGATTTTGATTTGAGGTGCTAAATTAATTGAGTTTCGTATTTTTGGGTCCCACATGATCATATTCAAGTATATTTTATATTGAAAATTGAGTTTCGTATTTATATCCATGCGTCTGACATCACGAGTATCGGACCCATGACAGGAAATTTTTATCCTGTGTAAATGGCGAACTATAGGACAGCTTGCGGCAACTCCGCCATTCCGGTACTTGAACCTGTTCGCTCTCATAATCTGGCAGGGAATGTACCGATGGTGTTGGTTCATTCGACGACCGGTAAGTGTTTGTTTTTTGTATAGGACTCTCTCTCTCTATCTGTTTATATATGGTTAGGAACCTTATATGTGATGAGTTTACATATAATGTTAGTTTCTTTGATATTTATGTCGAAACTTGAGGAATTAACACATCATGAATTTACTTTGTCTGTGCAAGGGTATACAAGAACATATTGAATGATGTATTAGTAATTTAGAAAATCTATATCGCATTTTGGTTAGTGTATGAACTATGAATGTTCATGAACTTTTGTATTTTTCATGCTGCATCTGATTGAAGTTGTAATTGGTGCAATGGAATGGGTATTTAGGCACTGGATTGGTTTTAAGAATTTTCATGCGTATGGGACGTGTATGAAATTAGGCAATGCAACGCAACTGGTACTTGAAAACAAGTACCTGTTTACCCGAACAAATAGCAAAAAATATACTTGAACATATCTACTCCATGGCTTTGTTACAACCAAATGTCGTCTACAACCAACTGTTGAATGAATCGGAAATAATTGTCAGTTTTTTATGCAGATCCGATGTAGATGTATGTGTACTCATTGGAAGATTAATTGGATTTGAGTTTTTAATGACTCATTTAAGACTACAACGATCGCAGTTGTGGTTACGAATCGAGATGAAACATATATCATCGACTGGAAAATAGCAGAGCCCATTTGAGATGAACCATAACCCATCGACTAAAAAGGAACAGTGCCCAAATGATATGGTAAATTATGTTGCTTTTTAGTTATATGCTTGCTTGATTATGTGGGAAAACATTATAGTAAAATGATAAATTTCAAGTTCTAAGTTTATATCTGACACAATCCGGATTAATCTTTGTTTTCAATGCTGATTTATGTATAGCTTATTGTGAATTTTAGAAAAATTTAACAGGAATGTTTTATATAGCAAATCATGGATTATGATAGGAAAAGATGGGAAGTCATAATTGAGATAAATAATGAGATATGGCGCGTGTGTGTATTGTAAAATGGGCAAGTCATACTTGAGATAAATAATGAGATATGTTGGAGCCATACGTCATACTAAATGGCACCAACGAGTTAGCTTTATAAAACGGGTCGAGAAGGCAAGCTTTTTTAAACACGGAGAACGATCATTATCCTCTTAACGGGTCGAATGAGTGTAGTATACTAAAGGGTCAAACAAGATAGATTTCTTACTTGTGTAACGGGTCAAACGAGTTTTTTTTAATGTATGTGTTTTTAGCTTATGCACTAAACTTAGTTGAGAAATCTAAAACAAACTAACAAAGCCCGAAAGACCATACCAATAACATCGATAGGACTGCAATTAGAGAATGTAGCAGTACAAGCTGGTAATGGGCTGATTTGTATCAACTCAAAAAAATATAGAAAACATTAGTGCTTGATGAGAAATTTAGACAACGGCTAAATCTACATGAGAGATTGTTGACCCGCGTCTTATTGGTTTGTTTGAGAAAGATCACTTATTCAAACTTATAGAAATCTATTTCTTTTTATATTTTCCAAAATAATTATTTGCACATGTGTCAGTTGACATGGGAGGTGGTTCCATCCTTGCTTACTTCAGCTCCCCCGACAGAGGAGGTGTTGCCAATTGTGTAGCTTTTAACTTTTTCATAGACCCGCTTGGCGATTCCACACTTCCCTTCTTATTAACACCTTTGAGCTTTTCTTGGTAAGTGACACATTTATTTTTGAGTAAATACCAGTAAACCGCCAAAACTAAACTGTGAACTAAACTAATAAATCTCAAATTGGCTACTTAAGTCATGTTGAATGTATGTTTTGTCAGATAGTGGTTTATAGATTCTTGTGATTATGATTTTTGGGATGGATTTGTTTGAATTAAGTTATGGACCTATGATTTCTGAAGATGCAGAGGTGGAGTATAGATAGTGTGGTCCTTCATGTCTGCTTTTATTTTAAAGGTGTGAAGGTCAACATATTTACTTTCCATGTTTGACCAAAAATTCTTAACTCAAATGTGTTGTAAAAACATGGACATTTTGGTTGTAATTTCGTGCACCATCAGTCATGTCTTTGGCTCTATTTATTCCTCACAAGTTTGTAATTGAGGTGGTTTTTTATATATATTTTTTCAAGTCATATGTCATATGCTTTTGAATATAATAACTTTGTTATTGAAATTTGTTTTAAATACTTAAAACTTTTATTATCTGATAAAGCACAGTGGGTTTTTGATCAAACTTGCATGATCTTGGGTGGAGTTTCAAGACTATGTAAAAAGAAGGGAAAGTAACCCATCTCCACCAGTTGCATAAAGCAATCTTATACAAAACCCTTTAGAATTTAGTGTTATTGATTACCAAATGTTTAATGATAGATTTAACTGTATTATTATTTTTTTGGAATGTTCATTTTCCAACTCCTTATAAATATATAATATAAGTTTTTAGAAGTTAACTTTTTTTTTCTAATTTGGTTTTGCTAAGATAACGTGGGTTCATTAGTTTTTTTTTAATGGACTCGACATTACAGTATAAAATATGTTGAAGACGTAGTTATATCCAATATAAAGTTTTTTTTTGTTCCGTAGGCTATATTTAGTGAGTGTTGGTTTCGTACCATTACCACCACAGATGAAACTGATATTGATCGAACATCAGGTATTATCGAAACCGGTATTGGTGTGCAAAGGCCATATTTGTTGATCAACTTTACCTTTGATAATGCTGACCCATACTAAAAGTTTCCGTGTGGTTTGACCTATGATATCTATATACTCATAATTAATGTAATTTTAATTTTTTTTAACCCGTGAAGTTCACGAGTGATAACCTTATTCGTCACATATTTTTCATTTTAGAAAAAAATAATATACAGTTGTGTTTAATAAAATTTAAATATCCAACCCGTGAGTATTCTTAACAAATATTTAGTTGAATAAACACTTAATCGGGCTATCTGAGGAATCTCTCTCTTTTAATTTTTCAATTTTTTTCTTTGCTTACTAGCTTATAGTACTATGAAGGAGAAGCACAATAGATTAAAATTTGTAAGCAGGGCATGTGTAGCCAACACATGTATTCAACTTAACTCATTAAGGCCTCCTATATATCATTTTTTTCTAAAACTATTTATAAAAGATGAAGAAAACTGACAAATGATTAGTTTTTTTTATCGAAAAACTGAGTATTAAAATTTCACGGGTAAGTTTCAAATATCATCCATGTAGTTAGTAGAAATTTGTGTTATTAAACTTCACTATTAGTCTCATTCTTTCACCAGGTAATTTGGAAGTTATGGGTCTAAGCTCATTATTACTAGATCAATTGATGGTGGAATATCTATGCAAACAATTAGTTCCTGGTAATATTTACGTTTCTATCATCAAAAGCCACGTCAATCTCCAAATTACATTGCCACCACTGCTGTGCTACCATTTTTATATAAACTTAAAAGGTGGCAAGACAGGTAGTCGGAGTAACGGGTCAACATGAGTTTGGGTTCAAAATTGAAATGTGTTATTTATTTAGTGGGCTGAAGTGAAATGTTGATTGGGTTGTTCCTCTTTAATCCCTTTTGTCTATATTATATCTTTTATATGCATAATTAACACTTTAAATAATAATACCACATTTATAATAAAAGTCTCACTGTAACTTACCATGGGTTTGACATGCTATACCCATCTGGCCTGCTTTCCTTTTGGTAACATTTTATATGATACGTGTGAAATAAAACACAACCTTAATGACACTTAATGAGTTTTTGGGGTCTAATAAATTGTCATTTAAATCCATAATATTAATCAAAGATGAGTAGTAGTTAACTTATTTTCTTTCTTTTGTGGCTACTCAAATGCCAAATTGGCCACTTTAACCCGATTTAAGCTTTAATCTTCACTATTGAAACTAGGTAGGTGTTTCTGAGATTAATTCTCAACCCCAATAACTAGGTGTTTATTGCAAAACTTTGAAAGTTTTTTTTAAAGAACACAGTTTACAGGTTGTTATTGTCGATTTTATTTGAGAACAACCAGGAAAGAAAGTTACATGTGATTGAAGTAGCATTTGATTATTAACATCACTTTGTTTTTGATGTTTCAGTTATTGTGTCCTATTAGATGTCGATCAAGAAGATTTCAAGTCTGGCTTGGAGGCTCTTCTAAATGTAAAACCAACTAGAGTGTAGGGCTATTTTGTTTGGTGCTTGAATTGTTGACCCACTGTTGTAAACGATTTTCTTTTAAGTTATAATAATGCTATAAACATTTGATTCAAATCATTATACACCATGTATTTGTCTTCGTATATTAGCAAAAGGGTGGTAAAAATACCTTTTTTTTTTTCCAGGAGGAGGCAGATGACAAACCCGATTAGAATAGTTGAAACACTCACTATAGACGGAAGGAGGAGTAGAGGTAGGCCGAAAATGACTTGGGAGGAGCGGATTAGGCAAGATTTGCTAGCTTTGCACCTCTCCGTTGATTCAACGACCTAGAAATTGGTGGGTTAGTTCATTTAGTCCAAAAAGCTTTATTTCCACACTCAATATAGATTGAAGAATATAGAATCCGGAGGTGGCAAGATGGCCGGGTTGAAAAGAGCCATTCCAGGTCGGTTGAAGAAATCTTTAATGATTTGTGATTTTTTCTCATTCATGTATTTCAATTATTCAGTGTACTCTAATATTTGCGTTAGTAGTTTAACATTTATATAATTAAAATATTTGTGTCAACATTGTTAAAGGAGATATTTTTTTTGAAAGCCACCCGTGTAATACACGGGTACTTAGACCAGTTATACATATATATGAAATATAGTAATTATGTTTTTGAAGGAAATAAACAGTATTTTGGTTTAGTAAAAAAAAAAAATGCAGCGAGTTTGTCGGAGTGCGGGTTTCGGTTATAATCGTTTTCAAACGTGACAGTAGGTTATCTTCTTTATAATAAGCATACATGAACTGTTTGTTGTCTAACTCATGTATTTCTTTATGTTTATAAAAAAAAGAATGGAGAGACTAAGCATATTATGAACGGGTAAAAGAAGGGTATACCGAACGGTGACGACTCGTGTCGAGTTCCGACGTGAAACTTCGGCAGCGTCTTTCTTCTCCGGTGATCACTTCGTACTCCGGCGAGGTGCAAAGCTTCGGCGGCGACTCGATGTTAACAAGGTGTGTTGAACAGGAGGTTATAAGGAATGGAAAAAGGTTTTCGGATCTGTTGCGAAATATAGAGTGAGGCAGTGAGGTGAGAGATGTGTAGAACAGGAAGGGAGGTTTCGGTTTATATAGTTCCTTCGATGCTCGATTCTTTTGGTAACATCAAAGTTTCCGTATAGGTAGATGATGTAGAGGGACACTGTTCGGGTCATGTTCGTGATTGGTCTTAAAAATGGAAACCGTTTAATCGAGTTAATTACGACAAATCAGGAAACCAAATGAAAAAGGAAGGTTATGGCTGTACACGTAAAGTTTGGCAGTAAACATTTAAAAGAAAACGAAATTATCGCTCATTTAAATTTAGTAGGTATGCTGTTTGGCAAATAAGAATCAAGTGGTGGAGTGGTTAGTGTGTTGATGTTGAACCGCGTAGACCCGGGTTCGAGTCCCGCAGTTTACGTTTCTTTTCCTCCTTTTTCATTTCACTTTTAAAACCTTTCACTTTGGTCCCTTGACTTTTAAAGACTCAACTAACTGGACTAACTTGGTTAATAGTTTGGTTTAAACTATAAAAAAAAATTCATTTAAAAAAAAAAAAAAATTTAAAGTCTAAAAAAAATCTAACTTGTTTATGTATATAAACTTTTAAGTTAATTAAATAAATAATTATGTTGATATTTAACGAAATAAATAAATAACTAAATAAAATCTCGCATCAATTATTTTAAATTTATGAAAAATTTCCGTGTTTCGAGGATTACGATCCAAAATTCAAAACGGGTCGGATTTTGGAAACCAATTTTGACGGATGTTACACTAGGTGCCCCACTCAGCTTCTGTTTTTGTGACCTAGCAAAGTCAAAAAGATTAATTTTGCTTGTTTTAAAGGAAGTCAAGCCATCCATGCTCCTTAGAATTAATTTTTTTTATTTAGTTTTTTTTAACATGTATACCACCAAAATAAATAGCTTGAAAATCTACTCTTTTTAACCAGAGTCTTATTTAATTAACCTGATTTGGAAAGGGTGCCCATTTTCATTGCGTTGCTGCAAAAACCACAAAGCCATAATCAACCAACAAACTTTATATTACTAATGAAAATCACAATCCAGACATTCATTATGTAATAAACACACTAAACCAGACATTCATTTGTAATAAATACACTAAATCTATATTTTATTGTTACAAAAAATTGTACCTGAGCTCAAAAAACATGAGTAAAAAGCCATTAAAACGGCTAATAGGTGCTTGTTGGACATCAAGAACCAAAGAGTCCTCATGATCGAATGCAAAAAAACCCGATTTTTGACACAAATAAGTGTATTTTCACCAGCCTGCTGTGCTGTTCGCCTCGTTTCAATCTATAGTCATTAAACGGAAAAAAAATTGTCATTAAACATACATAATTTTTGTTTACAAACATGACTAACTGATAGGATTTACGATGTTAGAATACGTACTATATAAAGAACATGCACGATGGTATAAGGGTTTCGACATAAAAAATTTATTGACGAGTAATATTTTACAGTACATGTCTAACAAGTCAGCCTGAAGATATTCAGAACAATTCAATCCTTGACCTTCCTTGCATTTTGATTCAATAACACAAGTGAAAACACTATGTGAGCACGAGCTCTCCATGTTTATACTTGTAGTTCCAGTCCTCCTATTTGATAACCCCTGCATAGAATAAAGATTTTTTGGTTTGTTACATAAGGTTTCATGGCAAAGAGCTCAAGCCTATGAAAGAAAGTGAAAAGAAAAGAAGAAGCGATGAAGAAACATGTTGCTAATGAAAGGAACCATGAGAGTTAAATAGCTAATCCCACCAAACACTACGGTTTACAACACATGATAGTCTAAAAAGTACAAATAATAACCGTTAAACAAAACACAGATCATAAGGATATGGTTGTAAAATATACTGGGACTGAGACTAAACTAACAAAAGCACAAGCATCTTTTGCTAACCAACTGTCAACTCATCTCATCTAACCCATGTATACTTGATGCTTTTTCTGGCCCTAAATAGAAAACAGCCCCCATGGCGATTAAGCTTACCGCCAACTACAATGGTGGCGGTCTTCATGGCGCCCTTCGGTGAGACGAAGAGTCAGATGAGTAAGGGTGCCACTGATCATCATCATGACTCGAACTCGTTTCACGTATCAACGGGCTTTGTCTTCGATAACTCGACCCTCTAGAGTCATAACCAGGGTACCTAGGCGAGAAGCTAGATGGCAGGAACCGATGACCCGGTCAACTCCAGGCGGCCCATCATCTCTATAATCGCGGTTCCACCTATCTTTAGGATAATGGTGAACATAAATTACATTTCATGGCAGTCAAAAGCCATCAAATTCAACTTGATTATACAGACCAAGAGTTAAAGAATTAAATTCCAATGTTTTCTAAAATAACAACATAGATTCCATAGTTGACCAGCTAAATGTATGCATATCATCTAACTGTTGCTATTTTCATACAGATATACGTGCAAACATAAATGAAATGTCAAAAAATGCAAAAACGAATCAATTCACTTACCAGTGACTCAAGATCTAGCGATTTCAACATTCTGATTTCAGTTTCAAGACCTAGAACCTGCGATTGAAAGGAACTTATTTCAATTTCAAACATATAAAACGATGAACCGATATATGCAATTCAAGGTGTTGACGAGGAACAAACTTGTTGAAATCTAAAAAGATGAAAATAAGTAACCAGCATCCTTGCTATAATACACAGAATCGATCAAAAATCTTCAGCAAATAGAGAGTGTAATTCGATAACTACAGTGTTTCATGGCAAACCCTAGCCGTTGGCCTTTGACGACCACCAATACCACAGCCCTTGGAACCACTGTCGCCGGCAGAGGGTGGAGTGAGAACGTAAGGGGGATTTGAGAGGACAAATTGAAGGTGGGACGATTCATTTGCAGTATTTACAGGGATATTAGGGTTATGGAGGATTCAGTCGTGATGAAGGTGAAGAGATGAGAGGAAACTGTGATTTGGGTATTAGGGTTATATATATTCAATTCCAGGATAAGAAACGATTCAATTGTCTGAGAAGTTAATGTACGGTTATTCCATGATCAAATCCCTAAAACACCCCTATGGTGTCTTAAAATTTTGGAAAAGTTGCAACTTTAGCCCCTTTAAAATGGCTTCTCTTTATTGTACATAATGCTTCAAAATTTATACGCAAATAAAATTACTATCTTGTCCATCACTTTTCCTTTTTAAAGTATTATAGATATGAATATTTATATTGGTTTTAACATTTTAGGTTCTTTATTGTTACTTAAAATATTTAGATCCTTTGAAGGAAGATGAGAAATTATTTTACATTAATTATATATAAGGATCCTGTATATTAATCTAATATTGTGAGAAAGGTGAGAAATAATGTGGTTATGACAAGTGTCCAATATCTAAATTAATTCAAAAGGGTGAATTAGTAATATCCTATTTCTTTCAATTAATTGATTAAAAGATAACTGCCCAAAATAACCACCACCCTTTATTATAGAAATTCGAATTTAAGAATTAATCTATGAATTTGTGTCACCTCGTTCACCGGTTATTAATTCTGTAGTTATATAATTTTGTAGTGCAAGCACCATTCAGAACTGTATAGTGTTATATATTTTTATATAATGTTATATAATATTACATGGTGTTATATAATGGTTTTTGGTGTTATATAATTCTGTAGTGCAACCACCAAAAAACACTATATAACACCATCAATTATTAATTATGTAGTGCAACCACCATTCAGAACTGTATAGTGTTTTATATTTTTATATAATGTTATATAGTGTTACATGGTGTTATATGGTGTTATATAGTGTTCTTTGGTTTATATAGTGTTATATGATGGATGCATAGTGTTATATAGTGTTATATTTTTCTGGTAGCATGTCTATGATGGATGTATAGTGTTATATATTGTTATATAGTGTTATATAGTGTTACATAGTGTTATATGGTGTTATATGGTGTTATATATTGTTATATGATGGATGTATAGTGTTATATGATGGATGTATAATGTTATACATTTCTTGTAGCAGTTATATATTTCTGTATTTTGAGAATTTAGGATCGATAGAATTTAGCAGTTAAATTTGAATCACTAGAATTTAGGAGTGAATCACTAGAATTTAGGAGAAGTTACCTAATTTGAAACATATACAAAGACACTATTACCCTACAATTTTCAAATCAGTCCATATAATTAAAACACAATTTATAATTTGGTCCATATTGATCACAACCATTAGATTAAAGATCTAATAGTTTAAAACACTTCTTACACTTCTCACACTTTAGACACTTTGTACACTATCCCTACCTTATATATAGAATAAGGATCCGTTAGAAACCATTCTTTATTGCGAGAACCGCGATAATTAATGTGAACACAGTCAAAAATATCTAAAAAAAAATTTAAAACACACAAAAATATCTTTTTCATAAAAAAAGGCTAAATTTTGGCACTAAAAAATCTGAACAAAAGTACCGTTGCACATGTGCATGCGTATGTATATGCACATGTGCATCGGTAGTACCGTCAATTTTTTCAGTGACAAATTTAGTGATTTTTAATAAAAATATATAAACAAATTTTTTTTTTAGCATTTAGTTGTGTGGTTTAGCTTTATGGTTAGTTTTTAGCGGGGTGGGGGTGGATGTTTAGGTTTTGGGTGGTGGTGGGTGGGTTTATTTTGTTGTGTTCACCTTGGTTCTCGTGATTCTGGTAATAAGAGTGGTTCTCAAATGAACCCTACCCTATATATAGGGTTAGGTTCATTAGTGAACAACCCCCTTAATTGTGAATATAGTGAACTAATCCTAGCCCTTGATTATCAATACACACGTGTATACACAAGTGTAAATCAATGGCCAGGATTTGATGATAAAAATACACTAGTATATTTTCCGATTTGATGATGTAAATCAATTGTCTGGATTTGTTCACTTAGTTCACAAATATACTAGTGTTCACTCTAGAACCTCACCCTATATATATATATATATATATACATACATATATACATATATATGGGAAGTTTTAAATGAGAACGCAAAATATTGCGAGAACCGTGAGAACAAATAAAAAAACCACGATAACTTGGTCAAAAATAATTCAAACTCAAAATTTCTTTTTACACTTATCGTTATTATTCGAATACAATGTTAAAAATTAAATTTACACATTTAAATTTACGTGAATTCGTAAACAAAGAAAATTTACACATGTGTAAAAAAGCTAATAATGTGACAACCCGAAATTTCAAGGCCTTTCCCCTACGCATCACTTGTGTCACACTCTTGTTTTTTTTACAATTTGTTTTACGTAGTGTCATGTGTAGTTTATTTGAATGACTAAAGTATTCTGATGCTTGAATGTTTAATGTGAAATGTTTAATGTTTAATGTGTTATGTTTAATGGTTAATGTGTAATGGATCTTCGCCATCAACATAGATGACGAATAATGATTCTTCGTCGTCACGAACCTCCCTTGGCGAAGATAGATCTTCGCCATCAACGTTTTTGACGAAGCATGGTGCTTCGTCGAAGGACATTGTTCGCCGGAAAGGGGCCCTCGGCCCAGGTTATTCGAGGCCCAGATTCTTAGGCGTATAACTTCTTGTAACGTAACTGCAAATCACAAAACCCTAAAACACTTCTCTCCCTCCTCCTTTTGTGAATCGTCGGTAGTCACCTGTGGACCGAAGTCTCTTTCTATTGCAAGCACCTCAATCTTAGTTCTAGCACACCTTCTTCGATCCTTCGGTTAGTACCAACACACTGGTTTTAATTCTAGATTCAATGTCTTCGTCTATTTGTAACTTGATCATGAGTTTTATATAAACTAGGGTTATGATAGAATCAGGTACTACAAGCATCTTGATTATGAGGAATGGTTATCGCGTGAAATATGGATCGGAAATCAGTTGTTCATGAACTAGGTTATTACATGAATTAGAATATTACTGAGTGATATAGAAAAGAATGATTATGATTACTTGTTAGGGTTTAGAAATATGTGTGAATCATAATCATGTTGGTAAAGGAATTAGTTGTATGTTTGACCTATGATGAAACTATTATTGTTGATCTATTGGAATTTGGTTGAATGATTAGGGTCATAATCCCCGAATTACATTACTATTTTGATTGGGTGTGTATGAATGAAATGTAACCGTCTGTTTAAGACGGCGGCGAAGAATCCTCCCCACGAAGAATCTAGCACGACGAAGATTAATCCTTCGTCGTCTGGTGTTTGACAAACTCTTGGATCATTCGTCGCATTCGTTCTCAGGCGAAGAATGAATCTTCGCCATAGGGATACTTCACCGTGAAAACATAGGGACAAAACAGTAAATAGCTGTGATGCATATGTTGATGGATACTGGTGTTTACAAATACTATTTGTTGCATGATAACAATACAGATTAAGAATGAGAAATCTGACTTGTCTTGTGTGGGTAGAACATTCACCTGTTGTGTATTGATTTGTGACATTCACATGGGATGTGGACTTGTATGAGAATTGGGTACTTGATACATGTTAGACAGTGATCTTTGTGATGAATGCAATCTGTGATAAATACGTGACTTAATTGATTGTGAAACTGACTTGATTGGTAATCACGGTAGGGTTTGGGTTGATCAACTTGGACGTGTAACTTAACATACCGAGCAAATCAAAGGTGAGTTCATTTCTCTTGAGCATGCGTCCCAGTGGGTGGGACAATCAAATGGGTATTCCTGAGAGGAATAAGTCTTTTGGGTAAAAACTGGGATGTTAGATAATACACTCATTTCCTATCACTTTAAGTCCCATCTTATACCGAATTCGTTACCTGAGAGGTAACGGGGTATTAGTTGATAGCGCTATTAGGCTTGGCAACCTCACACCGTACCTGAGAGGACGGGCGTGAACTAATGACCTTAATCATGACCAATGCTTAGATAGGGGGCATTTGGGACGGGCAAAATAATCTGGAAGCCATCTTTTACGGTACTCGAGTTATTATCAACATTAGTATCAATGAAATGAACTAAACACTTGGTAACTAACGTTTTCGAAAACTATGAACTCACCAGTGTTGTCTGATACACTTGTTGCATGCTCGCAGGTCGTTAGGTACTATGGACAAGGAACTTGCTATCTGGATGGCTGGAGTGGTCATGGGTCGCACTGCTTGGATACGCATGACTTGATTACTAACTTCACATACACTTGGTTTTGAATCGTTTAAACAATGTTTTACTATTTGCTTCCGCTGAGCATGTTTAACTTGGATATGATTATGAATGTTTTATCATTATAAATGGAAACTTTGTTTATTAACTTGATATTAGTTCAATGTGATTGGTGGCTAGATCCTTGTACTTCACACGCCTAGCGGGGTTACTGCATGTGGTATTTTGGGGGTGTGACAGTTTGGTATCAGAGCCACTGGTTATAGTGAACTAGGTTTTAAAACATTTTTTTTTTAAAACCGGACTATAACCGAACCGTTCAGAAATCGACCATGACACTCAGCTCCAGATTGCAAGGTTCGTCTCTCGTTTATTTATTGCACATCATATTTAGTGAACACTTGAGTATGACATTGCATGTGAATGCACACTTAGCACTACAGCATGAGTACCTGTGTTACTAGCCTATGTTATATGTTTGATAGCGTGACACTTCTCTAAACCATCATGATCTATGTTACGGTGCCTTTTGTTTTGTTACTCGAATTTGAGGAACCTTTTAGCGCAAGTTGGGAAGAGCTGAGATGAGCATGCAAATCGTATTGTTATCATGGGTGCACACATAATAACAATGTGGGGTGCATGTGAGTCCTAGTGAGGCTTAACGAGTGTGAAAGGGGTTCTGCTCTGTTGTTTGATGTAATGATAGAACATAGTAATCTGTGGAAGTCATCGTGATGTTTGACTCCTACTCAATCCCGACTTCTAATCTTTACCACATTTCATATAGAATCATGAACGGACGAAATGGTGGATGTGGTGGAGGCCGCGGTGGTGGACGTGGCAACATCGTTATGTCCCAAGCTGAATTAACTGACCTGATCAACACTCGAGTGGCTGAAGCCCTAGCGGCTCAGCAGGCTGGTACGATGTGTGCCAAATACTCTTTATCCTTGTGTTGCGTACTCGGATTTTAACCGTTTGTTGTATTTTCTTTCGTCTTTAGGTCAACACGTGAATTAGAACAATCCGCCTGTTTGCACGTTTAAGACGTTCATGGATTGTAAGCCACAGACGTTCAGTGGGACTGAAGGAGCTGTGGGACTAATACGTTGGTTTGAGAAGGCAGAATCGGTGTTCGCTATGTGTAATTGTCCTGCTAGGGACAGAGTGAAGTATGCTACAGGCACATTGGAGGATGGTGCCTTGACTTGGTGGAATGACCAAGTCCAGATGCTGGGCATTGAGATGGCGAATGCAACTACTTGGGATGATTTCAAGGAGTTGATGCGACAGGAGTACTGTCCTCGTGACGAGATTCAGAAACTCGAGAACGAGTACTACAATTTGAAGATGGAAGGGTCCGAAATTGAAGCGTACACGAAAAGGTCACATGAGTTCGCGAATATGTGCCCTAACTTATCACGACCACCACCCCGAAGAATCGAATTGTACATCAAAGGCTTAGCACCGCAAGTTAAGAGCTTGGTCACTGCTACAAATCTTGACAATTTGCCTCGGATCATTCGTTTAGCACACAAGATTACAGACCAAGAGGTCGAGCGTGGTTCGCTACCACCACGTGTTTCTGCTACTGCTGCTACTACTACTATGGGTACTACTCCTGCTACAGACAGCAAGCGCAAATGGAATGATGTGGACAAGGTGTCCAACTCGAATCAGTCACAGAAGAAGCCTGACACCGGTAGCAACCGCAGTTTTAGCCAGTCATCTTCTGTTAATCAGAACTAGAGCAACAATTCGAATCAGGGCTCTTACGCAGGGAAACAACCAAAGTGTAACAAGTTGTAAGGACCTGCAAAAATGTCCCAAAATGACCCGTAAGTAGTATCCCGGACCCCTAAAACCCTAATCCATATCAAAAATCAAGAAAAATCAAATTTCTGGTTTCACGCGGGCCGCGTAAGCCATAAGATAAGGCTACGCGGGCCGCGACAACTTAAAGTTCTCCGGATAAGCGAACAGGCCACGTGTCAGACACGTGTCGCACCTAGGTATGACACGCTAGCCCTAGTTGTAGACTAGGTGGCCCTCGCGGGCCGTGTAAGATTCAAGTGTGGGTTTACGCGGGCCGCGTAAAACCCATTTTCCAGCTATAAATTGATCAGTTCATGGGCTTTGCATCTGTGAACGTAAAACTTTCTAAAACACAAAGAAAGCTGCTCAAAAACGTAATTTTTCATAGGGAAACGCTGCTACAAATACAGGGTATTAACTCGATCACTGCTACGATATAATGCTCGATCGATTGAAACTGATCCGATGGATGTTTAAGTGCTGCCCGTAATTGGGCTATACTTTGTCATTCGTCGTGAGGGTTTTGATTTCGTGAGTTATCGTAAATGTTGTATTAAGTTACTGACCTAGTTTCGTATGCATTGTTGTTTAAATTAGGTTATCAGGCTTGTCAGTAGGCTAAACTCTGCCCGTCTAAAATTGCAATGTGAGTCATTCTCTTTTTATCAACAATGTTTTACAATACTCCAATTATTTTCAAAAGTTATAATTACAGGGATTAAGTCTTGGTTATCTTGAATCACTGGCAAGTGGGGTATTGTGCACATTACTAATTTCTCATGGTTAGGTTCATCAACCTAACAGTGATAATCATCACTACTTGGGTGAAAGGACCCAATAGTGGTATGACCATCGTCACCAGGGTGCGACACGGCGCCAGATAAAAATAAGATAGTAGCCATTGTAATCGCTCTTATGCTGTAATTTATAACTAATGTGTTGTTTTATTAACCTGAATGACTCGCCAGTATTTCCCCGCTGATAAAATATTTTCAAAACATGTTTCAGGTGACTTACTGTGAATCAAGGAAAAGTGCTACGGAGCACTAACAAGCTTGAAGTGGTGGCTCAGTAAAATAAATAAACATGTTTTGTAAAACAGGGAATTTCCTCGTGAAATTCCTCTATTGTAAATTACGGGGTTTGTTCCGAATTATGAAATAAAATAATCGGGCATTTTCAAGTTTTAAAAGATCCTGTTAAACTTCCGCTGTCAACTCAAATAATAAATACCACGGGTTTCTGTCCCGCGGCTCCTGGACCGGGTAACACCAGGACGGGGGCCGTGACAAAAAAAAAGTGGTTTCAGAGCCACTGATTTAAGCCAATTAAGTATTTAGAAATACTTAATTTCTCGAATTGCCACTCTGTGATTCTGTGAAAAATTTAACTTGCCATTTTGTGTTTTCTCTATATCTGCTAAACAGCATGAATGAGTTGTCTGAAGCTCTTCAGAATCTCAATATCCATTCTGCTGGCATGGAAGTTTCCAGAGACTTTTCCAATTATCTGGCCGACACTGAAGAACCCATGGAATTCCAGGCTCAAGCCCAGGAAAAACCCAAGACGAAAAAGAGAAGGAGAATCATAGGCTGGAGACGCGTACGGAGGAAGAAGCCAGCTGCACAAAGGATTAAAAAGACTGAGGATCCCAGAGATAAAGGCAAAGGAAAAGAGATCGGGGAAAGTTCAGGGCAAACTGGCAAATTGTGACCTCATTGGACCTGCCAATGAAGACCTCTTCAATTACCCAATTGAATCACAACTTCCAGTTAATCTGGAACCTGCTATCCCAGATCCCATTGTCAGCCACCAACTTCTACCAGGAGAACTGGAAGAATGGTGGACAAGTGATTGGTAATTTCAGAATCTTTTGAATAACCCTAACACCTTTTTCCCCCAGTTTGACCCAGAGCCTGCACCAAACCCACCAATGAGCACTGAAAACTTGGCTGAACTCCGCCACTCTGGCGAGGAGTTGGTGGATGCAGGAAACAGAATCCGGGAAGTGGGGGAGAGGATATCATGGAAATACGACGAGAGGGAACGTCGTTTCTGAAGTGCCAGCTGACAGGGATCGTATGTGGTTGTGTGGTTACGTGTTTAATAATAATAAAATAATACTAAATATTAATAAAAATATAATCATGTAAAATAACTTAAAAATAAAACTTTTGTAATATAATTAGTGTGTATGGATGCATACTAATATATAAAAATATCAACGTCGCAAAGTCGACAATTTTGGCTATATGTGTTGACATGATTATGTGTGATTATTTTATTGTGACTGGTTATTATTTAGTTTATTTTGTGCAAATAATTTATATATTGATAATTATCAGATGGAACACGCCGTCAATGAACCAGTTAACGAAGTTAACCAATCTGAGCAAAACCATGAAGATCAATTTCTTAATAGGCAAGATATAGAAAACATCGTTGCTCAGGGAATAGCAAATGGTATTCCAGCAATCCTTGCCGCTGCCCGAAATCCAGTTGAACCTCAACCAATTATTCCCAGCAAACGTACTCGCGACGACAATTTCAGTAATAGTGTAAATGGAGGCGGCAACATTAATAATAATGATAATGATGTGATCCAAGCCCCATTTCTTAAGAAGATGAAAGCTGCAACGCCTGGTTGCACTTACAAGGAATTTCTTGCCTGTAAACCAATTGAATTTGCAGGCAATGAAAGGGCAACTGCTGCACTGCGTTGGTTAGAGAAAACCGAGGCAGTGATTAAAATAAGTAAATGTGTCAAGGAAGACAAGGTCATGTACGCTTCGCATCTTTTTAAAGAAGGGGCACTCGAATGGTGGAATACAGTATTACAAGCCAAAGGAAGCGATGTGGCTTATGCCATTAATTGGGAATAATTTAAGAGTAGTGGAAAGAAAATTCTGTCCCGAATATGAAAAGGAACAAATGACAAATAAGTTCCTGAACCACCGGATGGTGGATGTAGACTGTCGAGGGTATACTTCGACATTCTTCGAGTATGCTAGAATTGTACCTACCCTGGCTTCGCCAGAACCGGTACTTATATCTCGCTATATTTGGGGGTTGATTGGCGAAATCCGTGATATCGTTAAAGCTGCGAGACCTCGCACAATTGACGATGCAGTAGAATTAGCCAACACCTTGACCGACGGGCTGGTACGCACAAGAGAAGAAAACCGGAAGAAGGAAGTAGCTCAAAAGATTACCCAAGGATTCCGTGTGAGTAATAGTAGTAATTTCAAGAAAAAGGGAACCGGGCAATCTTCCACTGCTCCAATTTGCAGTACCTGTAAAAGAAAGCATTTTGGAAAATGCAAAGGGTATTGCAATTTCTGCAAAATTCCGGGGCATCAAGAAGAAGATTGTAGAAGAAAGAAATCCACAATTTGCTTCAACTGTGGAGAAGCTGGACATTTTAGACCAGATTGCCCTAAACTGGTCAAACCAGCTGACAACAAAGCCAAACCTGCAGAAGGAACTACCAAGAAAAACGCAAGAGCCTTCCAGTTGACTACCCAGGAAGCAGAGCTAATCCCAGATGTAATAGCTGGTACGTTACTAGTTCACGATGTTTATGCAAAAGTATTATTTGACTCTGGTGCAAACCAAAGTTTTATAAATACTTCATTCTGCCAAGCTCTTAACTTACCCTTAACCAACCTTAGACAAATTTTTACGGTAGAAACGGCAGATGTGAATTCTATCAACATAGATAAGGTTTTGCTAGAAGGAAAGATAGAACTGTTAGGCCATAAATTTTCTGCAAACCTGTTACCTATGAATGTAGCTGGATTTGATGTGGTGTTAGGAATGGATTGGTTAGTAGCCAACCATGCTCGAATTCTCTGTGATAAGAATTCCATAAAATACATACACCCACAGGAGAAGTAGTGGTGATTACAGGAGATAAGCCACGTAAGCCAATGAAATTCATTTCTGTTATGAAAGTGGCCAATTATTCAAGAAAACAAGGAATAGTGTATATGATTTCGGTAATCATTAACACTAAAGGTAAGGAACTTAAGGAAATTCCTGTAGTATCAGAATACCCGGACGTATTTCCAGAAGAACTACCTGGATTACCACCTGATAGGGAAGTAGAATTTAGAATTCATCTAATTCTTGGAACTACACCGATAGCCAAGGCACCTTATCGGTTAGCGCCCACCGAAATGTTAGAATTGAAAAAGCAGTTAGATGAATTATTAAGTAAAGGATTTATACAACCTAGTTCATCCCCTTGGGGAGCACCAGTATTGTTCGTAAAGAAGAAAGATGGTTCGATGCGAATGTGTATCGATTATAGGGAATTGAATAAGGTTACAATTAAGAATCGTTACCCATTGCCTAGGATTGATGATCTTTTCGATCAACTTCAAGGAGATAGATATTTCTCTAAGATAGATTTACGCTCCGTATATCATCAGTTGAAAGTACAAGAAGAAGACATACCTAAAACTGCCTTCAGAACTAGGTATGGTCACTATGAGTTTACAGTCATGCCCTTTGGACTAACAAATGCTTCTGCAGCATTTATGGACATGATGAATAGGATCTGTAAACCGTACTTGGATAAATTTGTAATTGTTTTCATCGACGATATACTTATTTATTCCAAAAGCCAGGACGAGCATTGTGAGCACCTACATGCACTCTTAACTTTGTTAAGAAAAGAGAAGCTTTATGCCAAATTCTCGAAGTGTGAATTTTGGCTACAAGAGGTACAATTTTTAGGACACATGGTGAATCACGAAGGTATTCACGTAGATCCTTCCAAAATAGAAGCAATCACCAAATGGAAGGTCCCGCAATCAGCTATGGAAGTCAGAAGTTTTCTAGGATTAGCCGGATACTATAGACGATTTATTAAGGATTTTTCCAAAATAGCTGTGCCATTAACTAAGCTAACCTGTAAGGCAGTGAAGTTTGAATGGGGATCTAAGCAAGAAGAGGCTTTTAAGATTTTAAAGCAAAGGTTAACAAACGCCCCAATTCTTGCCTTACCCGAAGGAACATAAGATTTTGAAGTTTATTGTGATGCTTCTAAGCTAGGATTAGGATGTGTGCTAATGCAACGCAAGAAGGTAATTGCGTACGCCTCAAGGCAATTGAAGAAGCATGAGGAAAATTATATGACTCGTGACTTAGAATTAGGAGCCGTAATTTTTGCCCTTAAGATTTGGAGACATTATCTGTACGGAAGTAAGTTGACTGTCTATACAGATCATAAGAGTTTAAGATATATCTTTGGGCAAAAAGAATTGAACATGAGGCAAAGGAGATGGATGGAAATCCTAAGTGACTACGACTGTGATATTCAATATCACGAAGGAAAAGCAAACGTAGTTGCAGATGCCTTAAGTCGTAAGTATCATGAAAAACAACGACGAGTTCGTGCTCTTAGATTAAGCTTACAATTTGATATAATGGAACAACTGAAAAACATTCAAGAAACAGCAATCAAGGATGATGCTGAAGGAATGAAAGGACGAATAAAGGAATTAGAGCAAGGAAGCGATGGAATTTGGAGATTCCATAAGAAAAGGATTTGGGTACCTAAGCAAGGAAACTTAAGAGATAAAATTTTAGAGGAAGCCCATAAATCTAGGTATACCATGCATCCTGGTAATAATAAGATGTACCAAGATTTAAGAAATAACTTCTGGTGGATAGGAATGAAAAAGGATATAGCTAGATATGTGTCTAAGTGTCTTACTTGTTCACAAGTTAAGGCAGAACACCAGAAACCTTCAGGGCTACTACAACAATTAGAAATGCCTGTTTGGAAATGGGAACTAATAACCATGGATTTCGTTACTAAGTTACCCAAAACCAGAAATGGTAACGACGCGATTTGGGTAATTATGGATCGATTAACCAAATCAGCTCATTTTCTACCCATGAAAGAAACCTTTAGCATGGAAAGGTTAGCAAGGTTATATGTAGACGAGGTAGTATCCTTACATGGAGTCACACTCTCCATTGTATCGGATAGGGATAGTCGTTTCACTTCACATTTCTGGACCAGTTTCCAGGAAGCGATGGGGACCCGACTAAATTTAAGTACAGCCTACCATCCTCAAACAGACGGACAAAGTGAAAGGACGATCCAAACCTTGGAAGACATGCTGAGGGCATGTGTTATAGATTTTGGTGGAAACTGGGATAACCATTTATTGAATTCTCCTATAACAATAGTTATCATTCAAGCATTGAAGCTGCCCCGTTCGAAGCACTATACGGACGAAAATGTAGAACTCTAGTCTGTTGGGCAGAAATAGGAGAAAGCCAATTATCAGGTCCTGAGATCGTGCAAGAAACCACCGACAAGATCACTCAAATCAAGGAATGACTAAAGACGGCTCGAGATCGCTATAAGAGTTATGCAGACAATCGACGCAAGCCACTAGAATTTCAAGTCGGAGACAGGGTACTCTTGAAAGTTTCTCCTTGAAAAGGAGTAGTTCGGTTTGGTAAGAAAGGAAAGTTAAGTCCAAGATATGTAGGACCCTTCCCCGTAATCCAACGCATAGGACCGTTTACCTATCGCTTACAACTACACGAAGAGTTAGCCGGGGTACATGACGTATTTCATGTATCCAACCTCAAGAAATGTCTATCGGTTGAATCGCTAGTAGTCCCTCTTCAAGACATACAGGTAAATGAAAAGTTGAAGTTTGTAGAGAAACCACTTCAGATAGAAGACAGAAAGGTTAAGTTTCTCAAACACAAAAGATTGATACTTGTCAAAGTCAAGTGCGATTCGCAAAGAGGACCCGAGTATACCTGGGAGCTGGAATCAGAGATAAAGCGAAAATATCCTCACTTATTCCAATGAATCCCGAGGACGAGATTTTAAATAAGGTGGGGAGGATGTAAGGACCTGCAAAAATGTCCCAAAATGACCCGTAAGTAGTATCCCGGACCCCTAAAACCCTAATCCGTATCAAAAATCAAGAAAAATCAAATTTCTGGTTTCACGCGGACCGCGTAAGCCATAAGATAAGGCTACGCGGGCCGCGATAACTTAAAGTTCTCCGGATAAGCGAACAGGCCACGTGTCAAACACGTGTCGCACCTAGGTATGACACGCTAGCCCTAGTTGTAGACTAGGTGGCCCTCGCGGGCCGCGTAAGATTCAAGTGTGGGTTTACGCGGGCCGCGTAAAACCCATTTTCCAGCTATAAATTGATCAGTTTATGGGCTTTGCATCTGTGAACGTAAAACTTTCTAAAACACGAAGAAAGCTGCTCAAAAACGTAATTTCTCATAGGGAAACGCTGCTACGAATACAGGGTATTAACTCGATCACTACTACGATATAATGTCCAATCGATTGAAACCGATCCGATGGATGTTTAAGTGCTGCCCGTAATTGGGCTATACTTTGTCATTCGTCGTGAGGGTTTTGATTTCGTGAGTTATCGTAAATGTTGTATTAAGTTACTGACCTAGTTTCGTATGCATTGCTGTTTAAATTAGGTTATCAGGCTTATCAGTAGGCTAAACTCTACCCGTCTAAACTTGCAATGTGAGTCATTCTCTTTTTATCAACAATGTTTTACAATACTCCAATTATTTTCAAAAGTTATAATTATAGGGATTAAGTCTTGGTTATCTTGAATCACTGGCAAGTGGGGTATTGTGCACATTACTAATTTCTCACGGTTAGGTTCATCAACCTAACAGCGATAATCATCACTACTTGGGTGAAAGGACCCAATAGTGGTATGACCATCGTCACCAGGGTGTGACACGGCGCCAGATAAAAATAAGATAGTAGCCATTGTAATCGCTCTTATGCTGTAATTTATAACTAATGTGTCATTTTATTAACCTGAATGACTCGCCAGTATTTCCCCGCTGATAAAATATTTTCAAAACATGTTTCAGGTGACCTACTGTGAATCAAGGAAAAGTGCTACGGAGCACTAACAAGCTTGAAGTGGTGGCTCAGTAAAATAAATAAACATGTTTTCTAAAACAGGGAATTTCCTCGTGAAATTCCTCTATTGTAAATTACGGGGTTTGTAACGAATTATAAAATAAAATAATCAGGCATTTTCAAGTTTTAAAAGATCCTGTTAAACTTCCGCTGTCAACTCAAATAATAAATACCACGGGTTTCTGTCCCGCGGCTCTTGGACCGGGTAACACCAGGACGGGGGCCGTGACACAAGTGCAACTTCCACCATCGTGGGTCGTGCACCCGGGTCTGTCACAGGTGTAACAAGGTGGATCATATGGCTAGAGACTGCAGGGCCCCACTTCCAAGACAGCAGCAGCAGCAACCCCCACAACACCAGCAGCCACAACAACAGGAGAGGCAGCAGCCTCAGCAGAATCAGGGAAATCGTAAGGGGTGTTTTCAGTGTGGAGACGAGGGTCATTTCAGGCGAGATTGCCCTCAACTGAATCTGAATGCTGTTAATAACAATAACAACACTGGAAACAACAACAACGGAAACAATGGTGGGAATGGTGCACGTGGAAGAGTGTTTACCATTGGTGCCGGGGAAGCTAGGAATGATGGCAACATGGTGACTGGTACGTTTTCCATGAACAATCTATTTGCTTCTGTTTTATTCGACTCTGGTGCCGATTGGAGTTATGTGTCTTTGGGGTTCAGTCATCAGTTAGGGTTAACTCCTATACCTCTTGTAACCAAACACGTAGTAGAATTAGCTGATGGCAAATCGATTGAAGCCTCGCATGTTCTTTTTGGGTGTAAACTCGATCTTTTGGGTCAAGTGTTCGATATTGGCCTACTTCCCGTTACTCTTGGAAGCTTTGATGTAGTCGTGGGTATGGACTGGTTGTCTAAGCACCAAGCGGAAATTCTCTATAAAGAGAAAATCATGCGTATCCCTCTCCCTAGTGGAGAATCTTTGTCGGTTCAAGGTCACCGTAGTGGTGCAATGGTTGGCATCATCTCAGCCATGAAAGCCCAGAAGTGCCTACGAAAGGGCTACCCTGCTATTCTAGCTCTTGTTACTGATACTCAACCTGAAGAAAGGAAGATCGAAGACCTTCCAGTTGTTCGTGAGTTTTTCGATGTGTTTCCTAAAGAGCTTCCTGGTTTACCTCCACACCGTTAGGTGGAATTTCAGATTGACCTTACACCAGGAGCAGCCCTGATTGCTCGTGCTCCTTATCGTCTTGCACCAGGAGAGTTGCAAGAACTGTCTAACCAACTCTAAGAACTGTTGGATAGAGGTTTTATCTGACCCAGTTTTTCGCCTTGATGAGCCCCAATTCTGTTTGTGAAGAAGAAAGATGGGTCCTTTCGTATGTGTATTGATTATCGTGAACTCAACAAGGTGACCGTCAAGAACCGCTATCCTCTACCACGTATCGATGACTTGTTTGACCAGTTGCAAGGGTCAAGCTTTTACTCGAAGATCGATTTAAGATCGGGCTATCATCAGATGAGAGTCCGAGAGGAGGATGTTCCTAAAACGGCTTTTTGAACGCGGTATGGACATTATGAGTTTCTAGTTATCCCTTTCGGGTTAACTAACGCACCGGCGGTCTTCATGGACCTTATGAATCGTGTGTGCAAACCGTATCTTGACAATTTCGTCATTGTGTTTATCGATGACATCTTGATCTATTCTAAGAGCAAGTAGGACCACGAGCGACACTTGCGTCTTATCTTAGAGCTCCTGAGGAAAGAGTGACTCTATGCGAAGTTTTCTAAGTGTGACTTCTGGGTACGAGAAGTACACTTCCTTGGCCACATTGTTAATGAATCGGGGATACACGTGGATCCTGCTAAGATTGACGCTATCAGAAATTGGGCGGCACCGAAGAATCCTTCGGAGGTGCGACAATTTCTTGGTCTCGCTGGGTATTATCGCAGATTTATCAAAGACTTCTCGAAGATCGCTCAACTTCTTACCGCATTAACGTAGAAAGGTGTTGCATACACTTGGGGAACGAAGCAGGAGGATGCTTTCCAACTCTTGAAACAAAAACTCTGCAGTGCACCAATCTTGTCATTACCTGAAGGTACCGAGGATTTTGTTGTATATTTTGATGCTTCTATTCAGGGTCTCGGTTGCGTGCTGATGCAACGCGAGAAGGTGATAGCGTATGCTTCTCGACAGCTGAAGGTTCATGAGAAGAATTACACGACTCACGACTTAGAGTTGGGGGCCGTGTTCTTTCGTTAAAAATCTGGAGGCATTAGCTGTACGGTACCAAATGTACTATTTATACCAACCACAGGAGCCTTCAACACATCTTCGATCAGAAAGAGTTAAACATACGATAGCGTCGCTGGGTGGAACTCTTAAATGATTACGATTGTGCCATCAAGTATGATCCAGGCAAAGCTAATGTTGTAGCTGATGCCCTTAGTCGAAAGGAATCAAAACCTAAGCGTGTCCGCGTCTTGCAGCTCACAATCCATTCTAATTTACCTGACCGGATCCGTTCTACCCAAATCGAAGCATTGAAAGAGGAAAACCTTAAGGCTGAGTACTTGCGGGGCATGGAGAAACGACTCGTGGAAAGATCTAACGGCATTTATTATTTTATGGAACGGATATGGATTCCTTTATATGGTAATCTTAGGGAGCTTGTGATGGACGAAGCGCACAAGTCTCGATATTCTGTTCACACAGGTTCGGATAAGATGTATCAGGACCTCAAAGTCTTGTATTGGTGGCCGAATATGAAAGCTAACATCGCGACGTATGTGAGTAAATGTTTGACTTGTGCGGAAGTCAAGGTAGAGTATCAGAAACCCTCAGGCCTGCTTCAGCAACCAGAAATACCCTTGTGGAAATGGGAACAAATTGCTATGGATTTCGTCACAGGTTTGCCAAGAACTCAAAACAGAAACGATACCATCTGGGTGATCGTTGACCGTCTCACAAAGTCAGCGCACTTTCTAGCAATCAAAGAAACAGATAAGTTCTCACAACTTGATGCAGTTTATCTAAAGGAAGTGGTTTCTAGGCACGGGGTACCAACCTCTATTATCTCCGACCGCGACCCGTGTGTCGTATCCTATTTATGGCAGTCGATGCATAAATCATTCGGCTCACGTTTCGACATGAGTACTGCTTATCACCAACAAACTGATGGTCAAAGTGAACGAACCATTCAGACACTTGAAGACATGTTGCGAGCATGTGTGATCGATTTTGGTAAGGGTTGGGAGAAACACTTGCCTTTGATAGAGTTTTCTTATAACAACAGTTATCATTCCAGCATTCAGGCAGCTCCGTTCGAAGCATTGTACGGACTGAAATGGCGTTCTCCTCTTTGTTGGGCTGAGGTGGGTGACAGCCAGATCACAGGTCCGAAACTTGTACTTGAAACCTTAGAAAAGATTGTCTATATTAGAAATCGTATGGCGGCAGCGCGCGACCGACAGAAAAGCTACGCTGACAAGCGTAGGAAACCCTTGGAGTTCGCTGTAGGCGATCGCGTTATGTTGAAAGTCTCACCCTGGAAGGGTGTGGTGCGCTTTAGGAAGTGCGGCAAGCTTAATCCACGCTATGTTGGGCCATTCAAAATCCTGGAGCGAATCGGTAAAGTGGCCTACAAGCTCGAGTTACCTGCTGAGTTGGGTAACGTTCATGATGTCTTCCATGTTTCGCAACTAAAGAAGTGTTTGTCCGATGAAACACTTGTGGTACCGCTTCAAGAACTGAAAATCGACGACAAATTGCAGTTTGTCGAAGAACCCATTGAAATTATGGATCGGGAAGTTAAGGTTCGTAAGCACAGTCGGATTCCAATTGTGAGAGTCCGTTGGAACTCAAGACGTGGACCGGAGTTCACGTGGGAACACGAGGATCAGATGAAGCTCAAGTACCCTCAATTATTTCCAACTGACAAATCTAAATCTGATGCAACTGGTGAATTTCGGTACGAAATTCCCTTTCAAGTTGGGGATGATGTGGCACCTGGGGAAAATCCACAGTCATCCTAACCTAACACCTTACAACTTTGGGGTTACTCATCAAATTTCGGGACGAAATTTCTTTCAAGTTGGGGATGATGTGACACCCCGAAATTTCAAGGCCTTTCCCCTACGCATCACTTGTGTCACAATCTTGTTTTCTTTACAATTTGTTTTACGTAATGTCATGTGTAGTTTATTTGAATGACTAAAGTATTCTGATGCTTGAATGTTTAATGTGAAATGTTTAATGTTTAATGTGTTATGTTTAATGGTTAATGGGTCACACTGCTTGGATACGCATGACTTGATTACTGATTTCACATACACTTGGTTTTGAAACGTTTAAAACAATGTTTTACTATTTGCTTCCGCTGAGCATGTTTAACTTGGATATGATTATGAATGTTTTATCATTATAAATGGAAACTTTGTTTATTAACTTGATATTAGTTCAATGTGATTGGTGGCTAGATCCTGGTACTTCACACGCCTAGCGGGGTTACCGCATGTGGTATTTTGGGGGTGTGACAAATAAGAGTGATTTACAGATGAGAAATGAACTATTTGATGTTGTAATTTTTTTTATGTTGTATTTTAATTATAATAAGGTTTGTATTAAAAATTGGTTTTGATTGGTTTTTTTATCCGTTTCACGATTCTCGCAATATTTAGCATTCTCAATATATCTATACTACTTTAATAAGCATATAGGAAGGGCAAGAATGGTCATTTGCCATTGTACAACCATTTTAAGCACATTATACAACCTTTAAAGCATAAAGGTGTTGAAAACTTCCCTCAAACACGCGGCCATCAAAACCCTGAAATTTCATTTCAAAATTCAAATTGAGAGCCATGTATCATTTTCGTTCTCTCTCTTCCTTGAGATCTAGAAACCCAAATCTTTGAAACCCTAAAGCCATTTCAAAATTCAAACCTGCCTTTGTTTCTACATTACCTCTAGAATCTGGAACTGCAAGACAAATTACAGGAGAACAACGATTGGATGTAAGTCTCTTTCTATAATCCGACACTATTTCGTGGATTTCAAATCCCAACACAAAAGAAATATGGTTTCTTTCACCATCCCTCTCTCTTGAAAAACCCTAGATCTGCCTCTGAATCGTTTATCTAACAACAAATCTCACATATTTTCGAGCTTTTTCTTTCTCAAACACAGTGGTGGTGATAACCCAGACGATAGAAGATGTCGGATATGGTGGTCGTGGGTGGAAACCTAGACGGTTGCGGAGGGTGCCTGTATTTTCTTTCAGCAATCTTCTGTGGAGTTTGGGTGGCTTTTTGTCAAGATCCAGTGAAATCACTAGGATTTTTGTGTTACAAGGATTTTTGTGAAAAATCTATGGTTCCTCGAATGTACCCTGTCTTGAAAGTGTCCCCGTTGCCCTCAGCTGGTAATTTTCATAAGTGTTCTTCATTATTAGTGATTACCACAACTTCAAACAGCTCTTGTAGATTGTTTTGTTATATTTAATTATATGACAATTATCATGAAATGTTGTAGTTCAAGATAAGTCATTTGACACTCGAATATTAAAACTGGACTCTCTTTTGTGGGATGGGGAAGTAACTGAGGTTTTGTTTTTTCACACTTTTATTTATCTTCGTTGTAAAATTTCTATGGTTTATGTTGTTATTCAGGGTGAGACGCCACACGATTTCAGTGTTTGTTGCTGACAAAAGTGGAATGATAAACCGGATTGCAGGAGTCTTTGCAAGGAGAGGGTATAATATCGAGTCACTTGCTGTTGGTTTAAACAAGGACAGAGCTCTTTTTACTATAGTTGTATCTGGGACTGAAAGAATGATAGAGCAAGTTATGAAACAACTTCTAAAGCTTGTTAATGTTTTAAAGGTTTTAACTTACATTCTGACTATTGATTGATTCATCATATCATCTATTTGTTTTTTAAAGCTTTAACTGTCAAATTGACCGTTTTAATAGGTTGAAGATATCTCAAAGGAGCCACAAGTAGAATGTGAGTTGATGCTCACAATGATATTCAGCAATTATCTATTGGTATCATTGTGTAGGTTTTTCGTTGTAGTTCCTCAACGTGTGGCCATTTTTATCACCCGAAATGCGTAGCTAAGCTGACCCGTTATTTATAGACTGTGCTTTTGTAATCTGCAGGGATTGTGGATGAGGATGCGAGTAACCCAAATGCATCTGGAAGATGTCGAATGACACTCATTGGTTCTAGCCAATGCAATGAGGGTTGCAACTGAATCAGTTGTGGTGACAACGAATGCAACCACTGAGCTTGTTAGGCTCATATTGTCACCTAAAGATCTTGAAAGGACAATTTGAACCACAACAGCCATCAAGATTCAATCCTATTATCGTATCATCTCAATATGCAGGATATGCCAGTATGGTATGGTATTGGACTTTGTATAAGTAAATAAACTTCCTAAGTTTCTTTTTATTAGTTGCATTATACAGATGTAGGCATTGAACTTAGTTGCATTATATGTGAAATTGGTCAGGTTTTAAAAGATTAGCAAGAGTAGTAGTGGGTCAAAGTGCATGTGACTGTGTTTTTTACTTTTTTTTATATAAGTTGTATTTTTGTGATATTGCAGCCAGGATCGGTATTCTAAGTTCAACACACTGAAACTAGAAAGCGTAATTGCGTAAAGAACTTAGTTCACCAAATTGAAATGTTGAACACACACACTGATGATTCTAAGATCTTGCGGCGGTCTCCGACAGCACAACGAGAGAAAGAGACAGAGAGAAAGAGCCTCTACATATGCTTGTCTAAGGCTTGGCGTGTGTTCTGCCTCTTCTATCAAAAGATATTCACGAGCCTTCTGAAGGTACAATATTTAATTATATTTTCGAGTTTCGGTAATAAAATATTGATATATTTGCAATGTGAAGACCATTCATATTTGCTTCTTGCAAATTTAAGTATTTGTGAGTTTAACTCTAGGTATTTCGATTTTTGAATTCGCGAATAAGTTTAGACTTGTTGTGGTTATTGATTTTGAGTTTAACTATTGCAGGGGTATAATGATCTGAACAATCAGGACTTAGTGTTACTTTTAAGCAGGTTAATGGGTCTGGTGGCTACGAAGCAGGCTTTGCAGGTGTTGCAGGATAATTATCCTAAGTTTGTAGCAAAGCAGGTGAGTTTATGTGTTTTTGGATGTTAGTTAGATGTTTTTTTTGGTTGGTTATTGATCTATGATATGCTTGGTTATGGTAGAATGTTGAAAAGTTTGAATCTTGAAACATAAAGATTATTAGAGGTTAGAACTTTGATTGACGGTTTTAGAATTTATTTGCTGTTTGAGTGGTAACTTGAATCCTAAATTGACAAAAAGATATGGGCTTTTAATCGGTTATTGATCTATGTTTGTTGAAAATAAATTATAGACAATATTCGAATCTTGAAACATAGGGAACTTCATGCTCATTTAGAAGTTAGAGAATTTAAATCTTTCTTGGTGTATAAAGTAATTAGAAGGCATTACTTTGATCAATGATTTAAAGATTTTTTTTTGTTTTTGATTGATAACAAGAATCTTAAGTTCATAAGAATTTGAGCTTTTAGTTGGTTATTGATATATGGTATGCTTGTTTAAAAAAACTCAAATCTTGAAGCATAGAGAATGCAATGCTCTAGGTTTTAAAAAGCGTTCCTCAGGCATGAGGTAATCGGGAAAACGCCTAAGGGCCTTGAGGCAGCCATGATCAGTCAAATTTAGGTACTGGAGGAGGGTGATATGTAGAATTGACTAAATGAAGAGATAATGAATGGTTTAATTGTTGTAAAGGGTGATATGTAAAAGAGATAAGGGTAATGCAACTTTTGGTTGTACATAGAGCAACGCCTTGCGTACATGAAGCTTTCGCCTACAGTGGCGAAGCTTGAGATTTCCGACCGGGGGTCGAAAACGTATATACCTAATAAAATTATAAAACCGGGTTAACTATATAGTAGTCAAAAGCGCGCTAGAGTCTAGGTGCAAGCCTAGGCTCTCGGGACGAGGCGAGGCACAACTAAAACACCTCAAACACACTCAAGTGCTAAAAACGCTTTGCACCAGCCTGAGTGGGTCTGAACCAGCTTTGTGGTTTCTTTATTTGAGTTGAATCCACTCTATAGTCAATCTCCCTTGCCATATTTCATTAAAACCACATTAAAAATACAAGACAGTTTAAAAAAAATATATTAGATCTTCTATTATATTTGTAATGATCAGTATTTTACCCATAGTAAAAGATGGTTCCAGTCATTGTGCTGACTATCACATAGGTAACTGAACCATTTATGATAAGTAGTATCCGGAAGTAAGAAGAATTAACTTCAATAAGTTATTGAAACCTTTAACAGGCTTTGGGTGTGGGGTTGTTTATGTAGGTAAGTTGTGTGCTTGGTTTTAAAAAGCGCGCCTCATGCGCGCTTAAGCGCGAGTCGCAACAAGGCTCACACCTTGGGGCTTTTTCGCTCAGCGCCTAGAGTAATTACAAGAAGCCCAAAAAAGACGCGCTTTTTTGGGATTTTGCTTGGCTTTTTTGGCCTAAGTCACGCGCCTCTTGTACTCGAGGTGTTTTATGCATCTGAATGTTGTACCTTGGGTTTTTTGGTTTGTACATGCAGCTAAAATCATACAAAAACCTTACTTATAGCTATATTTTGGGTAGGGAAAGCTAATGACCTATGGGATATATAAAAAATGTATATAATTAGCTTGCGGCTTGAGTATGAAAACCCTGCCACTTTTGCGCTTTGCGCTTCGTGTCTCGGTTTTAGACATTGTCGTTTTTGGGCGCCTCTCGCCTTATAAAACCAAGGTTGTGTGGTGTTTCATTGGTAGGTAAAATGAAAGTATGATGCTATTTTTCTAAAAAAAAAACAGAGTATGCATTCCTTTTTTGGTAGTTTTTAAAGTAAATTTTGATTTTATGTATATTTTTTCTCAACGTATGTTGCTATTATTGGTATGTACTTTCATTGTGTAAAAAAATGTTGCTATTTAAATTTAAATTGATCATTCTTTTCTTGGAAATTTGTTTTTAAAAAATTGTCTGTTAGGTGCCCCTCATGTTCAACACACATTAACTGTAATTTGTAGTTCAGTCATCTTACCTAAAAAGGTAAAAAAAATAGAAGTCAAAAGCCCTTCCAACTCATGAGATCGGGAGGCAACCGACAGATTTCTGGATTCGGGCATTGTTTTGGTCAAAAATTACCGAAGTAATTAAGTGATCAAATTAGTTAAGTGAGGTAGTGTGCTAGAAGTAAATGTCAAAAACGTGTTAACTAAATTACTTGTAAAAACAGTATAAGGATACGGCTCGGGATATTGAGCTGTATCAATGATCAAACAATGAGCAATTAATGAGCAAAAAGTAAAGGAAGTGACACGAGATGTACGAGGAAAGCCCTTGATCAATCTAGATCGCCGGCATAAAACCTCGGGAGCTGACAATCGCAGCTGCCTTGTTCTTCAATTGCTTCAAAAATCAGGATACAATGCAGGATGTGGTACGGATCGACTAAGTGTTACAACGAAAATGAAATACAAGTGTGGTGTTTGCAACTAGCTAGAATGTGATTGTGTTCGAGAGCGTAAGTGTGAAATGATGTGTGTTCTAAGCTGATCCGACCTCATCTATTTATAGTAAAGATAAAATAACTAACTACCCTAAACTCGCGGGATTCACCGAATATTCCTTCTTGGAACGTTGCAGACCTGGTCTTTCGGGCTCAACGTCTCTTTCTCAACAAATTCGTCCGAGTCTTGAGGAGAAGAAGTCCTTGTGACCGTTAGCAAGCCTCTGCCCTTAACCTGCACGTGGTTAATTCAATAAGCTTCAGGATATCGCCCAAGATGTCAGCAATATCCTCTTCCAGCATCCTGATTACAAATAAACAAACAAAGGCAGGATATTGGTCAGGATACATATGTTAAGAAAATGACCCCTAACAATTGTCCCCAAATATATCAGTTGGGATACCAATCCAACGGATATATTTCAAAAACCTTATCCCACAACTCTAGGCATTTAAAATGAAGCGACGGTCAAGATCACATCATAACTTCCAACGCGTTTTTTACTCCATGGAGATCCACAATGCCCCTATATCTTCTCTTTTCTTGTTTGAAAAGCAGATATCATCAACAGTCCCTTCAGGTAATTCTCCATTTTCGACTTTCTTCCTGTCAATTTACTTCATCTTTCTAGCAATGGCCGCCGAGACCTTCACCCAGCAGAATCTTCTCAAAAATCCCGAAAAGGAGATCTGCGCCTTTGACAATGCAGATATTGCAGCTTTAAGAGCCTCCGGCGCTTTCCCTGATAGCACAGTCTTCAGGCCATTTGATCGGTCAATCCGATCGGATGTTAGTTCTACCGAATGGATCTGTTTTCCAGCATATCCTTTTTCACTAGGCCTTCGATACCCCTTCCCAGAATTCATGATGCAATTCTTTCGTATTACTGGCATCTCTTTTGCTCAAACCATGCCCATGGTTTGGAGAGTATTAATTGTACTCAACCAAATCAAAAACCTCCACTGTTCTGACCTCTGCATCGAGGATCTACCTATTGCTTATCGCCTCCGATCCCACGGCTCTAGCCGGTTTTTGCTTTTTTCAACCTCTAGCAAACCCCTGATCCTCAAAGCCACCAAAAATGAAGACGGATGGCAACGCAAATTCTTCTTTGTCAAACGAGATTCCATTGCTGAGGGTGCTAACCTTCCGGTGGAGTGGTTAACCACCGGTAGGATCATAAATATCCTCTTAGACGATTTGATTGTTATCCTCTATTAATATTCTTCTTTTTGATCTTTATGCAGTGAACTTCAAGGAAGTTGCTCCTCCTACCGCTGAATCAGAAGAGAGAATCAACACCGTTTACCGGTTACCTGCAACAGACAGGACTTTTACCACACACGTTCCGAGTTCAAGTCAGTACTCGTCATCCGAGATGTCTGGTAAGAATTCCTTTCAGAATAATTAGTCAAAACAATATAATGATAAAGAGTTAAACTCTTCCCTTTACGCAGCACCAGCTAAGATCCCCGAAGTCTTTGATCTTGACGAACTGGATAGCTATTCTGACCAGATCCAGGTCAAGAAAGAATCCGGCTCCAAGACCACTGCTACATCCAAACCCAGCAGCTCCAGAGCCATAATCATTCCTAAACCTTCGCCGGCTACCAAGCCCCGGAGTTCAAGTTCCCGCAAAAGGAAAGAACCTGATTCCCCTGTTATTTCTGACACCTTTCCTTACGAAAAGCACGGATTCATTGAAGCCAGTGGTTTTATGACTTCTTTTCTCAACCAGGTTAGTATCTTTATATCATATCCTGCAATTTAAACTATTTTCAAAGACTTAACAACATTGATCCCTGTCCTTTTACCTTTGTAGGGTCTTGAGCGTTTGGTTCACTTATATCAAGAATCCTGCAAGCTCAACAAAACACTTGAATCTAAGCTAAAGGAAGCAGAAATCACAATCTCTGACCAAGGCATGATTGCGGCCGCCAAGTCTCGTCATTACGAGGAGAAATACAAAGCTATGACCCAAGAACACCAAGTTGCTCTCAACAAAGCTACTCTTCAAGCCCAGGCCGATTTGGAAGCTGCCCATGTGCAGTACGAACGGGATATTGTCAGTTACCGAGAAAGTCTCAAAAGTTCCGTCGTCATTTCCCTTCTCCAGGCTAGGTTGAAGATGGCTCATGAAGCCAAAATATTAGGCTTCGAATGCCCTTCTTGGGACGTTGGTGCTTGGGAGACCAAGCTGAAAAATCTTGGCGGTACCTCTTCCAAATCTGCCGATGAACCTTCTAAAACAGTTGAAAAGGCAGTCGATGCTGACAAGGATGCTGAGGCGGATCCCAAGATGGATGTTGCTGAAACCGCTATGGACCAAGAAGGCACTACCCCCTAGAGCTTGTTTTCTTTAAATCTTTCGAACAATTTTATGTTTTTATGAATAATTTTCATTTCTGTCTCTAAACAATTTGATAGCCGAAGGTGGATGGGTCCTGGGTTTCAGGATGAAACCTTCGGTTATCAACCAGCATTGATTGCTCTAAGAATAATTTCATCTTTTGACTTATTTTTTGTTACTTTGCATTGTTTAGTGTAAGTCTTAGCTTTGTAAAAATTTCATACTGTTATTTCACAAAATATCCTGATTAGTATGCTCAGAAACATACTGCAAAAACCTTTTATTAAATAGATCTTCCAGACATTCCTTTATCTTTATAAAAAGTTTTCTAGAAAGTAAAAAATAGCTTATCTTTTCAAAACCAAGTTTTGATGATGATCAAAATTCCAAACCAATACTGGTTTCAAACATCCCAGCCAAATATCCTTAAAAGGACTTTGAGGATATGTGTCAAGATATTTAACATAATGTTATTAAAAATTTAAATGAGACTTGCAAAGGAAAGACCATACCAGACATAGGATATAAACCTATTATCAAACTTCAATCCCTTTGCAACTCTTCCAATGAAGATGTCCCCAGTGCAAGGTACTTAATGCATTAGTCGCAAACTTCATCCTTTTAGCTTTACACCACCGCCTTGGTGGGAATGTCCCCTGTATATAATGTCTTCAAGTATCTTAGAAATCTACTTCATGTCAGTTTCCATGGCATAAGCAATTTTTCTCGTTCCGAGGGTATAACCCAAGGATGTACTGGAGATAAATCCTTTGTATCCTGGGGAAAATCCCAATTTTTCATGCGCTACAGGCGGGAGTGTATAAACTCCAAGACTTAGAAAGGTGAAAACCTTTAAACCTTAGAGAGTATGAAAATACCCTTTCGTGAGAGAGGGTGATCAATCCTCATATACCGTTAGAATTCAGGATATAGCCAATGGTAACGAAATTGTCAGCCACTTTTACATGGACTGGTCCCGCCACCTTGAACTATCCCTGAATAACTTGCGCTCCAGGCGGGGTGTTTAAACCCAATTCGGAAGAAAGGTGAATACCTTTAAACCTGTGAAGGGATCAGTATCCCTTAAACGTGAGAGAGGGGGCCAATCCTCTAATCTTCTGAGTTATCCCGAGTGCATATTCTGGAGCTACATCCTGGAACATATCTTGCAAAACAAATGTAAACTAAGGTGGGTGTTAGCTTGGCTAACACCCCTCCGATGCTTAAGTCAGTATTGGGTTCAAAAGAATTAATAATATCAAAACATATTAAAAAGAAGTAAGAATTCATACCATCTTGAGTTAGAAATTAAATTCTAGACTCACTTAAAATAGAGCTTGAGGTGTATAGCGTTCCAAGATCTCGGTAGCATATCTCCCTCCATATTCTTGAGTCTATATGCTCCTTTCCCTGCTTCTGATTCAACTTCGTATGGTCCTTCCTGTTTTGGTCAGAAAATCTGATAATGATATTGCAACCAAACTCTTTGTTTAGGGGAATGATGCTTAAAATGTGTAACAACAATGAAGATCACTTCAATGTAGAATGCACAAACAACACAAGGATTTATACGGGGAAAAAGCCCTTGATCAAGAGTTGATCTCCGGCACAAAAAACCCCGGGTGATGGAAACTACCGATCACCAAGCTAAAATAAATGGTTAAATGTTTACAACTTCGGATAGTAACGAGCTAGGTACAAGGATCACTACGGTGAAGTGTGTAAAAAGTGTATGAAATCGCTAAGTGTTTGAACGAGAGCTTGTATGAGCGTGTTTGCGAGTGTGTGTAACTGCCAAAAATGACTAAGTGTGACTAACTAGCTCGTTACCCCTTTAAAATAAGAAAAATATCTAGCTAACAAACTCTCCGACTTTCGGGCCAAGCCTCCACGTTCTCCATAACGTCTAGTTTTGATCTAGCACGTGCAGAATACTTCGGGAATATTCTCCAAGAATATCGCTAAGACTTGGTCTAGCTAGTTATACCTGCGAAATGTTATAAAACATAAGTAAACAATCGTCAGTATGAGGATCCTTGAAGTGATCCATAATCCTGATCCTAAAGCCCTTCTGAGGATCACCACCTGTCACAGAAGTAAGGATCACTAGTTAGGATAATGAATAAGGATCACTAATTGTTAGAAAATCCTCCCCTAACAATTGCCCCCAAAATATAAGGAGTGAAATTGTAAAATTAGCGAGTTATGTTTTCTTGATCTTATCCGTAACAAACTAACGGATATATAGCCGTTAATTTTGAACTAGCCGTTGCGATGATGATGTCACGGAAGTGACAACCTGCAAGATCATGATTATAAATAGAGATATAGATAGGATCAAATGCATTTAAATTTTCAGAGAAACTCCCTTTATAATCCACATTCCGAAGACGTTCAGGTATTCTCTCTCTCTATCCTTTTTCCTCTCTTGCTCTGTTTTTATCTTTCCATCAAAGATGTTGCTTCGAAGTTCTCCGGGCAAAGATCACAAGAAGGATAGCCCTTTGGAAAGTCAGAAAATCGTCAAGGACTCAGCGAATGAAAAGTGTTGTTTTAACGACGCACAGATAGACAAAATCCGTTGCTGTTTTCCGGCGAATGCCTTTTTCAGACCCTTTGATCCTACTACCCTTAGCGACTACGTTTCAGAAACATGGGTTGCATTTCCAGCCACTCCATTCACCATAGGATACACCTATCCTTTCCCTGAGTTTACACAATCCTTCTTTTCCCTTACCGGCATCTCTTATATCCAAGCCATGCCGATGATTTGGAGGGTCTTGTATACCCTGGAGAGGATCATCGAACAGGAAGGCATTGCTTTGGGCATGTCAGAATTGGCGGAGCTGTATGATCTTACTACCTTTGGTTCTCATCGTTATTTGCTTAAGCGAAAACCTGGTGCAGATCATCCTCTTCTGAAAGTCACCAAGAATGACAAAGACTGGAAACGTCGCTTTTTCTTTGTCAAGAGGGATTCCATTCTAAACGGTCAAGATCTCCCTAAGGCATGGTCCACCCATGGTAGGCTGGAGGATCATAAGAAGGATCACCAGACAATCTTGTTTTCGTATAAGGATTACTGACCCCTTTCTGTCTTATGTCATGCAGCTGTCTCTGTCTCACATATCCGCACATCACCTGAAACCAAGGATAGGCTCGCTGCTTTTTGGAAGCTTGATCCTGAAACAAGGACATTCAAGATAGACACCCAAGACTCACAAGAAGTATCCTCAGGTTCCATTACTATGTCGAGTAAGTATCCTGTCTTTTGCATAGTTTAAATATTAAAATAAATAGATAAATTGAAATAGGATAAGGATACTCATCTTGCTTTGAATGTGTAGGCGCTGGAAAACCTGTCAAGCCTGTTTCCCAATTCAACACAGCTGACCTTGATCTCGTACGACCCAGGAAGAAGAGGTCCACTACCAGCCCTAGCATCTCCATTCCAAGGGCACCCACTAAAGGAAAGGGTGTCAAGAAGAGGAAAACTTCTGATGCTGAGGATCTTCAAGGGTTGCCACTGATCCGCCACCAATTCCTTGAATACTTCAATGAAGTAAGGATCCTTAACTTTGCCTAGGTATCCTGCTCTTATGAGGATCACTTGACCTTGAACTGCCGTATCTTCTTTCTGCAGAAATTTGCTGAGATCGAGGATTACGTGGGCAATACTGAGGAGCTGGACAAAAAAATAGCTGATCTCCAACAGGTTGCCGTGCTCAAAGATCTTGCACTTGCTGATGCTCGGAAGGAACTCCAGGATACCAAGCAGGAAATGGCCAAGGTGCTGGTTAACTTTGATTATGAAAAGCATGACCTCATCGAAAATACCAAGATCTCTGCTGCCATCACAATGTATCAGACTAAGTTGAAGATGGCCCAGGAAGCTCAAGATCCTAGTTTCGACAAAAGCAGCTGGGATGTTGAAGGCTGGAAGGCAAGGTTGGCTGATCTCGAGGATGATGAGGAGGAGGCAGCTGACGTCCTGGCAATTGAAGCAAGTGGCAGTGGGAAGGATCAAGCTGGTGGTGATGATGCTGGTGGTGATGATGCTGGTGGTGATGCAGCCAAGGTGTGAGCTGCACAATTGGGCGATGATGGATATATGTGCCAAGGCCGGAGCCCAATTTTTTAGTTTGATGGTTGTTTTTTGTGGTTGTGATGTTAAAGACAATTTCATGGGTTGTACTTTGAACAATAGGTTTTAGGATTAAGGATCATGTATGATCCTTTGGACAATAGGCAGGATTGCGATTGGTGGAGGGATCCTCTGTTTGGGGGATGAAGCCATTGTGATCCTGCCGCCTTTATATTCCTGCACTACTTTTGAACTCATTATCATGGACACCCTTTACCTACCCCAGCGGACGGGCCACGTTTTGCTGGTAGATGCTCGGGTAGGTAATTTTGACAACCTTTAAAGGGTTAGTCTTATGTTAATAAATAAAAACTTAACCTTTTGTCGCTTATCTTGTATTGTTATCCTTTTTAGTATGTTACTTTCCAACTGTTATAATGTTCAACTTGTTTACACTTATCAAGCCTTGAAAAACTAGAAAAGATAACCAAAAAGTTCAAAATATGAACAAGGATCACATATCCCATAACCGATAAGTTTTTTTTTTTTTTTTTTTTTTTTTTTAAAATGGTATAGTTTAAGAAACACAAGTTCAGTTGTCAAGTATAGGGGTTATTCAAATGAACAATGAATAAAACCAAAAAAGTTAAGAATCATACCTGAGGATCCAAGTTAGAATCCTAACCATAATAAGGATAACTATAAGATAAACCTTAGAGTGAAATAAGGATCAAGGATCCCTAGCTGCCTATCTTCAAGGACTTGAAATAGAGCATAACTTGGGACTAAGCCGATATAAGAAAAGAGTTAGCAACTGGGGACAAGCCCAAGGATAACTGGGGACAAGCCCAAGGATAACTGGGGACAAGCCCAAGGATCGTATGTAAACTGGAGTATGGCCCTAACTGGCGACTATCCAAACTTAGTGACATGAAGATGCCAAAACCTTAGCTAACATGAAAACGTTAGAAACCTTAGCTAACGTGAAAACGTTAGAAACCTTATGAACGGATGTATGGTACGTCTACCATTATACGTAGGATCCTAAGCATAGCCAGAACAATGGAATTATCAGCCCCTATAATGAGTACTGGTCCCAAAGCCTTGAACTATACCAGGATCATCGTGCGCTGCAGGCGGAATCTGGGGACAAGCCCAAATAACTGGGGTTAAACCCAAAGGACGGATTGCTTCTGTGGGTAACCAATGTTGTGCTGAAGATACCTGAGCTTTCAAAACTTGAACTCACGTGAGAGATGGATAAAGGATACATGATCCTTATCCTTAGATTAGAAAATTAAGAAATGAAATAGTTCAAGATTAGGATATTACCTGAGTAAGGATCACCGATACTTTGAGGATCCTTTAAGGATATCCCTTCCATGAGGATCACCTATACCATAAGGATCCTGCTTACATGAAATATTTCTTCAAGTGGACAGCATTCCAAGCTCTTGGTAGCAATTCACCTTCCATGGTTAGCAATCTATATGCCCCCTTTCCTGCTTCAGCTTCAATCAAATAAGGGCCTTCCCATTTTGGAGCCAATTTTCCATCAGCAGGATTGGTGGTATTCTGAAATGCTTTCCTTAACACCATGTCTCCAACTTGAAACCTCCTGATCCTGATATTTTTGTTGTAAGCACCAGCCATTCTTTGTTGGTAACTGGCCATCCTGATCCTAGCCATATCCCTGATTTCTTCAATAGTATCCAGGTCTTGAGCCAAGTTTTCATCATTTTCCTCAGGATCACGGGTACTTGTTCTAGCAGTAGGAACCACCATTTCTGTTGGGATCACTGATTCTGCCCCAAACACCAAAGAGAATGGTGTTTGACCAGTAGCATTCTTAGGGGTTGTCCTGTCAGCCCAGAGCACATAGGGTAGCTCTTCTGCCCATTTTCCTTTCTTGGATCCAAGCTTCTTCTTCAAGTTGTTGATGATGATCTTGTTGGATGATTCTGCTTGACCATTAGCTTGTGGGTGGACTGGTGTTGATGTTATCATCTTAATCCCCCAGCTGTCACAAAAATTAGTGGTTCTGCCCCCAATAAATTGGGAACCATTATCACATATAATCTCAGAAGGAATTCCAAATCTAGTTATAATATTTCTTTTGATGAAGGATATAACTTCCTTTTCTCTAACTTGAGCAAAAGCTTCAGCCTCTATCCACTTGGAGAAGTAATCAGTCATAGCTAGCATGAATACTTTTCCACCAGGTGCCTTAGGGAGCTTGCCAACTATATCCATACCCCATCTCATAAATGGCCAAGAGGAGGATATAGGATGCAATAGTTCGGCTGGTTGATGAAGGATATTGTTGTGTCTCTGGCAAGGATCACATCTTCTGGCATACTCCACAGCATCTTTCTTCATGGTTGGCCAGTAGTATCCTGTCCTCAGGATCCTTGAGAATAAAGCCCTGCCCCCAGTGTGATTTCCACAATCTCCTTCATGGAAGTCTTTTAAAACCTCCTGAACTTCAGGATCCTCAATGCATCTCAAGTATGGTCCTGCAAGAGATCGTCTATACAACATATTATTCATAATTGTGAATTGAGATACCTTAGATTTGAAAGCCCTAGGGTTTTCTCCTGTAGGAATCTCTCCATGTTGTAAGTATCTCATAATTGGTGAGATCCACGATCCGGATCCTGAATGGGATTGAGTATCCTCACTAGGGATCATTGCAGAATTATTCCCTATCTCCATAGCCACATGATCCTCAATAGCTGGGGTCAGGATATGGATAATAGGGATCTTGATATCCTCTGGGATCTTCAAAGATGATCCTAAGTTAGCCAATGCATCAGCTTCTGTATTTTCTTCCCTTGGTACCTGTGACAAACTAAAAGAGACAAAAGAGAGTGCCAAACTTTTGACTATCTCCAAATATTTGGTTAGTTTTTCACCTTTAACAGCATATGATCCATTAAAGTGATTTGTAATTAACAAAGAATCTACGTGTACCTCAAGATACCTGATCCCCATATGCTTTGCAATTTGCAAACCAGCAATTAAGGCTTCATATTCAGCCTCATTATTAGTGGTTTGGAACTCACAAGCTATAGAATGGGGTATTATGTCCCCCTGTGGCGATTTTAGTAGTATTCCGAGCCCTGTGCCTTTGACATTTGAGGATCCATCAGTATGGAGTATCCAAGGATCCTTGGTCTCCTCTAGCTGTTGGACTTCTAACTCAGCTTCTTCTTGTAAATCACTACTAAAATCAGCCACAAAGTCAGCTAATGCTTGGGATTTGATAGCTGTCCTAGGCTCATATCTAATATCATATGCACTCAGCTTTACTGCCCACTTAGCCATCCTTCCTGACATTTCTGGTTTCCTGAGGACATTCTTAATTGGAAAATTAGTTTTAACAATGATAACATGAGTTTCAAAATAATGTCTTAACTTAGTAGATGCCATTATTAATGCAAGAATAAGTTTTTCAAGGTGTGAGTACCTGGATTCGGCATCAAGTAAACTTTTACTTACATAATAGACAGGATGTTGTGTACCTTCATGATCCTTAACAAGGACCGCACTTACCGCTTTTGAGGATACTGCGAGATACAAGGATAACACTTCACCTTTTTCTGGTTTCATTAAAGCCGTGGCCGAGGATAGGTAATCTTTGAGGGCTTTTAAAGCATTTTCATGCTTCTCCGTCCACTCAAATTTCTTGTTCTTCCTTAGGATATCATAGAATTCTTTACACTTCTCGGAGGATTTAGATATGAATCTGTTCAAGGCTGCTATCCTTCCTGTTAACCTTTGAACATCCTTAGCATTGACCGGAGATTTGATATTCACTATTGCTTTGATTTGTTCCGGGCTAGCTTCGATGCCTCTCTTAGTCACCATGTATCCTAAGAATTTACCTGCTTTAACACCAAAATGACATTTTGAAGGATTAAGCTTCATGTTATATTTGTCAAGGATATCGAATGCTTCCTCCAAGTCTCTTAGGTGATCCTCAGCTTTTAAGGATTTCACCACCATATCGTCTATGTAAACCTCCATAGTTTGTCCAATCTGATCCTTGAACATCATATTCACCAGCCTTTGGTACGTTGCACCTGCATTTCTCAATCCGAACGGCATAGCAATATAGCAATATATACCAGTTGGAGTCATGAAGGCCGTATCCTCTTGATCGGATGGTTCCATTTGGATTTGTTGAAATCCAGATGAAGCATCCATAAAAGTTAACAGTTCATGACCCGCAGTTGCATCCACCATGGAGTCAATGTGGGGTAAAGGGAAAGGATCCTTGGGACATGCCTTATTTAAATCGGTAAAATCGACACATACCCTCCACTTTCCGTTTTTCTTTTGAACAACAACCACATTGGCCAACCATCTTGGATACTTGACCTCTCTAATCATACCTGCTCGGAGCAATTTCTTTACCTCTTCTTGGATAATGGCATTCCTTTCTGGTGCAAACTTCCTTCTCCTTTGATGGATGGGTTTGAAAGATCTGTCGATGCCGAGCTTATGAGTGATAACATCCTTGGATATGCCAGTCATGTCTTCGTGTTTCCATGCAAAGGTAGTCTTTCTCCTTTTGAGGAAGGATATGAGGTCTTCTTTCATTTCGCCAAGGATCCCTGACCCGATATAGATTTTGGATTCAGGATCATCAGGATCCATGAGGATTTCTACCACATCCTGCTCTCTGGCCTCCAAGACACTCCTTGGAGGATACCTTGATTGCTATTGCTCCCTTGACTTCGAAGCTGGTTTCATCGATGAAGTGTAGCAATCCTTAGCTTCCTGCTGATCGCTATCAATCTTTACTATTCCCCAAGGACTAGGGAGCTTCACACATTGATGGTAAGTAGATGGGACTGCTTTCATATCGTGTATCCAGGGCCTGCCAAGGATAACATTACAACAAGATAAACAGTCAATAACACAAAACTTTTGATAAGAGTGTAAGCCTTCAATATATATTGGGAGTTTAATGTCCCCCAGGGTGTTCTTGGTCTCGCCACTAAATCCCACGAGCACGGAGGATCTTGGTATGATCTCTGATTCAGGGATACCCATCTTCTTTAGAACATCAAGCTGGATAATGTT
Source organism: Helianthus tuberosus (assembly GCA_030545235.1). NCBI lineage: Eukaryota > Viridiplantae > Streptophyta > Magnoliopsida > Asterales > Asteraceae > Helianthus > Helianthus tuberosus. The sequence goes on from CM060403.1 coordinate 182,625,339, forward strand.
CACTGAACTTCCTCCGTCTATTAGGATCCTGCGGACAAAATAGTTAGATATAAAAAGAGTAATAACTAAACCATCGTGATGAGGATCCTGGATATCAATACGATCCTCTTCATCAAAGGTTATGACTTTTCCTTCGGAGACACTCGATGTTCGAACTGGCCTTTCTCCGTTATCCATTTTAGTTTCCTTCGCATGCCTCTTAGCTGCTGAGAAGGATGTGCCACAAATGTCGGATCCCCCAGAGATAAAGTTTATCACTTGTGCGTCTGCTGGAGGGGCTGGAGCCTTCTCAGGGATCCTTTCAGGATCCTGAGTCCTTGATTTTTTTCTTCCCAACAACTCTTTTAGATGCCCTTTGCTCAGCAAGTATCCAATTTCCTTTCTCAAAGCAATGCATTCTTCTGTTAGGTGCCCAAAATCTTCATGATATGCACACCACTTTGATTTATCCTTAGTTGCAGCTGGCCTGTCATTCTTTCTTGGCCATCTAGCTTTATCACCTAGGTTCTGCATGGCAAGGATTAGTTCATTATTATCAACACTAAAGCAATATTCAGAAATTGGAGGATAATCCTCATCATCCTCTTCTTGATCAACAGAATGCACGTTCTGATTATCAGATTTGTTGTAGGATCTGAACTTGTTGTTTCTGAATGAGGATCCTTGCTTATCCTGCTTTGAGGATCCTGTTATCCTCTCCTGAATCCTCTTGTCATCCTCTAGCCGAATGAACCTGAGGGCCCGGGTTCTTACCTCATCTAGGTTCCTGCATGGTGTCATAACAAGATCATCATAAAATAACGAATCCCTGAGCAATCCCATCTTGAAGGCTTCAACAGCCGTGGCTATATCTAAGTTGGGAATGTCTAAGGATTCTTTACTAAATTTGGTAATGTAATCCCTTAATGATTCATTATGACCCTAGGTTATCCTATATAAATCACTAGTTAGTCGTTCAAATTTTCTACTACAAGAAAACTGAGTATTAAACAAGTTAACTAGGTTTGCAAATGAGGTAATAGAATAGGAAGGAAGACTTAGCAGCCATTTGAGAGCTGATCCAGTAAGAGTGGATCCGAATCCTTTGCATAGGCATGCTTCCTTTAACTTTTCTGGGATTGGATTGATCTCCATCCTCTCCCTGTATTGTGCTATGTGTTCTTCAGGATCCGTCGAACCATCATACAGTTTCATTGTAGGCACATGGAACCTCTTGGGTATCTCAGCATCACAGATTGGTGGTGCAAAGCGAGATATCTTGTGGCTCCCATCTGCAATCTCTGGAATAGGTTTGACTACTCCCGGAACACTCGAGATCATATCCTTTAGCTTTTGCAATTCTCTGGCCATGGCATGATTGATACCTGGATCCTGCATAAAACCATGGTTAATAGTATGAGAATTATTAAAAGTGTTACCTCCCATTGGATTCAAGTTAGGAAATATGGAGGTTAATCCATATTGTTGAGACTCTAGAATGATCGAGGGGCCAGCAGAGGCATTGGTCTGCATTGGAATAAAATCTCCTTGATGGACATCTGAACTTCCTGTTTGCAAACTCCTCAAGGATCCTGGCATCTGGAAGGATCCCTGAAACTGGGATGATCCTGGAACAACGGAGGATCCTTGAACCTGGGATGATCCTGGAACGAAGGAGGATCCTTGAACCTGGGATGATCCTGGAACGAAGGAGGATCCTTGAACGTGGGATGATCCTGGAACGAAGGAGGATCCTTGAACCTGGGATGATCCTGGAACGAAGGAGGATCCTTGAACCTGGGATGATCCTGGAACGAAGGAGGATCCTTGAACCTGGGATGATCCTGGAACGAAGGAGGATCCTTGAACCTGGGATGATCCTGGAACGAAGGAGGATCCTTGAACCTGCTGCATTCCTGAATATCCTCCTGTACTCGTGAGGGATCCCATATGCTGGGGATAGGATCCTGCTGGCTGGAAATATGAACCTAGTGCCTGGGTCATAGCTGTTGTTCCGTAGTGCACTCCTTTTGGTCCACCTGCATATTGAATGTTTGGAACCACTGACGGCTGAGAAGTAACCACCGGAGTGTCAAAATTCAAAGATCTGGGCATCAGTGGAGAATGATCCTCTGCCGTTTTCTTCTGTTTCTTAATTTCATCAATCTCCCGGAGGATCCTTTCGTTGGTCTTATCCTGCTCTTGTGCATGATTCCTCATCTGCAAAATCAAGGCATAGAGATCATTAGTAGTAGGATTAGTTGAAACAGAAGAAGTAGGTGGTTTTGAGAAAATGGGAGTCGGTTTCTTCGCAGCATTTTCTGTATTCTTCTGGGATCCAGAAGGTGGTGGAGGCAAAGGAGGAACGCCTTGTGAGGAAGTTAATGAGGGCATCAAGTTTGAAGCATTCTTCGATGAGGAAGCCATCTGCTTGGTTGTAGCGAGCCGAATTAAGCACAGAAATGCGTATTTTCTTAAGGACGAAGCACCAATTGCCCCACGGTGGGCGCCAAACTGTTTTGGTCAGAAAATCTGATAATGATATTGCAACCAAACTCTTTGTTTAGGGGAATGATGCTTAAAATGTGTAACAACAATGAAGATCACTTCAATGTAGAATGCACAAACAACACAAGGATTTATACGGGGAAAAAGCCCTTGATCAAGAGTTGATCTCCGGCACAAAAAACCCCGAGTGATGGAAACTACCGATCACCAAGCTAAAATAAATGGTTAAATGTTTACAACTTCGGATAGTAACGAGCTAGGTACAAGGATCACTACGGTGAAGTGTGTAAAAAGTGTATGAAATCGCTAAGTGTTTGAACGAGAGCTTGTATGAGCGTGTTTGCGAGTGTGTGTAACTGCCAAAAATGACTAAGTGTGACTGCCAAAAATGACTAAGTGTGACTAACTAGCTCGTTACCCCTTTAAAATAAGAAAAATATCTAGCTAACAAACTCTCCGACTTTCGGGCCAAGCCTCCACGTTCTCCATAACGTCTAGTTTTGATCTAGCACGTGCAGAATACTTCGGGAATATTCTCCAAGAATATCGCTAAGACTTGGTCTAGCTAGTTATACCTGCGAAATGTTATAAAACATAAGTAAACAATCGTCAGTATGAGGATCCTTGAAGTGATCCATAATCCTGATCCTAAAGCCCTTCTGAGGATCACCACCTGTCACAGAAGTAAGGATCACTAGTTAGGATAATGAATAAGGATCACTAATTGTTAGAAAATCCTCCCCTAACACTTCCCATTTTGGAGCTAACTTGCCATCGGCAGGATTAGTAGTATTTTGGAAAGCCTTTCTTAATACCCAATCTCCAACCTTAAATCTTCTGGTTCTAATATTCTTATTATATGCCCTGGATATTCTCTGTTGATATGCTGCCATCCTTAGCCTTGCCGCATCTCTTTTTTCATCTATAGTGTCTAAATCCTGACTCAAGGCTTCAGGATTCTTCTCAGGATCACTTAAGATAGATCTTGCAGTAGGTATTGTCATCTCCGTTGGAATCACTGCTTCCGCTCCAAACACCAACGAAAATGGGGTTTGACCTGTTGCATTCTTTATCGTTGTCCTGTCAGCCCATAAAACAAAGGGTAATTCTTCTGCCCATCTTCCTTTTTTGGCTCCAAGCCTTTTCTTTAAGTTGTTGACAATTATCTTGTTAGAGGATTCTGCTTGTCCATTTGCTTGAGGATGTACCGGAGTTGATGTGATCATTTTGATTCCCCAACTCTTGCAAAAGTCAGTAGTCCTCTTACTTATGAACTAAGAGCCATTGTCACAGATTATCTCAGCTGGTACTCCGAATCTGGTCAGGATATTTCTCTTGATGAAGGATACTACTTCTTGGTCTCTTACTTGAACAAATGCTTCAGCTTCAACCCACTTAGAGAAGTAATCCGTCATTGCTAGCATAAAGACTTTTCCTCCCGGAGCTTTCGGTAATTTTCCTACTATATCCATCCCCCACTTCATGAATGGCCAAGGGGAAATTACAGGATATAGTGGTTCAGCTGGTTGATGTAGTATGTTACTATGCCTTTGACATGCATCACATCTTCGAGCATATTCTGCAGCATCTTTCCTCATTGTTGGCCAAAAGTATCCTGTCCTCAATACTTTTGAGAATAATGATCTGCCCCCAGTATGATTACCACAGTCCCCTTCATGTATATCTTGAAGTACTTCTTCAGCTTCATGATGCTCCAAGCACCTTAAATATGGTCCTGCAAGAGATTTCTTGTACAGAATATTATTTATAATAGTAAATCGTGATACCTTCATCCTAAATGCCTTAGGATTTTCATTTTCGGGGATGTGTCATTCTTTGAGATATTTCACGATTGGAGCCGTCCAGGTTCTAGGATCCTCTTCAGGATATTCCGCCCCAGGATCCTGAATACCAACTACTTCTTTATCCCGAGGATCCGTTGCAGGATATAAGACATGTACTATTGGTATTTGTGTCCCTTCAGGTATCCTGACCGACGATCCCAGATTCGCTAAGGCGTCTGCCTCAGCATTATCCTCCCTTGGTACCTGTTCAAGTGTAAAAACATCGAAATATCCTGCTAATTTTTTGAGAATATCAAGATATTCAGTCAATTTCTCACCCTTAACTGCATAGGATCCATTAAAATGGTTAGTAATTAACAAAGAGTCAACATATGCTTGTAAATTCTTTATACTCATACTCTTAGCCAATTCTAATCCTGCAATTAAAGCTTCATACTCTGCTTCATTATTAGTAGCAGGAAATTCACACCTAATAGCCTGGGGTAATATGTCCCCCTGTGGCGATTTTAGTAGTATTCCCAATCCTACTCCTCTTACATTAGATGCACCATCAGTATATAATGTCCAGGGTCCTGAGGATTCTCCTAGCTGTTGAACTTCTAGATCTACCTCATCCTGAATGTCACTACTAAAGTCAGCCACAAAGTCAGCTAAAGCCTGAGACTTTATGGCATTCCTAGGTTCATATACTAAATCATAAGCACTCAATTTTACTGACCACTTAGCCATCCTGCCTGACATCTCTGGTTTCCTAAGCACATTCTTAATAGGATAGTTTGTTTTAACATGTATCCTATGTGTCTCGAAATAATGTCTAAGTTTCGTTGATGCCATAATTAACGCTAGTATCAATTTTTCTAAATGAGAATACCTAGTTTCAGCATCTAACAAACTTTTACTAACATAATAAACAGGATACTGCTGACCTTCATGGTTTTTTATAAGAACGGCACTTACAGCATTCCCTGATACAGCAAGGTATAGGGATAGTGGTTCACCATTTTCCGGCTTCATCAATAGAGGTGCGGTTGAGAGATACCGTTTCAAATCTTGTAGGGCTGCTTCATGCTTTTCCCCCCATTCGAATCTTTTGTTCTTCTTTAGGATATCATAGAAGTCTTTGCATTTCTCCGAGGATCTTGAGATAAATCTGTTTAGAGCTGCTACCCGGCCTGTTAATCTTTGTACATCCTTCATATTCGAGGGTGATTTTATATCCAGGATAGCTTTAATCTGCTCTGGGCTTGCCTCTATCCCCCTTTTCGTCACCATATACCCAAGAAACTTTCCTGCCCCCACTCCGAAATGGCACTTAGCAGGATTCAGCTTCATATTATACTGATCCAGGATATCAAATGCTCCTTTAATATCCTGGAGGTGATCCTGAGCTTTCTTTGACTTTACTACCATATCGTCAATGTATACTTCCATGGTGTCCCCCAGTTTGTCTTTGAACATCATGTTTACCAATCTTTGGTATGTTGCACCTGCATTTTTCAAACCAAAAGGCATAGCTGTATAACAATAAATACCTGTTGGCGTCATGAAGGCGGTATCCTCCTGGTCAGAAGGCTCCATTTGTATCTGTTGAAATCCTGAGGATGCGTCCATGAAAGTCAGCATCTCATGCCCAGCAGTAGCATCTACCATTGCATCAATATGGGGGAGAGGAAATGGGTCTTTTGGACAAGCTTTGTTCAAGTCTGTGTAGTCTACACAAACTCTCCATTTCCCATTCTTCTTCTGTACTACAACCACGTTTGCAAGCCACCTTGGGAACTTAACCTCTCTGATCATTCTTGACTTTAATAATCTTTCAACTTCCTCTTGGATAATCGTGTTCCGCTCAGGAGCAAACTTCCTTCTTTTTTGTTGCACAGGCTTGAACGACTTATCAATTCCAAGCTTGTGAGTGATGATATCTTTGGATATGCCAGTCATATCCTCATGTTTCCATGCAAACGTAGACATCCTGCATTTCAAAAAATTAATTAATTGTTCCTCAATATCCTGGGGGATATTGGTCCCTACGAGCACCGAAATATCGGGGTTATCCTGGTCCAGGATAACTTTCTTCACATCCTGCTCCGGATCCTCCACGATATCCTGGGCCCGCGTCTTTAATTGCTATGCTGCACTAGTTTTGGCTGAGGATTTCATCGAGGATGAGTAGCACTCTTTCGCCTCCTGCTGATCACTATCAACTTTGACCACTCCCCAAGGGGTAGGTATCTTGAGGCATTGGTGATATGTTGATGGCACGGCCTTCATATCGTGAATCCACGGTCTTCCCAATATGATGTTATAGCAGGATAGAGAATCCATCACACAGAAACGTTGTATCGAATTGACTCCTTCAACGTATACTGGCAACTTTATCTCTCCCACTGTGTTTCTAGCCTCTCCACTGAATCCAACAAGCACGGTGGACTTTGAAGTGATATCCATTGGAGATACATTCATTCTCTTCAGAGTTTCTAGTTGGATTATGTTGACGGAGCTGCCATTATCAACCAATATCCTGCGTACAAAATGGTTAGCCACATATAACGTTATTACCAGAGCATCATGGTGAGGATCCTGGACAGTATCCCTGTCATCAGCATCAAATGTGATCACTTTGTCAGTTGTGAGTGTAGTCATCCTGACAGGTTTGTCTCCCCTTTCGGCTTTGGCTTCCTTTGCATGTCTCTTTGCTGCCGAATACGAAGTTCCACAAATGTCGGATCCCCCCGAAATGAAGTTGATTATCTTGGCATCCGCGGGAGGTGATGCTGCTCGTTCAGGATCCTTCTCAGTATCCTGACCCTTATTCTTCTTTTTTCCTAAGAGATCTTTCAGATATCCCTTGCTCAGAAGGTAGCTTATTTCTTTCCTTAAAGCAATGCAATCCTCAGTCATATGTCCGAAATCTTCGTGGAAAGCACACCACTTCGACTTATCTTTCCAGTCAGCCTTTTGTTGATTCTTTCGGGGCCATCTAGCCTTGTCTCCTAGACCCTGCATAGCATACATCAATTCAGGAATATTAACAGAAAAGCAATATTCAGACAATTCAGGATACTCTTCAGGATCCTCATCTTCGACCGCATTCACTCTCTTGTTTTCATTTCTACCATATGGCTTAGGCCGATATGACTTAAATGAGGATTCTGACTTCCTATTAGTCGATTCATAAGTGTTGGACGAGTTCATCCTTTCTTGCATCTTCTTGTCATCTTCCAGACGGATATATCTCAAGGCCCTGTTACGAGCTTCATCGAGATTCCTACAGGGATTCATTACAAGATCCTGATAAAACTGAGAATCCTTTTGTAATCCCATCTTAAAAGCTTGCACAGCTGTTGCAACATCAAGATGTGGGATATCCAAGGATTCTCGACTAAATTTGTTCACATAATCCCTCAAGGATTCTTGAGGCCCTTGAGTTATCCTGTAAAGATCACTGGTTAGTTTCTCAAAGCTCCGACTACAAGAAAATTGACTGTTAAATAAATTAACCAAATGAGCAAATGAAGTGATTGAGTGAGGAGGAACGTTCAACAGCCATTTCAAGGCTGATCCCATTAGAGTAGAACCAAATCCCTTGCACAAGCATGCTTCCTTGAGCTCCGGAGGAATAGGGTTAATCTCCATTCTTTCCCTATACTGGGCAATATGCTCCTCAGGATCCGTAGTCCCGTCATAAAGCTTCATGTTGGGAGTTTGAAATCTCTTTGGGATCTCAGCATCACATATAGGGTATGCAAAACGAGATATCTTGTGGCTATCCTGGGACACTTCTGGGATTGGCTGGACCACCCCAGGTACACTAGATATCATGTCCTTCAACTTTTGAAGTTCCCTAGTAAGTGCTGATGTTACACCTGTATCCTGCAAAGATCCATTATTGTTAGTAGCATGAGTATTATTATTATTTGACACGTTACCCGTTGGAGGGTTTTGCCCATATCCTGAAGCATATCCTGAGCTCCTCATGGTTGACATCCTGATCGAGGAGGGTATTTCAGGAGTATGATTCTGAGGAAGACTGGGCACGATATTCCCCCTGTTATCCTCAGTATACACAGCTGAACTAAAGTTCAACGCTCTGGGGTGTAATGGAGTGACATTGTCCTCAGCAGATCTGCCCGAGCCAGACTTCAGGAGTTGTATTTCCCTTAAAAGCATTTGGTTGGTTTCCTGTTGCTGCCTCATTTGTTCCTGCACACTTCCAAATAAGGTTAAAATTTCATCATTAGAAGCTAAAACGGGAGCAGATCCCTGGACACTCCGAGTAGGGATAACATCTTGAGATTGTGTAGAAGCTGGCATCCTTGGAGGAGGTGGTGGAAGCACCGAACCGGTAGTAGCAGAAGTCATAGCAGACATAGTAGAGGAACTCATGTTTGATCGTGAGGCCATTGTGGACAATGTAGCAAAAAGTTTTGAAAATAAAAAACCGATTAGCGATTTAACAAAAATTTTTAGTAAAGAGAGCACCACTTGCCCCACGGTGGGTGCCAAATTGTTTTGGTCAAAAATTACCGAAGTAATTAAGTGATCAAATTAGTTAAGTGAGGTAGTGTGCTAGAAGTAAATGTCAAAAACGTGTTAACTAAATTACTTGTAAAAACAGTATAAGGATACGGCTCGGGATATTGAGCTGTATCAATGATCAAACAATGAGCAATTAATGAGCAAAAAGTAAAGGAAGTGACACGAGATGTACGAGGAAAGCCCTTGATCAATCTAGATCGCCGGCATAAAACCTCGGGAGCTGACAATCGCAGCTGCCTTGTTCTTCAATTGCTTCAAAAATCAGGATACAGTGCAGGATGTGGTACGGATCGACTAAGTGTTACAACGAAAATGAAATACAAGTGTGGTGTTTGCAACTAGCTAGAATGTGATTGTGTTCGAGAGCGTAAGTGTGAAATGATGTGTGTTCTAAGCTGATCCGACCTCATCTATTTATAGTAAAGATAAAATAACTAACTACCCTAAACTTGCGGGATTCACCGAATATTCCTTCTTGGAACGTTGCAGACCTGGTCTTTCGGGCTCAACGTCTCTTTCTCAACAAATTCGTCCGAGTCTTGAGGAGAAGAAGTCCTTGTGACCGTTAGCAAGCCTCTGCCCTTAACCTACACGTGGTTAATTCAATAAGCTTCAGGATATCGCCCAAGATGTCAGCAATATCCTCTTCCAGCATCCTGATTACAAATAAACAAACAAAGGCAGGATATTGGTCAGGATACATATGTTAAGAAAATGACCCCTAACAGGCATAAACACATGTTTAGATGTTGCAGGTAAGGTTTAACACAAATCATTTTAAACTGCAGACGCCAAGGTACAGTCATTGGTTCAAAGTGAACATGGCCTTTTGTTTCCAAGGTACTATTTTTTTCATGTTCTCAAACAATTATGAATTTATTATTGTATTTTTATACCTATTATTATAGATGACCCGGATTTTACTTTTGACTAACAAAAGAGTTGATAGGCAACTCATTCGAACCAGCAGCCGTGAGCAATAGCGCCACCACCTTCAATAAACGATATTCCTTTGGAATAAGGGTTGTGATTCCATCATAGCAACCCAGCACCCGATAAATGATATCAGTTTGTGTTGCCGATGTAACCTTTGTCCTCTCTCCTGCTGAACCCAGAGATTATCACAAACCTAGGCAGCTCAAAAGTTGGAGTATAGAAATGGTGATCAACCGGTGTTAATTGATTATGAACGTCTCAAAGTATAGATACGATGTTGTGGTTATGTTTTATGTTTCTGAAATGGAGGGTAAAAGATTAGGTTTAAACAACTTATCGAGTTTCCATAGGCAATCTCATGTACTTAATTTTCCTATTAATGAAATTTGGTTTTTGCTGGTAAAAAAAAAAGCGAATTTAGATAAGTTAGCCAAAACACTAACCATGAGTTTCCATAGGCAGGTTCTAGACAAAAAAACTTGCAACGGTGTGTAAAGTTTGCTTCTTTTTGCTTGATGAACCGAATTTAATCATGAAGTTTTTAATAGGAAAGTATCAATTAAAAATGGACTTTCATTTGATTTTCATCAAGTTGAATACAATTAAATATAAACTATTTTTATTACCCTTTTTAGTTTTGACTTAGCATTCTGAAGCACGATCATCTCCAAAAAATTTTGAACTTTCAAAAGGTTTGCACCAAACCATACATTGCATTCAATGATCATCCAAATTTAAGACATGATTTGATTGTAGATTTAACTAAAATCCAGTGATCATTTTTTTTAACGGCCAACAAACTCAATCCCGAGCATTCTCAGGGCACCCACTGGACAAACGGAGTACTCCGAGAGTAACCCGAGTTCACCACTAATTCCGGGGAAAAACCCGGAAACCCACCTGCCCGTAGGCACGACAGTGAAATTACTGGTAAAACCCGTTTGGCTCAAGGATCCAACCCAGGTTTCCCTGGGTCTCCTAAGTCCTATCATTGCCCACCAGTGCCTCACTCTGCACCAAGTGAGAGTCGAACCTGCATCTCTCAAGAGAAATGCAAGCCCTCCACCACTTGACCTAGAGATCATTGGCAAAATCCAGTTATCATTTAAATTCAAGACGCCGATTTGATTGGGACAGTAACTTTTGAAATTATGATATAACTAAGAAATTCAAGAACAGAGGTATATATACATTAATACAAATACACAAACATAAACGAACTAAACAAGCGAGGTAACAAACCAATTTTGAACGACCTTTTTTCAACCGAGATTTGAGCAAGACACGAGCTCTTTAAACAATTGGCACTGTAAATCATCACCCGGGTTTCCTACAAGCTTTTTTTCAACCGAATGCCAGGCCTAACGCATGGGTAATTTCTATAAACAAAAGTCCGTAAATATCACGAGAAAATTAATAAACTAATGAAAAATGAGTACCACTTTGTAAATTGTCGCCGCCGCTGCATCGCGCGGGTCCCTGCTAGTATATATATATATATATATATATATATATATATATATATATATATATATATATATATATATATATGCGCGCGTGTGTGTGTAGGGTAGGGATCCTAATAAGTGTCCACCCTATTTGAGAAACTTGAGAAATATTCTGCCCCATAAATGGCTTTAGATCCTCGGAACCCCCTAAATGGCTTCAGAATATTCTATATGATATAGCACTATAAATTATGGATCGAACGTGTTCCTAGGAAACCCCTAAATGGCTATAGATCCGCACCTGCCCAACCCACATGAAATCAGATCCGTGTCTTGATAAACCAAAAAAGAAAAAGAGGGAAAAAAATTAAAGAGAACTGAAAATCGGCTTCTAAATATCTAGTGGAGTAGGTTTCTGGTGACTGAAAGGAGGCTGCATGCCTTTTGCCGGTGCAGGGATAGAGGACAGAAGTTGCCTCCTGCTATGTGGTCGGCTGCTCTGTAAGAAAAGAAAGGAGGCTTTTTGTTTTACTAAATTATTAACTAAGCGTCATTTACTTGATTGAAGATTCTTGCCATCATGATGGTGATTTGTGGTTTGATTTTCGTTATATGTATTCAGTTCTACCATCTGAACAAGACGCAAATCTGATTTATGTGGGTTGGTTGGGGATTGTTTTGTTTTTATATTTATTAAGAATTTACACAAATGGTCCGTGTAATTAACAGTGATTTATTATATAAATGGTCCCTGTAGTTACAAAAGGGTAATTTAGTCATTCTACTCAAATTTAACAGAAAAATTAACAGAAGTTAGTGTTAATACCCAAACTCGTTACAAACTGGTAATGACAACCCACAAACCAGTTAAAAAAAGTTAGTACCTAAAAGTGAAACTAGTTATAAACCACAGGGTCCATCTGTGTAATTAAATAAAAAAAAGATAAATATGTTAAGTGTATGGTATTAACCACTGAGATGGTGACTCGGGTGGGGTATACCCTCTAAGTGAAGCAAAAGCATGTTAAAGCTCAAAATCATCATCCATAAAAACTCAATCTTTTAACCTCAAAAGTTTGAAGAGGAATTAGGTAGCGGTATGGTTTTTGAGTGTGAGACCCATAGAGGAATAATGCATCTAGACTTAACGGATCGTAAATAAGGGCTTAGAAACCGGAGGTTGGATTTAGATGGATCATATACCTGCAGTCGTGGTTAACGTGTAAATAGATTTGTTAATAAAATTACAGCATATATTGAAAGCCATTGTTACTGATTGTAATTCCATTGCAGATAATTTTTTCAAGATGAAAAAGGATAAGTGTGAGGATGTGATGTGTTTGCAAAATTACATTGTATTTTGTATATTTTTGTATATGTATTAATCATTTTAAATGCCTTATTTCGTATCGGTATGTGCGTTTATTATGTGTTTGGGTTTTCAGGTTTAACAGGATCTAAACAAGGTAAAAGGAGCATCCAAGTGGAAAAACAAGCTCAGCGGGTCAACACGGAGGCTGTAGCGGAAGTTTTGGAAAATGTGTTTTTTAGCGCCACGCGACGAGGACAAGAAGGATGGTCACGTGGCGCAACCATGCAAAAAAGTCAAAAATTTAAATGTTGTTTCTTCGCGCCACAACGAAGAAGAAGAGGTGCATTGTCGCGTGGTGCAACAGTGCAAGTCGGTGGAATTTTTGTGTTTTACCCTAATTTTGCGTGGAAATTTCCCCATTCCATCTCCAGCCATTTTTTACGAATCCAAAGCTCCTCCTAGGTGATTTTCAGAGATCTTTCACCCCATTCATTCCGTTTCTTCATGCAAACTCAATACGAATCAAGAATCGAAGTTGTGATGATTACCATGCGAGGCTAAACATCCTGTGACTTCCCCCAGATGATCGGTCGTTACATTTTACACAACTGAACTTTGCTTTTGAGTCTTATTAACTGGTAACTTTAACCACTTGTGTTGATCTTTTTGAAACGTTTATTATATTTGAATTGTTTGTCGTTTATCAAGCGTATTGACAATTTCTTGCATTGTTAGCGACTTAGTAAATTGGTGGGTGATTGGTATAATCAAACGGATTGTTAGGTTGTTATAGTTTATTTAAAAACTATCCCTAATAATTAATCAAAGTCATTCATTCCAAGGCCATGTCTATGTGATGTTTTGAATCCGTAGTTGGGTTTTTGTGTTAAATAGGCAATCAGGATTCTGAATGGGAGTTACTTCTTCTCATTTTAATAACAATTTTCATGACAAATTGTGTTTGTTTTTTCTAAAACAAACAAACAAACCCCCAATTAGATAATCTTAGTTCTTAGTTAAATTCTTTTACAGTACTGACCACAAATTTCCTGCGGATACGACCTTTCTTACTCATGCTAGTATTAGTATTTAAGTTAAAATAAATACTTTTGATTAGCCCACGACAGTTACATTAAGAACCTATAAAAGTATGCCTATAGGGGTGAATAAGGGTGCAAAGGGCCGAGCTACTCGATAAAAAGCTCTAATAAGAAGTTTAAATTACATCGAGCCCAATAAAAAAGCAAGCTCGTTTAATAAATGAGCCCGAGGCTGAGCTTCGCTTATTGAGCTCGAGCCGGCTCGCGAGCCTAAACGAACCTACCGTATATATAATTATTTATTAATATATTAAATGTATATTTTAATAATAGTAATTTTATTTCTAAGACTATGAAATAGATAAATAATTGAATTATATATAGAATAATAATTATAATTAATTTAAATTACTTAGTAAATAATAAATGAGCCGAGTTCGAGCTTTCATAAGTTAAACTAACTAGAGTCAAGTTGAACTCGGGCTCGGCTCAACCCGTACCACCCCTACTTTTAAATAATGACATTCACATCCAAGCGTATCCCTTGCAGCATGATTTATTACAAGTGGCGGTGGTGGTGGCGGTGAAGAAGCGATGGTTGAAACTGCCGCAACAACAGCGGTTATCGCTTTTTAGTTACCGGCCGCTGAAATCTATTAATTCGGCTTTACCGCACTCGAAACAGTTCAGGTGAGTAATCATTCACTAACTAATATGTTAACGGCGAAAATTCTATACAAAAATAGAAACTACCCCGAAGAAACTAATTATTCTCATTCTACCTAATTATTTTCATGTTATGATGTTTGCATTTCAAAAGAAAATATCATTTGCATGTTTGATGTGTGTAAAATGCAACATATAAATTACATCAAATGAGGCATAAAATTAACCCTTTTTAAGTACTAATGTTGGAAAAAGTGTGCTTTTGTCTTCCTTTTCTATTTTCAGGATTAAATGAGTGTAAACGAACAAAAGGAACAAATATGCAGCAAAATCTAACATAATTACAAGAAAAGGAACAAACGTGGCATGCCCGACCCTCGACAGCATATTCCTAAGCAAAAACAAGAAAACAGAAGGCTGACCACGGCCCCGTACCCAGCGGACACGGGGGCGTGGCCAGATGTCTGTAGAAAGGACAAAGCTATAGAAGCTTATATTCCCGACACGGGAGTGTGGCCAGCTCGACACGGGGCGTGGTCAACGCTAAGATTCGCAGAATCCAAGCAAATCTTGATAGTACAGATACGCTTCTGCACACGGGGCCATGCCCAGCGGACACGGGGCGTGTGGAGCAAATGCAGACAAATTGCAATTAATGAAGAAAGAGAAAGTGGATGGACATGGGGCCGTGCCCAATGGACACGGGGCGTGTCCGGGATTCTGTGCAGGCTATAAATAGAGTTGCTTGGTTCACTTCAAAGGCATCCCTTGGCAAACCACCTCTCTCCCACTTCACCCACACTCCACCACCATCACAACACCCACATCCACCACCATCATCCACCATCCACCTAGAGTGTGTGTAGTAGTCTCGGGATCCAAGATTGATAGTAAGAGTTCTTGACAATCAAAGGCCATGTTTGCCTAAGTCTCTTACATCACTTGGTGAAGACAAGCATTTAGTGTAATACTTTTGTTTTTTAATCTTTTCGCACTTTTTATTTGGTTTTGTATTAATGACTTTAATAACTAGTTTCTTATGTTGAAGGTGAAACTTCCGTATCATTTGTCCATGGTCTCTTGCCGTTATTTTACTGTCAATATAAAATAAAAGATTTACACCATTCATATCTCTACGGTCTATATAGAGATATGTTGGCTACCTGGTCGGGGGTTAAGGGAATGGTTTGGTAAGGTTCTTGCCTTGTTCAGTGTATAGATCCTGCAAGGACCTGGGTCAAGCTTACTAGGACCTCCTTCAATACCCACTGGTATTGGATGGCGGGGGTGCGAATGGCTTGTTCCCCTCATATGTAAACTACAATTAATACATTAACCCGGCTACTTGGGATTGTATGCCTGCTGACTCAAACCACTTAGCCGAGGGTAACGTCACCTTCAAAAGAGGGGCCTACCACATTACGCATTAATAACTTAATTAATTATCTTTCAATATTCCGACCCTTTAGGATTGTATCCTTGCTGAATCAAACTACTGGGTTGAGGGTAACGTCACCTTCAAAAGAGGGGCCTACTACTATAACTAAGATAATCTCTTAAAAAGTGCAAAAGTGCGGAAATCATCAAAGGTTACACTAAAGGCGAGTCGGATCCAAGCGATTCATCTTATCTATCCGTTTTTATTTTTATTTTTATTTTTTCAGCATTTTTAGTTTTTATTTTCTTGTTTAAAACTTTTTCTAAACTTTTGATTTGATTAGACGTTGAGGATAAACCGATACTAAAAGCTCTTGTGTCCTTGGACGACCTCGGTATCTTACCAATGCTATACTACGCTCACGATGGGTGCACTTGCCCATATGTGTGTTTAGTGTTAGTAAAATATCGTGTTTTATAAATTTAAAACTTGACTAAAGTGTTAAAAAGGGCTTAAAATAAACATAAAAACTAATAACACTCGACACGCATCAAGTTTTTGGCGCCACTGCCGGGGATACAAGGATTTTAAGAAAGTTAGGAATCAACGGCCTAATCGTTTTTCTTATTTTTCTGTTTTTTTAGGATTTTTTTAGATTTTTTCCGTTTTTGCAGAAGCTCAGCACGGGGCCGTGCCCGCTGAACATGCCCCCGTGCCCAATCTTTGATACTGGCAATCTTGTTTTAAGTTAGACAGTAGCTGAACACGGGGTCGTGCCCACTGAACACGCCCCGTGCCTGTAACACCTCGAAAACATATGTCCAATAAAATTAAGACACGTGTCACGTAAAGCAAACACGTCATGAACTCGGATCAAGTTAAAGATGGATGGCAGGATTTAAAAGTGTCGACATGTTAATTAATACCTCTGAACGACCTCGTTATAAATCCCAAGACCCAAATTTATATCATAAACATCTGATACATTCAAGTCCGAATTATTTTGATAATGTATAATTCAAATTGGCACAAGAAATAGATCCTATGTTCCATACGACAAATTCTACATGCAAACTTTCTCAAAAGAAGCCAAAATGTGTAAGTGCATGGCAAGGCCATGCAAAGTCTGGTCAAATGGTCCCATTCTGTAGCAAAAAGACCCAAGATTCGAGTTATAAAAGATTGCATGGTCAAAACTTAAAAGTTTACAAATTTTTGTCTTCTGGTCATCGGATACGGACCGTATGGCCTTAGGTTTACGGTCCGCAAGCACTGCAACTGGGCAACCCAATTAAAGGTCGGTTACGGACCGCAAGGCCAAAAGCTTACGGTCCGTAAGACATGTATCTGGGCAGAATTTTGGACAGATGCCTGTTAAACAAGTTACACCGCCTTATATGAGTGGTATTCGAAAATCAGGGGCCCTATAACTGGTTTTTAGCATCATAGGGACACCTGGGAACATCTTACAACAATTGTAGACTGATTTGGAGTGATCTTGATGCATCAAAGTTGCTATATAAGAGAACCTCTTGTTGCAACATTTGGTCTTTCATTTGCAACTCACTTCAAGCTGGTCTCTGGAGCTCCTCTGGTCAGCAAGCAAGTTCCCTTAAGTTTCAAATCATACTTAGGACCTTTGTAAGTGTCCTTAATCCTTCTTAATTCAGTTTAGCTTAGTTAATTAGCTAAAAGTCAAACCATCGTAATTAAGGTTTGACTTCGAGATTAACCAATAATTGTTCAGTCAAATCTCGAATTAAAAGTACCTATAAGTAGGAAATTATGTAGGTAATAAACCCTTAAAACGGTACTCTCTGATTCCCACTCTAACTAGGTCAATTGTCGGGTCAAACATGATATTAAAAAGTCAACAGAAAGTTTATTTTCAAATTAATGCATAATTAGCAATGTAGAACCCATGAAACCTGTTTTATCATTAATATAACTTGGTAATCAATGTAAGAACATGTCTAAACATGTTCCACCCGACAATTTTCAGTTTAGACTCGGTTCGGAACCGAAAGGCGCATAATTTGACTTTTGCATTGACTTTCGATTCTGACCCATTGTAGCATGTTTTAGAAATGCCTTAGAGCCCTATTAGGACCAGGTTTCATGTTAGTATAACCCTCTGTGATTATACACCTTGGTTCAATAGTTATCCGATTCATATGCATGTTTTCGTTAATTGCTTAAATGTTGACTATTATGCCCATGTGACCTTAAAACGTGATTTGTGAAAATGTAAAAGAGTAGAAACCTTAGTTACTGATTTATAAACTTGCACAAAAAATTTGACATCAGTTTGAGGTCTAGATTAAGAGTTATGCTCAATAGCGTAATTAGAAAGTTTTTTTAATTAAACGGCATAATTAGCATATAGCCTAGTTTAACCCACTTTTTGATATCAAACTTTTTACCCACTGATGTAATATAATATTTTGGGATTTTTGAAGATTTTTAATTAATTTTAGGCTGAGCATAACATAGGGTTGTAGCTTTAATTCGGTTATTGCCGGTTTTGCCCTTTTTAGCTATAAAATGAGTTTTACAAATCTTTTTGACCCCAAACCTTTTGCTACTGATTTTATATGATAAATAAATTATTTTAAACCTTCTGGAATAAACAAAATATCAGCTTTCTATATAGAACCTGGAAATGGCTCCAAATCGCCTTTTTAAGCGTTTTTAACGCATAGTATGTACTAAAACTATTTTAAACATATAGGGTTTGATACCTACTGATATTTCAGTAAATTCTTATATATTAACAGTAAGTAAAAGTTTTAAACTCAGATTTCCAGTTTTGACCTTTTTAGCCTAAGTGAAATTACCGAAATGCCCTTAAGGTGCATAGTTTGATTTTTAAATGATAAATTTCACATATATGTAATAACCTACTGTTATAACTTATTAAATTAAGTATTTTTACTGATTACATCAGACCTATAGCTCAGATTATTATTTAAACTCTTTTATAACCTTTTAAATGACCAAAATGCCCTTACGGGGCATAATTCGAGTTTAAATCCGTTTTGGGCATAATGGAAAGTATCTTACTGATGTCACAACATATTTAAAGCATATTAACTTAGGAAACTTGCATATGACTCATTTGGTTACTCGTTACGCATTTTTTCGCGTTCGGATCGGCTTATGTTACTAGTTTGCATATATTAGGCGAAACGAGTCAAACCTTATCATTTTTGTCTCAAAATCCAGAATGTGTTTAGTTTACCCATATTATACAAGTCTTCAAACTTGTCGGGTCCAAATCACATTCTTTTCCGGTCTTCGCTTATTCATGCGTTTGAACCGTATCTTCCTTTAAAACTAACCGGTCTAAGTTGAGCTTAATTAAAGACCCGTTAGAAATCTAATAGGTTATTGTGAACCTTCGTTCCAGAATAGGAGGCCCAGTAAAAGCTACATGCACTTGCTATTTGTGATTATTACTTGCAAAGGTAAATACTTTTAACTTATTTTCCCTATGCGGGCTTGGGGTACGGTATATAAAATACCGTTTGGTCGGGCGTTGAATCTTTAATTGTATGAAGGTTAAATCATTGAAATGTCCCGTTTGAAAATGTTTTGTTTTCTTAAAGCCTTTGGGGGGTTAATGACCATGTCCCGGATATCCTTGGCATCATTTTACGAGATGGCCACGACCTAAGCACGGAGTGTAGGCGTACACTCGACAGTGCATAAATAAATAATAAGGTATAACCGCCGGTTTCGGGAGTAACCCGCCGCGGGACTATATCATGTGGTGTGTCAATTAATCTTTAACCCGGTATTCAACCCGGGCTACTGAACGTATAAGAAACATGTAATCCTTTTACAAGATTATATATATATATATATATAAATAATTATCCCAAGTTATAAAAAGTTTTATGCCACGTGCATTCAAATCAATTTTATTAAACCTTTTCAAAATGAGTCAGTTAATTGTATTTACCAGTGTAAACTGACGTATTTTCCCAAAAAGGTTAAGTGCAGGTACTACTCGAACTAGGCTGGCTTTCTCCTAGCGTCCACAATAAGTCTCGCAAGCTTGGATGTCATAAAACTGTTGAACAATGTTTCCTTTTTATTTTTGATCCGCCTGTGGATCTGTTTCAACTATTTTGTGATACTTAATATTACAATTTATTAAAGTTGAAATGAATCTATCTTTTGCTTCCGCTGTGCATTTAAATTTGTGTTGTTTGACTATGATGATATCAACTGCGTCACGATACTCCCCACCGGGCCCACCGGTAACATGTGGAAATATCGGGGTGTGACAGGTTGGTATCAGAGCCAACACTGAGTGAATTAAACACTAGCCTTTTGTGTTTAATCTCAGCTACACAATTGCACATTCCTCGAATTTTCGAGTCTAGACAAAGAACATAGGACAAATCATGATTTTGTTTTATTTTGTCTTTTATATTATTCTTTGTTGATATCTTTGTTTATGTTGACAGGTCTAAATATGCCGCCAAGATTCTTTAGGAGAAATGGAAAGTCACCTGTAGCAGGCCACGGCCAGGAGGCCGGGCCTTCTCAAAGACGAACCTCACCTATTCCTATTAGCACCAGTTCACAGGGAGACTGGAGGGCGCATCTGCAGCCAGCGAGGCGGTCTGTCTCGTTAGCTTCGTCACCTTCTTACCTACACTCCTTTGGACCCCAATCCGAAAACGAACCCGATAACCCACAACCTTCGTTCATCCCTCTCCAGAGGTCCAACTCTCGTCACTCCTTTGATAACCCGTCCCATATCTTCCGAAGCCGGTTCAACCCGGTAAACTACCTCGAGGAACCAGTGGGTGTTAACCCATTGGGACCTAAAGATCATTTTTCTGGAGATCACGCCATGGATATGGACGAGGATACCGACCCTACCGAACCACCGACCGGTACCCCCACACATCCCATAGAAATTTCTGATGGGTCATCCTTTCATGGATCACCTTACCGTGGTCCAGACAGCTACCAAGCAAGGTTCAACCAGCATGAATGGTATTTCACACCCTCTCACCATTCATCGCCTTACCAGCAGCAGTACCAGCAGTAGCAGGATCCTTCTGAGGACTCACGCTTTGTGGCAGTTACTCCGCCACCACCACCGCCAGTTCAGCAGCCTCCTGAGCCACCGAGGCGAAGGAGAACGAATGCACGGATGTCCGTGCAAGGAAGAGGAGTGCATATCAGCACCCCTCAACCATCGAGTGGCAGCCACTACCCGCCACTCCAAGAAGACCAACAGATGGGGGGACCTTCAAACCCCAACCCGGAAGTGAACTCTGCACCTGTCATGCCACCACCATTGGGTTTTGACAACCCAATTCCTACGTACGCTAGCTCAGCAGCGTATAATCCCTTTGAGCAGCTGGCTCACACCAGCTTCAATTATGCTGAGGTCGACCCATACTTGGCAGCGTGGAACTACAACGCTCTCAACCCCGAAGGAACCTACTGAACTCCTTGGGGAGTTGGATACCCAGCTTATGGATACCAACAACAGCCGCCTCTTCGACCTCCACATCAGCCGTAGCCGCAGATACCTCGGTTTTCCCCGCCAGAACGGGAGGAAATTCTCCAAAGGTTTGATCAGGTTGAGCGGGAAGTTCACAGAGATCGCAGGGAACGACAAGGCTTCTTTAAGGGATTGACAAGTTTAATAAAAGGAATGAGCAAGAAGGACCATTGAATCCTTTAAATTGTTGGTTGTAATTCCTTATTTTTCCAGCCCCTACGTGGGCATGCCTTTTTGTTTAACTCCTGCGAGGGTATGTCTTTTTTTGTATTCTGCCCCTGCGTGGGCATGTTTTCTGATGACCCCTGCGTGGGTATGTTTGTTTGTTTAAGCCCCTGCGTGGGCATGTTATTTCAGTAGAAGTCCCGTTTAGGGCAAAACTGTACTTGTTAAATTATTATTGGAATGGTTAATTTAAATTTTCATTTTATTAATTATGCGAATAACATAAAATGTGAAATAAATAAAATAACATTCCTACTAAAAGATCTACCATTATAATAAAATGACAAAACCTAAAAAGGGACCAGACCTAGCCATGTGTCATCTTAAGACAGGGCCAAGATGGTAGTTCCATAATTAGGTTCAGATCCATATTAACCTCTCAATTTAGGGTTGTTCTGCGTTAAATATTAAAAAGAATATTAAAGGTAAAACCTAGCCTAAATGTCGTTGCAGACATGGCCAAGATGGTAAAACCTATCCAAAAGATTCAAAACCTTAACTTCTGAAAGCATATTAACATGCTTGACAAATGTGATTCGATAAAATCACTTAAGTCATTCTTAAATTGGGTTATTCCAATTTCCCTTATTTAAAATAATCATCCCTTAAGGATGAAGTGCCCACGGGCTATAATTAATGTCCTCTGGGACTAAAGACAGTGGTAGCCTACAACTCCCTGTCAAGAAAAGGTAATGAACTTGGATTCAAACCTTAATGCCTCGATTCCATAAAAATCTGGGCTTATAAACTAAACTTGTCTACGTGACTAGGCCTTTGTGCCATTATTAACTTATGACTTAGGATTATGATAAAGATCCTGAATAATTATATATTTAACAAATTAACTAAAATGGCTATTAAAACCATGGTTAATAAATCGTCAAGAACGATAGTACTGTTTAGGCTTCTAAATAAACCTTGTCCTTACTTTCTTTATGTAGCAATTAAAGCTACATGACTAGGTCAGAAGAGGGAAACAGTCATCCGGTGGAAAACCATGAAAATACTAAGATACATGTGACCGGTGCGGAGCTGCAAGCATTAGTAGATAATGCTGTTACAAAAGCTATAGAGCGGCAGTATAATGAATGTAGCGGGACTCGAAGTAGGACCCTATCCGTACCGCATTCCAAGCCTAAGACTCATTCGGAGGCTCATAGCAAGCCACCCTCTAAGAAAGATGAGCCAAAGAAAGATGATGATCGACATTCATCTAATCAAAACAGTGTTCCATCTAAAAGGATAGTGTTTGATGATAAACCACGTATCAAGTCCTATACCTATAAGTACTTTGTTTCCTGCAAACCCCGGGATTTCACTGGGGAGAAAGGGGCAATTGATTGTATGACCTGGTTGGATGAGGTGGACACAGTAGTTGACATCAGCGGTTGTGCTGAAAGGGATGTAGTGAAGTATGTATCCCAATCCTTCAAGGGAGAGGCACTGGCATGGTGGAAGTCTCTCATTCAAGCTGCTGGAAAGATCCCACTCTACAACTTGTCATGGGATCAGTTCGTTGCTCTCATTAAGGAGAATTATTGCCCGCAGCATGAGGTTGAAAGAATTGAATCAGATTTCTTATCGTCGGTGATGAAGAATTTAGATTGTCAAGCTTACCTCACCAGTTTCAATACCCTGTCTAGGCTGGTTCCGTATCTCGTAACCCCGGAACCCAAAAGGATTGCTCGCTTCATTGGGGGTTTAGCCCCATAAATCAAAGCCAGTGTTAAGGCGTCCAGACCTGCTACTTTTAGATCAGCAGCTGATCTATCTCTGTCTCTTACCTTGGACGCGGTCAGGCTAAGATCGCTAAGAAACACTGATGCTGAGAAAAGGAAGCGTGAGGATGATAACTCATGGCAATCAGATAAGAGACAAAGGGGAAACAATGACCACAAGAAGGGTTCTGGATCCAAGAAAGATGGTCATCAATCAGGAGATAAGCCCAAATGTAAAATCTGCAAGAAACAACATTCCGGGAAGTGTAGATATGAGTCGAAATCCCAGTCACAGCCAAGGGCATGTGGGATTTGCAAGTCTTCTGAGCACAAGACCTTAGACTGTAAGAAAATCAAGGATGCTACGTGCTATAGCTGCAATGAAAGAGGGCATATCAGGTCCAACTGCCCAAAACTCGCAAAGAAGACTGAGGATGGGAAAAAGACCAATGCTAGGGTCTTCAGGATGGATGCAAAGGAAGCTGTTCAAGACGACAATGTGATCACAGGTACCTTCCTCATAAATGATGTTTATGCAAGAGTGCTATTTGATTCAGGAGCTGATAAATCATTTGTAGATAATAAGTTTTGTAAGTTACTGAATTTACCTGTTAAAACCCTAAGTGTGAAATATGAGGTGGAATTAGCAGATGGCACCTTAGATGGATGTTTCATATCCATTAGGAACCACTCTTTTCCTTTGTCCCTACTTCCTTTGAAGTTAGCCGGTTTCGACATCGTTTTAGGCATGGACTGGTTATCTCGTAACCAAGCCCAGATAGTGTGCAACAAAAAGCAAGTGGTGATCAAGACTCCGTCTGGTGAATCACTTACCATTCAGGGAGATACCCAGTATGGACTGCCTGAGCAAGTGTCTATGCTCAAGGCCTCTAGGTGTTTAAAGAAGGGTTGTGTCATCTACATGGCACAAGTGACTATTGATGAGCCGAAGCCTAAGATTGAGGATATCCCCGTCATTTCTGAATATCCCGAAGTTTTCCCTAAAGAACTACCTGGTTTACCACCAGACAGGCAAGTAGAATTCAGAATTGACATCATCCCTGGAGCAGCACCAGTAGCAAGGGCGCCTTATAGGTTGGCACCAACAGAGATGAAGGAATTGAGAACACAACTAGATGAATTGCTAGCCAAAGGTTTCATTAGACCTAGTTCGTCTCCATGGGGAGCACCAATCCTGTTTGTCAAGAAGAAGGATAGATCGATGCGTCTGTGCATCGATTACCGTGAGCTTAATAAGGTCACTATCAAGAATAGGTATCCTTTGCCCAGGATCGACGATCTGTTCGATCAATTACAAGGGGCAAGCTACTTCTCGAAGATCGATTTGAGGTCAGGCTATCATCAACTGAAGGTTAAAGATGAAGATGTACACAAGACTGCATTTAGGACTCGTTATGGTCATTACGAGTTCCTAGTGATGCCTTTTGGGCTCACTAATGCACCTGCCGCATTCATGGATCTCATGAATCGCGTCTGCAAGCCTTACTTGGATAAATTTGTCATCGTTTTCATCGACGACATTCTCATTTACTCCAAAAACCAAGCTGACCATGAGAAGCATCTCCGTTACATTCTTAAGCTACTTCAACAAGAAAAGCTCTATGCCAAATTTTCAAAGTGTGAATTTTGGCTTCGAGAGGTCCAATTCCTTGGACATGTTTTTAGTGAGCGTGGTATCCAAGTGGATCCCGCTAAAATTGAAGCTATTACAAACTGGCAAGAGCCCAAGATGCCTACGGAAATTCGCAGCTTTCTAGGACTGGCAGGATACTATAGGCGATTTATTGAAAACTTCTCAAGAATTGCAGCGCCCCTAACCCTACTCACCCGTAAGAATAACAAGTTTGACTGCGGGCCTAAGCAGCAAGAATCTTTCGATATTTTGAAGCAAAAGTTGAGCAACGCTCCTGTATTAACGTTGCCTGATGGAGTTGATGAATTTGTAGTATATTGTGATGCATCGCACACAGGTATGGGATGTGTGCTAATGCAGAAGGGCAAGGTTATTGCCTACGCTTCTCGACAACTGAAAGTGCATGAAAAGAATTACACCACCCATGACTTGGAGTTGGGTGCTATTGTATTTGCACTAAAACTGTGGAGACATTATTTGTATGGAACTAAGTGTGTGATCTATTCCGATCACAAAAGCCTTCAACATTTGTTTAATCAGAAGGATTTAAACATGAGGCAGCGACGTTGGATGGAAACTTTGAATGATTATGACTGTGAAATAAGATACCATCCAGGCAAGGCAAATGTGGTTGCCGATGCCTTAAGTAGGAAGGAAAGAGTGAAACCTATAAGAATCAATGCCAAGAGTATTGAGATAAAGAATAGTTTGAACGAAAGGTTGTTAGCTGCACAGAAGGAAGCTGTGTTGGAAGCTAACTACCCTGATGAAAAGCTAGGTGTAACTGAAGAACAGTTATCCTATAGCAAGGACGGAATCCTGAGGTTAAATGGACGAATTTGGGTCCCAGTTTATGGAGGACTTCGGGATGTTATCCTCCAGGAAGCCCACAGTTCCAAGTATTCCGTTCATCCTGGAGCTGATAAGATTGTATCTCTGCATGGTGTACCAGTGTCAATAATCTCTGACAGAGATACCAGATACACATCACATTTTTGGAAAAGTTTCCAACAATCTTTGGGCACGCGCTTAAATTTTAGTACGGCTTACCATCCACAGACAGATGGGCAAAGTGAGCGTACAATCCAAACTTTGGAAGACATGCTTCGTGCATGTCTGATTGATTTAGGTGGTAGTTGGGATAACCACCTGCCACTAATCGAGTTCTCCTATAACAATAGCTATCATACCAGCATTAAGGCTGCGCCTTTTGAGGCATTATATGGTAGGAAATGCAGAACGCCTATTTGTTGGGCAGAAGTAGGGGAAACTCAATTATCAGGACCTGACATAGTATTTGAAACGACGGACAAGATTGTCCAGATTCGCGACCGCCTGAAAGCTGCCAGAGATAGGCAGAAAAGCTACGCAGACTTAAGGCGTAAACCTCTAAAGTTCGAGGTTGGTGATAAAGTTTTGCTTAAAGTATCACCATGGAAGGGGGTGATGCGATTTGGTAAGAAAGGTAAGTTAAGCCCAAGGTATATAGGACCATTCGAGATTATCGAATGTGTAGGAGCAGTGGCTTACAAGTTAAACTTACCGGAAGAGCTCAGTGGTATTCACAATGTATTCCACATCTGCAATCTGAAGAAATGTCTAGCAGATGAATCGCTAGTCATACCACATACAGATGTGCGTATAGATGAGAGCTTGAAATTTGTGGAAAAACCTTTGTCGATTGAGGATCGATGGGTTAAGAAGCTTCGGAGGAAGCATGTGCCAATTGTCAAGGTTAAATGGGATGCCCGCAGAGGTCCCGAGTATACGTGGGAGGTAGAGTCTACCATGAAAGAAAAGTACCCTCATTTGTTTCAATAAATCTCGAGGTCGAGATTTCTTTTAAGGGGGTGAGGATGTAACACCTCGAAAACTTATGTCCAATAAAATTAAGACACGTGTCACATAAAGCAAACACGTCATGAACTCGGATCAAGTTAAAGATGGATGGCAGGATTTAAAAGTGTCGACATGTTAATTAATACCTCTGAACGACCTCGTTATAAATCCCAAGACCCAAATTTATATCATAAACATCTGATACATTCAAGTCCGAATTATTTTGATAATGTATAATTCAAATTGGCACAAGAAATGGATCCTATGTTCCATACGACAAATTCTACATGCAAACTTTCTCAAAAGAAGCCAAAATGTGTAAGTGCATGGCAAGGCCATGCAAAGTCTGGTCAAATGGTCCCATTCTGTTGCAAAAAGACCCAAGATTCGAGTTATAAAAGATTGCATGGTCAAAACTTAAAAGTTTACAAATTTTTGTCTTCTGGTCATCGGATACGGACCGTATGGCCTTAGGCTTACGGTCCGCAAGCACTGCAACTGGGCGACACAATTAAAGGTCGGTTACGGACCGCAAGGCCAAAAGCTTACGGTCCGTAAGAGGTGCTTACGGTCCACAAGGACTTTAGCTTACAGTCCGTAAGACATGTATCTGGGCAGAATTTTGGACAGATGCCTGTTAAACAAGTTACACCGCCTTATATGAGTGGTATTCGAAAATCAGGGGCCCTATAACTGGTTTTTAGCATCATAGGGACACCTGGGAACATCTTACAACAATTGTAGACTGATTTGGAGTGATCTTGATGCATCAAAGTTGCTATATAAGAGAACCTCTTGTTGCAACATTTGGTCTTTCATTTGCAACTCACTTCAAGCTGGTCTCTGGAGCTCCTCTGGTCAGCAAGCAAGTTCCCTTAAGTTTCAAATCATACTTAGGACCTTTGTAAGTGTCCTTAATCCTTCTTAATTCAGTTTAGCTTAGTTAATTAGCTAAAAGTCAAACCATCGTAATTAAGGTTTGACTTCGAGATTAACCAATAATTGTTCAGTCAAATCTCGAATTAAAAGTACCTATAAGTAGGCAATTATGTAGGTAATAAACCCTTAAAACGGTACTCTCTGATTCCCACTCTAACTAGGTCAATTGTCGGGTCAAACTTGATATTAAAAAGTCAACAGAAAGTTTATTTTCAAATTAATGCATAATTAGCAATGTAGAACCCATGCAACCTGTTTTATCATTAATATAACTTGGTAATCAATGTAAGAACATGTCTAAACATGTTCCACCCGACAATTTTCAGTTTAGACTCGGTTCGGAACCGAAAGGCGCATAATTTGACTTTTGCATTGACTTTCGATTCTGACCCATTGTAGCATGTTTTAGAAATTCCTTAGAGCCCTATTAGGACCAGGTTTCATGTTAGTATAACCCTCTGTGATTATACACCTTGGTTCAATAGTTATCCGATTCATATGCATGTTTCCGTTAATTGCTTAAATGTTGACTATTATGCCCATGTGACCTTAAAACGTGATTTGTGAAAATGTAAAAGAGTAGAAACCTTAGTTACTGATTTATAAACTTGCACCAAAAATTTGACATCAGTTTGAGGTCTAGATTAAGAGTTATGCTCAATAGCGTAATTAGAAAGCTTTTTTAATTAAACGGCATAATTAGCATATAGCCTAGTTTAACCCACTTTTTGAAATCAAAATTTTTACCCACTGATGTAATATAATATTTTGGGATTTTTGAAGATTTTTAATTAATTTTAGGCTGAGCATAACATAGGGTTGTAGCTTTAATTCGGTTATTGCCGGTTTTGCCCTTTTGAGCTATAAAATGAGTTTTACAAATCTTTTTGACCCCAAACCTTTTGCTACTGATTTTCTATGATAAATAAATTATTTTAAACCTTCTGGAATAAACAAAATATCATCTTTCTATATAGAACCCGGAAATGGCTCCAAATCGCCTTTTTAAGCGTTTTTAACGCATAGTATGTACTAAAACTATTTTAAACATATAGGGTTTGATACCTACTGATATTTCAGTAAATTCTTATATATTAACAGTAAGTAAAAGTTTTAAACTCAGATTTCCAGTTTTGACCTTTTTAGCCTAAGTGAAATTACCGAAATGCCCTTAAGGTGCATAGTTTGATTTTTAAATGATAAATTTCACATATATGTAATAACCTACTGTGATAACTTATTAAATTAAGTATTTTTACTGATTACATCAGACCTATAGCTCAGATTATTATTTAAACTCTTTTATAACCTTTTAAATGACCAAAATGCCCTTACGGGGCATAATTCGAGTTTAAATCCGTTTTGGGCATAATGGAAGCTATCTTACTGATGTCACAACATATTTAAGGCATATTAACTTAGGAAACTTGCATATGACTCATTTGGTTACTCGTTACGCATTTTTTCGCGTTCGGATCGGCTTATGCAACTAGTTTGCATATATTAGTCGAAACGAGTCAAACCTTATCATTTTTGTCTCAAAATCCAGAATGTGTTTAGTTTACCCATATTATACAAGTCTTCAAACTTGTCGGGTCCAAATCACAATCTTTTCCGGTCTTCACTTATTCATGCGTTTGAACCGTATCTTCCTTTAAAACTAACCGGTCTAAGTTGAGCTTAATTAAAGACCCGTTAGAAATCTAATAGGTTATTGTAAACCTTCGTTCCAGAATAGGAGGCCCAGTAAAAGCTACGTGCACTTGCTATTTGTGATTATTACTTGCAAAGGTAAATACTTTTAACTTATTTTCCCTATGCGGGCTTGGGGTACGGTATATAAAATACCGTTTGGTCGGGCGTTGAATCTTTAATTGTATGAAGGTTAAATCATTGAAATGTCCCGTTTGAAAATGTTTTGTTTGCTTAAAGCCTTTGGGGGGTTAATGACCATGTCCCGGATATCCTTGGCATCATTTTACGAGATGGCCACGACCTAAGCACGGAGTGTAGGCGTACACTCGACAGTGCATAAATAAATAATAAGGTTTAACCGCCGGTTTCGGGAGTAACCCGCCGCGGGACTATATCATGTGGTGTGTCAATTTATCTTTAACCCGGTATTCAACCCGGGCTACTGAACGTATAAGAAACATGTAATCCTTTTACAAGATTATATATATATATATATATATAATTATCCCAAGTTATAAAAAGTTTTGTGCCACGTGCATTCAAATCAATTTTATTAAACCTTTTCAAAATGAGTCAGTTAATTGTATTTACCAGTGTAAACTGACGTATTTTCCCAAAAAGGTTAAGTGCAGGTACTACTCGAACTAGGCTGGCTTTCTCCTAGCGTCCACAATAAGTCTCGCAAGCTTGGATGTCATAAAACTGTTGAACAATGTTTCCTTTTTATTTTTGATCCGCCTGTGGATCTGTTTCAACTATTTTGTGATACTTAATATTACAATTTATTAAAGTTGAAATGAATCTATCTTTTGCTTCCGCTGTGCATTTAAATTTGTGTTGTTTCACTATGATGATATCAACTACGTCACGATACTCCCCACCGGGCCCACCGGTAACACGTGGAAATATCGGGGTGTGACAGTGCCCAAGTTTCAGATACTGAAAACAGAACCGTAAGATCCCGACGGTTGGTAATTTCTGACGCAAACATGAGTGATACTGATCTTTTTTACTTTCGCTCCACTTATGGTACGTGGTGTCAAATATGTGGTGGAACTCATGAAGATTTAAAATTCTATTTTTTAAATTATACTCTCCACTATTTAGACCCATTTTTTTCCTGTAGCCTTAAGATGGGCGAAAGTAAAAATAATCCCTATCTCTCCCTCGAATGCTCTCAATCATTCCTTCTAGATGAAATGATTCTTGAAGAATGCTTTCAAATGGAAGAACTAATCCTCCGATGGATAAAAGAACTTGAGATGGATATAACCAATTCATCTCAAGACGACGATCAAGGAGAATTATTGAGACCGCATTCGGATTATGACAACATTGTTGTTCCCGAAATCACCTCTAACTCTTGTGAGGACTTGAACGATAGTCATCCATGTGTCGATTGTGCCGTGAAGGACTCCCCATCGGTTTCCGCCGATGCATACATAGACCCGAGCGATTCGACATATACCTTCTTTAACGAGAGCCCGGATAAGGGAAATAAAGTTTGGTCTTGCCCACCGGTAATTAGCTTAGGAATCACCCTTTCCGATAACCTCTTGCGTTCTTGTCTAAAACTAGGGCAACTTAGGTGTCTCAGGCACTTCGGTGTTGTTCCGACCTGTAAGGAACCACCCGATCTGGATAAAACTCCTTAAAATAGACAAAACTTCATAAACACTTCTAGCCACGGGGCCGTGTCCAGGTCAGCACGCCCCCGTGTCCACCCAAAGATTCCCGTCTGACTTTTGGTCAGAATACGGACAAAAAGTGTCAGAATTTTGTCTGCACACGGGGCCGTGTCCAGCGTGCTGTCGTTTTCTATAAATGCAGTAAGATTCCTACACTCTTGGACCCATTCCAAAGACAAAGATTTGGTGGGATCTTCACATATACCATACTAGGTATATTCTAAAGAAGGTTCTCAACAACCATCTTGTCTTTTCTACTTTTGTCATTTGCCTTCTTCTTCATTTTCTCCTCAAAACCTCCATTAGAGTTTGAAATCTCCATAGTTTCAAGCTTTATTGTGATATTTGTTAGGTTTTTATTCAAGAAATCTTGTCAAAAATAAGTTTTACAACACTGTTTTAAGTTATTTCTGCTTAAAAATGCTTCAAAAGTCAGAAAAATAATTTAAAGCACCAGGATTCCTTGTTTCAAAAATCTGCAGAGAGGTAAACACGAGGCCGTGCTCAGCGAGCACGGGGCCGTGTCCGAGGTAGTGTTTCATTTAAATTGAATTTTTCGACTTGTTTTTCGTAGAATGTCAAGCCAGAATAGTGGAACCTCTTTAGCACATTCAAGGAACAGTCGTAGGGAACGAAGGCCTTTTATCGAAGCAACTCTTGTGCGCTATGTGATGGCACTGTGGGAAGCTCTCAACGAAATGACATCCGTAGAAGAAGTCCTAATCGACCGTATTAATTATCTCACGGTGGGGCTAGAAAACAGTTTTCAAGAAATCAACCTCTTGCACCAAATGTTGAACATTCTTGTAACACCTCCCATGGAACCAATCCTTCCCCAGGAGGATTGGAACCTAGCACTTGGAGTCGTTAACCCCACCGGGTGGGATGACATCCCCGCGGAACCTCCTCTTGAAAATCTACAAGAAGTTCCGGGTGGAAGTCACACCCCCTCAAAACGAGGACGCCAATGAGCCCGCCTTTCTTCTCCCCCAGGAGATAGAAGAATGGCTTAACGATGTGTGAAGGGTCCTTCCCGGAAAAGAAGTTCTTCAAGCCGCTTTCAACCGAGAAAACTATTTTTCAGAAATTTTGCTCTTAAAATAAACTATAGGCTAGGACTTCTTTGTGGTTTTAGATTTCTTGTGTTTCCTGACCTACTTATCTAAGATTTAGTTTATGCTTTTATTTTCTAGGAATTTATGTAATTCACTCTTTAATGAAATGATAGTTTTTAAGTATTAAATGGTGATTGGATGATGTTGTGATGGAATAAAACACACTCGGGATGATAGAGGTTACTAATGGAAACTTGAACCTACACCCCATGCACAAAAACAGAGCCTCCCGACAAATTTTCTTCATTACAGCAAGTTCAGCACGGGGCCGTGTTCAGCCCACACGCCCCGTGCCCAAGGTTCTGCATAAAATGCCCAGTACAGGTAACTGGACACGGGGTCGTGTTCACTGAACACGCCCCCGTGCCTAGCCTTCTGTTAATTATGATACTGGCAACCTGAACACGGGGCCGTGCCCAGATGAACACGGGTCGTGTTCAGAGGCCCAGTAACATAAAATTTTGTTTTTAAACACCTTTTTACACATTCAATCAACCTAAAAACTTATTTTTGTGACACATTGAGGACAATGTGTAATTTAAGTGTGGGGGGATGCTAAAACCTTGAATTTTGCAAGTCCTAATAACAAGCATTACAGAAAACTCTATTGGAACCGCTAATCGCCCCAAATTTTTTCAAAAACTTTTCATTTTTTTTACTTGTCTTGGTTTAATTTGGGAATAACAAG
Source organism: Helianthus tuberosus (assembly GCA_030545235.1). Classification (NCBI taxonomy): domain Eukaryota; kingdom Viridiplantae; phylum Streptophyta; class Magnoliopsida; order Asterales; family Asteraceae; genus Helianthus; species Helianthus tuberosus. The sequence continues at coordinate 182,658,041 of CM060403.1, forward strand.
TTCTAAAAAGGTTATATTTTTACAAATTTACAACCGATAGCGTCATGATAAAAAGAACCAACATAAGAAAATTATGAAACGGCTTGACAAATCTAGTTAAAAATTTGATTATATATACTTGATCACATTAAAAACCCATTCCCACAAAAAGCGAGTTTTGAGCCTTTATTGAGCATACAAGCATATATCTTTGAATTAAATGCTCATTTTTCGTTTCTTGTGTGAATAGCCGCTTGGTTTCTTACGACTCTAGAACTTGCCATGACGATACATTCCCGGTCCTTACCAACTTAAACCTAAGTAAGTAAATGATGAAGGCATTAGGACTAACCCTTTTTCTTTTCTACACCATTATTTTTCATTTTTTTTACCACCTACCAAAAATCCCCCTAGTTAACCCCTTTTGAACATAAACCTTTTCGTTTCTAAACCCACAAAACAAACACCCTTTACCCACCAAAACCTTTTCTTTTACCCTTTATTTTAGTAAAAAGCTCGGTTTTCATGTGACATTCCTTATAAAAAAAAAATGAAGTGTAGCAATAAACAAACAAGTTCCTCAAAAGAAACTTTGTTTGGAAATGCTTTATTTGAATAAAAGTCACAAAAACAAAAAGTTTTACGACAACCGGCGCTTTTTACGCTTTTCGCCCTTTTTACTAACCACTAACCCAAAACCACCTACCTTTAACCCAAGCCTAACCCTTCCCCAAGTCCTCTTGATATTTACAAAGGTGTATAGTTAAAAAGGAGGAGGATTGATTGCTTGGCAAGCATATGGTAGAAGTAAGTTCCATGCCGGTCTCGAGTGTTTCACAAAAATACATATTCGGCCGAGTGTTGAGTGATCTCCCGTGAGGTATGTGAACTTGTATATAAATGGAATTTTAAAGAGGCATGTTATGCCCAAATAAGTAATTTCTCTTATGAAACGTTCTAAATAAATCATAACGAATAGGATTGTAAATAACATAAAAATAAAGCCTAATAAAGATCTTGGATTCCCGACACTCAAGACAAGCTCAAACCTTCTCTTCTACCCATTCCATTTGGGAGTGTAAGCCACATTATAAAGAGTTTTGCTTGAGGACAAGCAAAGATTCAAGTGTGGGGGTATTTGATGTGTGTAAAATGCAACATATAAATTACATCAAATGAGGCATAAAACTAACCCTTTTTAAGTACTAATGTTGGAATAAGTGTGCTTTTGTCTTCCTTTTCTATTTTCAGGATTAAATGAGCGTAAACGAACAAAAGGAACAAATATGCAGCAAAATCTCACATAATTACAAGAAAATGAACAAACGTGGCATGCCCGACCCCTCGACAGCATCTTCCCAACCAAAAACAAGAAAACTGAAGGCTGACCACGTCCCCGTGCCCAGCGGACACGGGGGCGTGGCCAGATGTCTGCAGAAAGGACAAAGCTATAGAAGCTTCTATTCCTTACATGGGGGCGTGCCCAGCTCGGCACGGGGCGTAGTCAACGCTAAGATTCGCAGAATCCAAGCAAATCTTGATAGTACAGATACGCTTCTGCACACGTGGCCGTGCCCAGCGGACACGGGGCGTGTGGAGCTATTGCAGACAAATTGCAATTAATGAAGAAAGAGAAAGTGGATGGACACGGGGCCGTGCCCAATGGACACGGGGCCGTGTCCGGGCTTCTGTGCTGGCTATAAATAGAGGTGCTTGGTTCACTTCAAAGGCATCCCTTGGCAAACCACCTCTCTCCCACTTCACCCACACTCCACCACCATCACAACACCCACATCCACCACCATCATCCATCATCCACCTAGAGTGTGTGTAGTAGTCTCTGGATCCAAGATTGATAGTAAGAGTTCTAGACAATCAAATGCCATGTTTTCCTAAGTCTCTTACATCACTTGGTGAAGACAAGCATTTAGTGTAATACTTTTGTTTTTTAATCTTTTCGCACTTTTTATTTGGTTTTGTATTAATGACTTTAATAACTAGTTTCTTATGTTGAAGGTGAAACTTCCTTATCATTTGTCCGTGGTGTCTTGGCGTTACTTTACTGTCTATATAAAATAAAAGATTTACACCATTCATATCTCTACGGTCTATATAGAGATATGTTGGCTACCTGGCCGGGGGTTAAGGGAATGGTTTGGTAAGGTTCTTGCCTTGTTCAGTGTATAGATCCTGCAAGGACCTGGGTCAAGCTTACTAGGACATCCTTCAATACCCACTGGTATTGGATGGCGGGGGTGCGAATGGCTTGATCCCCTCATATGTAAACTACTATTAATACATTAACCCGGCTACTTGGGATTGTATCCCTGCTGACTCAAACCACTTAGCCGAGGGTAACGTCACTTTCAAAAGAGGGGCCTACCACATTACGCATTAATAACTTAATTAATTATCTTTCAATATTCCGACCCTTTAGGATTGTATCCTTGCTGACTCAAACTACTGGGTTGAGGGTAACGTCACCTTCAAAAGAAGGGCCTACTACTATAACTAAGATAATCTCTTAAAAAGTGTAAAAGTGCGGAAATCATCAAATGTTACACTAAAGGCGAGTCGGATCCAAGTGATTAATCTTGTCTATCTGTTTTTAGTTTTATTTTTATTTTTTCAGCATTTTTAGTTTTTATTTTCATGTTTAAAACTTTTTCTAAACTTTTGATTTGATTAGACGTTGAGGATAAACTGGTACTAAAAGCTCATGTGTACTTGGACGACCTCGGTATCTTACCAACGCTATACTACGCTCACGATGGTTGCACTTGCTCATATGTGTGTTTAGTGTTAGTAAAATATCGTATTTTATAAATTTAAAACTTGATTAAAATGTTAAAAAAGGACTTAAAATATACATAAAAACTTGTAACACTCGACACGCATCAATGTTCTTGTGATTATTCTTGGTTTACGACATTAAATTCTTGTGTGCACTTCTATGAGAATTTACTCACTTTATTGTCCCAGAGTCATTAATTTAATCAAATTTATTAATATTTGTTCTATTATATGAAATTAAAATAAATCATACAAGATTTTAAAGAAATGGTAACGGGGTACGCCTGACTGCATGCATGTAGGCAAATCCACGTGAAACGTACAGTCCTGGTTACTAACATTAATGTCAAATATAGGAAACATAAGACGAACTAAAAGATATGCCAGTGAGTGGAAATCAATTCTATTTTTATTATTATTATTAAAACTATAACCTAATAAATACAATGATCTCTAGATCAAGTGGTGGAGGGCTTGCATCTCTCTTGAGAGATGCAGGTTCGACTCCCACTTGGTGCAGAGTGAGGCACTGGTAGGCAATGATAGGAGACCCAGGGAAACCTGGGTTGGATCCTTGAGCCAAACGGGTTTTACCGGTAATTTCACCGTCGTGCCTACGGGCGGGTGGATTACCGGGTTTTCCCCGGAATTGGAGGTGGACTCGGGTTACTTTCGGAGTACTCCGTTTGTCCAGTGGGTGCCCCGAGAGTGCTCGGGATTGAGTTTGTTGGCCGTTCAAAAAAAATAAATACAATAGTTTCATTCATTTAATATATAAAGCCAAGGGGTCTTAAAAGAAACTTAATTATTCACATTTACTCGACTTCAACCACACACCCGATGTGGCAGTCTGCATGCCTCGTGCATTGCCACCTCTATCATCATTTTTAAGCATATATATTTGCCATTCACTTACATGCAAAATGCAAAAGATATGTTTTGAAGAAAAAAAAAATCCACACACACTAATATTAACATATAGATAGCTAAGGAGTTGAGCAGGCTTTGAAGATGGAAGGCATGGGGAATGATGGAGAAGAGAAAGCGGAAGAACCCAACTATAGAGGAGTCAAAGCCATGCCCTTTATTATAGGTACACACATTCGTGTTTGAAAACCCGTTGTTAAGGTTTTGGATCGGCCGGTTAAACTGGTAATCCTCTAAACCTTCGAGTTACGGGTCGGCCGTGTATAGAAGGTTTTGAGTCGATTGCTTTAGACCTTAAAATTTTTAAAATTATATTCTTTACTTAATGAGTTATTTATTTACATTTGATTACTAGTTAGATGTCTACCAAATACGTAGAAAATGAGGAAGAAGAATGGAACATCAACAAGGCTATTATTAATTATTAATTAATTAATTAATTAACTATAGTATAATTATTTGTGAATAGTGTTCTATTTTTTATTTATTTATAAAATTTATTTTTGTCTTTTGACCTTTTTGTGTTTTCTATACTTTTACCCCTCAATTTTTAACATTGACACTTACAACCCTTTAACTTTCTAAAATTTTTGTAATTGAGTTTTACGTGTTTATATTTATGTATGTGCCGGCAAAAATTCAAGTTGATTTACGTTTCAACGTGAATTTACCTCGAAATGAGTTGGGTCAAATATAATATGTACTTATGCTTATTATTATGTACGTTTTCAGTTGGGCTACATTTTAAAGTAAATTGTATTTTATTTTATTTTTTGGAAACGAGTCGGGTAAAATATAATACACTTTTTTTTTGCTTATTTTTATGTACTTTTCAATTGCTTTAGGTTTTAACGTGAATTTTGTTCGGAAATAACTCGGGTTAAATATAATACATTTTCATTAGAAGGTAAAAAATCAAGTCACTTTACCCAACACGTCGTAGCATTCTTTAACTTAAAAAAACAATAATTGCTTATTTTTATGCATGTGAGATGTAAATTCAAGTTGATTTGCATGTAGACGCAAGTTTTCATTAAAGTTATATTTAAGATAGCGTTTACACTTACTTTTACAAGATATTTAAAGTCAACCCGTATTGTTGTCAAACTGAAATTTAGTTTTATGGTTTTTAGTGGATTTAAACATGTGTAGATATTTTTTTAGCATAAATCTTTCGGTTGCTATGCTGAACCAAATAGATATCGACCGAAACCCCATAGTGTAGCACGAGTAATCTTATTATTATTATTATTAGTATAATACAATTAGCAAAGTTTGTTAACAGTGTTTGTGTTTTGACTTTTTTTGTCTTTTAATCCTTTTTTTTCTTTTTTGTCTTTTGTCTTTATTATTTTACCCCTCAAATTTCTGTATTAACACTTACAACCATTTAGCTTTTTAAAGACTTTTTAATCGAGTTTTACGTATTTGTTTTTATATAAGTGTGGGTATAAATTCAAGTTGATTTACGATTCGTCTTAGATTTTTTTGGAAATGATTTGGGTCAAATATAATACGTTTTCGTGCTTATTTTTATGTACATTTATAGTTGGTGTACGTTTTGAGTTTTGACGTAATTTTTATACGGAGCGCCTTAGCAACGTGCAAGGCAATTTAGTAGTTGTACTACTAATACTGAATGCATGAAATACACGTGTTGATTGATCTAGGTTTTCATGGGTTAAATTAATTAGTTGCCTCCCTTGTTTAAAATTAATTTCATCATATATGCTATAAAAAAATAATTTGTGGATATATAATTTTACTACTTTAAATTCCCCCCAAACCCCAATAGTTCAATTTTTTTAGAGTAAATTGCCATTTTAGTCCCTGAGTTTTGTCCAAATTTGCCATTTTGATCCAAATAGTTTTTTTTTTGCATCTGGGTCCCTGACTTTTCCCTTTTATTGCCATTTTGATCACTTTGCCTAACTTCATCCAAAAACTCCATCTTTAACCAGGGGTATTTTGGGGATTTTCATTTTAAATGTTTTTAATTGCCATTTTGATCCAATTCCAAAAAATCAAAAAAATTTCAAAAAATCAAAAAAATTCCTAAAAATTCTAAAAAATAATAAAAATTCTAAAAAATCCAAAAAATTCTAAAAAATCCAAAAAATCCGTTTCGGCGCGAACCGTTTCGACCCGTACCGTTTCGAAGCTGAACCGTTTCGACGCGAACCGTTTCGACCCGTACCGTTTCGACCCGTACCGTTTCGAAGCCGAACCGTTTCAAGCCGAACCGTTTCGACCCGTACCGTATCGAACCGAACCGTTTCGAGCTGAACCGTTTCGACGCGAACCGTTTCGACCCGTACCGTTTCGAAGCCGAACCGTTTCGAACCGTACCGTTTCGACCCGTACCGTTTCGACCCGTATCGTTTCGACCCGTACCGTTTCGACCCGTACCGTTTCGACCCGAACCGTTTCGAGCTGAACTGTTTCGACGCGAACCGTTTCGACCCGTACCGTTTCGAAGCCGAACCGTTTCAAGCCGAACCGTTTCAAGCCGAACTGTTTCGACCCGTACCGTTTCGAACCGAACCGTGCCGTATCGAACCGAGCCGTTTCGACCCGTACCGTTTCGAACCGAACCGTGTCGTATCGAACCGTGCCGTTTCGACCCGTACCGTTTCGACCCGTACGGGTCGAAACGGCATGGTTCGGTTCGAAACGGTACGGGTCGAAACGGTTCGGCTCGAAACGGTTCAGCTCGAAATGGTTCGGGTTCGAAACGGTTCGCGCCGAAACAGATTTTTTGGATTTTTTAGAATTTTTTGGATTTTTTAGAATTGTTATGATTTTTTAGAATTTTTATTATTTTTTAGAATTTTTTGGAATTTTTTTTATTTTTATGAATTTTTTTGATTTTTTGGAATTGGATCAAAATGGCAATTGAAAACATTTAAAATGAAAATCCCCAAAATACCCCTAGTTAATGATGGAGTTTTTGGATGGAGTTAGGCAAAGTGATCAAAATGGCAACAAAAGGGAAAAGTCAGGGACCCAGATGCAAAAAAAATACTATTTGGATCAAAATGGCAAATTTGGACAAAACTCAGGGACTAAAATGGCAATTTACTCATTTTTTTATATTCCAACTCATTTTCGTGTGTAGGAAACGAGACTTTTGAGAAGATCGGAACGCTTGGCGCGTCAACAAATCTACTAGTGTACCTAACTACAATATTCAATATGAAGTCAATTACTGCTACTAATCTCATCAACGTATTTAACGGTACATGCAACTTCGGTACCCTTGCTGGAGCATTTCTCTCTGACACTTATTTTGGCCGATACAAAGTCTTAGGAGCTGCTTCCATTTCATCTTTTCTGGTACCAATAATCGCCTGCCTATTGTATTAATTACTTATAATTTCTTTAAGGAACCAAACATTAATTTGCTTTATTATGTTTTATCATAAACACTTGTACCCGTTAAACATTTTAAAAGTTTTGTAAATGTTATTTTGACACACTCAAGTTTTTCGTACTTATTTTTTATGTACGCGGTAAAATATAATACTTGGTCTACGTTTTCAATAGGGGGTAAAAGTTCGAGGTACTTTACGTTTCGATGTCTCCGCAATGCGCGGTACCATTATTTAACATAAAATACATTGTTTTCTTGTTTGCTTATTTTTAAGTATGTTTTGTATAAATCAAAGTTGGTTTACGTTTCAACGTAAATTTTTCCCGGTAATAAGTCAGGTCCAATATTATAAGTTTGTGTGCCTATTTTTATGTGTGATTTAAGTTAGTCTACGTTTTGACGTAAATTTTGTTCGGAAACAAGTTAGGTCATATATCTGACGATATGAGCTCGAATTACAATAAGTTTCAGCATTGCCGCCGCAACGCGCGGCAGAAACAAAACACTAATTTGTTTTTTAAATTGAATTATTTAATTTATATATACAAGCTTTATTCAGTTGCATGATATCTAAATTTGAAACATTTATTATTTTTAATCAGGGAATGCTTGTGCTAACGTTAACAGCAGCAGTCAAAACACTTCATCCTCCTCACTGTGTGGACGCACTTTGTGTCGGACCAACACCATGGCAAATGGCTTTCTTGCTAATGGGTTTCACGTTTCTGATCATCGGAGCAAGCGGAATCCGACCATGTAACTTGGCTTTTGGTGTGGACCAATTCAATCCAAACACGGAATCTGGCCAAAAGGGAATCACTAGTTTTTTCAATTGGTACTACTTTACGTTCACGTTTGCTATGATGGTTTCATTGACCATCATCGTGTATGTGCAAGCAAGTATCAATTGGGCCATTGGTCTAGCAATCCCAACGTTCTTTACATTTGTATCGTGTCTCGTTTTCTTTATGGGTACGAGGATTTATGTGAAAGTACAACCTAATAACAGCCCTTTGACCAACATTATACCACTAGTACACAAGTCAACTGTTGGTGCGATGGATTTTCTTTGATGTTGCGGCTCAAGTATACCACCGCATCATCATATCTTCATTTGCAAATCATCACCAAATAAGAAAGGATCCAGCACCATTTAATATAGTATCGCACCTTTTAACAAATATAATAAAATAATCTACTAATATATTTTTCAGCATTTCGATCTCTCCCCCAAAATTGAGCTTCTCCCCCCAAAATTTTCAGCCAAAATACGTCGATCTCTTCCTTACCGCCACTTTTACTCTGTTCTTCATTACTCAATACACATCTTTCTCCTCTCCCCTAGAACCCTAACCAAACGACAGAAACCTCTACCCCAATCGAAAACCCTAATTACTAACCGGCGGCTACAAACCCTAATCGGAGTGTAAGAGGAGGATGTTGTTCTACCTTTTCAGTTGAGCTTGAACCACCGGTCCACCTCCTCGGCGCCGCCGCACCACCAGGTAATCCTGTTGCCTTTGATTGTCTCTAATTAGTATTATATATTTACAAATTTCTTGAGTTAGAATGTCAAAATTATTGAGTTAAGAGTAGTATAGTAGGTTATTGTGTGAATGTAAAGTAAGAAAGAGCTGAGTTAGAGGTTAATTGTTGCATTTTTTTGATAACTAGGTTTGGAGAGTAGTTGAAGTGTGTTGGTGTTTGGGTCTAAAGAGTAGTTGCAGGGATGGATACTTCAAAATTGGTTAGAAAATTGATTAATGAGATGAATATAAAATGACCCAAGTACCCAACCATCCGAACACCCTCTTATTCTTGATTGTGGTGATGATATTTTGGTGTGCTTTAGTGGTTGAACACTCTGGTGAGTCTTGTTCTTTCATTCTATATCTTGTCATGGACTCCTGACAATATAGTTTAATCTTTTTTTATTCGGTTCTCTTTTTGGTCACCTGCTACTTGCTATTTAATAATTACAGAGGTTTGGATTTTGCAGGTATCGGGCTCTAGAGTTACTTCAGTCGCCAATATATGGCTCTGCATTTGGTGAGTTGATGCAACTTTGCAGTGATGTTTCTTCAAGTGTATTACAATTCTTGTGGATCTAATATTTCTTTCATTTCAATCACAGATTTATGGGCAATGGGCGCCATCATGGCTGAACTATTTACTCTCCGTCCCCTTTTCCCAGGTTCATGGTATAGTATGATCCTTGCAATCGTATTTGACATACTAATTACTTGTAAAATAGATTAACAAGAATCGCTTTAACCATACAAAATTACCTGTTAACTTACTTGCCCGATCACTCGATCAACAATTTTATTTTTACTTCTTGGCAAAGCTTTGCCAGTTTCAGGTCGCTTGTAGTTTTATTTCAATGCTCCGTGCCACAGATAACTTTTATACCCAAATAGATTTGCAGTGAAGCGGATGAAATATACAAAATTTGCAGTGAGATTGGAAGCCCAACATAGAGCACATGGTGTGATGGACTTGAACTGGTGTAAATCTTTCTTCACTGATACCATCTGCAAGCAATGAGGCAGTCAATTTAATCGCTGTAATAACTCGGTTCACTTTTTTACACCTGAAAACCTTTTAATAATCTTTATTTTATATTAGCCGTTAAATTGCTTTGTATGAATCATTATGTTCTCTTTGCAATATAGGCGCTCTGTTCTTCGGAATTGGGATCAATGCAAGAGACTGACAGCTGTGGCGGCTACAAACCCTAATCAGAGCTTGAATCGTTCTACAAATAGAGGTGATGGTCCAACATATCTTACCTTATCATATTGAGACGAGTAAAGTTGATAACCAATTTGTTAAGGATCTATGGTTGGAACCAAGGTGCGTATTATAATTTAACTTATTAGAGATACGAAATATCTGTTAGTTAATTATTTGGTTTAACTTATTGTATTGTAAATTCTAGAGGGCGTGAAAAATTATGGACGATTGCATGAAAAAGTTTATGAGAAAGAAAGATGTGAAACTTGGCACAAATATTAGAAGTAGGCTTGCAACCAAATATGTGTATAAAGGTTTGAATGCTTGTGCTAAATATACACTTTTGGATCTTGATAAGTAGTTGTGTTATTTCGTTAGATAAAATTAAATATACATTATCGTTTAACAAATTTTTTTTTTTGTAGTACGAAGAAGAGCAAAAAATAATAGATGGGAGTTTTTTCTAAATAAGGAAGACCCACTTGTTCGACTTTTGGGACCCAAGCACGGACGATATCAGATTTTATAGGTAACGACTATTGTATAAGAATGTGAACCATGATGAGTCTGGGCTCCACAGGTCGACACGAGCACAACTTTTTGTGGCTCTAGTTACGGGTCTGGTGGAAGGTTCATCGACTATCCACCTATCGAGGTAATATATTTATAGTTTTCTAAATAAATATGTTCTATATATATTAAAAATGTTGAATGGTTTTGCAGAGCATGACCCATGTGGTCGCTAATGGCATGGCCAACCTTAGAGTCGGTCATACATCAGAAGCCATAACCGGACAAATAAATTAAGTTTGTTATGAAATATGTTTCATGTTGTCGTTTAGTGGCCAAGACACGCACTAAAGGTATATTTTGTTTTTATATTAGAATATTTTTTAGTATATTAACCTTTACTCTAATGTTTTTTGTTAAATTGTAGCTCGCGAACAAAGAGACACTAAGTAAGTCAACTAGTGCCACGAGCATGGTGTCGAGTGGTGGGTCACCAAGCTGTACAAACGCCTCGCTATAAATCCCCACAGATGACACCGCGACGACACCATATCATCGTTAACAGGTAGTTTAATCCAAAAGTGTATTAGCACTATTAGTTATATATTTTCTAAGGATCATTTTGTTAATATCACGTTATGTTTTGTTAGGCGGTTTCTACGGATTGGGATGCAAGGTTTGAAAAGGTTAGTTCGGGTTGCAAGGCGTACGAAGTCGTCATTTTGATACAAGTTAGATTCTTTCTTTTTGGGATGCTAAGGTTTGAACATGTCAGTTCGGTTCTGTTCAGGTCACTGTATATGTTTCGGTTCAGGTCACTGTATATGTTTTTATCATTCATATATATATTTGTGTAATATTTTGGGTTTTTAGTGGATAATATAAATGAAAACTCCTGGAATATTAAATGGTTCCAAATATTAAATGGTGGTGCGGTTCCATTTATTAAATGGTGCTATTGTGTTTGAGGTACAAAGTCAATAAAAGGTGCGGGTGATTGAAAAGTGATGCGGTTTCCTCCAACCGCATCTTCTAAAATTATGATTTAATGGTGCATACATTATTGATGCGGCTCCAGCACCGCATGATCAATTTAATTTCACCGCACCTTCTAATCTTTTGTGTACTAGTGTACAAGTCCTAGTGGCTACCATCAAGAAGAGGAAACTGACAATTCCTGAGGATCCAACAGTTTCTCTATTCAATCACGTTTCTGCCAAATCTATCAACTCAAAACTATCATATAGCAATCAACTCAAGTACCTGTCTAAACCTCGAACCCTAAATAAAATGGTAAAATATGTAGTTTTCTATAACGTTTTGCAATCTTGTATATAACAGGTTTTTGAACAAAGCAGCAATCATAACCCCGAATGACAATATTAATCCTAACGGATCGTCAGGAAGTCGATGGACGCTATGTAGCATACAACAAATAGAGGAAGTGAAATGTGTTATTAAAACAATACCAATTTGGTTTGCTTGCATAATCTACGACGTTTCACTTATGATTATGCGTAACTACACAGTCTTTCAAGCCCTACAAACTGATCGGCGACTCAAGCACAACTCATTTCAGATTCCGGCTGCATCCTACACTGTCTTCCAAATGCTAGCTCTGACCATATGGATCCCGATTTATGATCGATGGATAGTGCCATGTCTTCGTAAAATAACAAACAAAAGGCAAGGGATTTCAATTCTGCAAAGGATTGGAGTTGGAATAGGCATTGGCATTTTCATGATGCTTGTGGCAGCTGTGATTGAAACGAAAAGAAGGGATGTGGCACAATCAAAGCCAACACTAGGGATTGAAAGAGGAAAAGGTGTGATTTCATCAATGTCAGGATATTGGTTGGTAATTCAAATGGTGGTTAGTGGGATCTCGGAAGGGTTTGCTGTAATCGGGATTATTGAGTTTTTCTACGAGCAGTTTCCGGAAAACATGAAAAGTTTTGCAGGTTCTTTCTTTTGTTGTGGATTTGCGATGTCAAGTTATTTGAGCAGTATCTTGATATCAGTTGTTCAAAGAATGACCCATGAAGGTGTGTCAAGAAATTGGTTAGCCCAAGACCTAAATAAGGCGAAATTAGATTACTTTTATTACTTATGCATGGGGTTAGAGGTGTTGAACCTTATCTACTTTTTGATGGTGGCAAAATGGTATAAATACAAAGGAAGCGGAGATGAAACAATTGACGTTCCATCAGAAGACATGCCAACTACCGACAAAAATATCGTCTAAACACATGTCCTATGTTCTACATGCATGTCACTAACAACTTGGCCCTCCTTGAATATATCATCGCTCCAATATGGGTTCAAGTTTGGGTTTAAAAGGTATCAAGATAGATAAATTGACTGAATTTGTAGCATCATAATTTCGAAGTGCTAAAATGTTTCACTACATGCGACACAACATGTCTATGAATGAAAATAAATAGTTGTAATGGCATCGTATGAATTGATTTGATACCGGACAAACAATAATGGTACCGGTTTTCTGTTTTTTATGTTTTTTCTATCAATGTAAAAGACATGTTGATATCCCCTTGGATATATCAATTTTGGTTGTTATGTTGAAAGCATGTATCATACAAGTACTGTAACAAACTCAACTAATACCGTAATGAAGTGACTCCATACTAACTGAATTTAATTATTTTGAATAATAATTGTTATAATTAACTTGGAAAAGTAAACAGAAAACATAATTTATACGAACTGGAATTTAACCTTGATAATCAGGAAATATATAAGATGCACTTTCTTTTGAAGCGTATGAAAGTCTTTGATGTTATCTTTGAGATGGATTGGTTAATTAGCGTAGAACCATATAGATTTTGATTGTTATTCTCCACGCATAGGGCTGTTCAAAAAGTCCGCAGCTTGGAGCTCATTCGAAACTCGCTCGAATTTATCTCAGAAAAAGCTCGCTCGATATGGCTCCGTTTGAAACTGAGTCAAGCCGGCTCAGCATGGTTAGAAAGTGAGCTTAGCTCGTCTCGGCTCATAACGAGCCAAATTGGGCTCCGTTTGGCTCGCTTGGTAGCTCGGTTCGACTAGGATTTTACTTATAATATATTTTAGAGTGAATTGCAAGTTGTGTCCTTTATCTTTAGGCCACTTTGCAAGTTTTGTCCTTTATGTTTAAAGTTGACGAGTTTTGTCCTTTATGTTAAAAATCAAGCACGTTTTACCCTTTGGGTCTTAAAAATCAAGCACGTTTTGTCCTTTATGTTTAAAAATCAAGCACGTTTTGTCCTTTATGTTTAAAAAATCAAGCACATTTTGTCCTTGAAAATCAGGCACGTTTTGCCCAAAAGGGTAAAACGTGCTTGATTTTTAAACATAAAGGACAAAACTCGTCAACTTTAAACATAAAGGACAAAACTTGCAAAGTGGCCTAAAGATAAAGGACAAAACTTGCAATTCACTCTATATTTTATTTATATATATATTATTATTATATTACAAAAAATGGTTATTATTAACATGTATCTAAGAGTGTAAATTTATATCTATGGCATAATTGAAGGTTGATTACCATGCTAATGAACTACTATTGTCTTTCATTGAATTAAAACATATTTTGTCTTCTTGAACTTATTTTAGATATGTTCTTTTAGACTATTGAATAACATTTTATGTTGTTGAATCTTGAGAGCTATGTATTCATTTTTCTTTTTAAATTGAGCCAAACCAAGCCAAGCCCGAACTTAGATTTTCAGCTCGATTTCAATGCCTAGCCGATCCAGCTCCGTGTATAATCGAGTTGAGCTCGAGCTTGTCTTGGCTCGGCTCGGCCCATGAACAGCCCTATCCATGCGTCATCCTATTTTTGTCCATATTAAGACCCAACATCGTAAGTCTTGTCACACCCCCCCCCCCCCCCCAACCAATGACGGAAACATCGAGGCGAGACGTAATAGATTGCTTGGAGACAACATAACACTATATTTTGCGATAATAGATAAAAATTCAAATCTCATTTCATATCATCGAAAACAGATATTACATTATTCAAAAGGAAATACAACATGGGGGGATTTCAAAACTAAACATCAAATGCATAATTAAACTAGGTGAGTATCTAAATTCACTCTAAGTCTTTTCTTGTGATATCATCATCAAATATTTCCTGCAACATTTATAAAGTATCTGTCAACACAAATTATGTCGATGAGCATACTAGGTTGTTTACATAACATAAGTATGAATATATCTCAAATCCACATGTTTATAGTTTACTAAATTTTGAATCATACTAGCATGGAAAGACTAAATATCAATCCACAGTTTGGCACTAGCGTAACCTTATCACCGAAGTAATAAGATTGTAAAGAATAACTTAACAATTACTCTCAAAACAGGCAGTGTGCTAATCCTATAGCGTTATACATGTTAAGGGAGGCTTGCAAGGTTAATGATATATAGCAAAGCATAAAAATGTTCTAGCATGTATAACAAATTAGCATAACAAATAAGCATGTTTAAGGACTGGTTGTTTACATAAGTTTGTTTGTATGTGTGTGTATGTGCATATAGTATGGATACATGTTACAGCCCAAATAGTGTTTAAAGCATAAAAAGGTCAAGTATGAACTCACGGTTTTGCGAAGAGAAATCCACAAAATGCAACTGAGCAGTTTTGAATGTCGGAATCACCAAAGTCACCCTAAAAAGGTACACAAATGTGTATAAGTATGGGATTTGGAGATTGGAAAGTATACAAAATTTATGAGTATGAAAATACATAGAACATATCTTGCTTAGACACTTATTTGGACACTATTTTTAGTTTATGTGTTTTCATGAGTGTTAAACACTCATTAGAAACCCAAAATAAAGAAATCTAAGATCAAGATATTCTCTACCTTACCATATCATATTCATCCATGGATTGGTTGATATCATGGTTTGATTTTTGGAGTAGGTATTATCTATATATATAGTCAAGCATTAGAGGTAGGATAAATACATTAACCTCAAGAACTCACCATTGCACAAAATCACCAACATAGTTGATGATTCCGATGGTTATGAATATTAGTAAGAATTACATAAATAAACTATCTATCTTGCTAAGAAACCAAGTGAGGTACGTCCTAAACTAGTGCTTCTAACTAGGGGTGTGCAAAAAATCGAATTAACCGAACCATAACCGAATTAACCGACAAAACTGAACCAAAAAAACAGAACCAAATAAAAAACTGGTGGGTCGGTTAATGGTTTTCCATACCCACCATAACCGAACCGAACCGACATGTAATAAATTTTTGTAGGATTTAGGACATTTCACCATATTTTTAATATTTGATGTTTTTGACTCAAGATTTTTAGTACTTATCGGTTTTTCATATCATTTTGTGGATTTAGTTGAATGTTTATTTGAATCTATAGAATGTATCATATCACTTTATTTGAATATTCGATAATAATTGGTAATAATATTATAGATTATATTCATTTTTTTAATACTATGTAATATACTATATATACAAATATACAATAACAATTTATTCCATGTTAAAAAAACTAAGCTATTTTTAGCTAAGCTAAATACACGGTTAACCACCCATAACCGACTCGCTATATATTCCAACATTGCGTGATTGGAGACTTGGTGTAGTTTCACTCACATTATTGTTTGTAGGTTACTTAGTGACTTACAAGGATAATAAATGGATGTATGTGAACCTCATGTTTCTGGAAATTAAACTTAACTCAAGTCATTCAACATGGAGATTTGTTGGTGACTTGAAGATGTTCCAAAAACAAAGCAAAGATAAAACAAGTATGAAAGCTTAGTAA
The DNA here is from genome assembly GCA_030545235.1 of Helianthus tuberosus. Taxonomy (NCBI): domain Eukaryota; kingdom Viridiplantae; phylum Streptophyta; class Magnoliopsida; order Asterales; family Asteraceae; genus Helianthus; species Helianthus tuberosus. The sequence continues at coordinate 182,674,173 of CM060403.1, forward strand.
AAATTAGGGGTGAGCATGGTGCGGTTTGGTGCGGTTTTAGCATAAAACCGCAACTCATACCGCGAGGTGCGGTTTTTATTTTTTTAAAACCACATGTTGCGGTTTTTTTGCGGTACGGTTTTTGCGGTTTATTTGCGGTTGCGGTTCGGTTTCGGTGCGGTTTCGGTTTTAATAGTTGAATACATCTAAAAAAAAACTCTCAGCAATACTTGAATACATCTAAACAACCGCAACATACAATAGATAATTCATATTATCTACGTTGTCCCAATATTTATCATACTTTGTTTTCATCGATATAGCCATCTTTTTTTTTCAGTTCATCTTGACTCAAAGTCATCCGAGTGATGGTTGCTTGCATTTTCACAAGTTCGGAAAAAAAAAATATTCGAAGTTACATACTTTGAGCCGGATATCTTAGTTGTAACATCGAAAAATATTTTCAAGTAGTCGATCAGATTCCTAATTTAACAATCCAATATCCATGTGTAAGTATTTAAATGAGTTGCCTTTCAAAAAAAAAAGAATTTAAATGAGTTAACGACTTATTATTTTTATAGGCTAGAGATATTTAAATGAAAAATATAATAACATACCTAGCCGCGTCCCAATCAACACCACTCGGAGCACCAATTACTCTATGCTTCCTTTTCCTTTTTCTTATGCTCCCTTCCACATCTTCCTCCGCCTCGGTGGGAAAATAAGCGCCATAAGAAGAATCGATCAAGTAAAGCCTTTTTAGAAAATAAAACAGGAACACGATAGTTAACTTAACAAAGTCAAGTCTGTACTTTTTTTTTAACAAACACAGATTATATAATATATAGGGAATTTTATATTTAAATCTTTAAGTATATTATATAATATATATATATATATAATAATTTTGCGGTGCGGTTTCGGTTTTTTGGTGCGGTTTTTAAAGCTAAAACCGAACCGCACCATACCTTTGCGGTTTCGGTTTTTGCGGTTTCGGTTTTTGCGGTTTTTGTGTCGGTTGCGGTTTTGCGGTTTCGGTTTTTACGGTTTTTGGTGCGGTTTCGGTTTTCGGTTCGGTTTTTGCTCACCCCTAGTAAAAATCCTAACTTTGGCCTCAAAATGGTGGTTTACAATGTTTGTTTACCTTGGTAAACAAGTGATAATACTCCTAAAGGTGTTCTAAGGAAGGACAAGAAGAAACTTGCAAGAAAGTAAACAAAACTCAATCTTTTGGACTTAGAAATTTCTGCCCAAACTTGAAGATCTTGGAGATTAGAGAGTGTTTGAGGGAGTGTTTGGAGTATGAAAAGTGTTTAGGAGGTGTGGAAGTGTTGTATTTATAATGGGGATTAGTGGTTGGGTGTTTAATGAAGGTGGTTGGGAGTTAGGAGGAGGGAAAATGGTTCAAACAAGAATATTCGCGAATTCTACTGCCAGTAACACTCCACACTGACCGCATGGACTGTCAAAATTATATATAAAAAAAATCAGTTTTAGTCCTTTAAGTTGTTTTGTTGGTTATTTTATGTTTTAAACTCAATGTTAAGTATATTTTTAGGGTTTTAAGGTGTATGTAAGCATGTATAATAATGATTCACGTATGATTAACATTCTTAAAAAAATATAAGCTTGATGTATAGCTCGGTTTTCGATAAAAAGCGTATTTGTGAATGATTATGTATTGGGCAAGTATGACTAGGAAAAAAAAAATACAAAATATGATTTCCATTAGGATCAAGTGTCATATTACAAATAATTGAAGATGGAATATAATTTACATGACAAATGAAAAAATAATGAAAAATACAGAACATTAAAGTCTCCCCTACTTTAGAAAAATTTATCCCGAAATTAATTTAAGAGGAAGACTCTAGGAAAAGATGCGGGTACATGGTCTTAATTTCATCTTCACGTTACTAAGTAAATTCGCCACCACGTTTTCCTTCCCAACGTACATTGACAATAGGAGTGCGACTACG